>CM022779.1:3144333-4344333 GCA_012411365.1 Ameiurus melas
GTAGATCAGTATTCAGTTGTCTGACTTGTCAGTGGAGGATTGTGACAGTGAGCATAAACATATTTTTGCTAGTCTGATGATGTAACCACTCTGAAATTGGAATTCTTATAAGCACATATTAAGGAATTCCATTTTAAGGCAATATAACTATGTTAATATGACATCATGAAATGAATAATCATATGTAGCTTTCAAATGTGCACCTGCATACTTTGAGACAAGAACTTTCCTTGCTTATTTACTGATGTGTCTTTTGAATTGAGGTTCCCATTTGAACCTCTGAGTAGACACAGACTTATTGTTCCTTTTGTCTATTATCAGGCTATCATCCATTCCATCCTGATCAGTGGGCGTTTGGGCCCTAATGTGCAGAATGCAAGTTGCTTTGGCCTGAGACTCAAACACTTGAAGTCTGAAGAGCATCACTGGCTGCATCCTGACTTGACTGTAGGAGAGGTGGAGCAGCGCTATGAAAAACTTCATGTGGAGGCAGAGTGGAGGTGAGGAGCAATGCACAATACATACACACCTATCATTTGTGAAGCCCAGAAAGAAATGTGTCATAATATTCACTAAAATAATTCAGGGTCCCAAAAGTCTCCATACATAGGAGAAATAAACACCTTTTAGCAAAATGTATGAGAATGATTTAAGTACATTCTTCTTTTGTCAAAGGCATTCCTACTCTTCACCAAACTTCAGTGTCTGACCTCACTAATACCATTCTTAAATGTCTTCCAAAATTTTGGAAAACATTTTGCTAAAAAGTGCTCATTTTAAAGAGACTTTTGGGACACCCTGTAGTTTCAACAGCCCATTCCTTGTATTTGCCATTACAAGTGCTTTATAAGATGGAACAACATGAAATCTGAGCAACCAGTAAAAAAACTAAGACCAGCAAAAGCTAAATAGGTATAAACTAAATAAGCACATTGGAACCCTTAAAATTCTAGGGTCTGGTGACAGATTTTACCATAGTTACTAAATAATTAATACAGTAGTAGTAGGTACCAAATCATATGTAATAACTATTTTAAAAAAACAGTATAATCTTTCCATTATGTTACTGTACAGTAAGCTTATATATGGTTTGTAGCCTTTGCTTTTTCGAACACTGTTGCCTGTGTTTCAGATATGACCTGAGGATTCGCTACATACCAACTAATTTCTTGGAGAAGTTTAAAGATGACAAAACTTCATTGTTATATCTATATCATCAGGTGATCACGATAACACAGGACATCTGTTTCTCCTCTTTAGCACTGATTCTTTGATATTAACAGTTAATATAATGTATTGGTGCTTGGTGTGGCACAGGTTCGGAGTGACTACATGCAGCAGTATTCTAGTAAAGTCAGTGATGGCATGGCATTGCAGTTGGGTTGTCTGGAGATCAGGTAAGACTAATAACGGCTCTTAAGCCACTCTTATGTAAAACAGTTACACACATAGTTATTCTGTAATAAAATGATTATTATTTCTGATATTTCTAGAATACATTCTGTCAAAAAATGTCATTTTATTTTCTCCATTATGGCTGATTTGTGTTTGAAGAAGAAGAAGCCTTAATGTGTCATTATAGCACAGTGATATTCTTTCCTGGCAGGAGGTTTTACAAAGACATGAATGCCAGAGGCCTCGAGAAGAAGTCAAATTTTGAATTGTTAGAGTAAGTCATAAATCATTCAAGCTTTTGAAATCCTTAATCAATTATATTGATTATTTTCCTATAACAGCACATCCCAGTGTTTTATTCCTCTTATACCACATCAAGTTTGCCAAAGCTAACATTTTAGTTAAGAACGACACTTTGTACATTTTGAAGTTATGTTGAATGATGTGCAACGTCCATTATACAAGTTCATTCTTATTATCACATAATATAGGTATTATTGTGTTATTACAGCTAGAATTCCCTTCCCAGACTCTCTTTTTTCCCCTTTTTTAAAATTAGTAAGACACAAATACACAGCGTGTCATGTTAATAGCAAACTACAAACCTCAACGCCTGAATAGTTTGTGTCTGAAAAGTCACAGCTTTAACTCTTGAGTTTTACGTTGACAGTGATGACTAATTCCAAAAAAGTTTTTTCATGTGTTTATTTCAAGCATCTGCTGTGCAAATCCACATATAGGTTGTTACTATAGAAACGGTAATGTATTAGAATGACCACATTAATGTAAAAAACTTGGCAGACTAAACTGTTCAAGGCATTCTGTTATAGAAAATCAAGCATTGAACAGCACTGTGGTATGTGTTTTTACATAGACCATAGAACAATCACACCACGTGTAGAGTAAATGTATTCTGAGTTGCTGTATTTTGGCAACAGTTAAACTGTTTTATGCTTTCTTCCAGGAAAGAAGTTGGGCTAGACCTTTTCTTTCCACAGAAACTGATTGACAGTATGAAGGTACTGTAAGCATATTAGATTTTTAAGTCTGTTTATATTAAGGCATGACTGTAATGTAATAAAAACTTGTCACAATATCAGTTTGAGGACTGATAATATCCCCAGTTAAAATGTTATACATGGATGGTCAAAAACTAGAGAGACACCAATAGTGCTGAACTTCAAACAAGAGCAAAATACAATGTATAAGATTTGACTCTATGGTCAAAGCCCCACTGAACAGCTTTGGGATGAACTACATAGAACGCTGACTGCATCCCAGGCCTCCTCACCCAACGTCAGTGCCTGACCTCACTAATGCTCTTGTGGCTGAATGAACACAAAGCCCAACAGCCACGCTCCAAAATCGAGTGGAAAGCCTTCTTAGAAGTGTGGAGGTTATTATTAACAACAAAGGGGGACTAAATCTGGAATGGGATGTTCAAAAAGCACATATGGGTGTGATGGTCAGGTGTCCACATAGTTTTGGTCATAAAATGTATCTATAACATTAACAGTTGTAAAGGTTTGGTAACTGTTCTGGACTAAATGGAGAGCTTTGTTGTTTTTGTTGGTGTTTGCCCTCAGCCGAAGCAGCTCAGGAAGATGATTCAGCAGACGTTTCAGCAATATGGCACACTCAAAGAGGAAGAGTGCATGGTCAAGTTCTTTAAGACCTTTGGTGAATTCATTAACTTCAATGAAGAGGTTTTCCCTTGTGAACTAGTGGTGAGTTGTAAACAACTATGTCAACTACTTAATAGATAGATAGATAGATAGATAGATAGATAGATAGATAGATAGATAGATAGATAGATAGATAGATAGATAGATAGATAGATAGATAGATAGATAGATAGACTGGTTAGGTCATCACAGTTAATTCATTTATATACATTTGAGAATTATTTGGGTCTAAATGATGCGGAGATGTCAAGTTGTTGCTGTTCTTTTCCTACAGCAAGGCTGGAGTCTAACAGTGGATTTAGTCATTGGAGCAAAAGGTATTCGCCAACAAACACAACCTGATTCACAGGTGAGATAACAACACCCGAAATATGAAATATAAATCCTTTCAAATGTTTATGTTCAATAATAATCTGCACTTAATCAATACGCAGTGCGCCCTCCACTAATATTGGCACCCTTATTAAATATGAGCAAAGAAAGCTGTGAAAATTTTTATTTATTGTATAACTTTTTGATCTTTTGTTTAAAAAAATATCACACAAATATTCTGCTCTCATGGATATCAAACAATTGCAAACACAACACAGTTTTATCAACAAAAAAAAAATCTTTGTTAAATATAGGTGTGCAACAATTATTGGCACCCTTTTAGTCAATACTTTGTGCTACCTCTCTTTGCCAAGATAACAGCTCTTCTCCTATGCCTGATGAGGTTGGAGAATACATGGCAAGGGATCTGAGACCATTCCTCCATACAGAATCTCTCCAGATCCTTCACATTTCTAGGTCCATGCTGGTGAACTCTCCTCTTCAGTTCACCCTACAAGTTTTCTATGGGGTTCAAGTCAGGGGACTGGGATGGCCATGTCAGGACCTTGATTTTGTGGTCAGTAAACCATGTTTGTGTTGATTTTGATGTATGTTTTTGGATCATTGTCCTGCTAGAAGATCCAACCACGGCCCATTTTATCAAAACGGTTAAACAATAATGACAATTTTCCATCGCTTTCTTTGCTATATTTACCAAGTGTGCCAGTATTAGTGGAGGACACTGTAACATACTGTGACAGAGTTTCATGTTTCTAAGCCTTGAATACCAGTTAAACAAAGCCATGCTTTACTAATGTGATTTCATTACTGAATTACTGTTGGTAGTGTTGCACATAGTATTGAAATAATAATAATAATAATTCAAACTTTCAGTACTTTTAAGTCTTTAAATAGTCTGTTACTATGTTGGCAGTTTACTGAATATGTGCCAATAATCTGTTATAAGCTATATTTAGCATAAGATTATCCTGGGCATGTCAAAACTGTCACTATCCCTATGTTCAGTTTGGTTAGCATGTTAAACAAATTAAGGACCGTTGTCTTCTATGATTTCTTATTTTGGTCAAATTTTATAACAGCATCACACTGTCTCAGTGCAATCCAGCAAGTTTAGAAATAATAATTAAATTTCTTGTAATTATTATTGGTCCGGTGGTATGGTGGCACAGAGGTAGGTGTTGCTGACTTCCTGGTTTCACATGTTCTTGGTCTGCACTTATATAGTACTTTACAAAAAGCGCTTTACACTGTGTCTCATTCACCCATACGCTCACACTCCAATGGTAGAAGAGCTGCCATGCAAGGCACTAACTTGCCATTGGGAGCAACTTGGGGTTCAGTGTTTACCCAAGGACACTTCGGCATGTGGAGACATGTGGGCCGGGAATCGAACCGCCAACCCTACGATTAGTGGGCAACCCACCCTACCACCTGAGCCACAGCCTCCTGTTCATCCATATTTTCTTCCTCCACACCTGATTCTGCCAAAAAAAAACAGTTGATGAATTGGCTAAATCTGTAGAAAAATTGCTAAATTGTGGATATGAATGAGTTTGTGAATGTGTTTGTGCATGGTGCCCAATGATGGTCTGGCATCCCATCCAGTGTTTATCCCCTGACCAGGATAAAACGGTTACTGAAGACGAATATATTATGTATTATTGCAGGGGGATATTATAAAATAATATATAAAAAATATTATATCAGAATACTTGAAGACATTTCTATGATATCTGATGTGTATCACAATATATAATTTAGCCAACAAACTGGTCGTAAAACAGTAGTAAAAAAAACCCCATTAAACTGTCTTTGATAGTTTTTTAATGCCTACAAAGACAATGATTTTTTTTACAGTATGTCAAATCAACAGCATCCATTCATTACTGTTTAATTTGTAATTATTAAAAACATAAAGAATACATAACCATACCTATAATATCTCAGAAATGTGTATCGCGTAATTATTAATAATGAAATCGATATTATATTGATATATCACTCAGCCCTATGATGTATTGTTCCTTTCTGTTTAATGTTTTTAAACAACTCTCTATAATTTAAAACCACCATCTATCTACAAATGTTGGTTGCAATTGTTACAATTATTTCTCACTGCATGTTCTGTTAATTTTTTTTCCAGACACTATGTTTAGCAGACTTTAAACAGATCCGAAGTATTAGGTGCACTGCACAAAGTGACGGCAAAGCGCTGTTAAACATTGACATCAAGGGAGCCAAACAGGTAAGTCATACTGCGGATGCAAGCTATAACATCTAGTTCTTAAAATGCCTCTCTCATAACAGCATTACTGCGCCCATTTGCCTCTCAGCCTCTCTCAGTCAATGTGCCTACAATGGCAATTGCAGAGAACATGGCCGACCTGATTGATGGCTACTGCAGGTTGGAGAACAATACGGATTCATCATTGATAGCTCGAACCAATAAAGGTAAGCCAGGTTCCATTTATCTTTCTAGGTCTCCTAATATAGTTCACCAATTATATATTTCCTTGGAACTGTATAAGAATAATTGATGATCTGCTTGTGAAACTACACAAGATTTAATTTAAGTCTTACCTTAGCTCAAATTTATAGCAGTAGTCACCAGGTTATTTTATACTAAATACTACTGAATGACTCCCTCATTGAAATATGAAAAAGCCATAGGTCATAAATAGTAACTATGTAAACTGAGACTTTCTCGACTGTTTTAGGTACAGAGCTCCGTAGCTCCCTTCCTGCAATCCCCTCAGGGTAAGTGAAACTGAATACCTTCTTCTTTACAGATTTGTTTCAACACATCTGTGGTTTTAAATGTAATGGAGAATATCGCAGAGTATTACAGCTGTCCATACATTACTTCCCACATTGTTCTTTAGTATATTGTTGCCTGAACCCTTGAAAGAGACTGGACGGCAGAGTCGGAGTGAGAACCCATATATTTGCTCTTCCAGACCTTGGTCATAACAAATCAAGCTTTAATTTCCAGCTTTGGATTTTTAAACAGCTTTTTCATATCAGTTTATGCAATTTTTCAGATTCTGATATATACTGTGAAATTTCCGACGAGAAACCTCCACCTCCTGGTATGTAATTTTTTTTTTTTTAGTATGTGAGTGCTTTGCTTTTTTATGGACACTGTACGACTGTCATTCATCTTTACATTTTTAAAGACATACATAGACTCTTCGTGGTTTGTGTTTAGTAGTGAAATACGGAATCTCTAGGAAGTCCATAGTCCTGGGACGTATTTTGGGCGCAGGTTTTTTTGGAGAGGTCTTTGAAGGAGTTTACAAAAAAGAGGTGAATTTCAAATCTGATTCTTGTGTTAAATGGTGTACTTCTTGATCTTTGTGCCTTCTGAATGAATGAGTATCATAGAAATGATATTGCATTTATTTATTATCTATTACATAATATATAAGGGTTGAAACATTGTGTGTCTGAATTAGAACGGTGAGAAGATCAAAGTGGCTGTAAAGACCTGTAAAGGGTGCTCACCTGATATCATGGATAAATTCATGAGTGAAGCAGGTAGTAATGTGAAGTTTTCTATCGATACACTTTGAAGAAAATTCACTTTACTGAAAGAAAATAAATGATTCAGTGTATTCTGTCATTCATGTTTCTTGCTTATCTAATGCTTTTAGCTATTATGAAAAAGCTGGACCACCCTCATATAGTGAGTCTGATAGGTATCATAGAGGAAGAACCTGTGTGGATCGTCATGGAGCTCTACCAGTATGGTGAGGTAAGTGGCAGAGATGCTACACAATAGTATTATGAGCAATGTATTAATTTTAAATAATTAGAACCTTTGATAAAATATTGTTCTTTTTTTAACCTTTGATGTGAAAGTTTAACGGTGCATTAAATTGCACATATTGGTCAGAGCCACGCAAGTATTTCAAATGCGTCGTTGGTAAAGTGTAGAGTATTTAGAAAACGTGCTAGTGAATTGTCTGTGGCCTATAGTTTTGTGTAGCCTATGTTAAAATGAGCCCAGAGTTAATCAGGCCTCCGGCATGCATTTTGGACTTAATCATTATGGTCCAAAATCAACAGTAATGGTGAGTCTGTTAAAAAGATCTTCATTGGGTGAGTTGATGAAGCTAGTATGAGTCTGACTGACTATGGTCGAGAAAAATAGTGTGAACAAATGAGGGTCAACAGGATGGCTTTATTAAAGCCAAATTGTTCAGACAGAGAAGTCAAGCAGATTTTATTATCATCCTGCCACTTTACTGTATATGTATAGGTGAGGAGGAAATATTGTACTTTCAAGACCATGGTGACTTACAGGGGTACAGAACAGACAAGAAGTCAGAGAGATCTATAATGTATAATAAAGTATATTTTCAATTAAAATGATACTAAAGTAAATTACTCTGCTGCAGAAGAGTAGTTAGGAGGGTTGCGTTTGTCACTGAAATGCATACTTGTGCGTGTTTAACATAACTCACATATAGCGCAGATAATTTACATGTCAGACAGCAGTTTGAAGTAGTTTTGCTATAATGATGTTCATAAAAGGACGACAATGTCATCAAGACGTCTAGTGAATATTAGTCTGTTTAATCCCCTTTTACTGGCTGGCAGCATCTATGTTGAGAAACAAGATTAACCAGAATCATACAGTTTTCCTGGGTCTGTTTGAAATCTGTTAGGCAGCTAGCTACACTGTGTTCATCGGGATATTGAGGTGATAGCTGATTAATGGCAGGAGAAAAAAAAGGGATACATCTGCTTTTATAACATAAGATGTCATTTCCCCCTATTACTTGCCTGTTATTGAAATCATATTTAGTGGAACTGTAATAAATGTGTTTTGTTTCCTGTGCCTATTAACGTTATTAATATGGTAAGCTCTCAGTAACACGGCTGCTTTCACTACTGTCTGGGCATCCCCATAAATGCAAGAGCACAAAACACTTGTACAGATTATGTTGTGATTTTATTAAGCATATTTACTTACCCCCTTGAAATGAATTCCTGGCTATGCCACTGCTGTGCTGTAGAATGTAGATTAGATAACTTAAAGAAAGGTATTGTTTAAAAGATTTTCTATTTAATACATTGTTTCAAGGACAAAATTCTTAAATGTTGCAATTCCTTTTTTTTTTTTTTTACTTTCAGCTTGGGGACTACTTGAACAAAAACCAGAACACTTTGACCAATGTCACACTAGTCCTGTTTAGCCTGCAGATTTGCAAAGCTCTGGTTTACTTACAGGGAAGGAACATGGTACATAGGTATGTTTAACACAGTCATTTGAATCTCTGCCCTTTTCCTGCATATTTAAAATAATAGTTCAAGAACACATTTCTACTAAATTCTATATGTGTAACAGAGACATCGCCGTGAGAAATGTGCTTGTCGCCACACCAGAGTGTGTGAAGCTCGGTGACTTTGGCCTGTCCAGATACATAGAGAACGAGGAATATTACAAAGGTAAGCCTCGGCTGATTTGTTGACACATAAAAGCACCAGGCTGTTCAAAGCCCTGCAGCTGCTCTATCTTAGGCCAGAACCTCCACCAGAATATTAATGATGACAAGCTCAATAGGCATGTAGTGTGGCATCAATCGCTTGGATGGAATGACTGTATAATCATATTCATTTGTTTATTATCCCTGCCTTTTATTTAAAGAATGGTTTTATGTTTTCGGGACTGTTCTAGTGTATGCCACAAACAAGGTGAAATGAAATGAAATGCATTTACGGTGGGCGCTTCAGTCAAATGTCATAACTAGGTATATGTTAATTGCATGTGAAACTTTCTCCAAAAACACTACTCGGTCATTAAAATTAATGTTCAGCAGCGATGGAGTTAAATGTGATTCACTAGAATCTAAGCATCGACTCGTTATTGGAAGGAAATCCATGCATTATCTTATGTTACTGATTATACACAGGAGTCTTTCCATAATTGCCCTCCACACTATTTACTTGTCATTATTTATCACATTTATATCTTACTTACTGAATTTGCATTTAGTTGCATTTTCTATTTAATTCTGCGCTTTTTGACAGCTCTGAGGTCATCTTTTAACTTAGTAGGCATTCCCAGGCTCAGTTTGTATGATGAGCTTCAGCCTTAGTAAAATGAACATTATTGTCAGTTACATTGCAGGTGCATTCTGAGGCAGCATCATGTAGATATCACTGACCTTTCAGCACGTCCAAGTATGTAAACTTCTCTGGAGGTGGATTCTCCCTGCTTGTCTGTTTTGTACATGCATGGCCGACCATACCAGTGTAGGCAGTCAGTTAAAAGGAAATAAGAGATAAAGCAAGGAATTGTTGTGATATTTGAATTGTAAGATTTGATTGGTTGCTTGTTAGGTATTTATTTTTGCTTGGATGGAGGGTCTTGTGTAATTTGCTGCCCATGAGTAGTTTTAACACACAATTTAGCTGGAAACACAAACAAACAAAAAAAGACACTTGATGTATGCCAGAGTTTCACACTGTTATTTAGTTGCATATTGCTTGCAAAAGTCCTGCTGTGAGTGCAGTTTTATTTTTGCAGTTGCACACTCAGCAAATTCTACAGATCTAGGTATTGCCAAGTTTGTCGTTCTGGAATCAGGTCCATAACTGCTTATGTGGAACAAAAGCCTTTAGTAATACTGACACTTTCTGCGTTTGAATGGCATAATGGTACCATAACTCTGTGTGCATGCATGTTTTGTAGAGAAGGGTTTTGTACCATAGAGCTTTGGAGGCTGGGGGACCATATCAGAGGGTAAATCTAGCAGAAATCAGAAACAATGCTCAGTATCCCTTACAGGCAGTCAATTCATCTTGTGAAACGATGCAGGCTTTGTGGTCATCAGTTGATCTGCCTTTATGTCTTAACTCTGCAAACCGTGTTTCTATTAAAACATTATTTTTTTGTTATATATATCCCTGCAATGTGATGAACATTTTTAAAGCCTCATTTAAGGCCCCATTTAAGGCCCCATAGCAACCATTTGCTGTTTATTGATTCATTAGTATTTAAATGGCAAAACCGGTAATGTATATTTTGGTATAGGTGAATATAACAGTATTATAGTTTTCCAAAAGCCTTGGCGCAAGAGAAGTAATGCACAGATGGGGTTTTTATTTGGGATTTGAGTTCTTATTGGACGGTCTCTTTCATCTGCTTCACAGTGCCTGAGAGAAATCCTTAGTGTTGTCCTCAGATCACTTTTAGACACTGAACACATAATCAGAAACTCGAAGTGCGGTTGGCATCATGCACACATGATTACATTAGGTGGTAACAGATCTACCTTTCTGTTGTTATATAATTGGTAAGAAATTAAAACTGTGTATTTTAAGTTTAAACAACTTTACCACGAATCAGTGATTTAAATGTTCTCTTCCATTTATACAGCCTCTGTCACCCGACTGCCAATCAAATGGATGGCCCCTGAGTCCATAAACTTTCGTCGGTTCACCACAGCCAGTGATGTGTGGATGTTTGGTAAGCTGTCTAATGTGATACTTGGTCAGATTTTCCGCTTACGGACTACTATGAGTTAAGGAATTTAGATGTATGTGTGGGTATGTGATGGAATTAAATGTACACACACAGCTTTATTTAAATGTGTACTTACAAGTTGTGCATCTGGCTATGAAGGTTGCACTAGAGCTCAATTACGAGCCATCAAAGGCATCACCCACCATGGCCAGGAGATTATTTATTGGCCAAGGATGAAGATTTATTTACCTTTAACTGTCAATCAGAGCAATGTTATCCAAGCAAACATTTAGGCTCCTCCAATGATATCTAGGCAATCTACAGGACAAGGATACATGACAGCAAAATGTCTAAAAGACCAAATTGCAAGTACCCCTTACTGTAGAACAAATGTCAATGGGGTTAGGGTTGGATTTGTAAGAACCACCCCTGGACTTTTGGTTCTGCAGTAAATACAGTCTCCAAAATTGAGAAAAGATTAATGCAGAGTTAAACCTTATTCAGCTGTAATAATCAAACAGCTGGCTTATTCATTGATAAACCTTCTTACTGAGTGTTCCAGGGGCAAGGGTAGACATTTCAGCACCTGTGCCTCTAGGAATAAACACAGACTAGACATCCTTCATTTTAATGGCAACATTCCCCTTGAACCTGAGTGGTGAACGTATTTGGAAATTCTCTGTGATATATTGAGATAAAGGATAGTGCTGCTTGTGGGCTTAAATAACATTAGACTGGCCTGCCTTAGAGGACCTGACCTATAGACTTCTCTGAATTATAATCATGGACTCTCTGATAGATAGTTATATATAGGAGAATTGCCTTTCCAGATGTCACATCATCAATTCTGATATATGAGTGCAGCAGATAACTGATCCTTCTGTGGTCTGCTGCTAAATGTCCATGAAATTAGATCCTGCCAAAGGAATGTGGAGTGAAGTACTTTTCTGATTAAGTTCAGCCATTAGTTCTGTACTTTGCAGTACTTTTACTAATTGGATTGGATTAGCGGACGTTTTGTGTGAATTTCGGTACTTTCAGCTAAGAGAAAAATCATATTCGCTCCTTTTGTGCTGCTCATATCCAGCTGTCTGTATGTGGGAGATACTGAGTCGAGGGCAGCAGCCTTTCTTCTGGCTGGAGAACCGTGAAGTGATTAATCAGCTGGAGATGGGCAACAGGCTGCCTAAGCCAGAACTGTGCCCTCCTGCCCTGTACTCACTCATGACCCGCTGCTGGAGCTACGACCCCAATGAGAGACCTAGTTTCACTGAACTTGTCTGCAATATCAGGTAATCTATTCTTTATCTCTCACTAATAGCCTCAGGAATTGTTCCTAAAACTTAGTTGTTTAATTTAACAAAATTCAACAAAGTGTATTTGTGTTGGTAGCAAAATGTTAACCTAAGCTTTCTGAATGGTCCAGTGATGTGCACAAAATGGAGAAGGACCTGGAAGCAGAGAAGGAGAGAGACAGAAACAGAGCCACCAGGTTTCTAGAGCCCAAGTTCAATATTAGTGAACCGCCTCCAAAGGTACCGAAGGGCCTCCTTATGATTTACTCCAGTGCACATCTTCACTCACATATAAGCCTTAGATTACTCCCTGCATTCATAGCTGTCTTTCTCTGTGTGTATGCAGCCCTCAAGATTGAATCCTGGTCGTTTTGGGACCACCCTCAGCTTCGGTCTGCACATTCAGGTATTGTGGGTATTCATATATGTGATAAATTCATTTGTGTTTAGACTTTGGAGAGTCCTTTTGTGTGCTTTCCTCTAATGCACATTTTGTTTCACAGATAAACGAGGCATTATGTGCCAGTTCTCCAGATCTGGCTAGTCCATGTGAATATCAGTCTCCTGTAGACTCCACCAACAACCTCATACTTCCCACTATGCCTGCCCGGCGCCTCAGTCTGGGAGTAAGCCTGCCTTTCAGCTTATTCTAACATTTCATTGACGCATTTACAGTGTGGTTGTGTGTTAGTATAGTATAAATATGTCTGTAAGGCCTTCATTTTAACTGATTGTCTGATTGTGTTGAAATTACTTTGGCATGCACTTCCCTTTATTTTTTTTGCATGGCATAGGAGGGGGAGTTCAGTGTAGGGCCATCCAGCATGGAGGACGCACAGCGCCTGTGGCAGGTAGAAAAGGAACGGATGCAGGAGACCATAAGGAAACAGAAGGATGAGATGGTGGAGGACAAGCAGTGGCTAGCGAAAGAGGAGAAGCTTCTGGTATGAGTGAAGATACACTGTCTGTAACATATACAGTAGAACTATCCACACTAATACATATACCATATATTTTATGTTACCACCTTTCTTCTTGTATGTTTGAACGCTAATTGATTTTTCATGTCTTGCTCTCTTTAAGGCCCCTAAAATAAATGAGACTACAGTTGAGATGGTAGGTGGTTTTGAGTCTATATCCATTTTTATTCGATGGTGCGTGCAGTTGCCGAACATAAAGAGCAGTGTAGAATACTTCAATGTCATACCTGACTATGTGGACGTTGTGCTTTTATTAGTTGCATTACATTTTGCAAATTTCCTATGGTGGAAGATATATAAAATATTTTTATGCAGTAAAATTCTGTGACTTCTAAGGCACTTTACAAAAATGAGCAAAAAAGCACAAAAGGAAATGCTTGAAAAAAGAAATCACCGAAAAATAAAACCCTAAAAGGTTATAGTTTTTGTTAAACATAAGACATTTACATGTATAAATGCATTTGATTAAAACAGCAGAGGATGTGCTACAGAAGCCCCACTGGTTCCTGTTTAGAAAACTGAATTATGGCCATTTTTTCATACATTTGTTGGTTGTGCTTCAGTATTTTTTTTTCAAGTACTTTGTTTAGTACGGTGAAAAATCAGTATCTTGAACACGGTCTGCCAGCTGACAATCCCTGGTACAGATCAATCAGACATTATTGATCTGATATTAGGCATACTTGTAAGACAAAGCAGAACACTACACTCAAACTTTTTCTATCTGTTCCCTGTTAGGAACCAGACCCTCAGCCT
The DNA here is from genome assembly GCA_012411365.1 of Ameiurus melas. Taxonomy (NCBI): domain Eukaryota; kingdom Metazoa; phylum Chordata; class Actinopteri; order Siluriformes; family Ictaluridae; genus Ameiurus; species Ameiurus melas. Next base: position 3,158,252 of record CM022779.1, read on the forward strand.
AATAATAGTAAGCCCACATTTCAGTTCAAATGAACACATTTCTGAACTATTAAAAATAGACATTATATTTATGAACCAGTGTTTGACTTGCTTAATGTTTCTGCTTAAACTGGCATTATAGATGACCTTCAAAAGCCTCCTGAAAAGCCCCCAAGAATTTCAGTGCAGGTAATGGCGTGCTGTATACATCTACACACACGCTTTCCATGGCCATTCAGAAGCTATAATCTTTCAAGTGAATCTGCACTGAAAGTTCAGTCAGAGTTCAATCAGAGCCACTAGAGTGTTATAATATTTTGGATGACTGATCAGCATTTGAAATGCGCTGTTGTGAATCACTGCCTTCTCTCCCGGTCAGCCTGCCCCTACAGCAGAGCTAGATCGCTCTGAGGACAAGGTGTACGAGTGTGTCATGGATCTGGTTAAAGTGGTGGTGCAGCTGAAAAATGACGTGAACACACTACCGTCCACTGAGTACATATCCTTAGTCAAGGTAACACTCTGGAACTGTTTTAGGATGATGAGGAAAATTGCTTACCATTATTTTAACTAAACTTTTTTTTTCTATCAACAGTCTGTTGGATTGACTTTGAGGGATTTAATTTCCAGTGTTGATGATGTTCTTCCATCTTTACAAGGAGCTATAAGGACAGAGGTAGCTTGGCAAATTAGCTTCAATTTCCAAGAAGTGCTTTATAGGCATTTTTTTTTAATCTGGTTAGAGGTCTTTTCCTAGTTTAATATCCTAAGTGTTTCCTATTCCACACTTATCTCTCTGTACTATAAAACTACCCTCAAAGTTGAACGTTTTCCAGTTACACCAAGAAAGTAGAGCCCAGGTGATAAGAAAGTTATTAGGAAAGTGTCAGCACGTTATCATGCGGTTCATGTTGTGTCTCTCTGTGCTCCTAGATTGAGGGCACACAGAAGCTGCTGAATAAGGACATGGCGGAGCTGATCAGTAAGATGCGGCTGGCTCAACAAAACTCCATCACCTCTCTGAAGGAGGAGTGCAAGAAGCAGATGCTGGCAGCAGCTCACACGCTGGCCATGGATGCCAAGAACCTGCTGGATGCAGTGGACCAGGCACGAGTACGCGCCAACCTGGCCAAGCCCAAACCTGAGGATGCAGTCTTCCTTGACACAGACTAGAGAGAGATAAAGAGAGAGGATGAGCTTGGTTCTATTTGTGTTCACAAACAATCATAAACTATTTTCTATGCTGTCAGAAAAGGTACTGTACTGGTACATGTTTAATCTCAAAGGTACAAACGCCCTAAGAGGTACAGCAGAGGTCTTGAAATTCTGAATATGTACCTTGAATGTATTTTAAAGACTGTTTATAGGTTATCCTGTCACTTCAAATTAATTTTCATTTTAAACCTCAGTGACGTTGGATATACTATACAATCTGCTGCAAAGTCTATCTCCAAGAAATAATATCTTTGTAATAAGTGAGTTAGGTGGCATACGTAAGAGTGGGAAGTAAATTATCTTGGAGGTATTTCAGATTAGATTTCATCTGGAGAGGAAGCCTGTTTCTCTACAGTGAAGTAATATCTTCATTCCATCTTCCTGTATTGAACTGCCAGCTCCTGATTCAATCAAAAACATTCCTATAAATGTAGTGTTAGTGTGTTACTGTATAATGTGATAATTAGCACTACCATTATTGGTATAAAATGTTTAAAGGCATACAATGGTCATGACATTTCTTTGATTGCAGAAATATGTACCCAAAAAATGTATATAGAGCAAAAGTAAGTATCTACATTCGTATACTTTCTCAACTCTGTACGGTTCAAGGATATGTGACAGACATATATTTAGAAGCAAGTTGTATCAGATTGTATCCGGTTTCATAAATGATATATCAGTGTTGTATTCTTGAGTCTAGGTACATTTTTGCAACAAACTGTGAGTTAATAAAAAATGTCATCGAAATATATGGTCTCAAAATGAACACTTTATCTTCTACGGCATTACAATTTTGTGGCATTTCAAAAGTATTTTTCCAGCTATGTCAGTGGGAGTTACTGTTAAAGTTCTAAAATCATTTTTTAAATTATATTTTCAATTTTTATTATGTTTTTTATACAGCATCTCAGGTTCTGATGTTTCTTAAAGTACTTTGATTAGTGCCAATTAATGAAAAATATTTCATGTAGAATTTCATGAACACAAGACATAAAAAGAGAATAAGACAATAAGATGAATGTCTACAATCTATCCACTAAAACAGTAAAATCAAAACTCCTGATGTGATCAGCTAATCAATTAACATTTCCATAACGCTTATGAAGAAGAGCTTGTAGGTTTAACCCTTTCTAGCAGTATACTGGTGCCGGCGGAATGGAAATTGACTTATCAGACAATTTCAATCAGTATAAACAAATGAATTATTTTATCACCACAAGTCTGTTATAAACTTAGTCAGGACAGTGTTGGGCTTCTGTGTGTAGAGTATCTTGACTGTGTGTTTAGCTGTTGGTGAGCAGAGCAATGGGAAAGAGGAGAGATGTGAGCCTCCTGCTGGGCAAATGATTCACCCCTCTCCACAATAACATTGGTACAGATATAAAATGAACAGCACAACCAACAAACATTTTTCATAGTAAAACACTCTACCTGCCCCATTGCAATTATTACATTTAAATCTCTTAGGCTGGGTGAAAAAGAAAATACCTATGAACATCTGCAAATTCCTAAAGGTGTGAGGGTCAACTTTTACATGAGCCACTTACCACTACTGTGGCGTGACATCATAAATAAATTCAATGCTGATTACATGCACAACCAAAAGAGGTGCAAATTCCAATTTTTGCCTCTGGCCAAAACTGGAGTTTAACCAGTTTTCATTGTATCACGTCTGTGAACTCTGTGTTTGTACAGAAGTGACCTTTCTGAATTTTCACACGGTACACGCGATTTGTCACGTGTGATCACACAGTATACTGCAGGCACAACTCTAAGAATTTTAATTCATTTGTTGTGCTTCACACAGTAACCACCAGGTGGCGCATGGAACAACATACTGTAGCTAAACACAGTACAATGGAAATGGAATGTCTGATCGAGGGTTCACATAAAAATATTACGTTTCTCATCAAAACTTATGATAAACCTAATTCAAACAAGTTTCTAATTAAAACATGATGTAAAATATCAAGTGAGCGTGATCGAGTCTTGTAGTACAGGTACAATATCTATATTGTTTAAGTTAAGGAGACTTTGGTATCTGTGTTTGGATAGTGCAATGATAACATGCAGGTTTACTAAACCAGAGAACAGGATTTGAGACTCAGCTCAACTCACTGCTTTTTAAATGAGTGGGGTTTTTCACTGTAGAAAGTTCATTGAGGTAACACTGAATGAATTCTGCATGAACAATACTGACTGGAGGCCCATACCTATTAGAAAGATTCAGGTGATTCATTCGTATAATTCCAACAATTATTACGTTTTTTGTTCACTATTTATCTGTCTCTTTATTTTAAGGATCTAATCAATTGCATATATAAACCTTTTTATTTACAAGTGTCAAATTTGTGATTTTTAGGTTATTCGTCATTTAGTACAGCTTCTGACTATCAAATCATAACAGATTTGTGATTTGATGACATAAAGCTTATTTATTCAGAAACAGAAGAAACTAAGTACAAAAACTTTTTTGCTACTTTAAATGTTAACTCTGACAGCGTGCTTTCAGTTGATGGACGCCCCATTTATATTTTTAATGAGCTGCATAGATATTCAAGACAACTATATTATATATATATATATATATATATATATATATATATATATATATATATATATATATATATATATATATATATATATATATATATATATTTTTTTTTTTTAATATTTAACAAATTTTATTCACAAGTGTCATGTTTGTAATTTTTATTCACCACTGCAGCAGGACCAAGCTAAAGTTTAACTAGCTTATCATATGGATGAATTAACTAAGCAATGTTTCCCTAATTTACTGATACATAGAAGTATTCAAGCAAAGAAATGTGTAAGTAGAAATCAGTAAAAAAAAAAAAAATGTACAAATACTAAACAATAAGTATGCAAAATAAGTATGCTTTAAAAAAAGGTTGTACCCAAACTAAGTATAGACACAAAGTTTATATGCATACATAAAAAATAAGTATGCATGCCAAAATCTATTTATACATACTTAAAAATCAAAATAAATACATTAAAGTGAAATACAGTAAAGACTGTCATTAAATTCCTTGTACAAAAGAATGAAGTAAAAAATGAACATCTGCCAATAGTGTAAGTGTAGTAATCTATCACAAAGGCTTCTACATACACAGTAAATATATATTCTGCTTACTATGTATCAAGGATATGCTGGAACCTAATATCTTAATTGACCACAACATACATTTTTTGTTCAGAAAGCAAAGATGGACCCATCTGCCAAAAAACTGGCAGAACCAATTTTGGCAGCACCACAGGATATCTTCCAGCACTTGAATATTGATGCAAAGGGCCAAAAGGCAATCCTTTCCCATCACGCTTAAATCTATTCTATGGCCACGCACCATGCGTTTTTTAGGTTTCTGTTTTGAGAGTGTGTAAACATTGATGTTGCTTGATATGTAGTTTAAAAAGTCTTGGTCTATACACAATTTTTGCCTTGTAATCCAAGTATCACAACATGAAAGTAATGTAATATATTTGGATTACTTCAGTGTCACATATGTAAATAAAATCAAGAGAAAAGCAATACCATCTAAAATACTTTTATTCAGAGCTTATTTTAGAGCTTAAAAACAGGTTCAATGTTGGAATTTGTTTTAATAAAATAAATAAAAATAAATAAACAAAAATCACTGTCCCTGATGCGGGTAACATTAGATCACAAAATCTAGGGTGACCTTATACTGGTTTTCCAAAAAGAGGAGGGTTGTCCTTAATAGTGTTCAAAACAGTGTTACTATGAATGCAGACTTTAATACACTGAAAAAGAAACAGTATTAGCATCATATAAATATATAGAAATAAAACTGGTTTCACTCTGCCCATGTTTTATATTTGTTCCTACATTTTTTTTGAATGTCCATGGAATAAAATAAAATATCAGTCGCCACTAGTGTACCTTCTGCCATTATTTATACATTTTAAATGGACATGCAATACAAAGCAAATTGATAACACAAATGACCTTATATGGCTATGGGCATTGTTTCGACTTAGGACAGCTGTCATTTGTTGCTATTGTCAAGCAACTGTACACAACAGCGCTTCATCTTTGCGTGTTCACTGAGAGTAGGCTAATGGTTGTGAAAGAGTAATTTGGCCAATAGTTGCTCCAAGCATTTTATAATCGATCAATTGTTGTGCAAGAAGGCGGGAATTACAGAGGGGGTTAAAGCAATGCAAATATGTGCACACATGCAGCAGTATTAGACCATAAGCACATCATAATGAAACTAAAGCTGAATCCCTGACATTTTCTCAAATTTAGAAATCCCAGCTGGACGCTTTTTTAAGGTCTGAGAAAGAGGACATTTCCGGGGGAAAAGAGGACGTATGGTCACTCTAACAAAAACATTTCAGAGAACAATTTGTGTTCATTTCTAAAAAATAAACTTTTCCCAAAATTGATTTGTGCATGCACCAAAATGTTGCTCATGTGAGTCACGACTGGCAAGAGAGAACCAGAACTATAATTAAGCAGCTGTCTATATTGTGTTATGTCAAAATATTTATTTCTTTAAATGAAAAGAAATTGTAATCCTAATAGTATTTCCATTTAAAAAAAAAAAAACCTGTACTCAGATTACTTAGTTTTTTGACATAACAGTAACAGATTACAATTACCAGTTGTTTGTATCCTGATCATGTAAGACCGTTACGTGTATTCCGTTACTTGGCACGAGACGGACACACACCCTGAATGGGAAGGAACACTGTATGTTTTACTAATAAAAATGTGGTACTTCATACATAATAGTTAACAAATCTGGCCCTCAGAAACAGGCTTTCTCAGGATTTTAAATGAAGGACAGCTCACTACAGCTTTTTCTCTTAGCAGCTGTTCTCCAAGGGTCTGGCGGGGTGTCAGTACATGTCACGTCCTCTAAATCTCACTGCACCAGAAGTTAATCCATTGATTCTTGAGAGAGAAAGTTAGAAAGAACTAAAATTAACACCCCTGCGTGGACTCATGCAGAAGTTGTTTTTGAAGGTGCCACATTTTATTCATCAGTATTCATTGCAAGGCTTTGCATTCAAAGATAAATTTGCTTTCAGGGCTCTTGCACAGTGCTGATAGACATTCTGCTCCATGATGAATTTCTTGCTCTTCATTCAAATATTTTTGCACAGTTTCCATATTACTCATCCATGTGGCATACTCGCTCACTGTCTGCAATGACAAGTATATCCACAGGGCCCATACTGAATGTCTGCAAGTTTATATAAAGGGCCCTAGATCATGCCAGCCAGCCATGGGGGGAGGAACAGGCCGATGGTACCCAACAGACAAACGATGATGAACATCCACAGGAAGATCCGATCAATCACCATGGCAACATATTTCCAGTCCTCTTTAACCTGCATTTAAAGAGCAGAGATTTCAAAGAGAGGCAATGTTAGAGTTCTCTCATCTGTCTATTTGCTATATGAGTTCTTTCATCAGAGATGTATCGAGAGGAATACAAGCAGACATACCAAATAACCTTTAGCCATGATCATCTAGTAGTACTAAGTCAGGTTTAATCCTGAAGATGTTTTTTCATTCATCTGAGGGATTTCATCACTTTTTAATCATGGGATCAGATAACCCTTAGATGAGTGGTGAAACATTATATCATAGATCAAATTGTCGTGACTTCCCTAATGCAGCATACAGTACCTTGGGACATTGTTAACATTTTCTATAATGGCATTAAATATATCACAATGCATGCTTTATTATATTATCCAGTCGTTAGTTTGATAATTGATTTGAATTAATTTGGGAAAAAAATTATATGTGGCAGTAAACCTCTTACAGAAGAATACTTTAAAGGGATTCTTAGTAAACTAGCCAAATACTTATTACTTTTCTCTAGAGTAAACTTACATATTAACGTCAAAGTACACTGCACTTATATAATGCTGGCCATGTATCTTCATCAGACACCTGAATGCGCTGACTGTGAGGAAGGCTGTCCTTGGCATTATAATAACCTATTCTGTGTTTTGTTTACTAGGTTAGCGTCATGAGTCAAGTTGCTATTCTTTATAGCACATCTGAAAGCAAAAGAAGTGTTCACCAAAATGCTGCACAGTAAAAATTAAATTCATTTAGTTAAGGGAGATTCAAATATCTTAATCACTTGCACAAATATGATTTAAAATTGCTGTTAAATGTATTTTGGATTTATTGTATTACACACTGTTTAAACTGGCTCACATAAAAAAAATAAAAAATAAAAACATGAGTTTACCTGGCACCTTATTGTGCTTCTCTTCAAGTATACTTAGAACATATGTATCAAGAGTAACACTATTTGTATATACTTGACACTGAGTGCACTTCATGCACACATTAAGTGACCTTAGAATTATAAAGTTTAATCACCCATTCATTCTGAACATAGATCTTATAATACTATAGTCATGACTAATATTCATTCGTTCATTTTTTCTTCCAGGACAACATCCACACTCACATTTATACACCCTTTCACACCCAGGGGCAATTTAACATAGCCAATCTGCCAAGCTTCATATTTTCCATCAATTGGATAACAATGGAGAATCCGAAGTAAGGTTGTGTAATCAAACACAAGGAGAGCATGCAAAACTCTGAAAACCCCATAAACTGTGTTCAGGATCAAACCCAGGGCCCAGAAGCGCTGAGGCAGCAGTTCTACCCACTGCGTCACCATGTCACCTCCATTGTAAATGTATAATTCCTTACAACTTGGCAGTAATTTTGTTTTCCAAGTAATTAAGTTACAAATGTATATGTAGGTGGGACGTCTTTCAGTGGAGGTGTAATGAAATCTAAATGTGTCTTTCTTTGTTTTCACTTTTGGGAGATTTTAAAATGCTCTACCTTTACTTCTGTTTGAGATATGTTCAAAAGACAAGAAAATATAAATCTTCAGAACTATATAAAGTAGAAATATCAAAATTTGACCTAAAGTTTTCAGCCTTCAAGGTTTCAGTGTGAAAAAAGACCCACTGTGATAAATGATCGTGATTCCAGTATTTAGTAATCATGATGAATATTTTAGCCCACAGATTACCCACATAGACATACTTGAGCAAGGAGATAACTGACTGTTCACTATTTGTGATTGTTCACTCACACTGAAGTCGGCGTCTTGTGCTCTCAGATGATCTGCTATGTAGTGAATTCCCTCCAGAGCCTGCGTGATACTGGGAGACAGACAGAATCGCTCATTGTCTGACTGTCGCATAGTATGGTTCACTCTACCCCCTGGATGCCTGGCACCCAACACTGCATCATGTCTCATAGAAGGTCCATGTTTCAGAGGCAGAGAATTAGGAGGAGGCGGGATTGGAGGAGAAGGAGTTGGGGTGGAGCCAGGTGGACGAGGAGAAGGAGGGCGGAAGGAAAGAGAGAAATTAGAAGACAGCGTGCCCAACTCTAGGTCTTCATAAAAGCATTGCGTGTGTGCTTCCTCATCCTCAGCCATCTCCCTGAACCAGCTGGCAGAAGTGCTCAAACATGAACCAGAAGGAGCCCTGAGTCCTTGTGACCTTTGACTTTTCAGGAGCAGGAGCCTCTGTCGACGGCGTCCATAGGGAGCTGGCCTGCGCATGAAAAGCCAACGTGGAATGATGTCGAGGAAGATCGTATGCACCCAACTTGGCATCTTATGGGTGCTTGGTGAGCGGTGGTGCACATTCAGCACAAACACAGTGATGGTAATGGACAACGTGACAAAGATCATGGTGAAGAGTAGGTACTCGCCAATGAGTGGTATGACCAGTGATGTAGACGGGATGATCTCTGTGATGAGCAGCAGGAAGACAGTGAGTGAGAGGAGGACAGAAATGCACAGCGTGATCTTCTCACCACAGTCTGATGGCAGGTAGAAGACCAGTACAGTCAGGCAGGAGATCAACAAACAAGGGATGATCAGGTTGATGGTGTAGAAGAGAGGAAGGCGTCGGATGATGAAGAAGTACGTGATGTCTGGGTAGATCTCGTGGCAGCAGTCATACTTCTTGGTGTTGTATGTTCCCACAGCATTGATGATGGCCCATTCGCCGCTCTCCCAGTAGTCTTTGAGGTCCACAGTGGTCTCTATACGCTCCAAGTCGATCTTGGCCTTGTCATATGTCCATGAGCCAAACTTCATTTTGCAGTTCTGCTGGTCGAAAGGGAAAAAAGTGACGTCAATGCTGCAGGAGCTTTTATAGATGGCAGGGGGAACCCAGCGCACTTTGCCTGTGTAGAAGAGATGAGCTTTGGTCATGTGGGTCACAGCGAACTCCCCATCTGCACTGAAAAACAACACAAGATTGTGTTTCAGATAGTATATTGTAAAACAAACAATAAACAAATATCACAGTATCTATTGGGAATTTCACAACCTAGCACACTCACCTATTAAGAAATTTCATTTTAAGGGCTATGGATACAGTGAAGCTGTAATACCACACATAAACACCAGGTGGTGGTGATTTTATATGATTTTTATTTATTTATTTATTTATTTTTAAATATGAGTGTATTAAATAACTTATTGTATTACACTGGTGGTAGCAGAGTAGGTAACCTTATTTCACCTTCCTCGGTGAAAGCTAACTCAGCATTGTCCCTACACTATAGAAAGTTTGCCTTAATCATCCATCACGCTCACCCTGATGTTCTCACAAACACGGACACAGTGACGAATACATTAAAAACAAACTCTATTATAACTCTATTATATTATAAGACTCTATTATACTTTGGGCTGACATGTTTTGGATTCTCTGGTCCATTTAGAGGTTAACTGCAAATCAATACAAAGTTCTTCTGACTCAGCAGCTATTCTATGATGAAGCATTTCTATCCAAATTGGGGTAGTCTCATCCAGGATGATAATGCCCCTGTCCACATTCTCACTGAGTGGTTTAATGAGTATGGATATAATTTAAAGCATATGCTGTGGCCTTCACTATCATTATATCTTAAATCAGTTGAACACATATGGGAGATTTTGGACTGACATGTTAGAAAGCGCTCTCCACCAACATCAAGACATCAATCTTTTGGAAGCATGGTGTTCATTCCACCAGTACACTTCCAGAGACCTGCAGCAATAAGGTGTTCTGACAGCTCGCCGTGGTCAAACAGTTCACTAAGACATTTTATGTTGGTGTTTCCTTTCAGCACATGACTTTATATTGAAGTTCTTTTGCGTATTGCAAGTAGTTTGCTTAAAAATGTTTCTCTTTTTTTTTTAATTAGTTTAATATTACTCACTTGTTGTACAGCACAATGTCTGGAACCCAGATGAGCTCTGATGGCACCCTGATGGATGTCACATTCTCATAATCAGAGGGCTTCCAACGCAATTTATAGTCATTCCACTCCTGTGGAAGAGGCTAGAGGTTATTATTTCTGCTTTTATCACAGTGTAGATTTTCCCTTTCATCTTCGCTGAACAGGGTGTATATTGTACCTCTGCAATTAACTCCCACAGTTATCAATTGACACAAACTGAGACTTTCTTTATGGATCTTGCTGGCACATGGTTTTATCATATTCCAGACTAAACTATAACCCTCATGCTAATCTGAAATCTAACTGTAAAATTTACTCTAATCTAAACTAGGTGATAGCATTTGTAGAGATATCATTTTAAATTCAAACAGGTTTGATCGAAGTGCTCCCAAAAGACGTTAAAATACTTGGCTCACCTGCTTCAACCAGACGTTGGTTGTCATCATCTGATTTTTCTCATCCTACAGAGGAGAAGAGGAGTAAAAAAAAAAGAGAGAGAGAAAGAGAATATAAAGTGGGTGGGAGAGTATGAGACAGGAAGCTGGGTTTGCTCCAGTAGCAGCATCTGAAGTGTAATATCCTGATGGACTGTAGTCAAGGAACATATGACTCATCAGGACTATCGAGTTATAGGTGCTAATGTGGTTTGTGGGGAAGCTGATGTTACTACCTTTATAAAATGAATATTTGAAGTGTGTCAGTAGCAGATTAGGAGACTTCAAAGAAACATAAATTTGCATTTCCCTTTTCTTTACAGTCTTTAATTGAATTTGAATGGGCAGATTATGTGCGAGTGCACTTCCATAACAACAAGCCATCTTGGCCAGCAGCAATATCAAAGGCTGGCATATACAAATCCAATATATAATTTAAAAACTCTGCTGACTACTGAACATCAGAGCTGTCTGGCTTCCAGGCAGGATATATGAGAGGACCAGCTTGAACATACAAAGGAAAATATTGTGTAAAACATGCAAGTCAAAAAATATTAAGACTCTGAGGCACCTGCGCAACAACAGAGAAAATAAAATCTATAAAGGGTTCCACACTGAAGCCTCACTAGTGCACAGCCTGTTAGTAAAATGGAAGTAATCCTTCTGCCATAAAATCAGCATCAATATGGTATTTGATTACAAATTCAATCCAGTTCAGAAGAGGGCTTTTTTATGATCTGGCATATTTCTTTAATGCAGGTCTGCCAAACTGAAAATTAAAAATTTAAAAAATCAATCCTGTTTATTTCTTTCAGTATTATCTTGTCCTTGTGATAATGAGGGGCTGTCAGTCAAACATGTCCTACTCAAACTGATCCATATCAGACTACATATCACCTTGATGTCAAACAACATTTCGATATATAATTGATGTTCAAAACATTCTAGTAGACCACATGTGTTCCTTAAAATGATCTCGACTAACATTAACCCAACTGATAGAAATGTAGCTACAAATATAACACAGTGATCTACACTGGTAATCACAGAAGAGCTACAATGTACCTTGACAAACAGTCCACAATGAGCTGGGAAGGGGTTGCTCGATCAGCTGTTCACAAAAGCAGCCTGTATTTCACTCAGTCAAAGATTTACCATATAGTGAACATGACTCAACACCCAGTAAAAGTGTTAGCCATTTAAATTTTCTGACTCAAATAAATAAAAATGTAATTAAGAAATCATAAATATATAAATAAATAAAAACAATAGTAAAAAAACTAATAGAAATATAGAAATAATGTATGTATACTTTTTATTAAAGGGTTTTGTTTTTTTTGCCCATATGGTTCTCTGTGTATTTCAGGCTGTTTGTTTGTTTGTTTGTTTGTTTGTTTGTTTGTTTGTTTGTTTGCTTTGACAGTTACCACATCAATAAGCTGTGCGATGGACAAGCCAAACTTAACGATGACCACATCTGAGGTGTTTGGCACAGGTCGTGACCACTTGTTGTATCCAACAAACAGCTTCTTGAAGAGTTCATCCTCAGCATGTGATTGAGTCTTCTCATAACAGGACACTGCCAATGTAATAAAGAATCGTTTCAGAGACAGAGCTGAGTTCATTTTATTTTTCGTTCACAAAATCGAACAGCAAACTACTGTGGGGTTTAACCTGATGTATGTGCAAAAGGAAGCGCTTTATGAGCATTTTACACAGACATGCATCGCTGACAATATTGAAACTGTGAGGAAGTCATTTGGCTTGCAAGTGATTAAATCAGTGTTGCGCGGCCTTTGGAACAACATAAAGTCAGTGTCATTTCCATGTCATCTCAACAGATTAATGCCATATGTTCATTCTGTCAAATATTTCGCTTGTTGGATGAGGTCTAAAGAAATCATTCTCTTGGCATATAAAACACGTTTTTGAGCTTTCCCCTGGGAAATATGAATATATGTAACTAAGCAAAATTGGCGTAGCTTAATTAAATTCATGAGAATGGCAGTCCGTTAAAAAAATTTAAGGAGATGTCCTGAGTCAGCATTACTTGCATGTTGAATACATCAACAGACACCCTAATCACCCACAATTACACATACCATTGCCCTAAGCCTCTGTGTCCTGTATAAGCTTTTTTCCACACTTATTTTCTCCATTTTTGTTTTCCTAGAAGAAGATGCAGAGGTAAAGACGCATTCTAATATCCACAGTCATTATTATGATATTTTAATACCGGGCCAGAGACTCACAGCTTCTATTATGTTTTGGGTAGCACAGAAGAGATTTAGTAACTGACGGTTTTATTTTTGAAAGGGTCATGCTCTACAATCCCCATGGTGTATCATTGCACCTGGCACATCTTTCCTGCCTTACTATGACGGACAACTTTCTTAATTTAGCAGAAAGGTATTTTGGGCAAAGCAGCCGAATGGCCAAATTCAAGCCTCAATTCCAAGCTGCACAGATCTTACCGTTGAGCCCCGGGGGACTGCACTGAATGTGAGAGGCCAGCTGGTCGGCATGGCTAGAGTAGCTCTTGCAGTATAGCGTGATTAGCTCAGTCTAGCACTAAACTCCCTAAGGATGGACTGGTTTATCGATTACAGCATAATAAATAAATCAACCTCTGAGCAAATAGCCGCATCTCATTATCAAGTCAGATTTATGGTCTACATTGAGATTTTGGCTCTGTAAGATTTTTTGAGAACGGATGGTAAAACATCTTTCTCATGAGCAGTCACTTTATTTGGCAAAAATTCACCAATTCTGGTTATTTGTACACAGATATTTATAATCACAAGTCAAACATCTCTAAATGACCATAAGTTACCAATATTGTTTCAATACTGGCTATGTACACTTAGAGAATTTAGTTAATTATTGTGTTTTGTTTAACATTTAAATGAAAAAAGAAGCACGACGACTTATTTTAGTATAATACATGCAGTGAAGTCAGGAGACTTACCAGCATTTTGTCCCCACTGGAGAGCTGGCCAGGGGATTTGTGAGAGTCTTAGATCAAGTGGAAAGATTCACCTATTGAGATCGATCTATGGGAGCGGTAGATCAAGACTCATGCAAGATCCTGCAATGATACACTGCTCCTGTCTGCTTTTGTCTCCCTAATCTACAGATGTGCATGAAACATAAGGGTATGAAATGAATGGTTCTGTACATAAAGTATATAGTTTTCTGTATGTCCAAAACTGTGGGGATTTTTTCCCCTTTTTCGCTCATTGACATTCTTGTGCTTGCTCGATGTGCGATACACCACCAAACTGTCAGGCTGCTGAAATAAATTCACTCTTCTCTATATGTGCTAGTTCCTAATGGGCTGACCGCATGCTGCAAAATGGTATGTGGTAGACAGGTACAGAAAGCAAACTTAAATGGTGTTGTCTGTTACACCAGAGAAAACGCTTCAGCCAGATGCAAAGCGTGGAAGAAGTCTGGAGACAGGATCTTCCCAGCAGATTAATTTTTATTTGTAAAAAGTTCGTCAAATGGAAAAACATGAGAGCGTATTCGGGGTTCTGTTTCGGTGCTGTCATGCATCTTGTCTTCCTTCCTGTCTAACTAATGTGTGATAGCCTACCCAATATATACCAAGTTTTTAGGTAAATTTACGCAATAACATGTTCACAGAGGCTTAGCTGATGATAAAATAATGTATGATGATGTATGATAAAAGGGTCATTACATACATTCTATCCACTTATCTTCTGGTGAGACATATCAGGTCAGAACACCTTGGTACATATTACACTCACAAATAATACGAATCAGCATACAGAGAATGAAACCGATTTGAGAAAGTAAAGGAAAATGAAATAATTCTGCAGGAGTCAGGCGCAAAATGTAAAAAAGCAATGCAACCTAGAGAGAATTGTTTTCCAGTGCTTGTCACTGGAGTTCCCCAGAAATGACCAGATTCAATTGATCAGCTAATAATAAGTACTTGATGAGGGGTAGTCCACGAGCAGAACTGGGAACAACAGTTTGTAAGAATGTATACTGATATATTCCCATTTGAGGCCCAATTTGTATTGTGTTAAACAAACTCGCAAGAATGCAACGTGTCAGATGAACTTACTTGATTGCCACAGGATGCTCCAGAGCAGCGCGCTCCTCAGTGAGACCAGGAGATTCCAAACGAGCTCCATCATAAGGCTGCATTCATCTCTCAACGCGCGCGCTCAGTTATTCCCGGGGAACTTTCCTTTCACGGTCATTCTAGTGTTTCTAACCTTTTAGTTTCACAAAGGGATTTTTTTAATTGCGGCTCCTTTTGTGTAGATTGCTTGTTATAGTCAGCCAGATAAATAGTGAGCTGTCCCTGTCATTAACTGCACGATCTCTTAAAGTAGCACATAGCAGTTGCTATATTATTATTATATATATATATTTTTTTAAATATGTGTGTGTGATCATCCCGAGGTCGTGCCAGTTATAATACACATCCTCTATCCTTCCATGTTGCTCCCTCCGATATTGCTTCCCATTAAAGCAGCCCGCAATAGATCCCAGGCTTGAGCACCTGTTTACTGCTTAGACTTCACGCCGACTTTGATTCCAAAACGTTGTTCAAGGTTCGTTGAAAAGTTTTGTAGTGAGCGGCTTGTGCGTTTTCCAGCGCGCGCGCCTACTCGTAGTTCGGTCCACACTCCTCAGCCTCCCGTCTCCCAGGCGACCGTGCTCGCGCGCAATCTGTCCATCCGAAGTGACGTCAAAAAAAGGGGGTGGCTACCTAGTGCGAAGTTTACGGTCAACGATGCTCACGCACACACACACACACACACACACCCATTGGGACGCACAAACTCACGCACGCACACACACACTCACACACACACACACACACACACACACACACACACACACACACACACACACACACACACACATTGGGACGCACAAACTCACGCACGCACACACACACACACACACACACACACACACACACACACACACACACACACACACACACACACACACACACACACACACACACACACACACACACACACACACACACATTGTATATATGTTAATAAATGTAACATCTTATTCTAACAGTCTTGATAATCATTAAGTGTGGAATATGAGACACGGTAAACAATAAATCCACATTAAATGGATTATTAGCTACATGCAGGCTTATACTACAACAGAAGTATGATGTCAAGTTGTGAGAATGTCAACTGTACTCGGACGATACTGGTACTAATATGTGTGTTAGAACTGCAGTTAGGCTAATGAAGAAAAAAAAGAAGGTTTATTCATCTTTATTAAGAGCTTTATCCTGGCAGGAATACACCCTGGATGAGAGAGCAGAAAAGAAAAACTGTATTTGCTTAACTGTAACTGAGTTGAACTGAATGATGTTCTTTAAAAAATAAATAAATAAACAAATAAATAAATCTCTAACAAATGGTAGAATGGTAGACATTCATCTCTCATTTGTCAGAAAAGGAGACTTTGAGTGCAACACTCTGTATAGAACAAATAGTGATGTTTGGAAAGCAGAAAACGTTCCAAATAACTGATTAGTTAAAAATATAAATGAATAAATTAAAAAAAACACCCTAGGCTATAAGACAAATATATTACATTTTGCTCAGGATATTTAAACAGATTTGATTTACATATCGTCCACATATACATAATAACTCATCTATGTTTATATCGTAAATCTTTATATCATCTTTATATCATGACCTGGTCAGGGATGAAGATTGAATTTCGTTCCATGTAGCTGTCTAAATTGAAGTATGGACATGGATTTAACCTTATAGTTTTATAGCGCCATATCACAGCTAGAGGGCAGACACACGGAACACACACACACACACACACATATATATTTTATATGTGTGTGTGTGTGTGTGTGTGTGTGTGTGTGTGTGTAAATTTCTAAATATATATATAAATTATATATATATATATATATATATATATATTTTTTTTTTTTTTTATATATATATATATATATATATATATATATATATATATATATATATATATATATATATATATATATATATATGGGGCAGGAGTGTTAAGCAAACAAGCAATCATTGGAATGAGGGATGTGTATGCTGCTTGGTTTTAAACAAATGGGAAACAATGTCAGGGTTTCTTGTGCATATTTCTGCGTGATTAATCCCAGCTGGTTCAGAAAGCTACACTGATAAGCAGAGAATTGTTTCTAATATGGAGACACAACACTGCTGAAAGGTCAGTGCAATGTTATCAATTTCAGTTTAAAGTGGGGATTTACTGTCCTCATCTTTAACTTTGTATTATCACAATTATTCCACTGCGTTTGTGTACAGGATACCCCCGAGATGTATTTGCAAGTTTTGGGTCCCTGGGCAGGAAATTTCCATGCCACATGAACCAATGCATTCCCTACCCCACAACCCAACACATGCTAAATAAAACATATAAATCACTATATTACACATCCATTATCAGAGTTTGAGTAGTCTCAGTTCTATGCAGAAGGTGCTATTACCTTAGGCAACTGGTGGTACACTTAGTATGGCCTTATGGTTATCCATGTTTATATTAGTATGCTTATCAAGCTCTAGTTAAAAACAGTTAGGACCTAACTGACCACTCATGGGTTACAAATTCAGACCTACAGACCAATAACAATTCTGAAATGATTTAAAATTCTGTGACATTGCATTCATTGGTATAATGGCCAAATTATTCACTCCAATTCCCTTTTTAAATATATATATATATATTGACACTTGTTTTATTTTATTTATAAAGTTAAATTACTCTTAGTATACTTTGTAACTCTCTGTGCTTCTGTAATGTGTGAATTTCCCTTTGAGTTTTCGCCCGATTGGTCGATCTCTCTCTCTCTCTCTCTCTCTCTCTCTCTCTCTCTCACTCTCTTTCTCTCTCTCTCTCTCTCTCTCTCTCTCTCTCTATCTATCTATCTATCTATCTATCTATCTATCTATGCACACCAATGGCCACCTAGTTATCAGAGCCCCTGGGCACATGCCCAGTAGACCTAATCAGTAATCTGTTCCTTGTCCAGCCACTCTGTCCATCCAGAATAAAAATTCCTTTCATGGCTTATAAAAAGACTTGTTCAGGGTTAGATTATTGTTGTGCTAAATATGGTGCATGCAAAATGCTACAAATTCTATCTAGATGCACTTTCCATTACTTTCCGATGCAGTTTCTTTGTGGGGGATAAAGGATTCAGCACATAAGTGACATGACTACAGAAGCTAATATAGACAATTATGAAAATAGGTATGAAAATAGAGGCATTAAAACCTGCTTAACCTGAATTATTATTTTATGTATTTATGCACTGTTTAGAAATTGATGTGACTTGCATGATGCTATAATGAGCTTATGACTGCAACAAGCACTTTTGTAACACCTTAAACTCTCTGCTTATTACTCAGTTACTGACTTTACAGTACATTATACAGTTTCCACTATGAATTATTCAGCAGCTACTTTGGAACTTAAAAAAAATGGTATGAATTTAAGAAAAGTGAGGAGTACAGAATTACAGGAGTACAGCTCCTGAAAGTGTCAGGGGTTAATAAACATCTTTATATATATATATATATATATATTTATATATATATATATATTTGAAAAACAACACCAACAACAAAAACAACAACTGAAAACTGAGGTTAAATTAGCACTTTATTCTGTACATATTAATATACATAAATGAGCTAAATAATGTCGGAAAGCATTTAAATAAAGTATGCATAGGGCATCCAAGCATTTTCTATCCTCGAAATGTGCACACATATTTTCTTGCCAGCATAAATCATACTTTACACAATGTTTCATTATGATTAATAGAGAGGAATTAAACAATGGTGATAACAAGCACCCTTTCTGCTTTGGCTACCAGATGAGGCTCCATTTGTTTTACTATGACCTCACCGTCATTTCTCTTTTTCTCCTCCCAGCACACATATATCTGAACTGGCTGAGGGGCCCAAGCTGTCCACTCTCCATCTGTACCCTTGCACCAAGAAAGCCATAACATTAGCTAGCTGCCTGGAATTCAAAAACAATTGTACTCTATGTCACTACTCTGCCAAGATCATTTCTTTTGCACATAGACCATTTTAATTCACAAATTTAAAACTTGTACAAAACTTTGAACTTTTAACCTACAGTACACTTTAAAAAGTACTGAGTTTAAAACAACCCAAGCTGGATAAATATAGGACAGAAGACACTTTGGGCTAAACTAACCCATCAAGTTGGGTTGTTAATTTTAACCCAACAAATGGGTTGTTTTTCAAGCCAAAGGATGGTTTAAGGATGGGAGTTAATTTTATTTCATTAATAGTTTAATATTTTCAGGGTTATTTTTACCCTTTGAAAATGTCAAATATACCAATTATAAACCAATATATCACCATGGTATCACTTTTATTTAAATAGATGTTCAGAAATGTATTGCTAATGCTGATAAAGTGGTAAATTACTCAAATAAGGCATATATTTATGATGAAAACGTCAGATTTTGATCAAAGGAGACGTTTAAACCAAACAAAAAAAAAACAAAAAACGAGTAACCAACTTACGATCCAGTGGGCATTACAAACAAGTAACAAACATAATGCGCATTAAATGAGATGTAAACTGGACTGTTATCGCACATTTTTGCTTTTTCTAGTGTAAAGTGGATTTATGGGTAAATATATCGATACAAACCATTTCTCTAAATAAATCTAACAGTCAGTCAGTGTGGCTACCTCTGCCTGAGGCGAATTCAAACAGTCTGCTGAGTTGATTTGACCCAAGGAGCTGGGCTGAGGCATCGTGGGTGATGGAGGAGTGCATTGATTCAACTGTCAGTGAAAATGACCCAGCCAATAACTCAGCAGCTGGGTTACACAAAACTACCCCCAAACTACCAAAGACTAAGAACCCAATTAACCCAATTAAATGACTCAAAAGACTCAACCCAGCGTTTGGATAGAAAAAAATAACCCAGCATTTTTTAAAGTGTACAGTATAATTAATTAGATTTTCTGTGTACTTAATTATCACAATTTTGAAATTCACTTAAATATTAAATTATCCTCAATGTCTTTTGTCTTTATGTCTTTTTAAGTTATTACGTTCCATAAAAATTAAAGTCTTCTTTTTGTGGAGTTTACATCCTTTTCAGCTTTAAGCTTTTTCTCAGCTGCTCTGTTATCTGCATGTGAAGGGTCCGTGAGGAGGTCTCCAGTTGGTTGGCAATGTCTGTTGTGGCACGCAGCATCCCTTCAAACGTCAAAGACTCTTCACTGATTCTTATGTAGAAAGCAGAAGGTTTTTTTTTTTAAGTATGTTTAAAAAGGGAAGGCATGCACAGAGGGAGTCCAACATGGTCTGAAAGAGCTTTAAATTTAGAGGCCTGCAAAGGGCTAAACCCACATTCCTTCCAACAGTTAATGCAGATGATGGAAAACCCAGAGAGCGGAGACAATGCAAATCTGCACAGGCTGGTCTGGGGCTTTTTTTTTTTGCTTTGTAACCTGTAAACCTGTAAGTTAATACATGTATAGCTTTATACCATAAACAGAAGTAATAATAGGTGGATATGGCTGTCTGCTCACAAGAAACTCTACAGGTTTTCAAACTGTAACTCCTTTACTATGGCCAATCTAAATATATAAAGAAGAAAATATAGAGTTTACATATCCTGGAAGATACAAAGTGGAATTGGAAATTATATCAGATTTTGAAACAAATTGCAAAATTGTGTTAATAAACCCCTAATTTGTTTAAAAAAAAACAGTAATTAATTAATTTTCCTGTGTTTTTATGTTCTTGCCCATTAAAGGGTTAACCTTCCTTTTCTCTGAAAACCTCTAAAGATAGAAATCATATAAATTGCATTCAGTCTTCTCCTTCTAAGAGAAAGCATTTATCCACAATTGTGGAATTATTTTAAACCTTTCATCAGTGACAAATTTTTTAGGGATGAATTATTTGCTTTTTTATGCTGAGATCAATCTTTTCTGCTTATATTGATCTATCAGGAGTTTTCAAGACCACAATTATGTACACAAAGTAATGGTGTTTATAATTATAAGACCAGTTCTACTTACTTCTGAATTCCAGCAAGGTCAGCTCCCTCTAGCTGGTTCTCCAACTCCTCAGTGGTCTTTTTCAGCACTCCCACACAACTTGCATGATTCTCCTTGATCCCAGCAATATTTTCTTGAATAATCTCTTGATAGCTCTGATCCCCCATTTCTGCTCCAACAAACTGGATCAGATTCTCCATCACTGCCTGATTCCCATGCTGGAGGGCTTTCAGATAAGCCATCTCCTCCTTGGCCAATTGTAATCGCCTGGACATAGCCTGGCTGGTGTGGAAATTGACAGAGCAGCCATCAGCTTTGCTGTCTGGAATGACATGAAAAAGTGGCTTGGTCCAGTCTGTGCTCCCAGGGTTGGCTGGATCATTACAGACTGTGTTTGGAATAGGAGTCAAGGTAGTTGTGAACAAAAGCTCTGGAATATCGCCTGATCCCCAGTCCCCTTCATCACCACTCTGGCAGTGGCCTAGTATCAGGGTGGCTATGAATAGCAATACACACAGTGTCCAGTGCTGCTCCATTCTGGCTAGGAAAGAAAATTGGTTTACTATGGTGACCTTTCAAACCTGTAAAAAGTTATAAATGAGACCACAACAGCTAAGTGACATAAGAGCTTTTCAATCTTGTCAACAATTACCAGGGTGTTCTTCAAAGCATTAAGGTGTTTTGCCAAGACCTGACCTTAGCAATGAAATATGTAGGGGGTTAATAAATTATAGTTGACTTGAGGCTCCACCGAGACCATTAGATTTTTAAATCTGGCCTAGAAGAAACCACAAGGTAAGCAAGCATCTGAAATGTAAGCTTATGAGAAGCTCATAGTATATGTATGTTTGTATATATTTAGATTCATGGCATTTGGCAGTTATCCAGAGTGACACCCTATTACTTTAGTACAAATCTATAGTTATACTGTAGATTTTTATTTCATGATGTCTACATTCTCGAGTCAGTACAAAAACACTTTAGATGTCTCAATATTAGATTTCCAGTGCAAAATGAAATGTTACAGAAAAATGCTTGTATGTCATTAAAAAAAGTAGCATATTATGTAAGAGACAACTATTAAGAAAAAAAAACATAATGAAGGTTGCTGGGTTTTCCTGCAAAAATAAAACACAAGTGCAACAGTCAAAGTCTCCAGAAGAACCGTGACTGGTTCTACAAGATGCGCAGTAAAACTTACAGCTCATTTCCTTATAAAGCTCCACTAATTGTATCTGAGACTCCTTTGTTTTTGTTTTTGTTTTTTTTAAGCAAAAGGTCGTCACACACACACTCACACACACACACACACACACACCATTTCATTTGAATTTTGTAGCTTGTATTTTGACTTTGGTGTTGTAAGAGGTCATCAGTACATTCAGAGTTGTATCTACCAGCTATGCATTCGCTGCGCTGTGAATTTCTGCATGAACACAGCTTCAGGAACACTGTGCAGGTTAATCTTTCAACAAAAAAAGATTATCTTTCAATATTTCCTTGGTTTTACAAGGTGAGTTAGGGGCACAATAAAAATAAATAAATAAATAAATAAGTAAAAAAAACCCTAGGATTTAAAAATAACAGTTTACTAGTTCTGTGAATCCTGTCCACAAAGCCCTGATCCATGTCTTTGCCTCAGACTATTCTGTAGTCACATTAAGCCGTTCACACCACAAGGATCATCTTTCACATTTTAATAATTACATGTCGGTATGCTCAAGATGTATATTTGTAGACAAGATGTGTCAACAGTGATGAAAAATGAATATGCGTTTTGATGATTTATAGCAAATACCACCAATAATGTTTTGGTGCAGTGTACGGTCATGAACACTACTCAATTAGGATTTTAAGAGGAACCTCTTCATCACCATTTCATCTTAACCACTTCATTTTCTATAACCCCCTCTTTACACTCTCCTCCATGAATGACCGACCTGTCTACTCTTCAATGCTTCACCACTCATCAACATTTGGTAGCTGAAATGTAATAGCTGCCTGTGAGTGAGGGAAAGGCACAGTCAGCAGCTCGCTTTCATGCCAGTGTTGGATTTCTTAGGCTTATGCTGTAAAAAAAAAAAAAAAAGTTGTTAGGCTTGCTTATTATAATAGCATAACATATTTAGGTTACAGTGGAATCCACTTTGAACACTAGATGATTTACATGTTATAAGAAATTATTTAAAGCTGTAAACAAGGATTCTACACTTGCACATATAAAAAGCTGTGTTTCCTGTTCTGCTTCTAATTATTAGGAAAAGTGACGTCAGTTGAGTTGAGGGTCTAGAGGAAGTGATAGTAAATTTAAGCTTTTGAACATCCACCATGCAAAATGTTATAGGAGTCTATAGGGTTTTGTATGGTGGATGTTCATCGATGGTGGATGAACTACACTAAAGTAAACGGTTGTTCATATGCTCACTGTGAACTTTAAAAGGCAGATCATATAATTTATACAACAAACTGGCTTGATCTGGAATTATCCTAAAATGTCTGGATGTAACTCGCTGTTCGGTTTCTGCTACATCATAGTTCTTCTGGAAGCTTCAAATGTCTTGTATAATAGAAAAGAAAATAAGGTATTTAATTGGGAGCACAAAAGACTTCTGCCTCTGACCTTTACATTTTCTAAGGTTCTGTTTATTCTGCCAGTGCATGGTGCTATTTAAGGAAATAAATGCCAAAGCTGTTTAATAAAGTGTTTAATAAAACATAAATGCATATGAATCCATACAAATAGAAGGGCACTATTAACCTCAAGTATTCATAGAAAATTGTGCCACAACGTCTTTCCTGGAATGGTGAAGGGAAAACTAATCAGCATATTCCATACCAAATGCCAAAGATTCAATTGGGTGTGAAAGACGTCATACACCATGAACAAAATGAAGAAAACAACTATAAAACACATATAATAAAATGGCCAAATAATCTGTTAAGAAATTAAAATGTTAATTTCCTTTTTTAAATGTAATGCAAATATTCTCTGATCATGTGTGTTTCATCCTTTGTCTTTATAACGGCCATGGCTTATTGTCTTGTTCCAGGGTACATTCACATATTAGTTTTATCCACACATAATTCCTTCCTAATTGTAAAAGAGACACATTTAGAGAATTTTTTCATTCAGATGCAAACTTTGTAGTCGTAGTCAACAGTATAGTTCTTTATTTACTTTTTTACCTTTGTTCTGTCATTTTTTCACTTAAGGCATAACAAAAATAGCCGTTCTTCTTTAATTTTTTTGTCTCATATTTTTCTGAGTAAACTATTGCCCAAGAGAATCCATTGTTATTTCAGTCCATTTCTAGAAGACCTTTAAGGCTCTCAATCCTGCCAAAGTAATGTACTGTCTTAAGCTTTATACACACCTTATAGCTATTATTGCATTTTACATGAGGGATTGGGTCTGTTTCTTATATTTGTAACTATTCACAAGTGCTGCATGACAATAAGATTGTCTACAAAGCAAGCTTTCAGACATGCCATTGAGAATAAAGAGATAACCATAACATTATTTAACAATAAGTTTGTTCCATTATACCTGAAAGACGAAATCTGAAATATAAAGAGATATAATTTTCAAGTAATGCTTCATTCTTCTTCTTCTTCTCTTCATCTTCTTCTTCTCTCATGTAACTCAGAGAACGAAACAAAACAAAAAACCTCACAAGAACAAAAGTTTAACAAACTTACCCAAATTCAGCCTATAAGACCAAACTCTTCAAGGGCTGAATGGTAGCACACACAAAAATCAATGACTTCATTGTTTTTGTTCCAACATAAAAGTCTGTAGAGTTGGCTTGGAAGCTCAAAATCTTTATCCCTGCTTGGTAACTACTTTTGCAGTCGAGGGAGGAAGACAGAATAAAAGAGGGAGACAGAAAAGTGCAGGGGGGGGGGATTAATGTAGTGCACATCTGTGCTGAGCTTTCAGACAGTGAGTGAAATTTTGTGGAGAAAGGGAAAACTGTTTTATGGCTCCTTTGAATTTTAATCTGCTTTTACCTAATAATAATAATAATAATAATAATAGTTAATTAGAAAAGGCACTATATAAATGTAAGGAATTAATTAATTAATTCCTTACATTTATATAGCACTTTTCTAGGCACTCGAAGCACTCTAAGTCACCACCAGTGTGTAGCATCCACCTGGATGACGCGATAGCAGCCATATTGTGCCAGAACACCCACAACACACCAGCTATTAATGGAGAGAAGAGTTCAGAGATAGGGATTATTAGGGGGTCATTATAGATAGGGGCCAATGGGGGAATTTTGCCAGGACACCGGGGTTATACCCCTACACTTTTACGATAAGTGTCCTGGGATTTTTAATGACCACAGAGAGTCAGGACCTTTGTTTAATGCCTCATCTGAAAGATGGTGCTGTTTTTACAGTATAGTGTCTATGTCACTATACTGGGGCATTAGAAACCACCAAGACCACAGGGTGAGCGCCCCCTGCTGGACTCACTAATACCACTTCCAGCAGCAACCCTAGATTTCCCCTGGAGGTCTCCCATCCAGGTATTGGCCAGGCACAACCATGCTTAGCTTCAGTATGAGTCAGTGGGAAACCAGGCAAGACCTCAGGGTGATATGGCTCTGAATATAAAAAATAATGATAATAATATGGAGTTCTCTAGCTTAATAAGTTGCAACTATTTTTAGGTTGTGTTTTCTTGTAGAGTTCAAATACGCCACTAGTGACTAAACAAGTCTGTGCACTTTATTTTACAACATGTCTGTCGCTTTATTCATGTAAAGGTAATTCCTGTTTGAAGCTGTGCATACTTGACCAAACATCTCAGAATTCACTGTTGTACTGCAACTCTGGAATAGCCTATTGCAACTGTGTCCACCATCTTCATTAATCACTGACCTCTAGAGTGATGTTTTGGCTGACACACTCGGTAGAATGTGGTGAAAATTGAAATGCAATGAATTAGTCCCACATTCCAACAGATATGGAAAATGGAAATGGCATGGTAATTCATGAAAGCAGTGCAGTGCAGTTGTGTGTGTGTGTGTGTGTGTGTGTGTGTGTGTGTGTGTGTGTGTGTGTGTGTGTGTGTGTGTGTGTGTGTGTGTGTGTGTGTATAGGTAGTTGTTAATGCCAAAACATCGCAAGAATAATTCAGTAAAGAGCTGCGCACTGCATATATTCCATTTTTCACAGCCATATTTTCAGTTACTGCAGTTTACATCCAACCTTCAGTAGTCCTTTGAGAGAAAGCCTGGGTCTCATCAGTGTAGAGCTAGAGCAGGAACTGCACTATGATGCTTTATTGCACCTGTCATTAATGATGAGTTCATTCTTGAGAGAGAGAGAGAGAGAGAGAGAGAGATAGAGAGAAAACTGACAAGCAAAAAACACCTCTCCATCATGTTGTAAACATGTAGCATGTGGTGTCATTCATAACATTTGCCTGCTACAAGAAGAGACAAGAGCCATTATTTTTTTTCTGCACGTGTGCAAGCCATTGAGTACATTAGATATGATGATGAAGGTAAATGTGTTCATTTATTGTATTTAGATTCTAACGATGGTTTTCCTTCTTCTTCTTCTTCTTCTTCTTCTTTTTCTTCTTCCAACTCATTACATTTTGCTTTTAGTGGAATACTTTTTCCCCCTATCATAACAGAATCATTACAGTATTAAATCCAACCACATAATAAGCCAAGAAATGTAATAGGCTGCACTATTTCTGCCAATACTTTTCAGGGTTTTATTATATTTAATAGATTTAGATCTATCTAAAGAGCTACATACAGGGTAGCAAAGATATACATACTGTATGTGCATATGCACCATCTTAATCCCGGTTTTACTGAATGCACAGTTTAGTTCACAGACAATGATTGAGAACACAGATGGACTGGTTGTATGTTTTTCATCATTTTAGTAATAAATGTCAGTATTAAAACATTTTAAATGTGAGCCATTCTTCTGCAGGACATTCTTTCAATAAAAATTAAAAACTATCAAAAAAGAATGGTCTTCACAAAAGTTATTCTGGTCATTATTTCAGTCATAATTAATCTGGTCATAATTCACACTTAAGAGTATTAGCGTTTCATTATGAGGAACAATAAGCTATGCAAACTAAAGCCTAAGTAATTAATTAAAAACAACAGATGTTGTGTGAATTTGTGAAAAGCAGCTAAATTTAAAAAGCATTGAAGTTCTCCTCCTCGTATTCAGTTGTGCAAAATGAGGCAGGTCCAAAGCAACACCCCTACAGTTACAGCACCAAATTGAATGTCCAATGGATATGTGACATAAATAGTGCACTACTACAATACTAAGTTGTAAGAAATGGAACAAGCTTTTAAGACTGTTTTCATGTTTGTGGAAGAGGGAGTCTTAACAACAACTGGAATTTTGGACCAAAGTGAGTTGAAAAATATGACTGCGCTGATTAATTTTAAATGACCACCATAAGCACCATAAGCTTCAGAAAATGGGAAGTGGCTACAAGAATATTATACAAGCATTGAAAATGCTCGTATCCACCATCAGGGCAATAATTCAGACGTTACAGTCAACTGTAAGAGGATGTGTATATATATATTCTCAACGCACTGTGAAAAGGATGGGTCGAGTGGTTAAAAAATCTCCAAGGATCATAGCTGGAGAATTGCAGAAGTTAGTTTTGTCTTGGGATCAGAAAGTCTCCAAAACTACAATACAAGGTCACATACATCACCACACCTACATCAAGTTCTTTGGAAGGTTTTCAAGAAAAAAGCCTCTACTCTCATCCAAAAACAAACTCAAGCGTCTTCATTTTGCCAGACACTACTGGAACTTCAAGTGGGATTGGGTTCTATGGTCAGATGAAACCAAAATGGAGCTTTTTGGCAATAAACACCAGAGGTGGTTTTGGCGCACACAGAGAGGTAGATATATGAAAAAGTAAATCATGCCCACGGTTAAATTTGGTGGTGGCTCTTTAATGTTTTGGGGCTGTTTTTCTGCCAGAGGACCTGGGCATATTGTTTGAATACATGGCACGATGGACTCAAATATCAGCAGATATTAAATGAAAACCTGACTGCCTCTGCAAGAAATCTTAAAATGGGCTTAAAATGAAGAATCTGGAGAGATTCTGTATAGAGGAATGGTCTTGGATCTCTTGCCATGTAATCCCCAACTTTATCAGGCATCATAGGAGAAGACTCAGAGCTGTTATTTTGGCAAAGGGATGTAGCAAAAGTATTGACTAAAAGGGTGCCATTAATTGTTGCACACCTATATTTAACAATGCATTTTTTTGTTTTTTTTTGCATAAACCTGTGTTTTGTTTGCAATTGTTTGATATCCATGAGAGCAGCATATTTTTGTGAATGTTTTTAAAAAAGGTTAAACAATAAAGACAAATTTTCACAGCCTTATTTGTTCATATTTTCCAAGGGTGCCAATATTAGTGGAGGAACTGTAAAATAAGGCACCTTCCTAGAAATCCTGGACTCCATCTAATTTAAAAAGCATGTTGAGGTAAGTTTCCCTGATTTAACTAATATTAGTCATCTAAAGATGAACGATGTTTTCAGATAAACTGGCATATGCTTAAAGTCGTTTTTTAGGTAAGTAACAAAAGTTACTGTTCACATGACAACATGACATTACTTAAGTTAATTCATTTTAATACTTGATTTTAAATTTACATTTAGATTTTATCAACCTTTTTTGTTTTTCACTTGAGTATGTTTTTGGTTAGACACTTTTAATTGAGCAAGATTTTGGTCTACACTTAAATATAATTTATCAGTACTTTTGTTTTGTTCAATACATTCAGCTATCAGCTATAAACCTTAAGGCTTAATTATAAACAGACAGCTAGTCAGGACTGTCCATGCTATGCTATCACCTTGGTGGCAGAAAAAATTGTCACGGGTCAGCAATGTTCCCTCCCTGCACACATCATTAGTGTCACCTTCAAAGTCAAATAGCTAGAAAGTCAGCATCCTCAGCACACACCTTTTTTGTGGGTGCTATTAATGTTGCCAGTGATGAATATATATATATATATATATATATATATATATATATATATATATATATATATATATATATATATATATATATATATATATATATATTCATCACTATATATATATATATATATATATATATATAGAGAGAGAGAGAGAGAGAGAGAGAGAGACTTGACTTTGTGCTGCCCTGATGGTTGATATAGCTCACATCACCATTGTCTCTGAGCAGCCAATCACATTGTGACATCTCAAAAGTGACAAGAACAATTTCAGGACCAGATGAGCTACCTTCAATGGTTGATGTTTTCTAATGTTTTCTACCTTACAATGTAGGCTAATTCCCAATTCGTTAATGCCTGCAGCTCTAGCAAGCCTAGGGGGGATGCAAACACATCCGCAGTATCCGTCCTAGCATCCATAATAGATGCTGAAGCCATACATGCACGGAAAGTAGTGATAACTAACAAAATGCAGGACAGTAATGCTAATGAAGGGAAACTGAATCAAGGCTAACAGACAGTATGGACGCCCATAGGATGCTAGAAAAAATGCTTGCAATAAAGCATACTCACAGAGGTAGGAAGGAACGAGAGGAGATTATCCCAAGCTGTTGCAATTTTAAAGTAAAAAAGATTAACAGCTAAAGCTTGGGGAAAATAATCAAATATACGAGTACACTAAGTACACTAATCATGCACCACTCCATTGCACATAGTGCTAATCTTTATAAATCTATGGATCTATATCTTGAATATCTATATTCAAGAGAGAAATGTTTACAAAACAGGTCACCTACAACTTCAACTATGAACACAAGTTGTTAGCTACATATCCTATTCAGGTAGTCTGCATGAGTCAAGAAGAAGAAATGGAAAGATGGCTGTAGGCAATAGTATATATTGCAAATTATTGCATTACATGACTTTGATCTTGGTGCACACGTGATCAAAGAGGTTTCCAGATTTTTCACACCTCACCAAGCAGTTGCACATTGAAATGCATACTTTTAAGACTTAAGCTGAAGGAAAGGATGCTAATTACGTTCCATTCGATTACACACAGCGCTAAACTTCATAAATCTATTCAGAGAAATTAGCATGAATCTCTAGCTGAACTCATGTACGTGGATTTTTATATGGATTCACCTGCTTTGTATCTCTATTCTCATGACTCTCACCTCTTGATATCTTTATAATGCTGTCTGTATGAGCTGTTCATTTTTTCTTAAACTCGTCTTCAACGCCGGAAAAACTTCTAAATGAAGAGGTGAGAAAGATACACTATCTTAAAGCAGATATTATTTCAGATTTAATGCTTTTGGCAGTTGTGCCGCTTTTTCAGATATAACCGCAAAGCATCCTTTTGGCTTTATCTATGGTGGTTTAAGATGAGGGAAAAACCAATTAGTTGGTACTGTATACTGAAGAGCCAATCCATTTAACGCAGTCTGAGTTCCTCATATCTGCCTCCATAGATGATTAATTGTTCTAAAAAGCCTTGCTGACAGCTTACTGAGCTGTATAACTTATTTGTGAAACAGATACACATGATGGAAAAAGGAGTGAGCTACTGGTTGTGGAGGATCAGAAATTACACTCGTACTTTTGGTGAGTTATCACTTTCAATAGAGGGATGATGGTGTATTTTATGTTGTACGAAGGGAGGCAAATGCTTCATTATAGTATGAATCTAGTAAAGTGGTTAAACTCTGTCATTCTTCTTCCCAAGGTTAACAGCTTCTCTTTGGCCCACAGTAAAACTATTGTGAAAAACAAATCCCAACACAACTTCATCTCAACACATGAGACGTTTGAATTGCTTGGTTCAACATGGGAACCATATGTGAATACTGTAGAATACACCGAGTTCAGCAGTATAACACGCAACTATACCAGCATATAAGTAAAGGGTAGTTAAGATATCTACTTAAATCTTTATTTGTTTGAAAATGTACATATATTGTATATGTATTTTTAGTAACAAGAAACAGTATTAATTCATCATGTATTAAACCAATGTATAGGAATCATTCATAATACACTGGGAATAGTGATGGAAATAAAGCTATAATGCAAGTGTAAGGCTGCTTGGTATTCAATCATTTATGGGTAATGCCATGGTAGCCCTCCTGCCCAGCTGCTCGGCTATAACAACGTCGCTGTGTTTCTGTCAGATTGGATATGAGCAAACATAAGTAAATTTGAAGATCCAGAGGGACAGCTGTACTTCTATAGTGACAGATGTGTAGATTTCTTTCTACACTGGTGCAGTCAATAGAATCAAATTGTGATTTTCTTCAAAATGATAAAAAGCAGTACTGGTCTTGAATGATAATTGCAAACACTTGTGTGCGTCCAATCAGCATTATCCCTTAAATTTATACTCCAGCTCATTAGTGACTCATCCCTTATAATCTCATCCATTTTTTTTCCCACAATTAGCTCCTACCTCAATAGTGCTCCTGGACATTTGCTTCTGTTTATTATCTGTTTATTCTGTTATATAATTCATTTGAATAATAACACTATACAAATAGTTGTGAACAGCATTCTGTAACGTACATCTAAATATATACGGTTTATTTTTCATTATTTTCAATCAGTTTTGACCATTGTATACTATTAAGTAGCTGGTAAATCATTTTGTGTTAAATACTATATGTGCTGGGTTGTCCCAAAATGACGCAGTGACCTGACACTGAAAAAAAACTAAAACAAAACTGGTGCCATTTTATATAGTCACCTTATTAATTTTATGTCTTTATATGTTCTGTTTAGTCTAATCAGGCATTACTGAAGTGCACTTCCTATACATGGTGTTAAGGGCTTTGTACAGGACACTGCTGCCTACTGGGCTATCCTCATATGTGAACGGATGTGATTGCTTGGTAATTTAATACACACCTTTACCCACCTGAACTATAAGGAATTGGCTTGATAATAGTTCAGCTACAGACAGAGGCATCTTATTTTATACAGCAAACATTTCATGTGACCATTTGGGTGAAAAAAAGGCAACATATTATGTTATTTAGTGTTTTGAAACAATAATATAAAACTAATTTATTTACATAATTTCGTACCACATGGACAACATCAAGAATATCTTAAAATATCTTAATATGCCCTTATAACTCTCCCCCTTTTTCCCCTCAGGAATAATTGATAAAAACAAATGCCTTAACATGTTGATTAAGAAGGCACACTTTTAACACTGGATTAATGATCCATTTTTGTTGCTGAACATAATACAAACATTGGATTACAGGATCAGCTCAAAACTACATCCAATTTACTGCAATGTAGAATATGACACATTTCAGATGCATAATGATGTTTTAAATGACAAAGTGATAGCTTTTACCATAAATACAGTTATGTTCACAGCGTACAGCCTTCTAACCTAGCTTCCATGTATTACTGCTAACTTTTGACACTGTGAAATGAATAAAGGAATAGAGCTTTTTGCAGAAGAGTTCTGGGATCTGAAGAGTTTGATTGGTTGAGATTAATTAGCATTTAGGTGAGGACTGAATCCCTCTTTGCCACCACCCTGGGAGATTGAAGGGCTAATAGCTGAAAGAGGAGGCTCTGCACCTTGGACACACTCTCGAGCTCCATTGCCCTGATTACTGGCCCCACATTTATGCTGGCAAGTCTTACACACTGTCCTCTTATTTACCTTGATGCTGTCTATTTGCGCTGTACCAGCATCCACAGAAAAAGACAACAAAGACATTTGGCCAGTAACACTTTATGGTTAGTCATGTTTAATGTGTAATACAGTACTAAGAATTACTAAATTATTACATAATATGTCTATTAACCATTAACTAATTAAAAATCTGGCAACAAATTACATTGCTAGTTTCAGTGCTAGTAATATGTTCAGCCTGGAAAGTCACATGAGATAATAGATTGCAAACAGAGCTTAATCTTTGGGTTCATTCATGTTCAGGCAATCCTTTTTAACATCAGACACTAGAGAGGTGGATTAATGGTGTAGAAGCAGTATTATGGGGTCTAAATCATTATCAATTGGAAACCTATGGAAGAACTGGCTAACATTCTAGGTGTCAATTCAACACTGTCTATTTTGATGTGCACCTGTGAAGCACCTATTGTTTTGCCCTGAAGTCAGATAGGGAAAGTCCTCAGATCTGTTACCAAATAGCTTTGTGGATTCCGGTCAGGCTTTAAGATTTGTGGGT
The DNA here is from genome assembly GCA_012411365.1 of Ameiurus melas. Taxonomy (NCBI): domain Eukaryota; kingdom Metazoa; phylum Chordata; class Actinopteri; order Siluriformes; family Ictaluridae; genus Ameiurus; species Ameiurus melas. Next base: position 3,191,482 of record CM022779.1, read on the forward strand.
CAGTTGAGTGATAGAGGGCACAGGAAACGTGTTGCAAAGCTATTGTCTGGTGTTATATTACATTAAATGTGCTTGTTTTAGCTGTAAGGCAAATCCAACTGTGTATATGTCTATTAATCCTACAGTATTTGTAATAATGCAGTAATGTTGACACTGAGAAATGAGATTAAGCTTAATCAAACAATGACATATTCACGGACAATTTATAACATAATGCAGATGTTTATGATGTTGAATTGAAACCAACCCAAAGCATTTCCTATATTTTTCTAATAGCTACATGGAGACATTTGAGCTGTCCCTTCAATTAATCCTCATCACCGCAAGTGACATTCTGTCTGCATTTTATCACGTCTGCTAGGGAGAATATTAAAGAATGTAATATGATTTATGCCTTATGTTTTGAAAAAGGTCTTCCTTATTGTTCATATGAATAAAAGAAAATGAGAGTGTCACAGAGTGCATAAATCTTCTAGTGGCCACCATAAATGTCCTTATGAGAAGCTTAAACTGTAGACCAGAGAGTGCTTAGCAGTGCTAACGGTTATGTTAAATTAAAGTCTGCATGTGAGTTTGGTCAACTGTTTCTACATGTAATGGGAGGATTAGGCAGGGTCCAAGTGTGTACCTGTACATGTTTGTCAATGGCATTCAAGTTATTATAGTTATTTCAGGCAAACAATAGCAAGCAGGTACACACTAGACATATCTATAATTAAGGACCAGGTAAATACAGAGGCCTGCAAGGTTTAAGCAACACAAATAACATGCTTAAAACAAACAAGCCCTCCACAGGATTGCAGGGCAAGATGGGGTCCAAAGAAGGGTCAGTGAAGCCATTCAGCAGGTATGGGAACTCATATGCTTGTGGGTTAGCAGCCTAGAGAATATAAGATCTTGCAAACTGATGTCATATATTATACTTAATTCATTCATTCATAATGCCACCATCAAAGAAGGTTAACCCAGACTTCTCTATCCCCGGCCACAGATTCCAGCTCCTCTCCACATGTAAAAAATGTTGACACAGTTATAATTAACATATAATTCCACAAACTATTTGTCTTGGTTACGTTCGTAACCATGGCTCCCTGAATAGGGAACAAGATGTTACTTCAGTAGCTGCCGCTAGGGGAGCACCCTCCATGTGTGATGATGTCTAAAGCCCATATAGAATCATGCCAATCCATTGGCTAATGGTGCCAGCAACGCCCCTCTGAGGCATCGCGTCATCGGTGCCTTAAAATGGATGTTCCTGCGCCATTTCATTCAGATTTCTAAAACAGAAGTCGTATTCAGTCATGCAGGAGCATGGTTACATACATAACCAAGACATTCCCTTTCATAGGTTCACTTCACGCTGCATTAGTAGCTGGCGCTATGGAAACAACGCCATACTACTAAGTGGGAGGACATGATTGACATAATCTTTAGATCTATATAAACCAGTCCCCTGGACGAACCTAGGTCATAATGCATTTCAGCATCATCATCCTGAAGCTGCACTTTCTGAGAGTAAAGATCAGAAGACGCAGCTCTAGAATCGGACGCAGACAGACACCTGTCCTTTTTCAACACTAGAAAATAAGACTGTAAAATCCCGAATCCACTTACGGAGGAGGCACCTTCTCTAAGGCCCCTTTCTCCAGCAGGGAGCAGATGTCTCACCACAATACCAAGGCCTCCTGACAGCTGACCACTGATGGGGAGCACACTATTGAAGTGTGGCAAACAGCACCAAAATTGAATGACACATTCACTATCTATTGTTCAAAGAACCCAGCGAGCTAATTTTGCCAGATGGCAAAAACCCAAACATTTAACAAATGCATCATGAGTGTCCCCTCTCGGAATGAAGCGAGGACACGGAGGCTGCAAAAAGACATTGTTTCCACTCTGAGGGAAGAAATATCTCTGCTCAAAATGAGTCGCTGGAACACAAACTCCTAATGTCAGCAGATAAACAGATCAACAGATTTCACCTGAAGTGAAAGAAATCTGAGTGAGATGGCACAGGAGGGGCACCAGTAGTGCCATCAGCCTATGGATTGGCATGATTCTACAGGGGTTTTAGACATTGTCACACCTGCATGGTGTTCCCATAGCGTTACCTACTGATGCAGCATCAAGTGACTATGAAAGAGAACTGGATTATCATACTCCCATGATCCTCTGTAAGACAGTTTTGATTGTTCCATGGCTTGTGCTGAATGCTTTTGAAGACTCTTTAAGGTGCTCTGCCAATTCCCTTTACCCAAGTGTTCAAAACATATAGCATCAATTCAGATGATACAATTACAAAAGCCGTCATTGTCCTTTAGCCCAAGGTGCTCTGGTACCAAGTACTCTTATGAACAATGTTGTGCTCAAAGTGTTTATTATTGAAAATACATGGCTTGCACAGAAGGCAAACAATTACAAACTCTGTAATGGACCTTTTGCCCAAGGCAATCCTTTTGTCCACTGGGAACAAATCCAACTGCAAGCCAACCCAACACCTGCCTGAGACCTATCTCCTGTGAGAATTCCTGTGAGTAAGAGAAAGACCACCTCAAATCAAGAAGTTTGGTGCCAGAGAACATATTGTGTATGAATGTAAGGCTGAATATATACCTTTCTATCTCACATACAAACTATCTTTCCCCACCAGAAAAGTAACATTCAAAGTTCACAAAGCCTGATTCTCTTTCATAAAGTTTAGTCTGTCTAAGTCTGTCAATTGTATACTTTGTGCTTAATTCACACTATACCTGACCCCCATTTTTGTATCTTGCAGGCAGCTTTAGGATGTCCTCGACTGGTTTACATTTACATTTACATTTATTCACTTAGCAGACGCTTTTATCCAAAGCGACTTACAAATAAGCAAAGCGATATATCAAGCAGGGAACAATACAAGTAGTGCTACTATACAAGATCCATTAATTGAATACCATAGGAAGCAAAGTGTACAGAGTAGAGGTGTAAGTGCATTGTCTGTGGTTTTATTTTTTTTTTTTTTTTAGGAGTTGGTTAGGTGTTCACGGAAAAGGTGGGTCTTTAGCTGTTTTTTGAAGATAGTGAGAGATTCTCCAGTCCGGATTGAGATCGGAAGAGCATTCCACCACTGGGGAACGGTATGCGTGAAGGTTCTGGAAAGGGACCTTACGCCTCGCTGAGTGATAACTACTAAACGTTGGTCGCTAGTCGATCGCAGATTGCGAGCGGGAATGTATGCCTTCAGGAGAGAGTTGAGGTAGGAGGGTGCTGTTCCTGACAAGGTCTTGTAGGTGAGCATCAAGGCCTTGAACTTGATGCGGGCAGCTACAGGAAGCCAGTGGAGGGAGATGAAGAGGGGTGTGACATGATGGTTTACACAAGTGGTTTGTTCATCAGGCATTTGCCTGTGGATACCACCCACAGGTCTCTCTCTAAGTGGGGGGAGGGGGGTCTCAGGACCCCTAATCTGAGTAGGGTACACCTACTCTTTTTTGTACAATTGATGGGAGTCTTTAAGACTGCTTTTTGCCTAACTCCTCCTCTCAGAAGCTCACCAAGTGTGGTCATACTGGGAGCATTATGCTCCTGGTGACATCATCCTGAGGTTCAGTGAAGTACAGAAGCCCCTTCCCTGTGACAAGGTCTCAATCTATGAAGGGGTATATGAGCTATAATGACAGTTACTCATATATTGCCAACCATCTAAACATGCTCAACGCAAGCTCCTGAATTGCATCAAATCTCCCTCTTAAGGCTTAAGCAATCAATATAAGGACCAGTTCCTTTACCTTGATATAAGCACTAGTTCATTTGACCATGTCAGTTAAAAACAATGGGCCAAAACAGTAGCATTGTATACAGTATATACACATGCTGTGCATCCATAATATTAAAACCACCAGCCTAATATTGTGAAGGCCTCCCATGTGCCTCCAAAACAGTGCTGCTCTGTCGAGCCATGGACTGGAATAGGATGCTCATCGAGCAAATATGGGTGTGATAATCAGGTAGCTACATACTTTCAGTCATGTGGTGTATTTTTTTGTTGATTCATGATTGGTATAATCATTCAGAAGTGTCTTCAGTAGTGATTTTGTAGTTGTTTAACAATTACACATTTAATATTTTGAGAGCAAGTTTTTGTCAAATAGATCAATGAACATAGCTGGTCATAGGGTGTGTCTATCAAAGCAGAAATCAATCAATCTACTGCAGTGGTAGAGGAAGACAGATCTGGTCACAGATTTGCTGTCAATGCCATTTTCACTGAAGTATTTCACTGAACAATTGAGTTAGAAGTTTGAGTCAGTGCTAATGCCTCTGGCAAGGGTTGCCAACTGACCTAGAAAAAGATATTTACTGCAGAAAAGTTTCATTGGGTTTTTTTTTTTCAACCTTTTCAACTTTTTAAATCCTTTTATTAAGCCAATAATAAGCCTGTTGGTTTCATGAGATGTTGTTGTTAGCTGTTGTAAAAATACTGGTTGTAACACTCATATCAATGTCAACAATCAAGAGTTTTTCCACACCTAAGGTAACTTTGAGTCCATCCATATACACAGGATGGCCATTATTCTTGGTAATTCCTCCCCATTTGAAATCAAGAATGTTCAGAAATAATGCACAACACAGTGCTCCAATACATCTAGTTCAACAGTTAGCGACAGCCTTACTTAGCCTGTCTGGTGATTGGCCAAGGCTTTAATTACTGCAGCAAATGAAGTGTCACCTAGAGATCCAAATTCTAACACATGCCTGACTTCACTCACTAGCCACCAAATTTTAATCAACACCAATAGTTTTTTGTCTTCATTAAGGACCTTAAAACTTGGCTGCAGCTGGTGTGAGAGAATGAGTTATTGACAGAGGGAGACCATCATCCGCTCAATGCATAACTGAGGGAGAAGGTAGCTATAAATCATCATAGATAAAGATGACACAAGTAGCTAAGGCTGTTTACTGGGTCCAGGATATACTATGTGTCCTATACAACATGCCTTTTATACCTCACTGTATTAAATCAAAGATCAAGAACCAAGTAGAAAGGCCTCTCATATTCAGAAAATAGACAAATATCAGCATAGTCAATCCCATCACTATTGAAATTTATTACATACACAAAGTCACAAAGATCCTAAATTTATTACTTCACAAAGATCATTGTCAAACAAGGAACCATATACAGTACACACACACACCATCTACTTTAATAGGAGCATCTGTATAACTGCACATTCTTTCAGCTTTCCAATCAACCTATCATGTATCAGCAGAACAATGCATAAAATCAGGCAGACACAGGTCAAGCGCTTCAGTTAATGTTCACATCAAACATTAGAATGGTGGTGGGGGGAGGGGGGGTGTATTTGATTTCTGCAATTTTAACCATGGCATGGTGGTGTCAGAAGGGCGGGTTTGAGTATTTCAGAAATTGCTGATCTCCTGGGATTTACACACACAACACCCGCTAGAGTTTATATCTGTACAGGATAAGAAGAAGAAAGGGGAAAATTGCAGTATTACGGACCTGCCTGGTGTGTTCCTTGGTCTTCGATGCTCTCTGCGCTTTCAACAGAACCCTGAGACTATCACAGAGCAGGTGCATTTATACAGAGACTTGATTACACACAGGTGGATTCTATTTATCACCATCAGTCATTTAGGACAACATTGGATCATTCAGAGATCCTCGCTGAACTTCTGGAGTGAGTTTGTTGCACTGAAAGTATAGGGGCCGAATAATTTTGCACGCACCACTTTTCAGTTTTTTATTTGCTAAAAAAGTTTAAAATATCCAATAGATTTCGTTCCACTTCACAATTGTGTCCCACTCGTTGGTGATTCTTCACAAAAAACTCAAATTTTATATCTTTATGTTTGAAGCCTGAAATGTGGCAAAAGGTTGAAAAGTTCAAGGGGGCCGAATACTTTCGCAAGGCACTGTAAATAATAAACATGACTCTGTAAAAAAAATAATAATAATAATAATAATAATAAATAAAAAACAAATTCTGCACATTTAGCACATCTATATTTTATCTATTTAACCTATATTTTGGTTATAAATCTTGGTTACAAGACTATACTATGCCTCTAAATTGAATAAAGTGACAGTAATATGAAACTGCAAGGTTTTACATGGTTTTAAATGATGGACTTATTAATTAGCTGGTAATAATTAGCTGACTAGGTGTTACAGTAGCAGAAAAAACTTTGAAATCCTCAGGGCAGTAGGTCTAGAGTTCTATGTCTAGAGTTGAAAAACACTGTTATAGACAATGTTCAAATGTCCTGAGCCATATATTAAGAGGAAAGGCAGAGAGTGGGAGTGTATGTAATAAACTACCTTGCCTGAAAAGATGACTGCTTTAGTCATGCTATTGATTACTGGATGGGTTGAAACTCAGGTGCTGGTAATCTATTAGCTCATAGTTGTCTTAATTGCACTCCCAAATTACTTTTACGGATAAAAGGTCACTCATATCTCATCCAGGATGTCTCATCCATTAACCCTATGCAATAGGAAATCAATACATGATTCTGTTTCTGATGTTTCCATGTTGGCAACAACTGGGAATGTAACAAGCTTGCAGTTCTTTATAAGACGAGGACAAACAAAATTGTGGGCATTTTCATCGGGGATTAAATATTTTCAAGTACCTGGAAACAGAAGTCATGAAAATGTGCAGGTCAGATTGGAAGATGAAACAATGTGCCGAAGATTGTTGTTCATAGGCATTCAGGGAAAGGACCCTTGTAATAGCCATGTTGCATAAAGTAAACAATATTCAATCTTAAGTGCAAGTTCAAGGTACCTCAATAAAACTCAAGACGTTTAACAAAACCATTTTTACACATCTGATGTTGTATGTATGTCCATGTTGTTTTATATGTTTTATAATTAAAATGCTTTCTTACAGAGAGATATGTCTATCAACATATTTGTGTTGTTATGGTGATACAATTTTTAGCAATTCAAACAATACTTAAGGAATAAAACCTACTGGACAAATTAATGAATTATTGTGATTTGTGAGGCCACCTTGGAGTTCATTATTTTCTTATAACAGCACTTCCAAGAAGTGTTTTATTCCACTTACACTACAGAAATTTTAACATTTGTATTTGCATTCTTAATAATTAAAGAATGACATGATTTTATTCATTTAGCTTTTATTCATCCAGAACATTTATTTTTCTAGATTGTACAAATATGAAGTCAGTGCTGCCAATATCTTAAGTTATAGCAGCTATGAACAGTCACAAATCTTTCTCTTTTTCTCACTTTTTCTTTCTCGGTACAAAAATACATTATATGAAAAAGGCTGTGTGTGCTCTTATTATGAGGGCATGCAGTGAAAAGTCCTCTGTTCTAAATAATTTTCTCAGATTGGGGTCCTCCTTCCTTTTTCTTTTTATAGCTGCTGGAGGTAAGATTTTGGAATTTTCCCCTTTCTTTAGATGTTGCAGGACTAGTCAAATATACTGGTCAACTAGTTTCCTTTTCCATAGTTAAAGCAATAAATAAATAAATAAATAAATTCAGGGTATTTTCAATTAAACCTAAATTCAGTTAACTTGTATGGCAATTTTTAGGCATACACAGGCTAGAAATTGCATTTTAGCTTCAATGCTTTTTAATGCTACACTGTTCACAAAGAAAGTAAATAAATCTGTGCAATAACTTTTCAAAAATTTTAACTACGTATCGTTTTACACTATTTAAGGATATAAGCAGTTGTTTCTGAAACTGGGAGCACACACAATGTGGCATGGAAGCCCCTTACAGACTAATGATGGATGCAATCTCTACAGCGCTGTCTGGAAGATTTTTCCACCATGTCCTCATCTCCTGGATCAGTTCCTGGATGATTCCAAAGATCATCTGGATTGGGCTCTTTGAGCTGGCTTGCTCCACTGATATGACTTTAAACCAGATGAGTAGAGTTGAATAGTAACGTGCAATCTATGGCTCTGAAAGTACTCTTCACAACAGCACTGGTCACAATGGAATTCCCTTTGCCACAGTGCAAGAATTTTCTATGAATTTATTTAGCTTTAAAGAACAATAAAAAATAACTGCAAGAGGAATTTCTTCAGCAGTATGTGTCTTGCGCACACCTCTCTACTACATGCAAACTGATATCAAAGGATTTACCGTCCAGTAAAGCAAGAGAAAAAGAGACTTTTACCAGCATAGTCTTGTGCCGTCTTTGTTTAGTCCTACTGCAAACACCGTCCTATATGCACAACTCCTGCCAACTCCCATGTCTGAGTGTCTGAATAGTGTATGTCTGAGGTTTTAATACAGATATGCACAGTTTCATTATTAACTCCTCACTATGTGTTGTGTAAATCAACCCGTCAATGTCAGCACTGATTAAGTGTAGTGATTTATTAAGACATTTCCATATTTGCAATGCTTATAATACAGGGATTCCTTACAGTGTGATTAAGAGTTTGTAGTGGTTCAGTGTTTACTTTTCTTTCATTTGAGTGATGTGATGGTCAACATCTCTATGATTTTGCTGTTACTGATCTCAATCAGTAATAAGAGAAAACATCGCCATCAAGCAATTCACCATAGCATTCAGACATCTGGAGTGCCCTGTTATCATTAGCTTTTATCGATTTATTACTTTCCTTTTTTCCCAATGAAATGCTGACCATGCACTGCACTCTTGTTAATTAGGGACCATGCCCCAGTTAGAATGATGCAGCATGCCAAGTCATTATATCACATCACACTTTTTGAGCCCAAAGAGATGTGTAGAGTTTTTAATTTGATGAAAGTGAAGACTTTTTTTTTGGAGAGCTTGAAGCTCAGTCAATATCTGCTGATGGACCTGAGATGTGTGCAGGAGCACTTAGGAGAGGAGATGATGATTTCATTGTAAAGTGGCTTGATGTAACATGCTCAGTCTAAAGCTGATCTTCATTAGGATGCATACTAATCTATATCACCTTAAACAATTAAAATAAACCATTAAGTCAACCTTCATTCAGCAAAGCAGGAAACAAATATTAATTTTAAATAGTCAATAAACCATATAAAAATATGATTAATATGGAATTACACATTAAAATATTTACCTGGAAAAGTACATTACTTGATGTAATTTTTTATTGGGTTTTATCTACTGAATATATCTCAGAAGTCATTATTAATTTCCAGTGTTATCATACAACAGTTTAAGTTAAATGGTAGAGCAAGCATCACATTGAACAGTTTCTCTCCCAGTTAAGAATATCTTAACTTTGTGATGATTCTGAGAAACCCGGCCCTGATTGTCGTCTTAACTATAGATTATCTATAGATTTTCATGTGCTATTGACAGAGACAGCACAGGGGTGGAGAAATAAAATTGGCCACTATAAAACTTACCCCAGAAGTAAAAGGTCATTATTCAACTTGAATTTTGCTGAGCAAGCACTAATCAGTCATGATGTAATTTTCAGCTATCATGCAGTGCAGTCTAATCATGGTTTAAAAGCTGATCAATTGACAACAAATCATGTCAAAGTGAAGCTAAATGTCAACTAATTTCTAACTTGCAGTATATCACCACAATGCTGTTTGTTTCTAGATCAGTAGGATTAAGAATTGCCAGACATGATCTGGCAACCACAATCGAAACACACTTTTTGGTGGTTCATGTGGGTCTTATTGTCCTGTATTTTATACAACCCCAATTCCAAAAATGTTGGGACACTGTAAAATGTAAATAAAAACAGAATGCAATGATTTGCAAATCTCATAAACCCATATGTTTTTCACAATACAACATAGAAAACATAGCAAATGTTTAAATTTGATGGACATAAAACATCTTAACAAAGTTGGGACTGGGCAACAAAAAGCTGGAAATGTAAATGTCACTGAAAAGAAACAGCTGGAGGAATATTTTGCAACTAATATTTTGCCAACAGGTCAGTAACATGATTGGGTGTAAAAAAAAAAAAAAAAAGAGTATCTTAGAGAGGCAAAGTCTCTTAGAAGTAAAGATGCGATGTAATCTGGATGGAAGCATATGTTGCTCTAGAACCTGTATATACCTTTCAGCATTGATGGTGCCTTTCCAGATGTGCAAGCTGCCCATTCAGACTTTTGAACTGAGTGCTGATAAAAATCTGGATGGTCCCACTCCTCTTCAGTCTTCTTTAGTTTAGAACAGTTTTAGACTTTGCCTCAGATTGATTTCTTAAGGTATCTTTAGGAATACAAATGATTGTCTATTTGCTGATTGATCATATTGTTTGTTGTGAGTGATTCATTTTGTGAGGTGCGAGGAGTCCACACTAACTGTTACGCACAGTTACGCACATAAGAATCTGCCTGTGATTTGTAGAATATATCAGTAATATACGTCCAATCTCATACAGACATCTAAACAACATATCTGGTACCCGTCCAGGTAATAGTAATAGGAATAATAATTATTAAGCAATTTCTAGAAGTTAAAACTTTTCTGTGAGTAGATGTTTATTTAGCATTTATGTATGGAATCTCCACTGTCAGCACTTAGTAAGAGAAAGACGTAAAGCTGTAACTTTTGTGGTTTCTCAGTGACATGACAAACTGATTTTATAAAGTTTTTTGTCTTATTAACTTCACAAGAGAGAAAAAAAGAGACTTGTTTCCACAACATTAAAAGTAATCAATAAAATAATAAATGAATAAAAAGCATTAATTAATAAGAAATTGTAATCATTGACAAGTGGCTGTGCTATAAGACGATTTAAACACTTTGGGATGTCGTGTAATTGGAAAACGATCAAATTTGGGCTAGTAACGAACCTCCGCTTTGCGCTGCATCACACCACTTGTTTGTGATTATTTTTCTATACAGCTTGACCTGTCTTGTTTTTTTACATCACAAATTATCTGTCATAAAAAATATCTTCTAATTCTGCAGCTGGATAGTGATGCATTGACCACTTCGTGTGTAGTTGCCTTTCAGTTGCATTTTATTAACACCAATCGATAGTATGATTAGTTACAGGCAGAATAATGAGAGCTGTCTTCATGTATAAATGAGCTGAGACTGGAAATCTTCTCATCTTTTCATCATATTCATCATAATAACTAGAATTCACTTTGCTAGATCAGTGGTTTGTTTTAAATAAATCATTTTTATAAAGGCAAGCAAAAGCCTTTATAGTTGCTTGCAAGAGGTTCATGACTAGCAGAACATTGTACTTAACTGTCGTTGTACATTCATTTAGTTAACAAATAAATGACTGAGTACCTAGGGAAGAAATCTGTTAAACCTGTTTATTACGCAACATTTACACTGCAAGGGAAAATATCTTAAATATAGTCACATTTATATCGTATTTGCTATTATAAGTTTCCCATAAACCCAATATAACATTATTAAATAGCTTAAATATTACTGTTCTATTGGCAGATAATTTTGCTCATTTTAAACATTTATTTCTACAAAGAAGCTAAATTATCTGCCAAATAAAATAAGAAACTGTAAAGCTTAATATGAGTAAGAATGTCTTGAAATAGGTTTAATAATCTTTCATTTGGTTTCTTGTAATCTTAAAATATTCAAGATATTGTCACTTGGTAAGATGTAAATTTTTGAAGTGTCTACACACATGCAAAAAAAAAAAACCTTACACAACCAATGGAATGAACTGAAATGTAGCAAACATCACATGCAGGTGTAATGTCATTGGAGACAGATGGGAAGATTGTCTCCACTATGTAATGGTACAGGAGATTGTTAGAATCCTCCCTCACACAATATGCAGGAGAAAGAGAGAAGTTTCCCATAGAAATGTATGTAGGAGATAGATGGAATGGAAGTCTCCAAGAACTTAGAAGGTCCTAGGTTACCACTGACCCAAATTACCAAACGGAGACCAGGCATGCACTGTTTTACAACAGGGTGAAATAAAACAATACTTTGTTTGCAATTTCCCTTCTTCAGAAGTTCACCCAGGATTTGAATTCGCATGGGACAATAAACAAAAGCCCCAGTTACCAAAGCTGTCACCTTCTGGAGGAAGCATCTGTAGAAGGTGAGTCAAGAACTATCCATAAACAGGAGCTTGCTTTTGGGGTATACCAGATGGCCCTACTATGTGCGTGTGTGTGTGTGTCTTGCCAAATATAAAGCTATTTTCCTTAAATGGTATTTCCTGAACATCTATGTTACTACTGAAATCACCACATTGTGAAATATGCCATGAAACCATAAAATATGACAATAAAAAAGAATTTACACTAAACATGATCAAGAAATATACTGATATAAATACAAATGATCAGTATTAAAATTTTAGATCAGGAAACATCTTTTTATACTACGATAGGTATTAGTACAAGTACTCAAATAAAAGAGATGTCCATAATTATATAATAAATGCATAATTTAACACTGTTTAAAATGCTTTAACAGTGCAGTAAAAAAGGATTTGCCAAATACATTTTCACATAGGCCCAGTTAGTATTTGATAACCTTTTTCCTCAACATTAAATAACATTATCATTTAAAAACTGTATTGTGTGTTTACTCAGGTTGCCTTTGTTTTATGTTGTATTTCGTTTGAAGATCTAAATTTATTTAGTATGAGATGTACACAAAAAATAGAAGAAATCAGGATGGGGCAAATACTTTTTCACAGCACTGTAGATTTTAGTGTTGCCATCTTATCAAAAAAACTTTATATAAGTATGAAGTCCAGAAGCTTACAAAATAATCAATGCCAATCCTTTTCTTTTTTTCTTTTTTTTTTAATGGAACTATAAGCATAATTTATTATTTATTACACAGTCTGAGCCCTTCTAGTCACACTGGGCACAACTTACAAGTGTTATGACAGAGCGGCATGACATTTTATTTCTGTTATTTCTACCACTGCTTCACTAGAGCTCCAGGCTGAAATATAGCTGGATTATGGAAGTTGTCTGCACAATATACAGTTACATGTATGGACATATATTGTATTTTGTGGTGTTTATATCTAGAAACTTATAACGTGCAGTTTCCAAGCAAGCTACACATTATAGACTACGAGTATATAAACATGTTTAGTGCACACATCATTGTGTAAACTCTGGTATCAATAACATACACCAATTGAAACATACTTGTACACGTGTTGAATGAAATTGAAGTTACTATTTATCACTCGTGACTTGCAATCAGACCTGAGAGAAAACCGCTGTCAGTTGCTGATATATATCGGAAATGTCTAGGTTTTGTTAAGTCTCGTCAACGCTGTGATAGGCAGAATAGGTTGTATAGATTCACTGTGTGATTAGTTCAAGTACTAGTTCATTGTTTTCTGTCAAGTATTCAAACTATGGAAAATACCATAAACGCACATCCATAATTTGTGAACTATGGAAGCTCTGCCTACACAGAGCATAACCTGTTCATTTCACATTTAAACCATTTTATAGTCAGTGTTAGTCAGATGTGAAATACGGAGAGGCAATTTGGCTCTTGAATGCATTTCAGCTGTGGAGGAGTTCCAAGAATGAGCATAAATAAACATATTCAAGGTGACAAGCAGGTGTCATCTTACTGAGTGCAATGGGCATGCATGGAATGAATTGCAGAGAGGAACAAATGAGATTGGTGCTGAAAAAGGCAGGATGTGTGATTGGATGACAGATTAAGATGACTCTCTGGTTTTCTATCTGGCTTTGGGGTGTGATAGATGACAAAAGTAAGTGTCACCTGAGATTGCCTTTTTCTCGACTGACAACAATCCCTCCTCCACCCCCCACCCCCAAAAAAACTGCTTCATTCCCTCTCATTTTCTCTCTTACTCACTCGCTCCCTCACTTTTCATTCCTTATGTCTATCAAACACAGACCCTACTGTACCTGAAATAACATCTTACCACTGCATTGTATTTCTCTGAGCGGGAGAGAAAACACATTAAAACAGTTATTATAATGACTGATGAAGGGAAAGATGAAAAAAAAAATCCTACTGCTATTATGTTATGTTTTTGGTTTTTTATTTTATTTTATGTACGCTAGTATTGCACACATTCTACTATTCAATATGCTTGCTCAAGTAAGAAAATAAGAAGAACCTTGGAACTACAAAGCAAAGAGTTCATATGAATTTAAAAAATCATTTTAAATTCTTTTACAACAGTGTACTGCAACCTGCAAAAATAAATCTAAGAGAATCCTATCACCTCTCTGGTTTCAAAGATCCTGCAGATGCTGTGAATTCAGAAGAAATGCAGGGGCTATGTGGTAGAAGCAAAAAGGAACTGAACTTGTTCCTCCAACATCAATAAGCATTGGTTTAAAGAATTCATGGTGTTACAAGATCCAAGCCCTTTTTTTATATATATATAAACAAGCTACAGCACAACTTGTATTGCAAGTAGATGAAAAATTATAACAGTTAAAAGGAAAATAAATGTAACTCATAAACCATGTTCTCCGTGTATCTGAGTGGGTTCCTTCCAAGTTCTGAGGTTTTCTTCCAGCTCCTAAAAACATAAAACATGGCTATACAGTACAAAATTGCCTCAAGGTCTGAATGAGTGTGAGAATGCATGGTGCCCTGCGATGGACTGGTATCCCATCGCATGTAAGGCAGCATGACTCACAGAAGCTCATCTATAAAAAAAATAATAATACATTTAAAAACAGATTGTGGTTCAATACAAAACGTGGTTGACTAAATCCACATGCTATAGTCCAAAAAATAGCTCTTACAGTATAATGGACAAATTAACATGCCCTTAACATGCTTAAGATACTTAAAATGATAATCCTGCTCAACCATCTCGTCCAAAGAAGTGAGTGACAAAAGAAATGTAACTTACTGGCCTTCCAATGCAGGAGTTGTCACTCCCACATGTTCAGGAATACTGTACTCAATATATTTTAGCTTTCACTGCCAAAACAGCAAAGTGAATGGAAAGTCAATGGTTGTTTATGCAATTTTTTCTGTATTTGCATGAACCCATTGCCACGGTTAACCTTTATTGAAATAACCTCTGTAAATGCTAATGTTCAGTGGAAAACCTTCAAACAACGCATCAGCACACAGGTTTGGAGCAGGGACATCACTGGACCCCCTTTTTACTCAGGTACAAGCCCCAGTAAAATTTGCCTGATGAATCTTTGTCTGATTTTTCCTGGCATGCCTCTCATGCAGGTCAAATTGGTTCTGATTGTAGAAGCATACATTTTGACACCAACAGCTGCAAGACTTACTAGCAGATCCTTTAATGAAATTCTGGGGTTCTTAGAGACTTCTTTTTGCATGAGACTGTCTGCTCTTGGGCTGAATTTGCTGGGACAGCCAGTCCTGGACAAATTGGCAGTCATTTGAAATCTGTGCCACTTGTATTTCAAGTAATTTGGAGATCTTTTTAAATCCCTTGCCAGACTAGGATAGGCATCCACAACCTTTTTTTCTGAAGGCCTTACAGAACTCTTTAGATCTTGGCATGATGACTCCACACACCTCAATAGCGAAGGGAACACCAGACACGAGATATGAGAAAGACAGGTTCCACCTGCACTCCACTGGCACCCAATACTGAACACCTGATTCTAATTTTATGGATTTGAAGGTGTGATAAATGTAGTGGTGTACTTACTTTTTCATGTGACAGATTTTATTAATTTTTTGCTAATTTAAATTGTGAAAATTAATACAAAATGTAAATTTATCAACTTTATTAATACATGTGTGCCCACATGCTAATAATAATAATAATAATAATAATAATAATAATAATAATAATAATAATAATAATAATAATAATAATAATAATGTCATGGGGTGTCCTTATTTTTTCACATGACTGTATGTTTCTAGTCAGGAAGATGCTTATTTTATAATAAATTCTGCAACGGAAAAGAGGATTGAGGCACTCTAAATGTCAAAACAAAGTTAGCTGAAGCTGCCAAACTGTGTAATAGTTATCTTATGAGAACAGCCATTCCTATTTGGCACATCACTTGTTTTTGTCTCACCAGTCATTAATTACTTAAGCTTGTTATGAAAATGGGACGCTGGTGGCATCTGCTTAACATTGAAAGGGACAAAGTTATTTAGAAAATCAATAAATCATTTGAAGGACAGAGAATGTTTTAACTCCTAGTGCTTGATCAAGCTGAGACAAATCAAACTCACCTCATAAGATCATGAATGAACGGATTAAATGCTGATGCAACACTGATATTTAGTTCTGATGTGGTACTCTGTACTGCACACATCATTAGTTAACATGTACTACTAGCCCATTCCATTACGAAGAGGATCATTATTTAAGCATATTGTCTATTCCAAGGTTTCTACATCTGCTTATTCATTACTACTTTAAAAGGACACTGGTGCTGCATATGAAACTGTACAATATGTGTGTGTTTTGTCAGAAATTTTCAGTTTAATGCCTGCCTGGTCTCTTTTTGCTTAACTAGAGATTTTGATATTTGACCTATTCATCAGCTCTAGGTTTGTTGTATAAAATCGGTTTATATATAAAGAGCTTTAAAGTGCTTAAACTGAAAAGGGAAGTGGAAAAGCTGAGGTATATTGTATTCAAAAATCTCATTGCTAGAGAACTGCAAACACAAAACAACAACAACAAAACAATTTCAGTGGATATGGAAAATAGTACAAACCATGAATATTTCACATCTAGACTGCACCCTACACCAATGTCAAAATCAAGCAGCCTCAAAAGTCCAAGTGGAGCAGCACTGATCTATTAGTTCAGGTAGAGTAGGGCCTGCAAATGGTGTGTTTTTATTTTTTGAACTTGATGCTTTGATGTCTAGAAGCAAAATCTGAACCTTTTCATCATTTCCTTACACATTCTCCATTTTTTATGGATTTTCCATAGCACACATTGTGCTCGAAGGTTCCTGTATGTACTTTATAGTGTACACTATTTTATGTCATGATGCTTGATAAAACTTGATGGGATTTGATTTGAGTGCTATAACTGCTTTTTTTTTTTCTAAAGCAAAATTATGATAAATGCAGAAGCAGAGTAGTCTTGGGTTAAGTGGCATGAGCAATACACACAAACCATGTCTAATATACTGTATACTGTATGTATATTTATTTGTTTATGACCTGTTTGTCAGTTTATTTACTTATTTGTTTTTATAGTGTTTTGCATAGTGACACACACACACACAAATCTAAAGGAAGCTGGAGCCTTCTGCAAGCAGTTATGAAACAGTCAGCATCAGCATCTTCACATATTAAATAGTGCAGTAGCATAGACAAGGAGTTAATTTGGGGTTTGACATGTCTGAAATACACAATATGGCCAAAAATATGTGGACACCTGATCATCACACCTTTATGTGTTTCTTCCACAAACAGTTAGCACAAAATTGGAAGCACACAATTGTCTAGAATGTTTCTGTATGCTGTAGCATTACAATTTCCCTTCACTGGAACCAAGAGGCACAAACATGTTCCAGTATGACAGTGGCCTTGTGCGGAAAGCGAGCTCCATGATGACATGGTTTAACAAGGTTGGTGTCGAAAAAAGTCAAGTGTCCTGCACAGATCCCCAACCTCAACCCCATTAAACACCTTTTGGATGAACTGGAACACAAGACCTCCTCACCCAACATTAGTAACTGACCTCACTACTGCTCTTGTGGCTAAATGGACAAATGAAAAACATGCATGTTCTGAAATCTAGTGGAAAGCCATATAACCTATTATAATAGCTTATAAACAACAAAATACATTTACTGATCATTTAGGGCTAGTTTCAAGTCGTTTTTTGTGTTGTAGATGGGGTGGAAATTTTGAAAATAGTCCAAAAAACCCACCCATGTGTCAATGAGATGTTCTTTAACATTTACTGAATAGCATAGTATTAGTAATAGTATAGTATAGTAGTACAGTGTATTCTACTGTATATGCACTACTTTCCCCCTAAGATAATATTTTTTTTTAAATAAGTAAGTCATTTAAAATGTACTATTCCAAAGTTTTGGCATTTTCTGGCCTCATCATGAAATTATTTTGATGTGAAATTATCATCTTTAATAAGACTGCCTGGATTGTTTACACCTGATTAAGCCTGGATGGCTCATTTGCATAGTGCAACTCGAGAAGGACTGTATAGGCAGCTCCTAGTTAACTTCTGTATAAGCTTTGACATTTGGCCTGAAATGTACACACACACACACACACACACACACACGCACACACACTTACATTAGCTGATGAAGCGTTAATGGCAGTAGAGAGAGGAAGTTTGTGTAACGGAGGGGCTGGTTATATTCTGCAGGACAAGATTGAGAAGAAACATCATTGATCTCTGTTTGAAGATCCAATAAACCTAATTTCTCTTCAATTTTGTGCTTATCCCTCAATTCTCATCATCACCTAGGATTGAAGACAAAACTACCTTAAACCTTCATTGCAGGTCATGCAACATTGAGCCATCAGTCATGTTCCGATTCATTTAACTTTTTTGCATCCATCTTCCTTTCATTCTCTTTTACTCTCTATCTCTCATCTATTTAACCACCTGTCTAATTATTTCTCTCATGAAGAAATAAATAATGCTGAGATCTTTGCTCTTCAGCTCACTGACTCTGATCAAAATAATGGATTAAAATTTTTCTTTAAACAAAAGAAAAAAATCTAATTTCATGGCATTTCTCATTTCACAATAGGACACAATATGCTTGCACACACTGAGTAGCGAGATCGTCTGTGATGGGTGTGTGTATGCACTTCCATAATGGGGCCAGATGTTCCTTTAACAAGCACCATTTGCTCAGTAGCAGAACACAAGAGATTGGGCGGTAATTGCCATCTGGCCTGAGTCATTCTGCAGAGTCATTTTTTGAGAAGAAACATAGACTTTTACTGTTGCAAGCTGTTGGTGCGTTCAATTATCCAACTGCATGGTGCACTTTCACTGCCATCATTCAGTTAAATGCTTAATGCATGGAGTTTGTTTCATGTGTCTTTCACCTTTGTCTTCTTTAAGACCCTTCCGACATTTAGTAGTAATTTACTGGGAACTTCGAGCATCTCTCCTTTGAGAATAGAATCCAAACAGGTTTTCTTAATTTAAAGGAGAAAACTGTGGTTCTGTTATTCTGTGGGTCCTTTTTTGTCATGGTTCGGGTCCATTTGTCCCCTTAGAGAGTGGAGTCACTGCAAATAAATACATAATAAATCTTATTCTGACTGATCATCTTTATCCTACCACTTCTATAGAGAAGTGTTTCATCACTTCTGTCCTGGTGGAAGCAGTATTTTCCAGGATGTCCACATCCACAGGGCATAAGGCTTTACTGAATGGCTTGATGAGTATGAAAGTGATGTAAAATCATATTCTGTGGCCTTCGGGTCATTAATGTTAATCAAACAACAAAAGACAAAGAAATATCCCTCACTCACTCATTTGACTGAATACCTTCAGCGAATTTAATAAGAATCGCTGATATTCCTACCTGAGGAAACGTGTCGTAATCGTGCAGTAAGATTGAAGTCATATCGCCCACAGATTAACATTAGCATTTGGGGATTCCAGTCTTGAATTTCATGTAAAATGTGAAACGTAAATATCATAAACCCTGCTAATTTTTTAATTTTTTTATTTTAGGAATTATTGGAATTTTAAGAATCGGTATTTTTTGTTACATTTATGTTGCCATTGGTTTGTGTAGGTTAAAATGTTAATTTAACAGCTCAGCATTGAGTTTACAATTACAATTTAAAATCTTTTTTTAAATTTAATTACTTTCTGGATTCAGCCAATAAGGAGTCGGACTTGAGTCCGGCTCTGCCCCTTTTGGACTTAGACTTGGACTCAATTGGCTAAAGACTTGGTCTTGGGTGGACTTGGACACAACACTCTCAGTCACTAATGAGGTGAAAGTGACCATGAATGTGGTGTATGGGTATTGTAGTCCAAGTTGTCCATGTTTGTAGGCGGAGGTGCATTGTGGGAAGTAGTGTACACTGCTGATTCTGGCATAGACTTGACAGATGATCCAAAGGATAAATTAAGAAATGGGCAGAAGGGCAACAATGAGTATAGACTTAAAAATATATTTAAAAAAATTTAAAAAGTGCAAATGTCTTTACCGTATTCAAACATTTTCCTTGGCACCACAAACTGCAGAATCAGAACAGTGAATATTGTGATTATTTTAAATGTGGTTAAATTGAAAAAAAATAATCTAGTTTGTTCACCTAAGTCAGTGTAAGAAATACAAGTTATTGTATTTTTGCTAGTTTTTGAATAATGCGATGAGGGAGGTCAAATAACTGGGGTAAGGAAAGTACATTGAAAATTGCAGCAGACTGTAAATAGCAAACTCAGCAGTTAGTGGTAAGTACCAAGTATGCAGGAAAAGACAGTGGAGAGCAGCCAGCACCAGATTTCTGCAGAAGAGTGTGTGATATCAGGCTAGGAACTGGAACTGCAGGCCGTCTTTTTGAATCAGTCAGTAGGTAATTTGAGTAACACATATAGCGGTCGATCGGATACTTACTGACATGCGCTCCATAAAAAAAGGCTTGCTACAATGAATCATTGTGAGGGATGACACTGTGGAGTGCAACAGCAGATAATAGAGCTAGCATGCAGTGAGGGGAAAAATAAGGAAAACCTAATCCGCAGCAACAGCCCAAAATTGTAAGAATTCATGTCCTTTATGGAAATACTAATAGAAAAAGGCGATTAGATGATCCAGAAAAGAAAATGAACATCAACAAAGTATCGATGTGTAGTGAGCTCATACAAATTTCAGAAAAAGCAACTATATAAGTGATAAACAATAAATGCAAGTCTACATGACTTTTGCTTGTGAAACAATATCAAGGAAATATCAAGGCAATATCATGTTAAATGAAGCCAATATGATATATGAGTTACACTGGATAAACTTACACTTGCAGATTTAAACTAGATGAACTGCAATTTGGAATTCGGAATAAGCTGTTTGCTGTACAGCCTTTGCTTGTCAGTTCTTCAGAATTCTTATACATCATTAAAGACTAGATGCAGTTACAGCGACTTATTAAAGAAATCTGATCATTCTTACAATCAAAAAACCATTATGAGGCACAAAAAACTAAATCATCATGTTTAAAATGTACTGCATTCACACATCAGCACTGTTTTGAAAGTTAATTTGAATTTATCACCTGAATCTTCGCTCTGCTTACACCACACTCTTAAAAGATTTGTACAGACATGTTCTGGACTGTACCATTTTAAAAAACACTTTGTCATCAGCAGAAATGGCCAGCAGCACTTTCATTTAGACTCGCTGGAAACATTTATATTGTTATATTTCCATTGACTTTGGGCTTTTATTCCTGTTGAGGCTTCGCTGTGCTGTTTTAACTATTTGGGTTGGGCCGCTTTGCCCGCAAAGCCTGGCAGTATGAGGCTTTTCCAGATTACGTCTTTGTGGGATTAATATCATACAAGTGTGAAAACAAAAATGTAGAGAAAGCCAGTCATATTTTGAATGTGGTTTTAAAAGGCATCCCTTTAGAACTTCCCCTGAACAGAATACTAAAATGCATTTAATGAAAAATAACTAGTCTTTTTCTTCATAGGAAGATTTTTTACATAGAAATTATAACCTGTAGATATTAAGCCTATGTATTTAGCCAAGCTATGTATGCAATTGTAAATAACACACTGAAATGAAACTTGATTGACTTGAGATATACAGGTTCTAGCTATTTACTGGTGAAAGAAATTATCTACTAAATAGCACATCTTGCGTTTTTGTTTTGTTTTTGTCACATCTTCATCTGCAACCATCCAAAAAACAACAACCATTCACTCCATACACATCACTCATTTGTGTTTGTACAGGAAGGGTACAGTGAGATTCTCACACAGATAATATTGTGTAATGTGTTTGTGGTAATCAGATCCAGTTGGTTAAGGACGGCCATGTCCACAGTAACATTTACTGTTCTATGTAAAAGAAGTACACAATACAAGACCTACAAGATATATTCATTTATTCTTATGTTTAACATCCAGTTTGCATTTATTACAAGGTAATATATGCTGGTTTCTGGTATTCTAGGTTGATACTAAGCTGCTTTATAAGCTTTATAAGCTTATAAACGCTTTATAAGCATTCACAATTGCAAAATATCACCAAACATCATCTCACATAATCAATTATTTTTCTCATGCATATATATATATATATATATATATATATATATATATATATATATATATATATATATATATATATATATATATATACACACAATTTCCTTACCCATGTGAAAAGGGCACCAAAAAGCAGACCTTCTGTGCCACACAAACTAAGATAGAATGAAACAGTGAATTATGTCATGTATGCTATTTGGAGAATGATTTAGGCAAGGAATGCCTGAAGAGAACTTGCAGAACTGACTCATCATCCTGTTATTCCACAGAGATTCACCCACCTTCACTGTACAAGAAAGATGAGCCTTCATCTCTCAATGATACAGCCCACAGTATATCACAATTTCATTGTATATGTGCGTATATACACACACAGTATGTCCAATATATATTTAATAAACTAATACGTATACAGTATACAGGTGGAATATCGTGGAAAAGCTTGATTTTTCCGTAATTTAATTCAAAATATATTGTATATTCAGTACACATAAAGTGGAATATTTTAAGCCTTGTATGTCAGCAATGTATATGTAATAAATAGATGAATTAATAAATACAAAATAGATACTGCAGGAATCAATTAGCCAATGAATTTGTAGACAGATAATTTATGCTGTCAAATTTGAAAGGATTTACAGCTACAAAGTTAAATCTAAATTGCATGTCTGCACTTATTGTGTATTAAAGTCTCAATAAATCCTAATACAGCAATGCAGTTGAGAAATTTGCAGTTCAATTCAGATGCATCCCATGCATCACATCAGCCATATACCGCATCAGCAGGGAAAATCGTTAATACCATTATTTAAAAAAAAAAAAAAAATGTGCTTAGCTAAAGGAATCCTTTGTGTGCAACCAACTGCTGTGGATTTAGATAAATTGGACATCATTATTTGGCAAAAACTCTAAAGTGCTCTCTTTTAAGAGCGCGGTGCGAGTGTGTTACCAAACCATTAAAAAGTTACAGCTTTGCATCGTTGCTCCCTACTGCCCAGTGGGATTATGTCAATACAAAGCTGCCACTGCTAGGCCTTTAAGTGTTACACACAAAGCAACGTTCAGTGATACAAAACCTTAAGACATTAAAAACCAAGCTTCCTCAAAAGAGACATCAATCACACACAAACACAAACAAAGTCACCGAAATGAATCTTTTCTTCGGGTGAAGTGATGCAGTAATAAACACTAAGCAGTAAATCCATCTGAAATACATATAGCTTCCAAAACAAGAACTTCATGTACTTACCATCATTTAGGACAAATAATAAAACTGAAACAAAAACTGAAACATACAGTCTTGAATGCTGGAGAGGTTTGTTTTCTTGGGAAGTGTTTCATATTTTAGACCCTTGAGCTGCTATGTAATTGAACTATACCAATATTTCTTCACCTCTCCACGTCTAAATAATTCATAGATTTTCACAAATTCAGTCGAGTGGAAATCCCGGTTGATTTAAATGCATGGCTTTAATGAAGTTGTTGATTGACAGTTGTGAATGAGTCACAATGGAAGTTTTTATCTCTCATGATATGATTATAATTACAGACTCTAATTGCACGTTCAAGATGGTGTCAAATATTTTCCAGGAAAACAGCACTAGCTGTGATTTGCCTATTATATTTTGAGTGTCTAACTGTTTGAATTTCATGCTGTTCTGAATCATACATTTTTGAATTTGTCAATAAAGTGAGGTGGTTGGACTAAAAAACAATGTTGTGCGAATATTACATCATAGCATCCTTGAAACAAATAAGGAATCTTAGATCAATGAACAGTTCTCTATATTCACCATTATTGTTGTTTTGGTAATTTTTGCAATTTACAAACGTTCAATCTTATGTCTTGTGACAATTATGTCATCTCTCACACTGGACCCAAGCCCAGAGCTCTGCACAGCCAGTTCAAGCTACTCACATGCCAACAAATCATTATTGTGAGTAAGCTTTTTGGTGGCCCTTTTTTCTGTGCGCATATGGTATTTTATAGAAGTCCTTAAGTGAGTTCTGTTTATTACATTTTTCCATCAGTATATTATTGGAAAAATAAATGATGTAAGCATGATTTCTGTTATTTACCACCAAGCAATTTGTCTGATTTATGATAACGCCTGGGAAGGTGATGTGATTTCTGTAATTCCATCCCCTAGCTGTCTATTGCACTGCAAGCAAGGTATAGACCTGTAGAGCTGTGCAGTATTGTTAAAGAATGACGCAGAGTGTATGTGTAGAATATAACAAACACGTTTGTGTTCGTCAGACTCCTGCCAGGTTTCAGTAATGGGTATGTATATTTTCTGCAGTGCTGATGGCTATCATGGCCTCATTCACAGGCTGTTTTCACTTACATTACTTGCAAGCTGTGTTGGCTGGTAAGAGAGGATGAGAAAAGGTCAGGCTTACTCTGAGCTGTTATTGTGATTGCTCTGATCTGATCTCAGGCAAGAATTACTACTGTAAGAGCAATTGTATTGTAAGAGCAATCTGCTCTTCAGCTTAATTATTCATGAATTTTGTAATAATGTAAGGTAATGCAGAGGGTATGAGTGCAGCGATGGCCAGGAAGCGTTCACATACTCAGCTGCAGAACAATGCAATTAGGAATGTGGAGCAGAGGAAATGTAAGGGGGTTGCTGCGGGGCTGCGGGGGTTTCCTCTGGGTACGCCTCCCCCAGTCCAAAGACATGCAGGGTAGGTTGATTGGTAGGTTGGTAAATTGTCCATAGTGTATGAATGGGTATGTGAGTGTGTATGTGATTGTGCCCTGCGATGGACTGGCACCTTGTCCAGGGTGTACCCCGCCTTGTGCCCGATGCTTCCTGGGATGGGCTTCAGGTTCCCCGCGACCCTGAAGAAGGAATAAGCGGTTGAAGATGGATGGATGGATGGATGGATGGTTCAGCTGCTGCAGGGTTTTCAGCATTAACTGCTCTACTCCATCTCATTGGTATTGTTTCACCCAGCTGCTTTAGAAAGGAAAATTGTGTTGTATGTGGTACCACAAGTCATTTGCTGCCAAACAACCCAACAGTGCAAGAACAAATCTAAGAAAGAAGGGAAAGGAAGGGAAGGGAATGGAAGGGAAGGGAAGGGAAGGGGGGGAGTAGAGGTGAAACTGTGAAAGTTGATTAAAGAGAAGCTATAGTTAATATGAGAAGAAAGGTAATCAATATAGGTGATGAAGCATGGGAGTGATTTGCAGATGACTCGGTGTGTGTGAGCAGCTGAATTTTGAGTTTTCACAGTTACCAATAAGAGAGCATTAGATTAATCAATAAGAACGATAATATAAGTATGGATTGGTGTTTTCGTGTCATTATTAT
This sequence comes from Ameiurus melas, assembly GCA_012411365.1. NCBI lineage: Eukaryota > Metazoa > Chordata > Actinopteri > Siluriformes > Ictaluridae > Ameiurus > Ameiurus melas. The sequence continues at coordinate 3,216,933 of CM022779.1, forward strand.
TCATGAAAGGTAAAGGCCAAAAGATGTGCAGTGTTATGGTTATTACAAGAATGCACAAAGACCTGCATGGATTTTGCAGCTACATTATCTACTTACTGTACAGTGCTGTGAAAAAATATCCTTATTTCTTCCGGTTTTGTGTATATCTTATACAAAATTGTTTCAGAAATTAAAACAAAATCTAAGATAAAACAAAGTCAACCCGAGTAAACACAAAATACAGTTTTTAAATAATAATGTTATTTGTTTAAGCAAAAAAGTTATCCAATACCAATTAGGCCTGTGTGAAAATGTATTTGCCCCCATAGTTACTAATTCCCCAAATCTATGAAACTACATTCATAATGGGGTTCAACTGGACTAGATGTAACCAGGATTGATTTTTGCAAACCCTGTTCAATGAAATCATACTCTGAAGTTGGTTAAAAGGTCTTACCCAGTAACACACTATGCGAAAATTGAAAGAAATACCAGAAATGATGAGGAGAAAGGTGGGTGATATACACCAAAAGGATGGAAGGATTCCAAAGCTATTTTAAAGGCTCTGGTACTCCAAAGGACCACAGTGTGAGCCATTATCTCTAAATGGAAAAAACTTGGTACAGTAGTGAATCTCTCAGAAGTGGCCGACCTTCAAAAATTCCTCCAAGAGCACAGCGACTACTCATCCAACAAGTAAATGGTAAATGTGCACTTATATAGCACTTTACACTGTGTCTCATTCACCCATTCACACACCAATGGTAGCAGAGCTGCCATGCAAGGTGCTAGCTTGCCATCAGGAGCAACTTGGGGTTCAGTGTCTTGCCCAAGGACACTTTGGCATGTGGAGTCACCCGGGCCGGGAATCGAACCGCCAACCCTACGATTAGTGGATAACCCACTCTACCAACTGCGCCACAGCCACCTCGACAACAAGTGACAAAAGAGCCAAGGATCTACACCAAATGATCTACAGGCCTCTCTTGCATCAATAAAGGTCACTGTTCATGACTCTACCATCAGAAAGACACTGGGCAAAAATGGCACCATGGAAGAGTGGTGAGGTGAAAACCACTGCTAAGCCAGAAGAACATTAAGGATCGTCTGAATTTTGCCAAAAGACACCTTGATAATCCTGAAACCTTTTGGGAGAATGTTCTGTGGATTGATGAGTCGAAAAGTGGAACTGTTTGGAAGAAAAGGGTCAAGTTACATCTGGCATAAACCAAACCAAGAAGTCCACAAAAAGAACTCTGAACAACAAAGGTGTGCATGGCAGAGTTGCAAGGAGAAATCCAAAAAGAACACTGCTGCCCCTCTGCAGTTTGCTAACAGTCATATGGAAAACCCAGAAGGCTATTGGAAAAATGTTTTAGGGCTGGATTTTTGGTTTAAATGAGAAGGGTTATATTTGGAGAAAAGAAACACTGCATTCCAGTATAAGTAACTTATCCTATCTGTGAAACATGGTGGTGGTTGTATCATGGTTTGGGCCATTTTGCTTCATCTGGGCCAGGAAAAATTGGCCTCGTTGATGGAAAAATGAATTCTGATTATACCAGTGAAATATAAAGGAAAATGACAGTACTATATCTTTCCATAAACTGTATCTCAAGAGAAAGAGGGCCATGCAGCAAGACAACGATCCTAAACACACAAGTAATTCTACCAAAGAATGGTTACAGAAGAATAAAATGTATTTAAAGAAGTTAATGTTTGGTAATGGCCAAGTCTGAGCTTAATCTAAAAGAAAGGTTGTGGAAGGACCTTAAGCAAGCGGTTCATGTGAGGAAACCCAACAACATGCCAGAGTTGAAGCTGTTCTGTACTGAGGAACGGGCTAAAATTCCTCCAAGTCGATGTGCAGGACTGATCAACACTTACCGGAAACGTTTAATTTCAGTTACTGCTGCACAAGAGGGTCACACCAGATACTGAAAGCAAAGGTTCACATACTTTTTCCACTCACAGATATGTAACATTGGATCATTTTCCTCAATAAATAAATGACCAAGTATAATATTTTTGTCTCATTTGTTTAACTGAGTTCTCTTTATCTACTTTTAGGACTTGTGAAAATGTGATGATGTTTTAGTTCATATTATGCAGAAAATTTAGAAAATTAGAAACTTCTAAACACAAACTTTCACGTACCACTTTATATGACCAGAGATTGTATCGTGTTTTCAGGCAAAATACAGTAGTTGCTTTATAGTGACAAACATTTTCTAACCATTTTAGATAATGAATAAAACATTTTTTTTTAAATGTTCATCATTTCATTTTAAAATGTAATTATTATTTAAAAGTAGCAACTTTTTAACTTTTTTTTCAGGTACATTTTTGTTTGGATATGTACAATTTTAACTAAGATTTCGACACATAATCTACTGTATAATTTCACTTAAGTAACATTTTCCACCCCTGTTCAGTATGTAGTGTATGTACTCACAATAAAGTTAAAAGGACAAGCTCAAAGTCACTGTGATGTCATTCCTGTTCTACTGTTCACAGATGTGCTATTCTCGTGCTAATTGATTTATTGTGTGCAGCTTCAGTAAACAGAAATCAATTGCCTTTGAATTATAAATGTTTTATTTTAAACCATGAGATACAATTATACTTATACTTCTTATACTTCTGTGTTGACTGCTATTTAGACTTAATGCTCATGAGGCAGAAAATTAACTTGCCTCGGGTGATTAATCATCAGAAAAATAGTGCTTTTCTTGATATTAAGGAGGGCATGCAATTTTGCACTTTAATCCAGCATCACCTTTTTGGTGATTCTGGTATAACAGAAAGTGGCTGGGTATGGACCTTTCAAATAAGAATTAATATTACAATATGAACCAAATGCATGTTGGAAGTGTGAATGTTTTTCCACTATTGTTTACTCATTTTCCCCCTTCAGCTTTCTCTTTTATATAATATAAAACAGGCAAACCTAATTATTGTCCTTTCATTTTTAAATTACTGCTTTTGCATAATGTATGAAACATTCAGTTAAGAATTATTTTGACATGTTCTTTTTTCAACTTTAAAGATTTTTTCCATTCTTACATGTGAAAGATGAGCCAAAATTACTGAAAACCAATCAAAACCTCTCAGGTAATGACATTTCTATGGCTTTATCTCCTAAGCAGTAACTAAGTGGCACGTTCAAACTAGATTGAGTGTGAATATACGGCACTGTTCCATTATCCACATGGCTTTGGCCAAGGTGACTGAGACATAATGAAGCTTGCCGGGCCTAAGTGAGTTATAATTAGATAAAACTGATTGTCATAACAGAACTTGGACAAGAGTCACTGGTCAAAGCTCATCAGATGTTCCACTGGCCTTTAACTCCATAATGGTCGAATGTGTGGATTGAAGAATGTTATAGTTATGTTGGTGTTTCATTTTTAGTAGCATTTTGACATAAGATTCTTACAAAATATTAATACTGGTCATAGTTATTTAAACTGATTTTTTTTAAACCCCTCATATGTATTACTTTTACTGTGAATGATAACATTTGCTGTACGGATTAATTTTTTTTTTTTTTTTTTTGTAAATATACTGTTTATTAGGGGTTATTTTGACGAGTACATTAACTACTCCTTGCTGTGGGGATGTCGGGTAATTGAGATGTGGCATAAATAAATAATTAAATAAATAAACTGTGGTAGACAGTAAATAAATACAGTTAGATGGGGAAAAAAATTTTCAGACTACTGCAAATTGTATAATGCTACTGTAACATAATGGAGGCTGAGATGGAAGCAAGTGCAGGTTAGGTAGTTTAATACAACAGTCCAAGGGAACAGGCAGACGTCAATAAACAATGACAGGCAGAGGTCAGGCGATCAGGCAAACAGTCCAAACTAGGCAAGGCAAATAGACAAGGTCGTAAACGTGAACAAGATCAAAACCAGAAAAAACAAACACAGTATCAAATGTTGGAACCGACAGAGACAAGGCAGTTGCGTGTATACTTCGCAAAACTAAGTGTTCAAACAGTCTCCTTTATGTGTGTGTGAGACTGGATGCAGGTGTGTGTGATTAGAGTGAAAGTGAGTGTTCTGGGAATTTGTTGATATATATATATATATAAGTATATATATTTTTTGTTTTCTTTACTTTGTATGAAATGTAGTACACTAATCAGCTGGAATCACAATGGAAAAGATTTTTCAAGTAGTCCACTACTTATTTGAATGAGGCCTTCTGGTCAACTAGTAAAAAAAATTCGTAGTTGTGCAACCCCTTATTTAGGCCTTATATGTGTTTTACAATATTGATACTTTTCAGTCAGTCAATCATACTAAAGACCAACCCCAGTCACATTTCTAAATTATCTTTAGAAATTTTGCCAATAGGCACTGGTTTTAAACCGGTGTTTCAGCCAAGTGAGTTGTGAGCCTATTCACAATGTACAGTGGCAATGTGGGTTAGGGTTAGGGTTAGGTCTGCTATAAATTGCTGTGTGTGTCTATATATATATATTTTAATATATTTATATATTATTAAATAGGACTTTGTCCTGATCAGCCTTGGTGCTAGCTGCTACACCTAAGGATTAGGCAGTAATCTTACAATCAGTGGGTTTTATTTATATATATATATATATATATATATATATATATATATATATATATATATATATATATTATAAAACTTTTTTTTAAACATCCCAATGCAAACCTAATTTGGTGCAGAAAAAAAAAAATATATATATATATATATATATATATATATATATATATATATATATATATATATATATATATTTATATATATATATATATATATATATATATATATATATATATATATATATATATATATATATATATATATATATATATATAAAACCCACTGATTGTAAGATTACTGCCTAATCCTTAGGTCTAGCAGCTAGCAGCAAGGCTGATCAGGACAAAGCCCTAAGGCACTGACATTGACATTATCAAGGTGGCACAGTGGTGCAGCAGTTAGAGTTGCCAGTTCTCAGTTCTAAGATATGGTTACAGCCATAAAATGTATTTAAAGAAGAATTTCAGAATTTACAGATATGGTTGTGTAATCTTTCTCATGTATTCATGGTTAATAGCAAACAAATCCAGCCCAGGTTAATTAAGGTTAATTATTACTTAATTAAACTTCAGTGTGTCAGATTTTTAATGTGCGATTCAAGAAGTCGGCATAGATAAACTATACCATCTGCTGAAAATCCATATCTTTCATACAGATGATCATCAGGAAAAGCAAGGGGATTGTGCCTGTCCCTAAAAGTTCTTTCCCTTCAAAGTGCCTTCATTATTTGCACTCCGAGCTACACAAACAGTGACGCCATCTCTAGAACCACTAAACAGTTAACTTTGATGTGTCAGATTTATATCACTTTGCTCGCAGCTGATTGGTCCAAACTTGCTCCGGAGGAAGTTAGCTGTGTAGCATAAGTTACCATGGCGATGAAACACGATAAAAATCAAATCACCTTGTTGGGGCTGAAAAACTAGAGTTTGCTCAAACTAAACTCAAACTTACCCGGGTAGCCACTGAAACCAGCTTTATGAAACAGGCCTCTCAAGAAAAAGCAGCTACTGGAGATGAATGATCTTATTTCATGACAAGCTGCTACTTTTTTTTTTTTTTTCAAATATCCATGTGTGTGAATATGATCCACAACTCATTCTATGGTTTTACTGAGCACAAACTAAGAATTCATTGAAAGTTTTAAGCAGTTTGTACAGGTTTTAGAAAACACTTCCAAGCTATGTAATATCAGCACACACAGAAGTGTTTATCGGTATAAAAGTTTCCCATCCTGTTCTTCTGTTAAAAAAACTGGTGATAGGATTTCTTCATTTTGAATCCAGCAGGTAGTGTTGATTTGTGCCACTGCTACTTCTCTAATGTTTTGAAACCAGAACCTAAAAGCAAATCTTGCTGTCCCACTGCCAGGGCCCCATTAGTCTTGTGCTATTATCATGGAAAGTTTTCCACACGTAATAACAGATAGTGGTTTGGACAGGTTTCCTTATAAGACTCTAAACACCAAGCGTACTGAACAGCACTTAAACAGGGGCTGCATATAATAGTCACCACTCAAAGACGTGAAGCCAGCTATATGCAAGATGGTATGCAAGAAGTTCAGTCTCAGAATAAGACTGCTTGTGCAGCTCAGATTAGGGTTGCACACTACAAAATCAGTTTTGATATAACCACTGTTTCCAATTGCACATTTAGTTAGTTCATAGTACACTGGTCAATTTGATGAGGACATTTTGCAGTTATGTTGATCACAGGGGTGACTAGGCAGGTGTCTATGTCACCTACACCAAGAACTGACCCTGAGTTTTATGTTACTTACTGTAAGTACAGTAGCAGTACAGATTTAATATCATAGTCTTTAAAGGTCTCTGCATTTCATGCTGGAATGTCCATCCTCTACAAAGAAAGACCAGATTACATTCATAGTCTGGATATACAGTAGCACTAAAAAAATTTTATAGTGCTGGAAATTTTAATAAAACATTTATTCATGACAGATCACCCAGTCTGAATAATTAGTGAGTGTAATTACATTCAAATGATAAAGGATACAATTAAATTTTAAGAGAGGTAGTAAGAAAACCAATAACATGTTTTGACAGTCCTATGAGATTTTATATAAACCAACCTTTAAAAGTATGGGGGTTGTGAAAAAAATGAAATGAGAGTAATCCATAGAACAGGTCATAGAACTTTGCATAGGATAGTGTGTGTATTTGAGCAGTCAAACAGAAAACAAGGCTATGTTGAGAAAAAGTTCAGTATGGAGTTTTATATTTAGTGCAAACCCGATGAGGTATTAATAAATATAAGAATTATAAATGTCCTAATAAGGGGACAAGCATATAATATGTAATAAAAAAATTATTTAAAAAATCATCACATATATCAAATTTAATACATACAGATCTCAGTGAAAATGTTTACATCTATCTATCTATCTATCTATCTATCTATCTATCTATCTATCTATCTATCTATCTATCTATCTATCTATCTATCTATCTATCTATCTAATCTATGACCTATTGAGGCATGGAGTCCACAAGACCTCTGAAAGTGTGCTGTGGTATCTGGTACCAATAAATTAGCAGCAAATCCTTTACATTTGTGAGGTGGGGCCTCCATGGATCTGACAGATCTCAATCAGATTGAGATCTGAGGAATTTGGAGGCCAAGTCAACACCTTGAAATCTTTGACATTCCTTAACATTTTTTGCAGTGCATATTTATCGTGCTGAAAAATGCCACTGCCATTAGGGAATACCGCTGCTGTGAAGGAGTGTACAGGACGTGTTAAAGTAACATCCGCATAAATGTGAGGACTTAAGGTTTCCCAGCAGAACATTACCCAGAGCATCACACTTCCTCCACCAGCTTGCCTTCTTCCCATAGTGCATCCTGATGCCATCTCTTCACCAGGTAAGTGCTGCACATGCTCCGGCCATCCACATGATGTAAAAGAACATTAACTTTTAGAAGTTTGTGCTACAGTAACTCTTCTGTGGAATCGGGCTAGGCTTCATTCCCAACGAGCAGCAGTGAGCCTTGGGCGCCCATGGCCCTGTCGGGGGTTCACCGCTTATCATTACTTGGACCACTTTTGTTAAGCACTAACCAGTGCATAAAAGGACCACTCCACAAGACCTGACATTTTGGAGATGCTCTGAACCGGTCGTCTAGCCATCACAATTAGGTCAAATTCTTATTAGCCTCTGATTGGTTAGATTCCTTGACGTGTGTATCTTTTAGAAAATGCGATTCTCTTAGGAACATTTAGGATCTTTTAGGAAGGCACTGCTTTGTACCCATGTTCACAGATTTTTATTCTTAGGTTGTCCGGTTTCCGATTGAGTGCATGCTGTGCGAGTTCTGGCTGCTGGTGTTCACCAGTTCTTATGTTTACTTGCAAATATGTCTGTTTGTGTTTGCTCTGTTTCCTGCTTACTAATGTCTGCTCCAGAGTTATCTACTTTTGAGATAGTACCAATTTAAATCTTCAAATAAACCAGAAGCATATTTTTTATGTTTTGGATTACTTCTCTCCTTGACTCTGCTTTCTAACCCACTGTATTTTGGATGGTCTCACCAGTCAAATTCGAGTTCTCGCAGCTTCAATCCCCCCCCTGCTGGTGCAGCTTCTGGTGAGTACGTTACTACATCCATGTTTAGTGACCATGCCACCAGGATCAGTTTTGGTGAGGTAGTTGCAACTGCTTCTCTGTACTATACACTGGTTTAATGCTGTGGGTTGACTCGTTGCTGCTGGCTAACTCAATATTTAAACTGGCTGTGTTTGTTAAACTCATCTCATTCGCCTTACTGCTGATCGGCTGTTACCAGGAGATTTTGCACATGCATGAACATATTATTGACAAGATCCTTGCAATGGCTCCTCTTTATTCTCAGCACATTCTCTGAACTGCTGGTCTCAAACACAACCTTCAAGAGATGTTTACAGTTGTTTTGTTGAACTGGGTATTTATAGGTGAGTAAGAGTATTTTAGAATTGATTTAACAGGTAACCAGTGTAGAGATGGTGAAATTGGACTAATTTGCTCATATTTTCATGATCTTGTATGAACTCTAGCATTTTGGGTTTATATATATATATATATATATATATATATATATATATATATATATATATATATATATATATATATATATATATATATATATATATATATATATATATATATATATATATATATATATATATATATATATATATATATATATATATATATATATATATCACATCACCACGTCCTCCCTGCATCCACCATGACTCTCATCACAAATGTACCTCAGACAAGTATGCCAATATCACCAGTTGCATCCCCTCAATTTGGACTACTGATAGAATCAAGAATACCAACGTGACAGCACGGCACCCTGACAGTAGTCTTCTACGACCTATACCCATGGCTGGCCACTGCCACACTGAGAAGCATTAACCAGTCAACATCACTCAATTAATTTATTGTTATCATTTATTCAGAAATGTCTGCATAACAAGGTTATGAGATGTATTATGTCAATGCTAGGTTAAAGAAATGTGTTTTTAATCTAGATTTAAACTGAGAGAGTGTGTCTGAACCATGAACATTATCAGGAAGGTTATTCCAGAGTTTAGGAGCTAAATGTAAAAAAGCTCTATCACTTTGATAGACTTTGATATCCTCTGTATTATCAAAAATCCAGAGTTTAGCAACCTTAAAGAGAGTGAAGGATTGTAACATGATAGAAGATTGGTTAAATATAAAGGAGCTTGGCCGCTTAGGGCTTTATAGGTGAGTGGCAGTATTTTATAATCAATACAGAACCTAAAAGGTAACCAGTGTAGAGATGATAAAATTGGGGCAATGTGTTCATTGATGCATGATCTGGTAAGAACTCTGGCATTTTGGACTAACTGTATGTATGTATGTATGTATGTATGTTTGTATATATATATATATATATGTATGTATATATGTATGTATATGTGGATGTGTGTACTGTATATACTGTGGGCATTTGGGGTGATTCAAGGTCAGGAGATGGGGTTTCACTATTTTCAAAGAAATATGATAGAGAAGTGTTTTTTGCTTGGAAATGTGAGAAGGATTATATTTATGAAAATGCAGCAATAGGGTAGAGTTGCTCCTTTTTATTTATAAGTTGAGGTTTAGGTGCAGTGCGTAGCATTGCCACCACACACTGTATATCCCGACCTTGATCCCGAACTCAGGTTACTGTCTGTGCAGAGTTTTGCATGTTCTTCCCTTGTCTGTGTTTCTTTCTTCCAGGTTCGATTTCACCTACCTCCCAAAATATACTGTTAGGTGAAATGGCTATGCTAACTTGTGTGAATGTGTGTGTGCATAGTGCCCTGTGATAGACTGGAATCCTATCCAGTGTTCATATACTGTAAGCTCCAGATCCACCATGGCCGTGACCAGGATAAAGCGGTTACTGAAGATGAATGAATAAATGTTGAGGTTTATGTGTCAGTGCTTGGAACAGAATACTGGAAGGAATATGTAATGATATATTTTTTCATAAATTCTTCTCAATTAGTAACATACTGACTTTATTGATGTTTCTGGAAAACAAGACAATATGAGCTTATAAGATTCTTATTTTTAAGTGTTAAGAAAAAAGGGATGTTTCTGAACTTTGCTTTCTGTACTTAACCATGCATGATAAAATGAAATGATTTACTTTTATAAGATATACTGTATATAATGTAACACTTTTAAGCGCAATCCATTCGATGCACGTATCGTGTGTCTGATGTGCACTGTATAGAGTGAATGTACCACTCATGCCACCATGTGGTATCTAGTCATACTGCTGTCACACTACTGCATATGGGCCTCTCTTTCATTTGAGGTAAGATTTGCATTTATTGATTTAGATATCTGGCTCATATTCGGATAGTCAATCAAAAATGTACTGTGTATACCTGAATCTAGAGAACAAAATAAGGTGATGCAATTAGTTAATCACCCAATAATACAAATTATTCTTTACTTTCAAAATAAGGAAAGATCTATATAAATGAACAAGTAAACACTCCGATGATTTAGTCCATGTTTGATATGTGTTACTGCTTTTTCAGTAGATTACCAGAAAGCAAAGCCTAACACTGGTTTTGGAAGGAGGATCTACAGTACTTCATTAGTTTTAGTGAGTTCTGCATAATAAATTATTCTTGAACTAGCTTGCAAGATTTAGCTGACAGTTTATGTGATTTCAGTGAATGACTGAGTAAGAACTGTGATGTGTAAAATGGAACACTGAAAAGTGTATTAAAGTGTAATATAAAACAGAAGCTTCCAGTCTTATCAGGCAGAAGAGTGGTGTGATTGCCTGTTTTGATAGTTTGATAGTCACCCAATACAGAACTTACTTTTCTTTATGGCTGAAGGGGACGAGGAATTACAGTTCTTTGTGCTCTATCAAGTGCAACCCAAGCCTATAAATCAGTGACACTCTTAACTTGGTCTAAACCCTAGAATGAGATAGAAGAGGAGGTCCACCAAGTGACCCTGGAAAACAGATCATGTCATTCTCTGTCAGTTCCTGATGAAAAAAAAAAAAAAAAAAAAAAAAAAAAAATAGCACACATACAATATATATATATATATATTATATATAGAACATTATATATATAATTGGGAAAGCTCATATAAAGATGTTGCTAGTGAGGCAGGAAGAAATTTGTTGGGGCTAATAAACTTTGGTCTCAAAATTTTCTTTTGAATTATTACCTAAACTTTCGAATAATTAAAACCAATAAACATACCAACATAACGGCCTTAATGGTATCCACAAGACATAACATGCCACCAATAGAAGGCAACAAATTACCATTACAGATTCCATTAAAACCAATTCAATTCACTTTATAACTATTCAAATTTCTATGAGGGTTTTTATTGTGTTTTTTCTCCAGCAGGGATATAACACGTTTACATTCTAAATACTATATTGTATATTCAATTAACGATTCCATCAACATTCAAAATGAACTGCAATTGTGTACTTGTGTAAAAGTGACCAAGGCTGCATTTGTGGATCAGTATTATGTTCTTCGCGTATGTTTAAACCACAGTCATTAGAAGCCGGTGAGCTTTGTATTTTAAAGGAAGAGGTTTACTTTCTGAAATTGTCCGGAGGCTTTTTGATAAGTGCTAATACACAGGCTTCACATGCACACTTGTTCAATAAGCTCCTCTAATTCCCACTCTGGGACAGTTCCTGGCTCCGAGAGGATTACTGTGTACTGAGTTTTTCAAGACAAAGCAGCAAAAACTACATGAAAAAGCATTTTGTGCACATCCTGCACAGAGTTAGATAGAGTAGCTAAAAACTTGACTCAGGTACAAGTAAAACTACTTATAAAAATAATTTCTCAAGTAACAGTAAAAGTAAATGTTAACAATTACTTCAGTAAGAGTAATAAAGTATCCAATGAAACATATTAAATACTCAAGTAGCAGGTTACTAGTTAATTCAGATCTGATTAGAATGAAGGGAAAATCCTGAATCTCAGTGTGTGTCGGTACGTGTGGGTGGGTGTGTGTGTGAGTTTGTGGATGTGTGTGTTGGTGTCTGTGTGTGTGTGTGGGTTGGTGTGTGTATGTGTGGGTGTGTGTGTGTGGGTGTGTGTGGGTGTCCTGCTTATTCCCGCTCTCCAGGACCAAGCGTCTAAATAATTGAGTGTTTGTTGCATCTGCATTCAGACCACTGCAGTGTATGGTATCGAGAGGCTGGTGATCTCATTATACGTGATATAAACTAATTATTAAAGCTACATACGTTCATTTACATTTAACAGTAACGGAGGAACGCCATCGAATGTAGCAAAGTAAAAGTACATTTCTGTGATTAAAAATGAACTTGAGTAAGTATGGCCAGTTAAACCTACTTTTAAAAGTTTACTCAAGTAAATGTAACGAAGTAAATGAAAGTAAATTCATCATAAATGTTAAAACTATACAAACTGTTACTTTGCTGACATAAAATAGCTATTTAGGCAAAAATTTTGATTACACCATCACCATTTTATTCTTTTAGTCAGCACAAGAGTCAGCATTAGTGAACATTTCATTTACTACAATAAATCCAGCCCGTTCCACATAAAAATCCATCAACATTATAATGTATTTTATTGATTCTCTATTCCTAATTAAAGACTCCTTACTAAGCGGGACACGATTTCACATCATACTGAAGTGCTAGCTTAAAAGTTAATGGGTACACAAAGAAACCCTGACACATTCATTTCTCCTAAAGTATTAATCATTCTTAATGTCTTATGTAGTAAAAGTGAAATAACTTGACAGACACTCTAACTCATTTTGTGTGTGTGTGTGTGTGTGTGTGTGTGTGTGTTTGGTCTACGTCCAACTTTCATGTGCTTGTTAGCATTTTGCTCATGGATTTTATTACAAAAGCGGAATACTCAGAATTTCTTCTCCCACATGCCGAGACTAGACTTTTTCAACATGAAATAGTCAATAGTGCAAAGGTTAAAGGTGCAATAGTAAAGTTTTGTATTTATTTCTAGCACACATAAAAGTTTTAAAACTATATTCCAGGACAATCTGCCTATGTGTGTTTACTTGGGCCTCCTCTCTGCCTAATCTCAAGCTGTTTGGAAAGGAAAACTTTCAGAATTCATTCAAAAATAAATAAATAAATGAATAACCTGACAATATGATGACAATAAACTAGAGTAAACACTAGTAGTATATTGCCGTGATGGAGAAATGTATTACTGGTGAAGGGGCTGAAATTGGATGTGGATTTAGCGATGTTGTTCATGGACAGGCATGTAAATGTAATCTGTATAAGCTTTGAAGTGTTACAATAACTGGTTTTGTATAACTAATCAAGTAGACACCTTTTTTTTTTATTTAGGTGTTGTTTTGGAAGAACTACCTTCATAAAAACCTTTGTAATGCTACCTAACCCTCATGAAGCTAACATCAGTAGTTACATTCAACTGAAAAACTCATGGGAGCTCGTTAAAAGAAAAACAGGACAGCAAAGACACTGGTGTAAATTAGTATGAGCTGAATTTCATATGTTCGTAGTGATTCTACTCAACTAGCAAGCTGTTGATTGACCTAGTGTGCAAAACCACGGGTCAGGGTAAAGCACTACCACGAGGACACATAGGATTTTTATACTTGCTCTGCCAAAAGCACTGTTGTACCAAGAAGTATTCAGGTAGCATGATTAGAGGATAAGTCACTCTGTATAAGTAAAATGTAATGGTATGTCATAAATAAATAAATCGGCAGTTGCTGAGGAAAGAGCAGTGATGTAAATGTATCTGGAGTGATGTAGCCCTCTTTTGATGCTTATCTTCTAGCCATAGGTTTCTGAAAGCACGCATAGGTTTCTGAAACTAGCCTGTTGCCACTCTATTCACTGTTGTCATTAACTTCTGATGGTGTTTTAGCTATAAAAGAAGGCCAAAGATGTCATCTTTGCTAATGATCTAAGGTGTATTCAGTATTTTGGTCTCTTATCAAGCAACATTAGCATAATGCCAGCATAATGACATTCTCGTAATGCAGTACAAGAAGTCTTTTATCATCTCTTTAATAAACAGCCTGACTCATTGTGTGAAACAGATGCTATGACAGTCCATGGTAATGCTAACTCTCACTGAACTCACAGGCCACTGGGAGGGTGTGGATTTGTGTACATGGGCGGGAATGAGAGGCAGGTTCAAGGAGCAACGTTGTTTACCTACTTCACCATGCAGGTGAGCTAGAGCTTCAAACTGGACTAATATTGACTAAAACACCTTTAAACGTAACACTGAGGTAGCACTTTATTTGGACCGTCTGTTTTAGTAACCCTACAAACCACTTATAGGCTCTTATGGAATCGTTATCAACATTTTCGATTCAATTCATGTGCATGAATACATGAACAGAAGTCCACATGAACTGAATGAAAATTATTAGACAGTTTGGACTATCAAATAAAGTTTTACAAAATATATATTTTTTATATACAGTACATGCCATGTATAGAAATAGTTTGGCTTATATCAAATGCAGACTTTTCTTGCATAACTGTATGGAAGCTCACTTCAGCTGGTTTTTGTGAAGGGGATGTGACACATTTGGCTGAGATCGATGAAGTCTAGCTAACAGCATCATGTGTCCAGAGGGACCAGAGTGTCCAGTGGAGCCTGCTGTCACCTTTATAACACAGACTGTGCAATGTGAATAGTCCTCTCACTGATATGCAACTGCTGTTTTGCTGACAGATATAGGATGCATCTGTTTTGTTCATTTGAAACCCGAAGCACTAAAGTACTAGCCTCAACATGTCCTGTTTACACTGTGTGGTGTGATTCATTAGATAAATCAGTTTCCAGATGTGATACCTCATTTCATGGCAATGATTCGGAATGCTCAATGGATATATTTTTTTATGCCTAGAGTCTGTGAAAGTGCCTAGAGGTCAGATCAGGTTAAACATCATGGACTAGTCATCTGTTGGTTTAAAAGCAAATGTGTAGAGGAATAGTATCTGAATATTGGAAAAAGGGTCAGGTATGTAATTAATGTATTGTTTATCAACTGTTTGAATGTGATGCTATGGATTTACTGTTTACTGTTAAAGTTACTGTATGTTAAAGATAAGACTTGTTTTTTGTTGTTTTTTTTTTTTTACTTAACAGGACTTACCATGGTATGAACTCTATGTAATGACAACACCAACACTGACCATGTCCAGATTGCAGGAAGTGAAAGATTAATCTGTACTGCCCTCCTCTGGAGAAATGGCTCATGTCGGTGCATTGAGTGCATCTCCTTTCCATGTGATTAAGATACAGATTTAAATTAGCAGAAAAAAAAAATTATATAAAAATACTAATACAATTTAGGAACATCTGTATGGAATTATTACTATAATATTATTCTAATATTTACAATGTGAAAAGTGTCAAATATTATCTAGCCTCTTGTAGTGTTTCCCCCTCCCCCTCTGTCTCTCTCATCAGTACTAAAGCTTTATTATTATTATTATTATTATTATTATTATTATTATTATTATTATTATTACTATTATTATTGCATTATCACATCTGAGAGCGCTGAGCTGTTTTCCATTAATTCACCCAACAACATCCTGCTTCTCCACTGACAATCTGCATGCTACATGCTTTTTTTTTATGGCGTACTATTTAGTCTGTATTTCCTATACCACAGTACTTTAAGTCACAGTGGAAACTGGTGGTTTAAGACATGAAAGTTGTTAGTATTTTATTATTTCACAAGCACTATACTGCAGGAAACTGTGCCAGCAATGTGGATGTTTAATTCAATTTTAGTGCTGCTGCCAAGGAAATAATCAATCAGGGACAGTAGATATAGTGTGCTAAATTAGACCATGATTGTGAATATCTAAACTCTTCACCACAATCTGACCATTTTACAATGGCATTTTTCATAGCTTAGTAAGGGGACAATATTTTTCTTCATGAATGTTAAATAAATTCATTTTTGACAAAAAAGATTTCAGTAGTGTAGTGGGAGTGCTCTAAGACATATGTGGATGAAACCTGTATACATGAAACATTATACAATTGACTGTATGCTGTAAGTAATTCCTTGTGAGACAAAGTATACGGTTTTATGGTGGTTAGAATTATGCACTTTTTTAAAACAAGTTAAATAATTCAGTTCATGGCACAAGCAATTGCTTTACAACTACATGGGAAGCACAGATTCCCCTCAAATTTCATTAAAATGTATCAGTGAAATATCTCACCGATGGGGCCAAGTGTATATAAAAGGGGAGCTCGTTCCACAATTTAGGAGTAAGTACAGAGAATGCTCGATCACCCTTTGACTTTTTCTTAGACCGAGGTACAGTCAACAGCATTTGATTTGTAGACCTCTAAGGCCAAGACCAACTATAAAGACTTAGATGATCTGTGATATAATGTGGAGCCAAGTTATGTACTGCTTTAATAATAAGAAAGAAAATCTTAAAATAAACTCTGAATTGAACTGGCACCCAGTGAAGAGATGATAACACAGGAGTAATATCCTCCTTCTTATTTTGCCAGCCTGACTGCAGTATTCTGCACAAGCTGTAGGCAGAACAGTTTCCGCTGACAGAGTCCTGCATGAAGAGAGTTGCCCTAGTCCAATCTAGACGAAATAAAAGCATGAATAATTGTCTCAAAATGTTTTACCACTAAGAAAAGTTTTTAGCTTAGAAATCATCCTAAACTGATGGAAGCTACCTTTTAACAACAGAATTGATCTGTTTATCAAAGCTGAGGGTTGAGTCAATGATGACACCAAGATTTCTCACACTGTCTTTCAAAGTTATCGCTAAAGGAGCAAGAATACTGGTTATCTTCTCTTGGAGTTTTGGTGGACCAAATATCATCTCTGACTTTCTTTCATTTAGTTGAAGAAAATTGGCAGACAGCCAATTTTTCACATCTTCTAAACAGTCCATAAGGAACTTTAGAGACAGATCGTTCCCAATTTTCAGAGGGAGATATAACTGTGTGCCGTCTGCATACGTCATAAGAAATGTCATTTTTTAATTAATTTTTTTCACCTTTATTTTAACCAGGATAGCCTTTCTGAGATTAAAAATCTCTTTCACTGTAGTTTCCTGGCCAAGATGGACAGCAGTACACAATCAATTACAATCACAAGTTACAAACAAGAATCAAGCAATTAAAACACTTAAAGATAAATACACATCATTGACTCATCCTCCAGTTGCTGATTAATAGATTTAAAATGTTCCATAGACACCAATTTTGTCATTTCGATTTCAGTTAGAGAGTATTCCAGACAGACGGATCTGCATACATAAAAGCCTTTTTCCCAGTTCAGTTCAGACAAAAGGAACAGAGAGAGTAGGAAAATTTTGAGAATGGAGGGAATATTTCCCAACACTTTTCCATTGAATGAGACAACAGAGATATGAAGGCTCCAACCCCAAAATGGTTTTGTAAATGATTCAATACCAGTGCATTTTTCTTCTAGTGGACAAAGAAGGCCAAGCTACTCTGTTATACAAAGTACAATGATGTGTTGAAGGTTTACAATCTGATATGAATCTTTGAGTGCCATGATACACAGCATCCAGAGAAGAAAGAAGATAAGATGGAGCAAATTGATGCATTACATAACCATAATCAAGTACAGGTAGAAAGGTAGCAGAAACTAATTTCTTTCTTACTTTAAATGAAAAACAAAGCTTGTCTCTAAAATAAAACCCAAGCTTTATTTCACATTTTTTTTCTTTAGTTAAGTAATGTGAGAGCTAAAAGATAATGTGTCGTCAACAACGATGCCAAGGTATTTATACTCTTTTACTGATTCAATCCTATTACCTTGTAAGGTCTGGAGAGAAGTGAGATTACTGACCATTTTCTTTGAACTTGAAAATAGCATATGCTTAGTTTTATCAGCATTCAGAACAAGTTTTAAGTTCTAAAACTGTGACTAAATGACATCAATGGCATTCCACAATGTCGTTTAAAGACTTTCAATATGGCTTTTGTAGTACTATGTTTTGTTTTGGGTTTTTTTTACGAAACCCATGACTGCGGTAGATAGAACCTAAAGGATGCATGTATAATGAAGACAGAATAGGACCCAGAATAGAACCCTGAGGAAGACCATATTTTAGGGTGACCGTAGACGTCAATCGTGTAAATAAGAATCAAACCATTGTAGTACTGTCTCTCGAATGACGACTTTATACTCCAAATGGTCTTAGAAAATTGAGTGATCAACAGTGTCGAATGTGGCACTAAGATCTAACAAGATTAATATTACAGAGAGCCCAGAGTCAACTGCTACTAAAATATGCTTTTGCCAGATTGGCTGGTCCACCATTTTTTATAACCAACCAGCTTCACCAGGCTGAAGTACCAGCTCAACCAGCTCTAACAACTTAAGCCCAGCAAATACACCAGCTAAACCAGTTCCAGATCCAAACTAGTCTAAGTTCAATTTTTCAGCAGGGAAGGCTTATTTTAAGAATGGTAGCTCTGTCCACAACATTGAACTGATATCTGGTTCTGGTTATGTTATGTCTAATCAGAGTTCAGAGTTCCTGCTGATTAGATGGCCATGACAGCACAGATCTCAGAGAAAACATTTTTTTAGATATGCCTGCTGGAAAAAACAAACAAACAAACAAACAAACAGACACAAACAAAACTATAGAAACCATCACAGGAATTCTAATGGTTTCCACTACAAATATCATTGCAAACCATCACCTTACCATTAAACCCATTACCATTATTGGTATCCACTAGCCATATCATACCACCAATAGAAGGCAACAAATTACCAGTAGAGACCAACAGCAACCATTAAAACCATTACGAATTCTATGCGGGTTTCTATTGTTGGTTTTTTCAGCAGGGATTTTTTTTAATGATGATATGGAATTTATTGTTCTGTGTCAGCATAATCTGTCCTCACTTACAGCTGTGCCATGTGTACGTGACGGTTGCAGCTCTTTGGATAATGCAATACGTTTTTGGGAAAGATCAAACACCCACACACACCCTTGTATTTTAACGCACCACACACACACACACACACACAGCCTCGAGATGAACCGCTCGAGATGCGCCACACACACACGCACTGGAGAGGGGGCGTCACATTTACTGTCGAGATAAATCACCGCTGTAACGTACATCTGCCAGGAATGTAGCATAAAAAGGTCCAAGGTGAGTGATTGTTTACGATCATTAATACCCCCCCCCCCCAAGATAGAGTAAATAAACGCTGCATTCACAGTTTGTTGTTGTTGTTGTTGTTGTTGTTTACAGTGAAATACAGTGGAGCACTGTTTTGAAGCTTCTACCGTAAGATAATTGCGGTGTGAGCATGCGCACTGAGTGAGTTGCGTTTTCAATAACATCGATAGCTTAATATCAATCTGTGAACGATTAGAGCTCAATTTCTCAATCCTCTGATGTTATTCCGGCTCAGAAATAAGTATTGAGGGCACGATATCCGTATTTTGATCCCAGGTGCTTTCATAATCATTTGTAATGGTTTGTGTTTATGAGTTGATAACCCAATTTAAATGGTACCTATTTAAATGTCAGCCATGTGCTAGTGTAGTGATCTTCCACTTCAGGCAATTACAGAGCTTTCATGGTTAGCCTATATACATTATATAAACATCCCATGGAAATGCAATAATTAAATTAATTACACATTAAATATATCAGTAACTGGAACATAAATAAGTGGACTCTTTGACACCAATAAAGCAATTAGCTTATGTGAAAATGTTTCATGGACACTCCTGTTATTATGTGAAAGCTCATCTTGGTATATATGAACAGTGGGTTTAAACCACAACAGAGATGTAGCTCAGTATATTCAATTACAACAGGGGCGTGGTGGTTAGTTAGCAGTTAGTGGTTTGTTACCATGGATATAACAAGTCTACACTCCCCTGTTAATATGGCAAGTTTTTGCAATGGTAAAAAAATGAAACCAAGATAAATCAGGTCAGAATTTCTCATATTGTGAAATTTTGGGCGCACGGTGGCTTAGTGGTTAGCACGTTCGCCTCCAGGGTCCGGGGTTCGATTCCCGCCGAGGGGCCATGTGTGTGCGGAGTTTGCATGTTCTCCCTGTGCTGAGGAGGGGTTTCCTCCGGGTACTCCGGTTTCCTCCCCCAGTCCAAAGACATGCATGGTAGGTTGATTGGTAGGTTGGTAAATTGTCCATAGTGTATGAATGGGTGTGTGTGTGTGTGTGTGTATGTGATTGTGCCCTGCGATGGACTGGCACCCTGTCCAGGGTGTACCCCGTCTTGTGCCCGATGCTTCCTGGGATAGGCTCCAGGTTCCCTGCGACCCTGAAGAAGGAATAAGCGGTTGAATATGGATGGATGGATTGTGAAATTTTAAGCTATGAATTAAAGTGGTAAAGAATAAGAACCATTTTAGGGGGATTTTTTTTAAATAAAAAATTGAAAATAACCTGGCTGCTTAAGTGTGCACACCCCTAAACTAATACTTAGGCTAGTTGAAGCACCTTTAGATTTTATCACAGCATTCAGTCTTTTGGGGGTAAGAGTCAATCAGTATGGCACATCTTGACTTGGCAATATTTTTGCCATTCTTCCTTGCAAAAGTATTCTAACTGTCACATTGGCTGGGCATCTCCTGTGCACAAACCTCTTCAGGTCAGCCCACAGATTGTTGATTGGATTGTTTTGGTTAAGCCATTCCTTTGTTGATCTGGAGGTTTGCTTTTGGGTCGTTGTCATGCTGAAAAGTGAAATTCCTCTTCACTTTAAGTGTTTTAGCAGAAGACTTAAGGTTTTGCACCAAAGTTGACTGGTATTTGGAGCTATTCATTATTCCCTCCACCCTAATTAAAGCCCCAGTTTCAGCTGAAGAAAAACAGCCCCAAAGTATGATTCTGCCACCACCACGCTTCCCTATCGGGATGGTGGTTTTTTTTTTGTTTGTTTGTTTGTTTGTTTTTTTAAAGAAGCTTCTGTCTTGCCACCCTACTCCATAGACCAGACATATGAAGAATTTGGGAGATTGTTGTCACATGTACTCATGTAGGGAGCAACCAGAACTTGCCAGAAATTGCTGCAATTCTTTTATTGTTGCTGTAGGCCTCTTGGCAGCCTCCCTGACCAGTTTTCTCCTGGTCTTCTATCAATTTTAGAAGGTTTTGCTGTTCTTAGTAGTGTCACCGTCATGCCATAATTTCTCCGCTTGTTGATTATTGTCTTTATCATTCAATGGTATATCCAATGCCTCTGCCTTTTTTTTTTTGTAACCCTCTCCTGGTTGATATTTTTCAACAATGAGATCCTGTACCTGCTGTGTAAGCTCTTTGCAGCTCATGGCTTTCCCAGTTGGATATTACCATAGAAGATGTCAGGAAAATCCTATAGGAACAGCTGTACTTTATTTGGGGGTAATAAGTCACTTTAATTGATGGCAGGTGTACACTAATTAGTATTTAACATGAGTTTGAATGTAATTGGTTGATTCTGAATACTGCACCCTTCCCAATTATAAAAGGGTGTGCACACTTATGCAAGCTGGGTATTGGAAGTTTTTTGTTTTTCATTTCCCCCCCCCAAAAAAAACCATTTGTGTGTGTTTGTCATTTGAAACGTGTATGTTGCAATTTTACAGTAAATGTGAAAAAGTTTCTGACATGATTTAACTTAGTTTCTGACATTTCAAGAGGGGTGTCTAGACTTTTTATATCCACTATAAAGGCAAGCATGTCTGCCTTGCACCTACGGGGTTTGGGGTTCAAATCCCACCTCCGCCCTATGTGCATGGAGTTTGCATGTTCTCCCCATGCTTCAGGGGTTTTTTCCAGTTACTCCGGCTTCCGCCCCCAGTCCAAACACATAGTGTGTGAATATGTGTGTGATTATGCCCTGAAATGGGTTGGCAGCCTGTCCCCCGCCTTGAACCCTAAGTTCCCTGGGATAGGCTCTAGGCTCCCCCGCGATCCTAAGCAGTGTGTAAAATGGGTGGATGGACAACTAGCCATATACATACACAAATGTCTTTACTTTATGAAATTCGCCTACAATAGTTTTGCAGAGCTCATTCAGATGTTTGGGTGTTAATTTGCACCCTTGCTATAACCTGTTAATCATCACTAATCATTTAATGGTTCGTCTTAGATATTTCTACAGATATTGACCTTTCCAATATAGGCTCTACTAGAATTTAACATTTTATTATAATATACTAAAATATTATATTAATTACTTATTAATAGGCTACTTAACATCAACACATGAGAACACCTTAACATTGCTTTGTGTCTCCCACAGAAATAGCATGTGGGTCAGTGTGTAAGTCGACTCGCCATTTGATCAATGGAAAGCAACAATTCAAGAAGACCCAGGACTTCACAGCCCAGAGTCTCTCCAACACTGTCTCCTAAGATCTAACAGGCTGGACTGATATATACATTTAAAGAATGTTATCTGTGCTTTCTCTTTGAAGAGTCTCAATGAACCTCTGTACATCAAGATGAAATAACGAAGAGCTAGTATATTAAGTGCCACTGTTCGGTTGTTCTGGTGTATCCTTCATCCCTGGAAGAATCATGGGTTGTGGAGGCTCTAGGACAGATGCTTTGGAACCACGGTACCTGGAAAGCTGGACTAAAGAGACAGAATCTACTTGGCTGACCAGCACAGATACAGACATCCCATTATCTTCAATCCACAGCATCCCCTCAGAGACCTCCTCTGAGGTCGCATTTACATCAGAGAAAACCTCCAACTCTGGTGAGGAAAAATGACAAATAATTATGTAGTTTGTTACAATCTTTCAGAAATAATCAGTTTCACTGTTTCACCAAGACACTGCATTGCCCTTTGTGAGAATACTGTCAAGACACCTGTACATTCGGCTTCAGTTGTCATGGAGATGGCTCCATTCCTTCTGCAGCTCACTAGATGGGGATAGACTTTGCTTAACACAATAAGAGCTCCTTAAAATAAAAATGCAAAACAACATTGCTACAATGGTAAAGATAAAATATTTCAATGGTGACAAGGTCAAGCGTATATGGGCTACCTATATGGAACGTTTTGACTCTCAGTGATGCAAAATAAAAAGAAAAAAAATCTTAATATTCAGCTTGAATATTCATTATTTTCCATATGATTCTTATTTGCATGTGATATGAGTATTGTGTAATTGGCATGTACAGTGGGGGAAATAAGTATCGAATGTGTCAACATTTCTTTTCAGTAAATATATTTCCAATGTGGTTTTTCACATGAAATTTTCACCAGACATCAGTATTAACTCAAGAAATCTGGAAATATAAAGAATTCACAACATTAAAGTCCATAAATAAAGTTATCTGCAATAAAGTGGAATGACACGGTGGAAAAAAGTATTGAACACGCTAAGAAAAAGCAGTTCTCAAAGGCAAGGTAAGGCAAGGAACCAGTTGAAATCCGTAAGAAATTATACCTTCTATCTGTGCAAATTAATATCAGCTGGATTAGTAAACTGATGGTCTATAAAAAGGCTTTTCATTACCAAAGTATTACACAAGAAACATCTCATGATGGATAAAAGCAAAGAGCTCTCCCAAAACCTTCGCAACCTTATTGTTGCGAAACATATTGATGGAATAGGATACAGACGTTTTTCAAAACTTCTGAATCCTCCAGTAAGCGCCATTGGGGCCATTATCCGCAAGAGGAAGCAACATCACTCCGTCATCACAGGAGCTCCTCGCAAGTTTTCTGACCAGGAAGTCAGAAGAATAGTCAGAAGAAGAGCCCAAGAGCCAAGGACCCCTTGGCAAGAGCTCCAGAAACACTTTGAGGCAGCACGTGCCATCGTCACAGAGAAAATAATAGGCAATGCACTCCACTGCTCACGCTCACCCCGCACGACTCTATTATTAAAGAAAAGGCATGTCGAAAAGGCATGTTTAAAGTTTGCTACGACTCATTTGTGAAGCCTATGAAATACTGGGAGAGTGTAGTCTGGTCAGATGCGAGCAAAATTGAACTTTTTGGCTGTCATACTACACACCATGTTTGGAGAAGAAATGACACTGCACATCACCCTGAAAACACTACACCAACAGTGAAGTCTGGAGGTGGAAGCATCATGGTGTGAGGCTGTTTTTAATCGCATGGTACTGGCAGACTTCATTTAACTGAAGGAACGATGAATGGAGCACTTTACTGGAAGATTCTAGAGAAGAATCTGCTGCCATCCACCAGGATGATGAAGATGAGACATGGGTGGACCTTTGAACAGGACAACAATCCAAAGCATACAGCAAAGGAAACTCTCAATTGGTTTAGGAGAAAACAAAATCAAGGTGTTAGAATGGCCCAGTCAATCACCTGACTTGAATCCAATTGAACAAGATTTAAAGACAATATGTTTAAAAGAATGGGCCAAAATCACACCTGAATACTGCAGCCGATTAATTTTTTCATACAGGAAGCGTCTTGAAGCTATCATTACAAACAAATGTTTCTCCACTAAGTATTAAAATAAATTTCACTTAGTGTGTTCAATACTTTTTTCCTGTGTCATTCCGCTTTGTTACACATAACTTCATTTATGGACTATTAATTATTAGTTAATACTGATGTTTGTGAAAATTTTATGTGAATAGCCTCATTGGAAATATATTTACTGAAAAAAATGTTGACACGTCCAATACTTATTTCCCCCCACTGTAGATGTTTCAGCTTTCCTTCTATAACACTCAATAGTTACTTACAGGAACTCAGAGTGGTGTGATTTATCATTTAGAGCCAAGTATAAGAGTCATCTTAGTTACATCATTATTATATATACAGTACCCTCCGTTAATATTGGCACTCTTGGTAAATATGAGCAATGAAGGCTCTGAAAAATTGTCTTTATTGTTTAATCTTTTGATCCTTTTGTTCAACAATTATTGGCAGCCTTTTAGTCAATACTTTGTGCTACCTCCCTTTGCCAAGATAACAGCTGTGATCTTCTCCTGTAATGCCTGATGAGGTTGGAGAATACATGGCAAGGAATGTGAGACCATTCCTCCATTCAGAATCTCTCCAGATCCTTCAAATTTCAAGGTCCATACTGGTGGACTCTCCTCTTCAGTTCACCCCACAGGTTTTCTATGGGTTTCAAGTCAGGGGACTGGGATGGCAATGGCAGGACCTTGATTTTGTGGTCAGTAAACCATTTTTGTGTTGATTTTGATGTATAATTTAGATCATTGTCCTGCTGGAAGATCCAACCACGGCCCATTTTAAGATTTCTGGCAGAGGCGGTCAGGTTTTCATTTAATATATCTGTTGATATCTGATAGTCTATGATGCCATGTATCCGAACAAAATGTCCAGGTCCTCTGGCAGAAAAACAGCCCCAAAACATTAAAGAGCCACCTCCAAATTTAACCGTGGGCATGAGGTACGTTTGAATATGGCTACCTCTCTGTGGGTCAAAACCTCTGGTGTTTATTGACAAAAAGCTCCTATTTTCATTTCATCTGACCATAGAACCCGATCCCTTTGAAGTTCAAGTAGTGTCTGGCAAACTGAAGATGCTTGAGTTTGTTTTTGGATTATTGCCCTGATGGTGGAAACGGGCATTTTCAATGCTTGTGCTATTTTCTTATAGCCATTTCCCATTTTGTGAAGCTCAACAACCTTCTGCCGCATATCACAGCTATATTCCTTTGTCTTAACCATTGTTATGAATGACTAAGGGAATTTGGCCTATGTGTTACCTCATATTTATACCCCTGAGAAACAGGAAGTCATGGTTTAACAATTTCCTGTTTCTATTCATGCAGGTGTACTGAAAAAAATTAAATATCAATGGAAATATATTTTAAATATATTTTTATATGAATTCATTAACAAAGATATATTTTTAATAAACCTGGGCTGTGTTTGCAATTGTTTGATATCCATGTGAGCAGAGTATTTTTGTGAATGTTTTGAACAAAATATCAACAGGTTAAACAATAAAGAACATTTTTCACAGCGTTCATTGCTCATATTTACCAAGGCTGGTACATATTATTGGAGGGCACTGTAAAGCTTAAAACTCGACCTACCCAAAATCTTTGGATAGATTCTGGCTCTAATGATTGCCAAAGGTATAAGTCACTGGGTTCACTAATATTTTTGGTTCCTCTCTATTTGTACTGACAGATATATTTGACGATGGCCTGCCAGCTCCTGCTCAGGCATACCTGAAGGTGTGTTCTGCCATGTCTGAGCCTACTCATAATGATGTGAAAGGTGGTGGTCCTCACGCTATACTGGCCTCTCAAGAACAGGAAGGGATGCCCTCCTCACCAGGCACCACAGTGCAGAGAAGAAGTGTTGTTTGCACTGAAGAGATTGTAAGTTTGAACTTTACATTCAACAATAGCCCCATTAGAAATCAGGTGTTATCTTCAGAATTGTTTCATTATAAATACACAGTGTGCCACTAAACTGTCAAGCTGCTGTATACATATTTGCTAGAGTAATTCAAAATAAAGTCCATACTTGATCCAATTTACTGGAGCAGGAAGAAAGAGAAAGAATATTTCCTTTATTTATTAGCCAAAGCATTGAGATTTGGTTGGACATAGATGTCCTCAGATCTTAAAAAAATCAATAGCTAGGCACTGAGTTTACAATTCTAACAAAAATGTATTGCAGATGTTATTATTCCAGCCTTGATGTTAATATAATCGGGGTACCCCAGAAGACATTTACCCTAATACTTCTTTGTGGTATCCTGTGTCCAACACATCTTATGTCGCAATTGTGGTTTATCAGTTTCACATTACATCGACCGAGTAGAATAGAACATAATGAGCAGATGTGCAAATTACATTATCATAAAAGTGTATTGTACAATCATTTTGCAATCTGTAATCGCATTCCATTGTTTTCTTTTTTGCATTCTGGTAAACCAAGTGGCAAGACAACAGGATGTCCACTAAGCAGGTAACCATCACTGTAACTCAGAGCATTCGTCAAGTGGACAAGAGTGGAAAGATCAAAGAAAAATCCCACACTACATTCGAGGTCATGAAACCTCAGGATTGTTTGAAGGAAGCAGAAGCAGACTCTCTTTTGAAGTGAGACTGACATAAGGAGACTTATGGATCGTCAGTCTTGTAAAAACTGTTATGAACAGAAGGCAGCATGAAATCTAAAGGGAGGTCTGATTTTTGACAGAAGCACAGGTCTGTAAATGTGGTCTCAATCAAACAGGCTTATTTAGACTTTGTAGTTTTGTGTGAAAGTCACATTTTGTTCATTTATGCCAAATGCTCACTTTTATTTATCATTCTCCATTGCCATGTCTTTATTATAATAGGGGCAACAGAGTTATTTGAAGAAGAAAAAAAAAACCAGGGTAGACTTATGACAATAAAACTAAACACCAGAAGGCCTCTTAAGCTATTTATATAAAAGTATAAACAAAAACACATGGTTACATCTCTTTTATGTGGGCAGCACACCAATTGTATGTATTTTTTCCTGTTAATCAAGAGTGCCTTTTTGAAGGTTGGATGACTAATTCACTTTTACTATTTTTGATAAATGGGATTTTATTGGGGAGAATTTAACAAATGAATATAATAACTAGGCAGCACAGTGGCGCAGTGGGTATCACTGCTGCCTCACAGCTCTATGGTTCAATCCTGAACCTGGGCAAAGTTTTTCTCATGTTTCCACCGTTTTTACAAGGGTGTGTTCTGCATGCAACAAGTGTTACCGGGATTAGCTCTAGATCCACCGTGATCCTGTCTGGGATAAAGCGGTTACTGAAGATGAATGACTAAATGAATGAATCTAATACCTAAAATAATAAGTTAATTGCCTTTGGTTTGACATGGAGTTTCAGAACATGCTAAGCTATAGTCATGTGAAAAATAAGTACACAACATGGAAATTGATTTTTTGTTTTTTGCATACTTGGACAAGCAAACAATAATTTTCACGAATTTAAATAAAAAAATTAAAAAACATTAGTCACATGGAAAAAGTAAGTAACATTTATCACACCTTCAAATCCTTAAAACTTGGAATCAGGTGTTTGTTTGTTTTTTTGGTGCCAGTGATTAGAATCTGCTTAGCGAGTGCAGGAGTTATTTCAAACTCTCACATCTAGTGTCTGGTGTTCCCTTTGCTATTGAGGTGTATGGTGTCATCATACCAAAATCTAAAGAGTTCTTGTAAGGCCTTCAGAAAAAAGGTTGTGGATGCCTGAGTCTGGCAAGGGATTTAAAAAGATCTCCAAATGATTTGAAATACATCATTCCACTGTAAGGAAAATCATCGAAGATTTCCAACGACTGTCAATTGTCCAGGACTGGCCATCCCAGAAAATTCAGCCCAAGAGCAGACAGTCTCATGGAAAAAGAAGTCTCCAAGAACCCCAAAATTTCAACACAGGATCTGCTAGTAAATCTTGCAACTGTTGGTGTCAAAGTGCTTCTACATTCAGAAAGAAATTGCACAAATTTGACCTGTATGGGAGGCGTGCCAGGAAAAAGCCTTTGCAAGACAACAGTTTACCAGTGAGTATATAAGCAAAGACAAAGATTTTTGGAATAATGTGCTCGGGAAAGATGAATCAAAGATAGAGTTGTTTGGCCACAGTAACAGCAGACATGTTTGGCGCAGATAAAATTTGAAACAGTCAGTACATGCAAGAAAACCGTCAAACATCTTGCAACTGAAAGAATATTGCATGGAAGATTCATACAAGACGTTATTTCTGCTAAAGGGGGCAATACTAGCTTCTGAGGCCAATGGTGTACTTACTTTTTCCACAGACAAATATCACATCTGATGATATTTCTGTTGAATAAATGATTGAAAAATATATTATTCCTTGTGGTTTGTTAAAGTATATAAACTTTATTAATAGGCGCTGTTTCAAAAAATGATCAAATGTTTGCTTGTCCAAATATGTCAAAAAAGCCAACAATTTCCATGGGGTGTACTTATTTTTTTCACATTGACTGTATAACACCATGATAACACAATGATGTTCCCGTCTACTGCTTCCATCATTAAGGCTTTTTTATTTGTTAATGTGACGGAAACTATCTAAATGTATGAGCAAAATCCAAAGCTGTGTTTAAAACATTAACAGGATTTTTCAACTGCTTTGACAAGTGTGTTCAATAATAAAAGCAGCAATTCAAAGTGCACGTGATGCAACACAATCATTTGCAAAGACAAAAGACAAATATTTGAAAATAATAAAGATTCTATAAATCATATATCAAAGAAGGTAACACAGTACCCTGTCAGAACTGTTGGTTAAATACAAGAAAATGGCACAATATTCAGCATGTCTTTATATACAGTAGAGCTGATTCTGGGTAAGACAGTAGAATGGTTAGATGTGTTTTAATGCAGTATGGATTTGTCTCTGCTCATCGTATTCAACGTGCCCCGCTCTAAAACATGGCTCCTCCATCTCTAGCCAGTGCTGAACACTGAACTCTGGAAAGAAGAAAGCAATCTCTCTTTCAGCAGACTCTGATGAATCTATGAGAGCACACACAAATTTGAATTAGATTAAGTAAAAGCACAGAGACAAGCAGAAGAACTGATGCTGACCGCAGCATTCGCAGGCAACAGAACACACACATTCAGTAACTACATATCCACTGGTAAACACCCATCATAGAATGCACTTCCATGAACATAACACAGTTTGTTTACAAACGGATGTGTGCTGACTTGTATATGGCTTCACTCAGTTTATTAGATTTGTGCAATTGTGAGAATTTGATCACTGAATAGAGGGGGAAAAAAAACACTGCATGAAAAAATTGATTTGTAGTTGGTTAGGAACAGCAGGAGAATAGATTACTCCCACAACAGATGTTCTGACCGTTCATCTGCAGTTGAGGCAGAAAAGCCTTTATATTGTTAGCTAACTCTTATATTGATTCAGGTCATTTTAGAGTGACCACACATCATGATTAATAAAAAGGAAATTTTGTACACATCAGTCATTATTCAGATGATCAAGAGATTCAGGTAATGTTTACATCAAACATCAGAATGGGGGGTGTGATCTCTGTGACTTAAACCATGGCGTGATTGTTGGCGCCAGATCACACACAACAGAGTTTATACAGAATGGTGCAAAAAAAACAAAAAACATTCTGCGTGCGGAGGGTCTGCAGACTGAAACACCTTGTTGAAGAGAGAAATCAGGGGTTGCAGCGGGGTGTCATATTTTGAGTGAAAGGTTTGCACATGTGTTCTACCTAAAATAAACACTTAAGTTATTTAGCATTTATTTCCTATTTATTGATGTTTTATAATTCAAGCACTTTTTAAGCACCACTATTTTCAAGGTTTTCCAGTACTTCAATTTCAAAAAGCCAAATTCAGGGTACTTCAAGCACCTTGTACGAAGCCTGTAATCAATAAATTAATACAGTTTTGGTTTTTAAGGATTTGCAAAAAAAAATAAAATACTAAAAATCCTTGCAAAAGAATATGAGCAACTGACTAATTATGATTTGTATTGCTTTAAAAAGTAACACTGTTTAGCAGTAAAGGGTACTGTAAACACATTGCCTGGTGTTTCTATGGATTTGTCTGCTTCCTCCTCACTTAGTTAAAACATTATGAATGAAAAGATGTGATATAATGTGAAATGATGATAATACTGGTGACACACCGAGAATTTTAACATACATAACATTTTGATTCGCACGGAACCGAATCGTAATGAATTTCCCAAGCTGCCTCTTGTACACTGTGTGGATATTAGCTGCCTTTGATGCTGCATGTTGTAATTGAATTCTGAACATTTCAGGATGTACACATCACATTCTGCATGAT
Organism: Ameiurus melas; assembly: GCA_012411365.1. NCBI lineage: Eukaryota > Metazoa > Chordata > Actinopteri > Siluriformes > Ictaluridae > Ameiurus > Ameiurus melas. Next base: position 3,247,851 of record CM022779.1, read on the forward strand.
CATAACAGCAAGTACCTGAGCCGTGAGTTGTGTTCCTGGTGTCAGTGAGCCCATATAGTGCTCGAATGCTCCTGGGTGATGTGTACCGCGCTCGATACACTTTCGTGGGACCCATCAACTCCCGCCAGTGAGTAACAGCATCGTCTCTCGCTAGGATGTAAGCTCTCATCGGACCACTGAAGTGGAAACAATGAACATCCTATCTTAACTGCTAGATCCCTTCAAGTAGAACGGCTAACCTAGAAATAACATTTGTCACATCATTTATACTGGTATTGTATAAAGTCAACAGTATAACTATTTCAGTTTATGCCACAGCACACAATTCTCGAATCTCGAATCGCTCAGATGTTGAATAATTTAGTATAACAGCAGCTCTGACAGTCGTGCCAGCTGTCATTCTGATCACAGGTTTATATTAAATGCACTTGTTCTAATATATTATCACTTCTATGGTAATAGCTCATTCACAGGCCAAATGCTTCACATAATTTAAGTCTAATAATAAGCAAAAAAAAAAAAGGGAAAGAAAAATGTATAATTGTTGATATGTTAAAGGTCTCTAGAAGGAGACGTTTATTTTGGGGATTTTTCACCCAGTTTATCCCAAATTTGATCTTGGCCAGTTCCCACCCACTCCCGTATCAAACAACAGCTACCAACCAGGAAGGGCTAACACGTGCTTCCTCCGAGACATGTGAAGCCAGTCAGCTGCATCTTTTTGAACTGCTCCTCATGACGCATCACACTCAGAGGAAAGTGCTACATGCCATCTTCCACATACAGTGAGGGAAAGAAGTATTTGATCCCCTGCTGATTTTGTACGTTTGCCCACTGACAAAGAAATGATCAGTCTATAATTTTAATGGTAGGTTTACTTGAACAGTCAGAGACAGAATAACAACAAGAAAATCCAGAAAAATGATTGATTTGCATTTTGCTGAGGGAAATATGTATTGGACCCCCTCTCCATCAGAACGATTTCTGGCTCCCAGGTGTCTTGTATACAGGTAACGAGCTGAGATTAGGAGCACACTCTTAAAGGGAGTGCTCCTAATCTCAGCTTGTTACCTGTATAAAAGACACTTGTCCACAGAAGCAATCAATCAATCAGATTCCAAACTCTCCACCATGGCCAAGACCAAAGAGATCTCCAAGGATGTCAAGGACAAGATTGTAGACCTACACAAGTCTGGAATGGTCTACAAGACCATTGCCAAGCAGCTTGGTGAGAAGGTGACAAGCAGTTAGTCGCCATTCGCAAATGGAAGAAACACAAAGAACTGTCAATCTCTCCTCGGCCGGGGGGCTCCATGCAAGATCTCACCTCGTGGAGTTGCAATGATCATGAGAACAGTGAGGAATCAGCCCAGGACTCTACACGGGAGGATCTTGTCAATGATCTCAAGGCAGTTGGGACCATCGTCACCAAGAAAACAATTGGTAACACACTACGCCGTGAAGTACTGAAATCCTGCAGCGCCCGCAAGGTCCCCCTGCTCAAGAAAGCACATATACATGCCCGTCTGAAGTCTGCCAATGAACATCTGAATGATTCAGAGGACAACTGGGTGAAACTGTTGTGGTCAGATGAGACCAAAATGGAGCACTTTGGCATCAACTCAACTCGCAGTGTTTGGAGGAGGAGGAATGCTGCCTATGACCCCAAGAACACCATCCCCACCGTCAAACATGGAGGTGGAAACATTATGCTTTGGGGGTGTTTTTCTGCTAAGGGGACAGGACAACTTCACCGCATCAAAGGGACGATGGACGGGCCATGTACCGTCAAATCTCGGGTAAGAACCTCGTGGATGGGTATTCCAGCATGACAATGACCCAAAACACACGGCCAAGGCAACAAAGGAGTGGCTCAAGAAGAAGCACATTAAGGTTCTGGAGTGGCCTAGCCAGTCTCCAGACCTTAATCCCATAGAATATCTGTGGAGGGAGCTGAAGGTTCGAGTTGCCAAACGTCAGCCTTGAAACCTTAATGACTTGGAGAAGATCTGCAAAGAGGAGTGGGACAAAATCCCTCCTGAGATGTGTGCAAACCTGGTGGCCAACTACAAGAAACATCTGACCTCTGTGATTGCCAACAAGGGTTTTACCACCAAGTACTAAGTCATGTTTTACAGAGGGGTCAAATACTTATGTCCCTCATTAAAATGCAAATCAATTTAGAACATTTTTGACATGCGTTTTTCTGGATTTTCTTGTTGTTATTCTGTCTCTCACTGTTCAAATAAACCTACCATTAAAATTATAGATAATTTCTTTGTCAGTGGGCAAACGTACAAAATCAGCAGGGGATCAAATACTTTTTTCCCTCACTGTACATGAGCTCATGCCATAACCAATGCCTATGATTGGCTAGTGTTGTTGTGACTGACAGGGTAGGGAGAGTATACCATCCCTCCTACCTAGAGGACAGTCAATTTTGCTCCCTTGCATTCAGTAATAAATGAAACATACATGTGACAGCTTTCACCATCCTCGGTTGGTAACCCTATTGTGTAAAATAAGATAGAGAGATGACATGAACATTATCTCTAAAGGACTAGAACATTGTTCATGACTAACATAGATGAATTCTGCTTTTTTTGTTTGTTTTAAAAGTAACCCTGTTGAGCTCTAAAGGGAAATCTAAATACATTGTTTTGTGTTTCTGTGTATTTGTCTCTAGAGGACTAGAACATTGTTCATGCACATGTCTGATATAAACATCAGGAATATCGAAATAAAGAGCTGCTTCTTTTGTGGGAATCCAAAAAGCAGAGCCAGCAAACCTCAAGTGGTGTGCTCACGTTTCATCTTTTATTTTTAAGCTGCCTGATGACTGGCTGCCATGGTAACAACTGACCAGATAAATCCTCATCATTTTAGGCTAGGCCATCCTTTAATAATCATAACAGTACTACCAGTGTAGACTACAATATTTACCTCATGTTCAGAAGCTTAAATAACTTTATCTGACAGCACATTTTTCAAGATTTTGGTATTATAAGCTTCTGTCTGGCTGAAGAGCCATTTTGAGATATGAGACATAAAAGATTTGACATTCTAGCAGACAAAAACCTAATGTTCAGTAATCTGCAGTTACAGCTCAACAAGGCCTGCACTTTAAGATTGCTCAAATTTATAATGTTCTATCTAACTTATTATATATCTCGTTTCTTATTAAGCGATCTCATAAAATAACTAATAAATGGTAATGACCTCAGCAGAGAAAGTTATTTTGAGGCTACTCGGACCACATCATGATCATATATGCTCGTCAATACTTTTCAGTTTTATTTTTCTGAATGTATTCTCCAAGATCTGAATTACAAGACATTTTTTTAAACATTGTTCCTAATCAAAATATTCTGAAAACATTTAACAACAATAAAAATGCATCAGAACCTACAATACATGTTTCTGTGAAACCACACAAACACATCTTACACGTCTTACAAGTCAAGTTCAATTTCTTTAAGCACATTGAATGTCAGTAATATTTCATTCTAATGTTATCCGATCTTAGCCTGTCTCTCTCTCTCTCATATATATATATATATATATATATATATATATATATATATATATATACACACACACACACACGGTCATGGACGAAAGTATTGGCACCCATGGAACTTTTCCAGAAAATGCACCATTTCTCCAAGAAAAGTGTTGCAATGACAGATGTTTTGGTATACACATGTTTATTACCTTGAAGTGCATTGGAACGGCACAAAAAAGCAGAAGAAAAAAGGCAAATTTGACATCATTTTACACAAAACTCAAAAATTTGGTCGGACAAAATTCTTGGCACCCTCAACTTAATATTTGGTTGCACACCCTTTGGAGAAAATAACTGAAACCAATCGCTTCCTATAACCATCAACAAGCTTCCTACACCTCTCAACTGGAATTTTGGACCACTCTTCTTTTGAAAACTGCTCCAGGTCTCTCAGATTTGAAGGGTGCCTTCTCGCAACAGCAATTTTGAGTTCTCTCCATAGGTGTTCTATGGGATTTAGATCCGGACTCGTTGATGGCCACTTCAGAATTCTCCAGCGCTTTGTCTCCAACCATTTCTGGGTGCTTTTTGAGGTATGTTTCGGGTCATTGTCCTGCTGAAACACCCATGACCTCTGACGCAGGCCCAGCTTTCTGACACTAGGCTCTACATTATGGGCCAAAATCTTTTGATAGTCTCCAGATTTCATGATTCCTTGCACACAGTCAATGCACCCAGTGCCAGAGGCAGCAAAACAACCCCAAAACATCCTTGAACCTCCACCATGTTTGACTGTAGGTATCTTTTCTGTGTAGGCCTCTTTTTGTTTTCTGTAAACAGTAGAATGATGTGCTTTGCAAAAAGCTACCTTAGTCTCATCTGTCCACAAAACGTTCTCCCAGAAGGATTGAGGCTTACTCAGATACATTTTTGAAAACTGCAGTCTGGCTTTTTTTATGCCTCTGTGTCAGAAGTGGGGCTCTCCTCGGGCTCCTGCCATAGCGCTTCTTCTCATTCAGATGACGACGTATGGTTCGGGCTGACACTGATGCACCCTGAGTCTGCAGGACAGCCTGAATTTGCGTGGAAGTTGACTGAGGTTGTTTATCCACCATTCGAACTATCCTGCGTTGCATTCTTTCATCAATTTTTCTCTTCCGTCCAGGGAAATTTTCCACAGTTCCATGGGTTATAAACTTCTTGATTATATTGCGCACAGTGGACAAAGGAACTTTAAGATCTCTGGAGATTGACTTGTAACCTTGAGATTGTTGATATTTTTCCACAATTTTGCTTCTTAAGTCCTCAGACAATTCTCGGCTCTTCTTTCTCTTCTCCATGCTTGGTGTGGCACACACAGGCACACAACACAAAGGTTGAGCCAACTTTTATACACTCTAACTGGCTTTAGTTTTGATTTCTATATTGCCAGCACCTGTTACTTGCCACAGGTGAGTTTAAATGAACATCACATGCTTGAAATGAAATTATTTACCCACAGTTTTAATCGGGTGCCAATGATTTTGTCCAGTCCATTTTGGGAGTTTTGTGTAAAATGATGTCAAATTTGCCTTTTTTCTTCTGCTTTTTTGTGCTGTTTCAATGCACTTAAAAATAATAAACATGTGTATACCAAAACATTTGTCATTGCAACACTTTTCTGGGAGAAATGCTGCATTTTCTGGAAAAGTTCCAGGGGTGCAATACTTTCATCCATGACTGTATATATATCACACATTTTTAGCTTTTCTCTATGTTGAAGATTTTCTAAATCATTTATGCACAAAACCAGCAAGAATAGTATTTTTAATACTCTCGTGGAGCATACAGTATGGCTAACACTGACAGATAAAAGTTACTTTTTCCTCTGGCTTGCCATACTCAGGCTTCAAGACTGTTCTTTTCTGATTGGCCAAGGCCGCCTATGTTGTGTTAACCGTATGTTCATCCTCAAAGAAGATCTCTGCCCATATATTCTTTAGTCTATAATTTCTAATGCACAATTTTCTTCAGGCTGCTTTATGAAAGATGATGGTGAAGACATAGTGAGGAAGATGATAATTACATATTGACTTACTCATACCTTGACATGAATTCAACTAGTCGCTGGTAGAAGAACCGTCCTACAATGGAAACCGAAATGTAAATGGATTTGAATTAGGCAAGCAGGCAGCCTGGGCTATTACTCTGTTAGCATGCTTTCAAATGGCATGCTGTAAAGCAGCAGACTTTTCTAAGGTTGGTGATTCAGCGCCTGCGTGGTTCATATATGGATTATGAACGACATATGCAAGTTGGCAAAAGAGAGCAATATTTTGTTGTTTGTCAGAGAAATTATAGCTATTACACTGGCATCAGTTGGCTAATTCATGCAACACTCTTGCATTGAATTATATGTTAGGAATAAAGATCAGTACCCTTACACAATTTCATCCTTTTCTTTTGCCTTGAATATGAAATGCATATAATCCACATCTGTAAGAGTAAAAAAACATTCTTCCTTACCTTTATGCTCTGCATAAAACCTCTCTGAATCACTTCTTCTCCAGATGAGATCTTTCCTTCTAACAATGATGAAGTCGTTCTCTAGAATGTTCTGATGAAGAGCCTTAAATATAAAAATGCAACATTTTAAAATGAATTAGTAAATGTTTTGCTACATGAAGAAAAAAAAGGAAGATACTGATATTTTATTTAGATACAAAAAAATAGAATACTAATCAGTTGAAAAAAAATATTATGTGGGTATATGCTGCAAGAGGAGATTTCAAAACACAAGGTAAAATCAAGGTATTAAAAAAATATATAGAATTTTTAAGACATTTTGCCAGTCCTCTCAGCCAATACTGGACATTCAAATGATTTTGTAACATTTATATCACATTCACTACTTGGCTGTTTATGGTTCTGTTGATAATGAAGGAACAAGAATGAAGCGATCACATTTAATGCTGTAATAAATGTCATTGCCTTCTTTATTTTATCCTAAAGGTATGAAAATTTAATATCACTGTTATTTCTAAAACTATCATTGGGTCAAATAGCCATTGCATGTAAGTCATGAACTAGTTATTTAGCATTTTTTCTTTATTAGCTATCTGTTTGCTGCTCATGAAATTGGCTGCTATAATTCTCCAACTCCCTTTATAGGTTTAATAAAGTGTCTGTCTTCCTGTCTGTCTACAGATGTATAAAAAGTCAGACAGATCCCTCTGTCTATCTATCTAACAGATATTTTCCATATTCTCTCTGCCTTAATATACTTATCATTCTTCTAAAAATGTTCAAAATCCAAAGTCATGACTCAAAATGTTGAAGGCTTTTCTACTCAAGGGCATTTCAAATTAGCACAAAGTGGGAAATGTTAGATTTCACCGAATGTTTCAATTAATCACTTTCATTTGCATCTACACACGCAGATTAAAGCACCACAGACTGGGTGCCAAAAGAACTAAAGATAATTGCATCTCTTTGAAGCTGAACCATTGTACATCTTTATCCTGGACAGGGTCGTGGTGGATCTGGAGCTTATCCTGGGAACACTGGGCATGAAGTCAGGAACTTAACATTGCCAATGGCCCAACCAGCATGTTTTTGGCAGGTGAGAAAGGAAAGGAAACCCACACAGACACGGGAAGGACATCCACACAGTCAGTAACCCAAACTCAGTATCGAACCAGAGACCCTGGATCTGTGAGATGGCAATGCTATCAACTGTGCCAACCTCTTTGAAGAGCCAGATCACTAATGTTTCCCAAGGGCTCCAAATGTTTGGTCCACATGGCCAACCACAAAAGCTGCCACAAGCTTTATTAGGTTGGCAATGAACTAAGCATGTAATACCATAACTGGCTCAACAAACTTCACAGTGAATTGCGAAGGTACTGTTCAATCACAAAATCTTTGACCCAGGGATCTTCCCTACATGTTTAAATATCACTCAGCAGAACCAGTATCCTGTAAAAGACTCACGTTTCACTAATGCAAAGTATTCGATTACTATTTACTAATATTCCTAATAATAACTTTACCGATTATTTCACATGACCTATTGATCTTTAACGACATCCGCGTGGTGCATTGTGATGGACTGACTTATTCCCACCTCACTCCCAGTGTTCCCGGGATAGGCTCCAGATAAACCACAACTTTGACCAGGATAAAGGGATTACAGAAGATGAATGGATGGATGAAGAATACACCAAATTCAACTCAGGAGTTGAATCTCATGTGCTAAACTCTGAAATATCCTGGGTCAGTGTAGTACCAGTGAAAGGTAACTGGTGTCATTGTGGATCAACATAAAAAAAACACCCACTTTGTAAGCAAACATCTATATTTGTCTGGACCTTCATCTACCCTTCTCCTAAACCACAGATTCCCAACCCTGGTCCTGGAGTACCCCTCTGCCCTAAGCATAATTATTTTTTTTTTTAGTGTGTTTCCCTTCTCTGACACATCCACACTCAAAAATTGGCTAATAATTAGCTGATGAAGTTCAATCGAGTGTGTTGGTCGCAGAAAATGCGCAGGACCAGGGGGTAGATTCAGGACCAGGGGGTACTTCAGGACCAGGGGGTAGATTCAGGACCAGGGGGTAGATTCAGGACCAGGGTGTCCTAGACATACGTGCACACAGACTGCAACAATATTCCTATCTTCTTCTCACCTCCAGTATTAGAGGATGCGCAACAGCGTCCGGTTTTATGATTGCAAGGGTGAGCTGCAACACTCGCGCGCATCGTAAACGAGTTAATATCATAACCTGTGTTGGGAATAAAATGCTCCTTCGAGTTTACCTGTCACCTTAATCCACTAGATGTAAAGGTTCGACCTTGATAACGTTGTAATGTAACCCTGTTAAATCTCACAAAGGCTTCGAATAACTAACTGGGATTGTTTATTCATTTGTTTACTTTAAACGACTAACGGTTCGTTCATTTCTTTCAACATTTGACTACTTCTGCACGAGACCCGCAGCCTGCGTGGGCGCCGCCATCTTGCTCTTTCGTAAAACAGCAAGAGCGGTGAACGGTCCAATCAGATTCCTGCTCTCAGGTCAAAGGGAAGTGAGCTACACATCCGTACTCACGTACTGCCCCACTGAATAGTATGTCAGTATAATAGTATTTAGTACGCTAGTATGAGATGTAAAGTAATATTCGTAGTGTTCGTAAAGAAGTAGCCAAATCCAAACGGTGCAGTATTACATGTATCAAACAGCATGTCATAAACAAATACACTTATTACTTGACATACTACTGTTGTATGCGTTTTTGGACGAAGTTATAATGTATTAAACACTGTCTAAAATTAAATATAGACTAAAAGTAGGCTGCTTTTTCGTCTAATTGGAGTAACATCTAGATTTCTGTCCTGTCTCATTAGCATTTTAGTATTAATAGAGTAACTGTAACTGCTGGGCAGATAATACAGTAGACATGATTGTTTCCCCTAATAGACAACTTATATTATCCATCCATCCATCCATCTTCTATACCGCTTATCCTAACTTGAGGGTCACGGGAACCTGGAGCCTATCCCCCATCGGGCACAAGGGTACACCCTGGACAGAGTGCCAATCCATCGCAGGGCACACTCACACACACACTCAACTGGACAGGGCGAGGAAACCAGAGTATCCAGAGGAAACCCCCGCAGCATGGGGAGAATATGCAAACTCAGCACACACAGGGCCACGGTGGGAATCGAACCCCCAGCACTTGGGGTGTGAGGCGAACAGGCGAACGTGCTAACCACTAAGCCACTGTGCTCCCAACATATATTATTATTGTTGTTGTTGTTGTTATGTTTGTTGTTGTTTTCTTTTGTACACTTTAAAATGGTCAATGCCAAAGTTGCCTTTGTTGACCGATTGGCTATTTAAAAAGGTAGAGGGCCACTTAATATGTCACTAAATTCATTTAAAAATCTTATAAAACTATAAAACCAGATTGTAGCTGGGGGAAAAACAAGGAAACATGGCATAATTTATTTATTTTACCAAAATGAAAGCATGCTTGAGAGCCTGATTGTCAACAGTGTATTTGCTGTATTTGTGTATTCCCTATTAATAAAGTTCATATGCATAGAAGACATTTAATTGCTGCATGGTCATGACAGTTTGGAAGTTGTTTATTTCATGCTGATAATTTTATTAAATGCAAGACAACATGCTGTTTGGTCGGTCGGGTAGAATCTGGTGGATCTTTGTTTAAAAATAAAACACTGCTACATAGTTGATCAAATTCCAATACTTTTCTTAATCAAAATACCAATTTAAGCAAATATTGAAACATAGTGAGTTTCCAGTCCACCAGTCTAACAAATAAACAAATTAGAATGGGGCAAACCTTTTAAAATATATTATTTGTTATTATACAATCCATGCCCCAGGCATTACTTGACTTGTCACACTCTATTCAGGAGGTCTGTCCTGCTTTTACAACAGGGTATAGCTGACACCAGTTGAAGTCACACACACTCTATTTTGACACCCTGTGTGTTTCATGTGCCTCAGTAAAACTGAAGGTGACAGGGTGGGTCAGGTCAGAAGGGCATTTCCTGTCATATTCCCATTTGGTCACTTGATATTTAATGTCCTACCACTGATTGTACTTATCAGTGGTCGGTTACCATAATAGATATGGGCCAATATAGTTATAGTTTTAGAAAATGTACTTATAATAAAGGAACAAAAAAAGAAGTTTCCATTTTAACATGTAAAATATGTTTGCAGCTGAAAGATCTTTTTTCCCCCTATGAGGCCCTGTTGTCATCATTTTCCTCTCTATGTATGTCCATGTTTTCATCTGAGATAACTGTCATCTGCTGGCTCTGACTGGCACCTGTTTTAACTTTTACAAGCCTAAATACAGGTCTCCTTTGACCTTTGCTATTCTGATCCCTCTTGGTGTGGGCCAGGGCTCTCTGAGACAGCTGTTTCAAGCTCAGCCTGAGCAACTGGCATCCCCAAGGATGGAATTCACCTTTAACTCTAACTGTTTTGCCAGCAACAGGTCCTTTTAATGCTACATGTTTTAATGCTACACTGCAAAACTGATATGTGAAAAATATTTTTGTGAAAATATCTTATTTTAGAATATAGTCACATTGATAGCATCATATTTTAATATTTTGTATAAGATTAAAACAAGTATTCTATGAATATACAATTATAATTTTGCATTATAAGATTAAAACCGTTAAGATTATTAAACTGATTTTATTTTCTCCTGATTTTAAACTTGAAATTGTACTGATAGGTACAATTCCTCTCTTTCTTTGTTGTTGTTGTTGTTGTTGTTGTTGTTGTTGTTGTTGTTTGTTTGTTTGTTCAGGTTTTTTGTTTTGTTTTTAGAAATAAATGCTTGAAATAAGCAAAATTGATATTTATAGGAATCTGGCAATATAAGAATACACTTTCAAGCTTGAAATGAAAGTCTATTAATAATCATAATAATTTTATTTGTTGCATCATTATCCCATAATCATGGTTATTAGATATATTCACCTAGTGTTACTGTATATTTAACATAATGTTTCCTCACCAAGATATCATTTCTTGTAGTGTAGATAATTTGGGCAACAAGCATAAGCTTATTAGGACTATTTGATCATTTCCATGTACAGTATATATATAGTTCATTGTCTTAAGATAAAGCTGACTGCAAAATTTACATCCCTGTAGGGTAAAATGACAATAAAAAAGATAAATATATGCAATGTTGGCTTTTGCAGATGTTACTTCGTCCAACATTTAACAAAAATGGTCAAACGTTTTGCATGTACAGTATGTTAATTATTATGCTAAAAAATTATTCTAAGAGGAATTTTCATGAAAAATCAGTTCTGGTGATTTAGGTCATAGCAAAACCTTTTTTCAAACTATATTCTCTTGATTTTGCCAAATGTCTTGACATTAAAAAAATGGTTTGTTTGTTTAGATAAATTGTAAACATAAAGCTAACTTGTCCTTTTTGCTATCTAAAACCCATGGTGAATGCAAATTCTTTTGCATCCATCCATATCTTATCCTGTTATCTTATATACTGCATGACAGATCACAAATGTCATAGTCATAGACTGCTCTCGATCTGGTGTAAAAGGAATATAATTAGAGAAAATGCTCTTAAGTAGAATAAAGATGCATCCACCTGCTTTAAAAACACTGGTCAGTTGTTGAATGTGTGGGCCCTAGACAACACTGAGAATAGGAATGGCTTAGGGGATTAGTTTAGCTATACAATTCAGCTCAGTTGGGAAGTCACAGCAGCTGATGTGTAAGGACTGAACTGAGGTCAGTTGTAGGTGTTCTCTGTTTCTGAAATGGTTCTGAACCATATACGTATGCCATCTGAGCCCAGATATGCTTTCACACTGTGCCATCCCCGGGGACATCACATGTCGCTTTTGCTGTTTTGAGTTAAAGAGCCATGACCTCTGTAATACAAAGGGATGCTGGCTTGCAAATTCATGCGACAGAGAGAAACAAGTTATTAGCAAGCTGAACTCAGGGTGTGCCTGAGTTAAAAATAAAACCAGTCTAGGACTGACCTCAACACTGGGAAGTCTTGTTTTTTCTGAGCCCAGTGAAAAAAATGTCACCTATTTTGTTTTTAATTCCCAGACCACACATTTTCCTGCACAGCTTGGGCTATGTGAAATTGTTTATACAGTGGAATGATTTATGATGAAAACATTGATCCAATTGACCAGTTTCTGATTTCATCACCAGCAGCACAATCACATGTTTCTCTAGCAGAATATACTGTAGCGCTATACTACATTGAGTGTACTACATACATACTACACTATACTACTATGTCCTCTGGGAAAATAGCAGTCATGATTGCCATGTAATCTGAAAATGGAAACATTTCATTTTGTAAGTATTACTTGTGAGGAAAATGAGACTAGGATGCTGATAGTTGCTATTTGTGGAGGCTTTACAGAGTTAAAATACTGCAGGGCATTAGGTTACAGAGTAAGCTTCGTCTATAGCCCTGGATTTCTGTGAATGGGTCCAGGGCTCCTGTTGCTTGGGCTCGTTTTAGAACACAGGTGCTGACTTCAGGATACTGCCATGCATGCTGCAGGGGAAAATAGAGCCAGCGCTCTCCTGTTTCTCTTGTAGAGATAAATCAAGTCAAATGTGCAATAAACACAAGATTAATTTAGAAAAAAAACAAGACATTGGACAATCCAATCAAAATATTTTTTTTTACAGTGAATAACTTATTTTTTTTAATTTTTTTTTAACTTAGTGCTTCAAGTGCTGTTGTTAAAGAACATTAATGGTTGACAAAATTAATCATTTTGTCATTTTGTGATTATGAAAGCATAAAAACAAATAATCCGGTATATTTAAGAAAATAAGGGTTTATACACATCCTCATATGGATTTTCAGTAGGTAAATGAGTTGAAATAAAGAACACAGTGAATAACACGTAATCAAAGTCTACCGAAGTTTGAATCTAAGCTTATCCGAGCCTAGAACGCAGTGACTACCTAGAAAGCAGGTTGGTTTTAGCCACAAACCTTACCCGCAACCTGGCAATAAAACTTTCCTACAGTTGTTTCCGCGGCCATACATCAGGATTCGCTTTCTTTTAGAAGCATTGAAATTCAGCATAAAAAGAGGAGTGAAGGGTGTTGGGTGTCTTAGGCCTAGTGTGAACAGCTGAAAGGTGTGACTTGCTCTCCCATGTCATGGTCCTGATTGGGCTGGACAGCAGGCACAGGAGAGGCCCGGGCTTCTAAAGGACACCAACAGGTGGGAGGCCACCAGGGCATGGGGGGAGAGTGAGGGAGACAGAGCGATAGAAAAGGCTGGGAGCAGGAAGACATGCCTGTGCAGAATCCACATGCTGGGCTAAGAGGAGGATGGGACAAAGCGAGAGAGAAAGAGAAAGAGAGGTGTGGAGAAGATCATTAAATTATTTGGACAAACTTTTAGAGAGAGGTGTTCAAATGTTTTAGAAAAGCTACAAAGTTTTCTTTTGTTGTTGTTCTGTATGTAAGTGGTCAAGTAATGCTAATTGAGCAATTAACATTCTAGCTCTTAAAGATAAACATATTACTATGCCATTGGTATTAGATTAATCCATCACAGGACTTTTCATTATTTAAGAAAGTGGTAGTAATCTATTTGTTAAAAAAAAGAGGCAATTTTTGCTTCAGAGGATCCTGCAACATCAAGGTTGAGTAAGGTTTAGATTGGGACGATATTACTTAAAGTATCCCTGCTTTATTATCAAACCCACAAATGCAGGATATCACACATTTGAAAGAACTAATCCATGTGAAGAGGTGTGCTGGGAGGAAGCAGATGTAGGAGTGTCATCAACCTCACACTTGTCATTGCTTACCTTTGATCTACCGTAGCCTGTAGCACTTTTCCACACCTCTGAAAAGTAAAAGGCAATGATACACTTCAAAGATGTCAATTCTACAGTAGTTCTGTAGGTTGACAACATTCAAGCTCAAGAGGGGATTGTTCTACATGTGCTTTATGAAGCACACCTCTCCTTACTTTACTGAACAACACCAGTGAATCTTCTGATGATGACAATAAATATACAACGCAGGACTTCAGTGACATCAAGTACAGGTAATGTTCAATTTCATTTTACCATGATAGTTTACTATTTTGCATTGACAGTACATTTGAAGTTATTTCATGAATGGCTGCTAGATGCTTACTCAGTATAGTTAGATAGACTCGAATAGCCATTTTCAACCCCCCCCCCCCCCTTTTTTTTACTACTATAGATTTTATAAACTACCATAAAGTTACTGTGGGCTGACACATTGCTATATAACAGGGCACTTTGTCTGTGCAGAGAAGAAAATCCAGTTGTCCCCCCCCCCCTGTGAAGACATGCTTCCTTATATCCCCATATGAATAATCCAGTTATGGAATGTAAGGAAGTGTGTGGTTTCAGGGGGAATTTATCATCAAGGTTTAAAAATAAATAAATAACACAGCTAAAACACTTCTATAATTTGTATCATTATTGTGAAAAAAATAGTTGCAGGGCTAATAGGCAAGCCCCCGAGAGTGGGTAGCAGGAAAGGTGCTAATACGGTTGTTTATGTGGTTGGTTGGCCAAAGGCATGCGCTGAGGGCTCATTGCTGTCTGCTCTAGCTGTCTCACTGAGCAGACAGAACGAGCAGCTGTTCTAAACTTTCTGTCTTGCCAGAGCTCTAACCTTAAGAGGCCTTTCCTCTATGTGTAGTCAGAATCCATGTTCTGCTGTCCTCTTATATTGACATGTATGTTTTTGTCATTTGTGCACTTTCATACAATTAAGGTGCTAAACAGCACAAACATAGAGTTCCCAACAATAAATAATAGCTCAAGATATAAAAACGGAGACAGTGAGATATACTTGAGATATATTTGAAAGTATAGTGAAACAGTCACACTATGAATAATACAACTTTAAGGAAGGCCTGCAATGATAATAGTGATGAACTTTAGTCATGGCCACAAATCCTGTTTGTCAGACTTACAGAGGATTAAAAAAAAAATCTAATAGTTTTCGGATTGCATCCAGTGGCTCCAGTGAAAATCCAATGAAAATTTTTAATTCTCATTTCTTTCTCTCTCAACAGGTAAATATCAAAAGCCATTAGAGAGGATGAAAGGCAGTTGAACCCTAGTACTAATACCAGCTCTATCCTCTTGTCATTCCCTCACTTGTCCTGAATCAACACACCTTGCTGTGGCTGGTCAAATGGAACCAAGTCAGGTGTTTCTGTGAGGTTTGGTCCCCTTCAACCAGCTACTGCGCTGTGAATTCAGCCAGCAATTCAGAATATTAGCAAATAAATACTGTCTATTTAAAACATTCTTTAAAAATGAAGTGCATTTCTAAAATTAGTCATAAAGAATAAGGAATACGTTTGAAAATGCTATCTATTTTTATTTTTATTTTACTAATGAAATAATATGCACTGTTCTGTATGTCAATGTTTATGTTTATATACATTATAACAATAAAATGTTAATGAATTAATGAATCTTGTGATTGTAAACATCACTTTAGTATCTTAGAATTTCATAGTATTTTACATTTCATCCCATTAGTATTTTTAAATTTCACTGTAAATAAAATAAAAAGTGAGCACTTTGGAAGCAAAATGTGAACTCATCATGATCCCTTTAAAGCAAAAAGGTCAGCAGTCTATAGTAAACAAGAAAAAAGAAAAAAAATCGATATATTTTTTATTTAACGTCATTACAAACCGGTGGTTACTTATAGTCCAACATGTTTTTTTTCCCACATACGTCAGCTATCAAATTTTTTAAACAAAATTTCAGAAAAAAATCTGATCATGCCGGGCCATAATCACAGCTAAAATGAACCTTCAGATCTGCGAGTCAGCTCACAACATTCACCTCATATAAACTATTCAAAGAGTGCAATCAATGATCCAACTTGTTCGCAAAGAGCACTTCACAAATATTTGCATCTAGTTTCAAGAAACAATTACAAATGTTTTTAAAAAATTACTATTATTCTTAGTTTGTCAGTCAATTTTTTTTCTTCACATTTGCATTATTTTTCATTGTACTCAGTTTGATTGTGTAGCAGAGCTGAAACAGGCTGAGCTCACATACAGACTTGCTTGTGGACAGTCTGTTGCTCCTTCTGTCTGCAGCAGCAGGTGTTACTCCTGCACATAAAAGTCGTTTCTGTTCTCTGATAGGTTGTGACTCCTTATTTTCAAATCTGGGGTCTAAATTCACACACATGATAGCAAGGGAGTTCAAATTTCTCATTACATGCAGTTCATGCTCTTGTGGTTTATTAAATTCTCATAGCTATAATTAATTTTTTCCTGTGTGAAATACTTATCCTTTTGAGCAGGATGAGTTTTTTGTTGTCCTGATTTTTTGTTGTGCCAGATGACTCTGGTTTCCAGCTTTTCTTGAGAAAAATAAACAGAGGTAGTTAGATCACCAGAAGGTACTGAAATCAGCTTTCTCCTTGGATAAAATTAGCCATTTTGTGTGCACATTCTAATATTTTCCAGCTCTAATTCACCTGAACTTGTCCCATTAGTGAATTGTTAAACTCTTCATAAGGGAAAAAAACTACATTGTATATTTCAGGTGAACTCCAGGGGAGGTTATTGAATAGCTGGTGGCATTCTTGGTATTCTTAAATTGTATTCTTCTGCGTAAAGCATATACTGCATAATTGAAATAACTGACTATGTTTACATGCACATCAATATTCTGATATTTTCCAAACTGGCAATATTCTAATTAGTATTGAGTCATGTAAATGCCGCAATCCGATTGCCCGATTACAACATTGCCAGAAGACAATTATCTGATTCCCACCTTTTTTATTTATATTCATTGTCCAGGGATTTTATGTTGTGCACTGAGTATGTCTTGTACTTGTTTCTTGTTATGTGTTGTATGTTTATGTTATATTATTTTTTCCTGTATTTAATTCTGCATAGAATTTAAATGTAACACAAATCAGTGCCAATAAAGACCATTCTATATTGTGTTTTGAATCTATAGGGATCTGCAGCAGCACTGAGAGAATGAAATCTATACATTGTTCAGGTTCTTCATTTCAGTGGTAAAAAAAACAAAAAAACAAAACAAAAACAAACAATTTTTAATAAAAGATTAATTTTAATAATAAAAAAAGAGATTTATTTGATTCACTGTGATTTTCCCATGGTAACCACTAAACATGCAACGCTCTAACTATGTGAGTCCCAGACCATAACTAATTTTACAAGTAGAAGGATTGATGGATTATATGGAAGTGGAAACCTGGGGCTTTGATCATTTTAATGGACACTAAAATCTTTATCTTAAACGTGGCCATGTATGAGCAATATATGTAGAAGAAGATTTTCCTTTTTCCCCCCCTTAACTCTCCATATCGATTTTCTACAGTCCTTTTCAAATGCGAAGATGTTTTTCACAAAAGCTTCATATTACTTCACACACTTTCTGCTTGAATTCAGCAAACACCACAAAGCCTAAAAGTCAACCATTACCTCCCTGTCCTCACCTGTGGTTATGAGTTGTTGTTGTAGGTAGTGACCAAAAGAACAAGGTCATGAGTACAGGTGAGGGAAATGAAATACTTCCGTATGGTTCTTGGGCTAACGTTTTGTGATAAGCTTGAAAGAAGGCAACTGAGGTGGTTTGGTACCTTGCAAGGATGCCCCTTGTTGGCTCCTGCTAGAGGTGTTCATGCATGTCCCACTGGACTGAGAGACCCTTGTGAACCCTCACCAGGGAATGCAGAAACAAAATAATAATGTATTTACATTTATTGACTTTAATTGAACAGAGTAAACGAGTCATTAATCAGGCCTATGAGCTTATTTACCTGAAAAGGTATATATTAACCCAGGGGTTGCCAAACTTTTGGTAGGCAGGGGTTCTTTTAAATGGAAGATAAATTCTATAAACCCCCCCAGTATGGATTTATTTTGTGAGATTTCACAAGGAAGTCTGGAACCTATCCCAGGGAACTTGGGGCATAAAGAGGGGGACATCCTGGATGGGGTGCCAGGCCACTGTGACATTTTTCAAATAATAATTTTTTGGAGCCAGAGGTTTTTTTTTTTATTCCTGAAATTTCCACTGAAGGAACACAGGTCTGAATTGACTTTGGTGCTGGGAACCCAAAATGTAATAACTTTGATAATGTGGATTGTGATTTCCACCACTGTAAACAAACAAACAAACAAATAAACAAACATACATACATACACACATAAATCTGGCTATACTTCATGGACCCTGAGAACCCTAACTTTGAAAATCTCTGTATGAAACTTAAAAGAAGGTTCTGTTGTGGCGAGGTAGCCACAACGCGCATGCGTGCGTCCGGGGGCGCGCACGTCGGTGTGCGTGATGCACGCCCGCTCACTGTGCAGTCCCGCACTCCAGTCGCTAGAGGCAGTGTGATGTTTCTGATCGTTTCTCAGCAGCTCTCCAGCGTGATGTTCGCAAACTGGAAACATGGCCGACTCAGAGGGAAAAGGTGAGTCCAAACAGACTGACAGCAGCAGCAGTGGTAAAGCTGGAGCTAAACGCACCAAGCTCTATTCTTAATGGCGTGTGCATGTACTTGAAGCGCCATTATATATATATATATTTTTAAAAAAAATGACACCTGTGTTGCTTTGTTGTTGTTTTTGAACACACAACACAAGCTCGGCTTTTCCTTTAGTTCGCGTGTTCATTGTGACTCAGCCACAGCCACACAGTTTAGCGCCAGTCGCATGCTGCCTGGCTGGATTTCCTATATTTATTAAGGCTAAATGTTCTCTGACTTTATCAACACTTTGATGAATAAATTCTGTCTGCAGACGGAGATGGGAAGGTCGTGGAGGTTGCACGAGTGAAGGTGAGTCGTGTAGTTGATGTAAAGGTGTGTACATGGGTTTCCGACATAAAACACACGGGAATAAAGTGGGCGTGACGCTGGACGGTCGATATTCGCGGAAATTAAGGGACCGTCTCTAAAGTTACACACGACGTCGTTGTACACGTTTCTAACTTCAATGGCATTTGAAGGGAATGACGTAAGAGTCACAGAACCAACTGTACAGTGTTCATCTAGGTGTCAGGTATGAGACATGCCTTTTAGATTTGGGATATTTATCAAAATAAGCTATTAAATCATATGTGAATATTGTCATGTATTTTATTACTGCATGGGCTCATCCACAAAATATACCATTATTTAAAGCTAAGTAGCATTTGAAGGGAATGACGTACAGTCACACAACCAACTGGAAAGTGTTCTTCTAGGTGTCGGGTATGAAGGACACCTTTTTAGATTTTCTCATACGCGACACTTTTCAGTTGGTTGTGTGACTGTACGTCATTCCCTTCAAATGCTACTGTGCTTTAAATAATGATATATTTTGTGTAGGAGCCCATTCTGCAGTCAAATTCATGTCCAATTCAAATGTGATTTAAGAACTTATCTTAATAAATATCAAAAGTTTAAAAGGCGTGTCTCATACCTGACACCTAGATGAACACTTTCCAGTTGGTTGTGTGACTGTACGTCATTCCCTTCAAATGCTATTGAAGTTAGAAATGTGTGTGTATAACAATGTCGTATGTAACTTTAGAGACGGTCCCTGCATTTCGGCGAATATCGAACGTCCAACGTCACACCAATTTTATTCCAGTATAAAACGTATGTCTCCACCCAGATTCCATACCATTTGTACTTCTGAGAGACTCTGCATCTCTAGATACTCTTTTTATTTATTTATTTATTTTTATACACAATCATGTTGCTAATTAACCTTATTAGTTGCAAAAATGTTCCTCTAGCTGCTTATCTTTAGTGACACTTACTTTTAAAAACCATTTGTTGCCCCGTCCCGACTTTTTTGAAACGTGTTGTTGCCATCGAATTCAAAATGACTTAATTTTTTTCCCTTAACATGGTACATTTGATGTTTTCTATGTTCTGTTGTGAATAACATATGGGTTTATGAGATTTGCAAATCATTGGATTCGGTTTTTATTATTCCGTTTATTTATATTTTACACACCGTCCCAACTTTTTTGGAATTGAGGTTGTAGGATGTAAATGTGTTCTTCACTCTTAATGTAGTCAAAAAAACAAAGGATACTAGTAAACCTTGGGTGTTATTGTGTCTGAGCTTTAACCTGTCATCTCCAGATTGAAGGTCGAGAATTGACAAAAGAAGAGAAGCAGCGTCTGCGGAAAGAGAAGAAACAGCAGAAGAAGGGCAGAAAAGATGACAAGGGTCCAACAGAAAAAGGGGCGGATAAAGAAAAAAAAGAAGCCCCTTCCAATGCTCAGCATCCACTTCCACAGAGTCCAGCACAGAAAGGTAGGCAGTATGGAGCCAGGCCTCTGTATTTTATCATTCTGCACTTCAGTGTCTCGTCATATTTTCTGTCCAATCAAATGCTCTCTAAAATAATCAAGTTTTTGTTGTTCAAAGTTCAATGTTGTAAAAATCACATTGCCAATGTTCTGGTTTTAATTGTAACTCGTTCGCTTTATTGCTCGGGATCGCATTCCATGGTACTAGCTGTCGAGTACCGTTTAGCCTGGCCTGTGAGGTAGGTGAACCGCTATTGGCTATTTTAAAAAGAGGGCGGGGCCATTTGATATGTCCCACTCTGACTCCCTGTTTCAGTGGAAATTACGTCAACTAATAACGACGCGTGCTTCAAGGCACTTCGTGGGGGGCTTTAAGAGTAGCTAAAAGTGCACCGAGATGGATATGACGTGCATCAACTAAAGTCTGTGTCGAACTGCAATTGATTGATGCATAGATGATAAAGATGTATTGTCTTTATTAGCATGTTTTATCCACAAATCAGTATGAAATATCTTCAGCAGCAGTATATGAAACAATGCACTAGACTGTGTCATTTAATATCTACAGCATGTGGTCATCTGGATGCTCAGGTCATTTTACTCTCAAAACTAATATGGCACGGTATAATATGGAAATATGAATAAAGCCATTTCAGATACCAGTGTTTTCATTGTAAGCAGAGTATAAATGTCTTGTATATGTTTTTAATACTGCCAGTTGTTATACATGGAAATAATAGTCTATTTAATTTGTCTGTGGCATTTCTTTGCATTCGTTTGCATACCATCTCATGGTAAACAGCTTTCTTATCTTGACTAATCAGTTTGAACCCAAATCTACTCTTCATGCTGTACGCGATCTGCCTTATGTATAGCACCCTGCCCCTGTTGTACAGTTCTACTGGCACACTACAGAAAGGGGTGGTGTTATTTGATTTATGATGATGCAACTGATGATGCTTCAGTATCAGGCATTTTCCTGCGTGATTCATGCAAGTTTTTTATTATCAGATTTAAACTTCAATTCCATATTTGACTCTTGCAGGAAAAGTAATATTACAAATCACAATTAGTAACACCTAAAGCTGAAAGGTAAGGGATCTAGCCCATCCTTACTTTTTTCCTGATGGAGGTTTTGCTTTTAACGAACAAGCCATGGGATTAGAAGATTCAGTATTTTTAATACACATGGAAATGTTTATGTATACTTTTTTCGAACGTTCTAGGAAGCAATCGTCTGTCCACATTTAGGAATTATTTACACACGCCTTATAAATGAGGCTCCATGGTTTTATTGCTCAGAGCTTCAGTGTGCTGCTTCCGACTGTGTATCCTCAAATGTTTTAAACATTATACAGTTACAGAAGACTCTTTATTTATTTGCACTGTATATGCTGTTTATTGATGCGCCCCTGCTTGGCTTTGGTCTTGTAGTGCCATCAGTGGTTGCTGCGCCTGTCAGTGTCGCTACAGTAGACAGCTCTACGTCTGCAGACAAGCCAGCTAAGAGTAAAGCAGAGCTGAAGGCAGAGCGAAGGGCACGGCAGGAAGCAGATCGTGCAGCGAAACAGTCTAAGAAAGAGCCGGGCGCCTCCTCCATGAGCAAGCCTAAAGCTCCGCAGAGTGAACTACAGCCAGGTAACATAATCACGGTGAAACTGTCCTAATAGACATGTGTTGAGTACATTCTACATGTACTGTACAAAAGGACAACGTAATGAAGTTCTGTCAAACAGTGACTGCTCGCTCCTGTGTAGATCCTTCTTTATGTGCCACAGCAAATGTCCATTTAAATCATTTTATTCAGTGTGGGATATATATGGATGTATCCTTGCTATGTTTTCTGGTTGTTATTCCTCAGTGGTGAAACGATTACCAGAACACATCCAAGTAGATGATCCTGCAGTGGTGAGAAAACTGGCCAAGAAGCTCGAGAGACAACAGGTTAGTACGCTTTCATACTTGCGTTTATATGTGGGTGATTCCTCCTTCACCCCCTCTTTCTTTATTCACTTCCTCCCCTACTGACGGTGTAGATACTGCATCACATTTACTTCAGATGCTTTACCTCCCATTTTTTACAGAGGTCAGGGCAAGGGACCCGCATAAATGTGTCTCAAGTCAAGGTCTGGCCCCGTACTGTGTGTGCAGTGGAAACTGTTTCTTTTTTCTTTTTTCTATTAGTTTTTTTTTATTTTTTTTTGCTTCTTAGATGTGTATTTTGTCAGTGCACATGAATAGATATGAGCAAGCATAGATGGGATGTCACTGGTATGTGAAAACATCACTTGTGTGACGTGTACATTTGTTATCTAGGGTAGCTGGCTGTTTCGTTGCGTGTGTTGGTGTTATGTAGACTAGTTGGGTTTCATTTTGTTATGTAGTAGACATTAGTGTTTTGTTATGTACTGTGCATCTCACATGTTTATTCTGGCTGTAAAACTACATTAAAGCTATATTTTATTGCTGCAGCAGCACTGATCCAGAAGAGAAAAGAATATCCTCAGCCCAGTAACAGAGCTGACTGTTGCCTTGGTTGTGCTGCAGACTGATTGAGTTCACTTGGGTTCTTTATTGTTCCAGATTCCTCTGAGGTCGGAGTATGGCTACAAAGTCAGCCTGTTCTCTCACCTGCACCAGTACAGCCGCAAAGCCCCTCTCACGCAGCAAATCAGGTACTGAACAAAGTCCAGCAATGTAAACAGTTTGAAGTAGTTTTGTGTTTTGTCATTTGAGTAAAGTAAAATCTGGAAATTAACCCTTTTTGTTGAAAAGTGTTTGAATTAAAAAAAAAAAAAAAAAAAAACGCTGCAAATGGATGCCTACGTGGAAAAATGAAGAAAACTGCACATGTAAATTATAGCACCAATTATACCATTTAGTGATGGGAATACCGGCTCTTTTTAGTCTGCAAACCACACATCACTATTTCACAGATGTTCCTTCATTTTCACAATGAACAAAAATATTATTAATGAAATAACTGCCTCGCATATGTCATGTCCCCTGAACATCTTACAGATCCTTGCAATTGTAATATTCAGTTCCCCCAGCAGTACATTGAATCCCCCAACACCTTTGCTTTCTTTTTTCTTCTTTTTTCCCTTTTTTCTGCTTTCTTTTCTTAAAAAAAATATATTTTTTTTTTTTTATATATATTAATTTTAAAAAATTTATGAAATATATATATATATATATATATATATATATATAGATATAGATATATATATAGATATAGATAGATATAGATAGATAGATAGATAGATATAGATATATATATAGATATATATATATATATATAATAATAAAAAACGTAAGAATTTTTGAGCTCTAACTCTGCCAAATTGCTTAGCCACTTGTGACATTATTGGTTTTAACTTGTTATATAATGTGATTTATCAAGGTATACGTGTGTGTATTTATTTAGAGCTACAACAGGACCGTTCATATAAAGAAACCCCTAGTAGTAGAACTGTAGTAGAACTGATTATGGGGAGCTTGAATCCCACTTACAGGCCTGCCAGCCTTTACGCATTCAGCATAGGACTTTAACATCGGAGTATGCTGATGCAGGTTATCACTCCGACAGACCAGTATTTTTCAGAATTTTGTTTAAATTTTAGTTCATGCCAGATGATTTAAATTACTTTTTTTTGTTACAGGGTGCACCCCTAATTTTAAATATTTCGTGTGGGTGCAAAATTTTTAATCAAGTGATCAATAAATAGTGCTAAAAATCCTGGATTTTGATGTTATTGCATCTGTATTTCATGTCAGTGGTGTGGCTTCTGGTGAGGAGCAAGTGTTATTCTATTGAGAGTGAGGTACAATACTATAATGTTAATAATAGACGTGTCATTTTCAGCATCCCTGCCACAGTTATTCACCCCTTCATAGTCCGGTTGGGTCTGCAGTACTCCCAGGGCATCATAGCCGGCTCAAACGCTCGCTCTGTGGCTCTCTTGCATGCCTTTAAACAGGTATAATGTTACTACAGAATTTTCATTTCCCTTGCTTTGGTTGTCCATGTAGAAACACGTCACTGATTTAGAACTTTTCAGTCATTCTGGTTACTGAATGTCCAACAGCAATAAATCAAGGCAAAAAGAATTTGCTTTCAAACCTGAAAGTTCCTGTAAGATATAATGTTGTGGTGGTGATGATGTTGCAGGTGATTCAAGACTATAGTACTCCTCCAAATGAGGAGTTGTCCAGGGACCTAGTGAACAAACTGAAGCCCTACATCAGGTAAACAGTAAACATGTCTAGTATATCGTGTTGTTTCACACTTCTACCTTATCTCCTTCATTCAAACTTTACCAGCTGTTTAAAATAACACTAAGCTGGTTGCTAGAACTGAATGGGGAAATTTCCCTGCTGTCTTCCTCTGCAGTTTTCTCAATCAATGTCGCCCTCTCTCGGCAAGTATGGGTAATGCAATCAAATACATCAAGAAAGAGATCTCCAATATTCCAAATCAGTGCAAAGAGGAGGAGGTGAGAAATATTATTAAAGAATAACCTGGCTATGCTAATATGTCACTGTATAAATATGAATCCATCCCCTATGTGAATCTGTGTGAGATGATTATTTATTTTTGTTTTTGGGTGGGTGGATTGGTTGGCTGAAAAGTCAGTTTACAATATATAGTCAGTTTACATTTTCAATGTAAAATATTCGTTTTTGCAATAGCGCTTGGGGGGGCTTCCTGCCCCCTGTGCTGCTGTTTATAATCTTCTGGCATTACTAGTACCCGCTGTCTGTACTCTTTGACCATTTTCTGATTAAGTCAAGGACATGGAAGATACACATATCTTTCCATTGAGATTTGAGCGTGGCAAATTATATTAATTATCTCCAAAGCAAATTGTTACACTGCATGTTTTGGCTAATTGGTAAAATATATTTACAATACAAATTGTAAATATCAATACAAATACAAACAGCCTTATTGAAATAAATATTGTTTTTAAACTTCAAAAGTTTTGTCTGCTGTAATTCTCTACAGTGTAGGACACCATTTCACAGCTTTTTTTTTCCCAGTTTACAAACTGAATCTAGTAAGTAAATAAAAACATTTTCACATTGTTTTGGTGAAATATATTAGTTTTCTTAAAGCATTTTAAAGGCAGGAAAAAAACCCAGTCCTGGTCACTTTTTGATGGTTTGCTAGAATTCAGTCACAGCGACTTCCAACAGGTTTTCCCAGACGATCACACGTATGTAAAATGCAACAGCACTGTCTTTTATATTTAAAAATGTTACCTGGCTCCCCCCCCCCCTTTTATTGTCTATAGGCTAAGAAGAAACTATTGTCATGTATTGACAACTACGTAAATGAGAAGATCAAGTTGGCTGCTGAAGGCATTTCTAAATACGCAAGTGAAAAGATCAGTGATGGTGATGTCATTCTAATTTATGGATGGTAAGATAATGTCGGTCTCCGTACATTTTTATTTTTAGAAGATTCGCCTGTTTGTGCAATGTGTACTATTTATTTAAAAAAAAAAAAAGGACTCCGTTTCTTTTTTCAGCTCCTCGCTTGTCAATCATATCCTGTGTGAGGCGTTTGAGAATCTCCAGAGGAAGTTCCGAGTCATCGTGGTGGACAGTCGGCCCAGACTGGAGGGCAGGGAAGCACTGAGACGTTTGGTGAAGAGAGGCATTCGCTGTACTTATGTGCTCATATCTGCCCTCCCCTACATTCTGCCTGAGGCATGTAACCATGCAAAAGTGAAGAGTAATCTAGTGTTTTATTGCACTTTAGTAAATAAACATCATTCTTATAATTACATTCACCTACAGGTGTCCAAGGTGTTTCTTGGAGCCCATGCTCTTCTGGCTAACGGATACGTCATGTCACGAGTGGGAACATCGCAAATAGCCCTTGTAGCCAAGGCGTACAATGTGCCTGTGCTGGTCTGCTGTGAGACCTACAAGTTCTGTGAACGAGTGCAGACCGACTCGTTCGTCTCTAACGAGCTGGGTAATTACGATCGACTTGACAGTTAATAGTATACTAACGGTTGACCTGATAAATGATTTCTGAGCATTTTTGACCAGGCCTTTCCCCCTTCCCTCCCTAGATGACCCTGATGATCTGATCGTGACACGGAATGGAAAGACCCAGCTGGAGAACTGGCAGTGTGTGAAATCCCTGGGCTTGCTGAACTTGGTCTATGATGTTACACCTCCAGACTTTGTTGACTTGGTGATCACAGAGCTAGGCATGATCCCCTGTACCTCCGTGCCTGTAGTGCTAAGAGTGAAGAATGTGGATCAGTGATGATCAGGCTTCTCGCTTACATCTGTTTATTCATAAGCCTGGACACGCTGTGCATCTGGCATAAAATAAATCTATCTAAAATGCCACTTCCTTTTTAACCAGTGCTGTTCTGTCCCCCCCCTTATCTTTGACAGAACATCACTTAGAGGAGTTTCTGTACTTGAGTTCTTTGAGGGTCACTTAGGGTGCGTGTGTTTGAAAGGGGGGTGTGCTGGTGTGTGCAAGTATAATGTAGAATAAAATTATGAAAAAGGGACACATTTGAAGGAATAATAGTCTGGTGATTTTCTGTTTGTCCACTCAATAAAATGCAACCAGTAGAAATGGGTGACTGAATTCATTGGTACAAAGAGTTCCATGGACCAACTTTTTCACCAAAGCAAGTTACGTCTTCGGCTTCGGGGAGTGAGGCAGTGGAAATGTGAACGCATGCTGTATCTTACGTTACCCATGACCCGGGTTGGGAGCTTTTGTGCATCATTCAAACCAAGGCATTAAACTTCAGTAAACTTATATATACACTTACAAATATGTAAGAAAGATGTCATTAAAGTAAATGTCATTGATATCTGGAACAGAATTTGATTTTGTTAGTAAACCTTTTTGATTAAGCTGTGTACATGATATAGGGCTTCTTACAAATTTGACTGTACTTATTTATACTGGCTGGGGGGAAAAAGTAAAGAAAATGTACACATGAATGTTAGTTTTGTAATTTCTTACAGCATTTATTTTTAACACGGCATTAGCCTACGCACATTCCGTATCTTCATAGTAACATCGCTATTACTTGTGAGGACACACAGTACATAATGCCAGTTGCATACGACACTTTATTTGTAAGAGAAAAAAAAAGTTGTCACTGTTATTCACAAATGTAAAATTCTAAGTTTTAGCACCTTTGTCTTTTTGAGGTTCTTGGACATTTTGATGTATATTTTAAGGTGACTAAACACAATCAAAACATATGCCAATAACAAAATCGTTATTTTGGTGTAACTTTACCAGAAAACATGTATTCATTCAATATATATATATATATATATATATATATATATACACACACACACACACACACACATACACACACACACACACAGTATTTTACAATCAATAACCACAACAAATGAGAAAATGTATGCAAAAATGCCCACCTGTTTCTAGTCATCCATGTTCAGTAGTAAAGTTAACTGACCGGATATGTGTTATAATCTTAGATTTTGTACCTCATCCACAAGATTATCAATGCCCCTCCCTAAAGTACTGTATGTGATGATAAAAACTTAATGTCACATAACAGTCATTGACAGCCAGAGATAAATGTAGGGGCATGGTACACTTTAAAATATTTATTCAGTATATATTTTTGGCAGAGTGGTTTAAAATGGTTTAAAAGACGTACAAAGGAGACGATTCACTATTCAGTAGAACTGATGAGCCTCAAAAGAAATCTAGTCATTTTGACTTAAAACCCTTGGCCACTATTTACTACAAGCCACAGCATACACCTGCGATCCAAAGGACAATTCCTCCCAGTGTTAAGCATACCTGTATAATGCATACCATGCGGCTTATTAATGTGTCTGTTATTCACAGAGGACCAGCAGCTCTGAGGCAATGAACAGCATTTAAAAGATTGAACTTCCAACCTGATCATGTGCTTAGAGCAAAGTCTGTTTTTGTTGAAAACAGAGCGCTCTATATATATATATATATATATACACACACACACACACACACACACACCATATAATTTGAATATCATCAAAAAGGTGATTTTCAGTAATTCCTTTCAAAAAGTGAAACTAGTATAATGTATACAACATTCATTACACACAGACTGATATATTTCAAGTGTTCATTCCTTTTAATTTTGATGATTATAACTGACAACTAATGAAAACCCCAAAATCAGTATCTCAGAAAATTAGAATATTACTTCAGACCAATACAAAAAAAGGATTTTCTGAAATGTTGGCCAACTGAAAAGTATGAGCATGTACAGCACTCAAGACTTAGTTGGGGCTCCTTTTGCCTGAATTACTGCAGCAATGCGGTGTGGCATGGAGTCGATCAGTCTGTGGTACTGCTCAGGTGTTACGACAGCCCAGGTTGCTCAGATAGTGGCCTTCAGCTCTTCTGCATTGTTGGGTCTGGTGTATCACATCTTCCTCTTCACAATAACCCATAGATTTTCTATAGGGTTAAGGTCAGGCGAGTTTGCTGGCCAATTAAGAACAGGGATACCATGGTCCTTAAACCAGGTACTGGTAGCTTTGGCACTGTGTGCAGGTGACAAGTCCTGTTGGAAAATGAAATCTGCATCTCCATAAAGTTGGTCAGCAGCAGGAAGCATGAAGTGCTCTAAAATTTCCTGGTAGACGGCTGCGTTGACCTCGGACCTAAGAAAACACAGTGGACCAACACCAGCAGATGACATGGCACCCCAAACCATCACTGACTGTGGAAACGTCACACTGGACTTCAAGCAACGTGGATTCTGTGCCTCTCCTCTCTTCCTCCAGACTCTGGGACCTTGATTTCCAAAGGAAATGCAAAATTTACTTTCATCAGAGAACATAACTTTGGACCACTCAGCAGCAGTCCAGTCCTTTTTGTCTTTAGACGCTTGTGACGCTGTGTATTTTTAAGAGTGGCTTGACACATGGAATGCGACAGCTGAAATCCTTGTCTTGATACGTCTGTGCGTGGTGATTCTTGAAGCACTGACTCCAGCTGCAGTCCACTCTTTGTGAATCTCCCCCACATTTCTCAATGGGTTTTGTTTCACAATCCTCTCCAGGGTACGGTTATCCCTATTGCTTGTACACTTTTTTCTACCACATATTTTCCTTCCCTTCACCCTCTATTAATGTGCTTGGACACAGAGCTCTGTGAACAGCCAGCCTCTTTAGCAATGACCTTTTGTGTCTTGTCCTCCTTGTGCAAGGTGTCAATGGTCGTCTTTTGGACAGCTGTCAAGTCAGCAGTCTTCCCCATGATTGTGTAGCCTACAGAACTAGACTGAGAGACCATTTAAAAGCCTTTGCAGGTGTTTTGAGTTAATTAGCTGATTAGAGTGTGGCACCAGGTGTCTTCAATATTGAACCTTTTCACAATATTCTAATTTTCTGAGATACTGATTTTAGGGTTTTCATTAGTTGTCAGTTATAATCATCAAAATGAACAGGAATGAACACTTGAAAGATATCAGTCTGTGTGTAATGAATGTATACATTATACTAGTTTCACTTTTTGAATGGAATTACTGAAATAAATCAACTTTTTGATGATATTCTAATTATATGACCAGCACCTGTATATAATTATATACAGAGACCTCCACTAATATTGGAACCGTTAGTAAATATGAGCAAAGAAGGCTGTGAAAAATTCTTTATTGTTTAACCTTTTGTTCTTTTGTTAAAACAGTTCATAAAAATACTCTGCTCTCTTTACCAAGAGTGCCAATATTAGTGGAGAGAACTGTATAGAATGCATTTTTCTATTCAGACATTGTATCCCTTTGACACAATGTGTTATGTTCAGTGTTTCCTACAGCTTTCTTCCAGCTCCCAGATAACGCAAGAACTCAGGTGCCTTTTACTTTTCGCCTTTGGGTGATCCATAGCAACACTGAAACAACAACTGTGGACCCACCTAATACTGCCATGACTTCCAGCATAGGAAAATGGCCCTGCAGGGAAGAAACATCATTAATAACACAGTGCTAGATAGATAGATCGATAGATCGATAGAAAATGTGTGTGTTTTGCTGTTATCAGTACAGACGGACTACTTCAAGCTGAAATTCTTACCTCTCTTAGGCACTTGTATCCATGGAAGTTGTCGGTACAGCTGCACTGAACGAATCCTGGTCCATAAGGCATGCAGATAGAGTTCTCAGGACAATCCAAAGCTAAAGTTAGAATGGCGAAAAGGCACTTGTAAAATCTCATAACTAAAAAGCAGCAGTGGCGGTGTTAATGTTCTACAGAAGAAGAAGAAGAAGAGGAAGTAAAAGAGAAAAAAAAGACTGAAGGTGTGCTTGACTTACACATCTGCCCAGTTTGATTGCAGGCATTCCTCTGTCCTGCACAGAGCCTGGTATCATGATTAATGTCCACTCTGTCCCAGGACGAGTTGCCACCAGGACAGTCCAGTTTTATGGGCAGTATACTGAGTGAAAAGTAAATGTTAGATGAAATACACCTGTATAATTGTGGTCTGAAATGTGATTATCCAATTGGCTTACTTACAGATGGCTGAGATCATTAAAACCTTGGAAGATAAAATCACTTATGTTGGAAATAGGGTTGTTTGAGAGGTCTCTGCAAAAAACAAAAAGGCATTCCACTGAATTTGAGGCTTATATGGTGCATATACTTTATAGTTACACATGTTGGCTATTTTACATGTATACAGTTACTGACTGTAGCCCATTTGTTGCATTGGACAGCTTGTCATCCCCGAACTCACTGTAAAGAACGTGCATGCCCTGTGATAAATGGTAAATGGCGCACTTATATAGCGCTTTTACCCAAAGAGCTTTACACTGTGTCTCATTCACACACCAGTGGTTGCAGAGCTGCCATGAAAGGCGCTAACTTGCCATAGGGAGCAACTTGGGGTTCAGTGTCTTGCCCAAGAACACTTCGTCATGTGGAGTCACACGGGCCGGGAATCGAACCGCCAACCCCTACGATTAGTGGACAACCCGCTCTACCACCTGTGATCACCATACTAATTCTGTACATAACAATGTCAAGATTTTAGTTCATTCCTATTTTCCTTGGCTCACAAGGTTTAATATCTCGGATTCATTTTTGTGATTCTGACTTTTTTTTTCCCCCCTTCCAGAAAAAAAAAAATGCTCATCAGGAATTATGAGGATTTGCATATTTCCATTATTTTTCTAGGGCTTTCCTGTAACCTGAGAACATCCTGAATACTGAACATTCCAGCATTTATTTATTTTTTGTCTGAATTTTGAATATTTAGAATATATCCAGAAATAAATCCTCTGCTCCTTCAAGAGACATGGTCTACTTTGTGGAGTTTGTTACCAAATCTAACAGGTTTTCTTTTGTCTCACAAACTCTACACCAAGGGTGTCCAATCTTATTCGGAAAGGGCCGGTGTGGGTGCAGGTTTTCATCCCATGAGGTTATCAGGTAACACAGTGTTGCATCATCAGTCAGAAAATTTGCAAGATTAATCAAATGCACTCCTGAGACGTCGTGTGCCATCCGTTGCTCGTTTAATTTTGCTGCAGTGAACTGTTTGGGGGGGAAAGCTAGAAACTGGGAAATTATCTTATATAGTCTTCTTGTACACAAAGGTAAAATCATCCATCCATCCATCCATCTTCTACCGCTTACTCCTTTTCAGTGTCGTGGGGAACCTGGAGCCTATCCCAGGGAGCATGGGGCACAAGGTGGGGTACACCCTGGACAGGCTGCTAATCTATCGCAGGGTACAATAACATACACACTCACACACACACATTCACTGCAGACACGCCAATCAGCCTACCATGCATGTCTTTGGACTGGGGGAGGAAACCAGAGTACCCGGAGGAAACCCCCGCAGCACGGGGAGAACATGCAAACTCCACACACACAGGGCCACAGTGGGACTCGAACCCCAGACCCTTTAGCGAACATGCTAACCACTAAGCCACTATATATATATATATATATATATTATTATATATTGTTATTTCTTAATTTTTATACTTACACGATAACTGCCGCAGAAGCTCCATGGAGATCCTCCACTTGACTCAGAGAACAGTTAGATAAATCCAGGCTGAAAGAGTTAGATATAGATATCTTAATCTCTGAAGTCCCATATTGAAAGAGAAGTTATTGCACTGCTTATCTACCCCAGAATGTTTTCCTCTTCATCCTGTAAGCAGCACCGACCCTCAATCCTGCCTGCTGATAGACAGAACCTCCACACAGCGCTGTGGTTCTGCAGAGCTCCTTCACACATGTGGCACAACTACAGGAATCACACAGGAAAAACCTCTGATCGCTTTACATCTTACTGACACACAGCAAACCTAAGTACATTAGCCTTCTTATAGTCGTACCTGAGCATCAGCGGGCTGACAGTCGACGTAAACACGTGATAAAATAACTATAACGCTAAATAAACAAACAACAGAAAAGGCAAAAATGCTGAGCCCAGCTGTCATGTTTCCCCCCACCCACCCCGCTTCACCTCCGGTCACATGACACGCTGTAGATCACGTGACGTTGACATTCATGACAAACCGATCGGCGCTGCGTTTGCGCAGACAGCACTCGTTCCGGGAATAAGACGTTGTCGTGATGCGCTGAATTTGGAACAGAGATCTTGCAAAAAAGGAACAAACAGCGCCTCTAGTTCGGAAAAAGCATCGCAAATGATTATAGAAAACCGTTCGTTATTTCAGACTGATTCCTACACACCATCACTAAACAAATAAGAGAAACTTCTAGAAATGCGCAAGATTTCTTTAATTGATGCGCAAACGATTCAAGTTAGAAAACCAATAACGCAATAATGTGTCGTCTGGAGCTCATTGAACCGGATTTCGTGTGTTTAATTGTTGCGATTTACTCCCAATAACAATGCACAAAACAAGAGTTAAACCTAATTAGACCTGAGTTCCCCTCAGATTCAACTGATGCCTTTAATCAAACGCTTGTTAATTTGCCCTGCAGACTCGGGAGATACCATCACCTTCTTCGAGGGTGGAAGAAATTGGTTTAGAAGTGAAACGTTTGGTTTTCTTTCTTTGTTGCAAAAAGTCAATACGGTGCATGCATGCCGAGGTACGAGTGTAGTCTGAAATAATATTAGCTCACGAATTATAGTAAGAGAGAAACGTTTTGAGGCGAGTCAATCTCAACAAGAGTCCCCCTCTTTCTTTCTTTTGGAATGGTTTGAACCAAAGGACTGTTGCAATGCCTAGAGAAAGAGTGAACACACACACACACATTGAATATATTATCGACCTTTGGTAGATAGAGAGGAACGCAGGGAAGGCGTTATAATCGGAGTCCTTTATTATCGTCATCTTTGGGAGAGATGATACACACGGAAGAGTAGATTTAGAACGCAAAGTGACAGAATTGTTTCCCCCCTTTCTTTTTTGTGTGTGTGTGTTTCATTTCCTTTACTCGTTTGTACTGGGGATTTTGCAGGTCGCACACATTTCCATGCAGTACATAATTTAGAAGTTTATCTGGTTTAACCGTCTATCAGAAGGGTTTTTTTTTATTTTGTATTTTTTTTTTTTTTAAGGCTGTACCGTGTTCTAATATTACATTGAACCAGATTTGTCCAAACAGGCTGAAAAAGAGCCAACAATGAAGGCGGAATTACTTCCAATTGCAACATGGCTGCTGCTGCCCAGACGGTTATGGGAGAAGTTTAGTCCCTGATGCAGAATAAGTTTGCCTTGTGGTTTATCGAAAAAGATAACGGGCGGTACTTATTACATCGATTCGCCTTTGATTTGGACTGCACGAGCGAAAACTACGCAGAGAACCCGCGACTTGGAGACTCCATCTGTGATCACAGGACTTCACGTTACTGTCCGGATTTGTTACTCTTGTAACGTCTGAGCCTTGATCTCATCTCTCTCATCTCTCGATCTTTCCTGAGGAAGGAAAAGGGGAAAAAAAAGATGCATTTTTCCATTCCTGAGACGGAGGTTCGCTCCGGTGAAAACGGCTCTACGTATGTGGTGAGTGTTTTGGGCGCGTGCTGGGTTTGCTTTTCTCTCGGAGTCTTGCCAAGAATGTTTAAAAAAATAAAAATAAAAAAATTCTCTCCAATTCGACCATACAGGTTCATTCATGTCACCTGTCTAGTATGCACACACATCCTGCTTTCAACTAGACTAATCATTAGACTCTTTACAACCTGGACATTCCTAAGCACTCTACTGATCACATGATTTATTTATTTATTTGTTTATTTATTCATTAATTAACTTATTACAGGCTACATGGCTCATGTTGTTTTTCACATGAAATAATTGACTAGGACCTTGTTATTTAAAAAAAAACAACAACATTTTTTATACAACAATTTTCGAGCTTGTTAACATGAAATGAAGAATCTCAGGCTTTCTGGAGAGTGTTCTGTCATCCTCCTGACTGGAGTAACTAACAGTACGCTCAGAAGAAGGGTTCTTCTCAGGCTCAATATCACTAGCTTTCTACACGGACTAATACTTGAAAGCTTGACCAAAAACCTTTTTTTTTTTTTTTTTTTTTTTTTCCCCTTAGAGGAACAAACATAAATAAAGTGATAAATCCTTAAGAGCGTAGATTATGCATTATGGCTGGGCGATTATGACCGAAATGTATCGTATCATGATACTTGAGGACATTTCTACAACATACGATGTATAATTTAGCTACCAAACTGTCTGCAAAACAGTATTAAAATAAAAGAAAAAGTGAATTTTTTTTTTTTTTAAATGCCGACTAAGATTAAGCACAAAAGCAAACCGATGGCATCCATTTAGTGCTAATTAATTTGTAATAATAAAAAAATCAAATCAATCATACCAACAATATCTCAGAAAAGTGTCTCGTGTAATAATTGACCATGATATCGGTATATATTGCCCAGCCCTACTCTGCCTGCTTCCTAATAGTGTCTGTGTTTGTGTGGGGATGCAGAGAAAGTACGATTTGGTGAACAGGTACACATTTGTCGTCAGCTTTGCCCCTTTGAGCCTCTGGCACTCTTTTTTTCTACACGAACAAGATTTTTAGCTCGGGGAAAAGTGCACCAAGCTGCTGAACTTTGCCACCTCCCTGCTTCTTATGTGGAACTACCCGGGGAGGTTGAACTACAGTAAATGGGCTAACAGGGTGAAACCGCCGGTCTTTCCAAGGCCTTTTTATAAGGTTTAATTTTGACATCCGCATAAGATTATTTCCTAATGTCTTGAGATGGATTGTTTTGGACTTCTGTGGCACCGAGTGCAACAGAACCACGGTTTTAAGAAAACTCGACAGAATTGTAGGTAGAAGTGAGGCTGGAGCTGATCTCTTTCAAGCCCAGACTGTAGGCAGCCATGTCGGATGATTATACAGTGAAACTCCATCTGATCTTGTTCAACCCACTTCACTGACCTCTGTACCGCTGGAGTGACTGAGAATGCGCACATAAAATAGTGTGGCAAGTATAATAAACGTGAATGAGGTGGATTATTTACTCGGCTTACCTTCTGCAAAGAAACTAAAAGTAGATCTACTAAGCGTGAAATATCTGTGTGGCATTTCGTATCGTCCATGATGTCCCGGTACGATTCATTTGTCATCTCGCGATATTAAGGTTAGTCGATGCCGTGTTGACTTGCTGCAACATGGCCGTCTCGGACGTTGAATGAGAACAAGGATGGCGGCAGGCAGATTTTTGATCATTCATCCTGCGAGTATTGGTGTTTGCATTTTGACTGGAATTTTAATTTGTGAGAAATTCATATTACACATGGACATTCTCGCTGTGGTTGCTGGGACTACGAGTGCTACTATGGCCCTGGGACTGATTAAAAATTGCTTTCACTCTATCCGTTGTTACCCAGATGAGGCTGGGTTCCCTTCTGAGTCTGGTTCCTCTCAAGGTTTCTTCCTCTTAACATCTTAGGGAGAATTTCCTCGCCACTATCGCCACCGTCTTGCTCAGTTGGAATTAATCCCCACACTTCAAATCTGTATCCTGTGTTTATGTATTTCTGTAAAGCTGTTTTGAGACAAGGACCATTGTGTAAAAAAAAAAAAAAGTACTATACAAATAGAATAGAATTGAAGTTATTAGCCTACTTTATTTGGTATAGTTCAGTATTTGGTGATGGTTAATATTTCAGCTTTACTTTATGGGATAAATATTTGTTTGCACAGCTCTCAAGACTGTATACTGATGTCACTTTTGGCCAAAAACCCCCAAACGTTGAATGTTTCTATATTCATATCGTCATTTATATCGTTACAAAATTTTTTAGCAAATATCACAAAACCATGAAATATCATGATACGGTTTTAAGTCTGTATTGCCCATCCCTACCAAGAACTGCCAATTAGAAATTAGTGCAGGTGACAGTACTGTAAAGGGTTTTTTTTTTTTTTTTTTAAACTGAAGTTTATAACGTTCACGTGTACCGTGTAATACCTAGTAGGTCAAATCAGCAGATAGGCAGCTGTGTCTGTCTTTAAGCATGTGTGTGTGTGTGTGTGTGTGTGTGTGTGTGTGTAATAAATAGCTTGCCTCCTACCGTTCTTATCATGCGATAAGCATAAGTACCTTTGTGATATTCCATTACTCGACTCCAATAGTTTTATTGTCAAGCTCTTGATGCTAGATTTTAGCCCTCCCGTCGAATATCATGACCAGCCGTCTCTAGGATCTCCCATGCTATAGTGTGTTGTTTTTAAACTGGTAGCCTGAATATCTCTTTGTAAACATTAAGTTCTGTGGATGCACTGTGTGCTTGACTTATTAGATTAGATTCAGCTTTGTCATTGGGCAGAGTACAAAGTCAGAAATATGCAGCTAGCATCTAACCAGAAGTACAAAATAGCAACTCCTATTGAGGGAAATGTGCAAAGAGACAAGCGATGTGCAAACGGCATGTTATCAACAATGGAATATTGTTGGCATGAAGGTCCTGAAACAAAATAATGACATGATTCTGGACTAATTTACACATGATTACTTCTGTTGACATGTTTGTGCAAAAGGTAAAAGGCTGGGAAATAATCCTTATTCTATGAAGTCTTTCTTTCATGCTAGATGATGGTCTATGCTTTAGTGAATTTTTTTTCCCTGGGAACAGAAGGCTGCTTGAGAACATTGTAAAGAACACAAGTCTTAGAAGGGTCTTTCAAGATTACTAGAGGAGGGAAAGATGGCTGGATGCCGACCTACGCCGTCTATTCAGTCACTCTTCAGCTCTCGTGGTCCTCTGTTGTCCCCCAAAATGTGCAATGTGAACACCAGTGTTTGCTTCCTCTTCTTTTCCCCACTAATTTCCAGCAGAAACTTCTCATCCAGGTGCAGCATGTGTGGAATGTGTATCCGAAGCGCGGCCAAAATTCTTGCTGTCTGAGTGAATTTTCTGGATTTATCCGACAGCCTTTTCTTTTCTTTTTTTTCCCTCTTCACGTTTGCACTGCTTTCTCTTTTAAACCTTCCCTTCTAAACAGTCTTATTGTGAGAGTGCTCATTTGAGCAGCATGTCCATGCTTTGGCTAAAGTTGGCTCCATTTGGATGTGGATGAATCGTCGTGTGTTTGGGGGGGTATGTTGCACTGTAAATGGTATACTCCCTGTGCAAGTGAAATCTTTTCTTGATTATCCAGGAAATGTGAGAGGTCAAGGCCATGCCTTTCCTTTTTTGCTTTTTTCTTTTTTTTATATATTTTTATTATATTTTATAATTGCTTCTGTACAGCACTTTGGTCAGTCTAAGCTGAATTTAAATGTGCTTGATAAATACAATTGACTCACTTCCTTTTTTGTGTGGAGTGGACTAAAGTAAAGAGTGCATGAAAATCCCATGTCTGTCTGACAAGTTAACACTTGGCAGTTTTATTGCCAGGGTTCTTTTTAATGCATGCCTACAAGTTGGCAAGCCTTTTATTAACTAGGGTTGCATAGTTAGGGTTAAAACGATCATTTATTATAAGAAAATCAGATAATCATTTTCTATTTGAACTATTCAGTCAGATTTTGCGTTGCCAGGATTGGCTTAGTTTTCACAATGGAAAAACAGGTGGGGCAAAAGTCTGAGGCACATTGGAATTCCTTTCCTTTTTTTTTTCTCTCTTTAAAACTTTTTCAGTTTTAATTAAAAAAAATAAGTTCATAATGTTAAATATTCAGGATTCTGTGTAATTTTTTTTTTTTTTTTTTTGTTCTTGGTTCGTGACCATCTGTTGGCGACATTGGTAACTCCTATGTACAAACGGTCAGATAATTCTTGAGGCTTTTCCCTTCCACTGAAGAACATATTCAGATTAAAAACTCTCCCGGTTTTGATCTAACACAGACCATCTGGTTTTAGACAAACTTGTGTCCATGCCAGCTCGAGTGAACTGTCATTCAGCAAATATTCATTACTTTTCACTCGTTACTGCTGATGGTGTAATTTGTAATTAAACATCCATCCATTCGTTTTCTGTAACGCTTCTCTTTACTGGGTCATGGGGAACCTGGAGCATGGGGCACAAGGCAGAGCACACCCTGGACGGTGTAGTGCCAGTCCATCGCAGGACACAATCACATACACATTCACACACCCATTCGTGCACTATGGATACTTTGGACATGCCAATCAGCCTTCCATGCATGTCTTTGGACCCCCACAGCACTGGGAGAACGTGCTAACTATTGTTCCTTTTTTTTTTTTTTTTTTTTTTTTTTTAACCTAGATTTGGTTTGTAGGGCCAAGAAAGTTTAAGTGATTGCTGCTGTTATTTATTATTATAATAACCTCCAGGATATGTCCTGAATAATCAAAAACCGTCCTGCATTAAGGTGACCCTAAAGCCCTGTGAAAACGCATTTTTCTAAAATGCATTAATCCACTTCTGTACTAACATAAATGCGGATGTCTGACATTTTGAATGTAGATGCTCCCTCCCTCGTTTTACCACTTGCACAAAGTCCCTGGGACGAAATTGCATCTTTTTAAGATGATTTCATTTTTGTCTGCTGTGTCTAAAAGAAAGCTCTATTCATTTATTTTATGAATGACGGGCCAAAATGAAGACTTAATGGACGGAGTTTGAGTAAATATTAGGTGAATTGTAATATCCTCTTTCTAAGAGGAGGATGATTTTGGCCGGCGTACAAGATCACAACGATGACCTAAAATGGGGGGAAAAAATCCACACATGATCCATTACACTTGCTCTTGTTATTACAGCAGAAAAGGAAGGGCAATTATCAGTCACCACCCGTTGTGTGTATTGGCATGGGTGCGGCGGAAGCAGCATGGAGCCGGAGCTGCTCTCTCTGCTAAAGCCGAGATGAAACCGGGGCCTTGTTTTCTGGGATGAGACAGTTAGGGAGCCTATTTACATGGTTTGTCAACCCGTTGTGTTTAAGGCCTTGTGGAAGCTGGAGCTAGTTCATAAACGCTCATTGTGTTTTATTCATAGTTCGTGCAGATTTGCTCTAGGTTTGTTAAAGTTCCCCAACACTCCCCCCTCCCTTTTGTTTGGTTTGTGTCATAGGAGGTGCTTCTTAAAGCACCCTGAAAAGAACTCCTGGAACGTAAATATTTTTTTTAGCCGTCCATCAACCAAGAGGGCAGTAAACACGGAGACGTGACGGGTGAAAGCACAGGTTGTCTAGTCAATTTTGACTGAACTGAGGATGTTGCACTTCTCACCGTGGGCCGATCTGAGAAAGGTGATGCAGAACCGAACCGTCTAAGATACAGCCTACTACATGATTCAAGGCTTTAAAATTTTATTCAGAACTTGTTTGAAGCAGAACACGAGTCAGCTTGCTTTAAAATATTTACCTGTAGGTTACTCCGCAAAAAAAATAAACCAATCCCTGAACATGGGCAGAAATATAACAACTTGACTTTAAAAAGCTTGAATCAGCTGACAGGAAATTGAATTGCTTTTTTTGTACTCTATATCAATAGAAAAAAAAGGGGGGGAGAGTGTAAATTCTGTTAAGATAATGAAATTGTTTCACTGTTTGACTTATTCCACAATGCGGTTGAATTCTCGAATCTGATTGGTCAGAAAGTGTGCATTGTTTTTGTGTAACAGCACGGCTTGGACAGTTGTTCTGGCTGTGACCTGAATGATGGGTTTGTATTAATGTTGTTGTTTTCTATAGTAACAGCTCATACACTTGTAATACAGATGCTCTGCATAATCAAAAAAAAATAAAAATGAACAGATTTGAAACAAAAAATGATTTGTTTAACAAGTAACAATTTGTAACTGTTTATGTTGTAATTTGTTTTGGAGACATTTACCATTTTATGGATGGAGTGTCAAAAAAATTACTTTTTTTCATGAGAGAGAAGGGGATGCTGGTGAAGGAACGACTGCTCGTCATTGCTTTAATGCAAGCGATAACGGGAATTTACTTGTTTCACGACATCAAAGCTAACTATAATCTCTTAATGTCTGGTGTCGTTCATTGATGATGGTAATCTTTGGCAAATCACTGTGGTATAAGCAGAATAGCGCACTCCAGACTGTGCAGTTATACGAAAATAATCCACCCACAGTCGTTTGAGGAAAATAGGAACGGTCTCCTAGGACTGTGCCATAGCGTATTGTCCATGATCTACTGGGACGATAGTGTTTACCCACCACAACGTGGGCGTCTCGCACATAGAACGAGAACAAGCGTGGGGGAAGGCGGAGTTCCAACCCTAGAAGAGGAAGAGGAATTAATCCCCCAAAAAGGAGCTTCCTCAGTGATATGAAAGTGGTTCGGATACAGAAGATCAGATGTGAATCAAATGTCTGATTTGTAAAGTGCGTCAAAAACCGTGCCAACAAAGGGTGAAAAACGTATCGAGTTTGTTCCACCACGTCACGCAAGAACACTGACCAGACTATGAGGAAAGGCAGAAGATGGTGTTGAACGTTAGTCTTTTCTATCATCATTTATATCGTTTCCACACAATAAATCCCATGAAATATTATAGTTTTAGCTCCATATCGCCCATCCATACCGTCTCAGATCACACATTTACGTGGCCTACTTGTTGGAGATGACTATATCTCTCCAACCACATGCGTTTGAACTTAACAAATATTTACTAACTCCCCTAAACGTTCCTTTTGGATCTTCTAGATTAGTAGGCTTTCTTAGTAAATGCTTTTAAGTTTAAGCTCATGGTGTGTAATTTGAAAGCTTTGAGCTCTCACCAGTGTCCCAAACCCCCCACCGCAGTTTTCACACTCTGACCTGTTCACTGAAGTTATTTTTCCATGCATTTAAATTCCAGATGGCTTTAAAGCCAGATGAGATTCATTTCTGTCCTTGTTTAGTTTTATTATTAATCTCTGCTTTAGAGACGGTGTGGTGGTGGTTGTTTATTATTATTTTTATAGAAAACATTTCCAGGTTGTTGGTCTTTCTCTCTCTCTCCTCTTAACTTTGAGCTATTTTTGGAAACCTGGTTTACCTCGA
Source organism: Ameiurus melas (assembly GCA_012411365.1). Classification (NCBI taxonomy): domain Eukaryota; kingdom Metazoa; phylum Chordata; class Actinopteri; order Siluriformes; family Ictaluridae; genus Ameiurus; species Ameiurus melas. The sequence continues at coordinate 3,289,701 of CM022779.1, forward strand.
CGCTGCAGATCATTAGCATGTAATTACAGGAAGCGTTCAGAATCCTGCTTAAGAGATCATCAGTCACAACCCTGCAGCCATGAAATCTTTGGACATGGCCCATCCTTTATCAGTGATGGATTAGCGAGCTATAAAAGTGGGATTACTCTCTTCAATAATGCATGTAGTTTTAAATGGGTAGACTGAAAGGGCAAAGCTGTGGCTGTTGGGATGCTCTTGGAGCTGTGTACCAGGGCGTCCTATGGTGTTTATCATTTAATGTCTCTCTCGGCATGTGATCAGAAAGTCAGTCTTTGTTAGAACCCTACCTCCACAGTGTGTGCTTGTATTTCTCCAGAGTCTGATTGATTTGGTTTTTCTTCTCTCCTCCTCAGGCCTACAACATCCATGTCAACGGGGTCCTGCACTGCCGAGTGCGCTACAGCCAGCTCTTAGGCCTGCATGAACAGGTAACAAACTCTTGGGGGAATTTACTGAAGGGATCTAGAAGTGAGGTAATAAAGCACTTCATGCCTAATCTAGATTAGTAGATGGATGGAACAATATTTTATTGATTCCTCCTCTGGTGAGATTAATAGCATTTTAAGCATTCATTTTCAAACATCAGTGTTTTCCAGTAGGGGGGGGCTGAGCCTACTCATTCCTCTCTTTGACCTTTTTGAATAAGCTTATTTCGGAGAACATCCAGGTCACGTGGATGTCCTGTGATTGTTGATGAATGGAGAGAACTTGAGTGTTTCTGCCTGGAAAGCCACGTTTAGTGCTCTGGGTACTGCTGTTGCTAGGTAACCGAGCATGTGTGGTCAGATGATGCGCCCTGGTTACGAGGGTTGCCATGCTGGAGGGCAGCAGTCGACTCGCTCTGATCGGCCCCAAATCTAATTACCTCCATGTAATTAGAAGAGGTGTGAAGACGTTTGTTTGCTCATTTTGTTTTTGTCCCTATGTATATACACTATGGTGTATATAGTGTAGTCATTTTGTATCGTGTGCTGATGTATTATTATTGTTATTCCTCTATATCGCTCGTATGCATCGGAACAGTGTGTCGTTTCCCTAGGACCACGCTGCAACACTGAACAATGCAGTGGCGAATTACACAGGACTACGTAAAGTGCACGTGTGTGATCGTGGTGTTCAGTTGTGCGTACAAGTACACATTTGTATCTGGATAAATGTTCATGTATTATGTCGGTTTAGGAAATTAGGACCGTCGTGGATTGTGAATGTCGCTTCGGAGAAATGTTTTGCTGAAACAAATGTGAAAATTTCACTTGTATGAGGAGGTCTACATCCAGGTTGTGTTTGTAGGAACTATGGTCCGTGGTTATGCCTGGTTTTTGTTTAATTTGCACTTTGCGTCCTTATGATTATAATGAATCATTATATTTACTCTGTAGTGCATGGTGTCTGTGGTTAACAAGACCACCTGCAGTACATATCACACATGAGCTACAAATCAACTCGCACCTTCCTGTTTCTCAGGTCCAGTAGTATTACACCTAAGGTGGCTGCTGCATCGAAAAGCTCACATTTCTGTGAACCCAGTGGAAGGAGGCAGCTTCAGACACCGCTTAAACTGTCTGCTCATCTGCAATAAGATTTTCTGCTGTATTGAATGCTTCGGCCGTAACTAGTCTGGAGATCATGGTCCACATCGATTATGATGTAATGGATTCGGAGGGGGTTGTCCGTAAACGTCGCTTAGAAAGACTGCATCTTTGGTGCCAATATGCATTTCCTCAGTGTTCTGGTTACAAGCATGATTGTTTACACATTTATTGTGTTTTACTTTTGGAACAGATCAAGAAAGAGTATGGCAACAACGTGGTACCTGCCTTCCCCCCAAAGAAGATCTTCACCCTCACGCCTGCAGAGGTGGAGCAGCGTAGAGAGCAGCTGGAGAAGTACATGCAAGCTGGTGAGTTTGACGTAATGACCATGTTTTCTTAATCTCGGTCCTCCATGTAGTGCGAGTCCAATTACGTTCTCTAAACTCGTTTCGAGTTGTTGTAAGTCAGCTCTTTTAAAGTCCCTTAATTGTGCTGATCCTGATTACCATGTAAATTCCAAGTACCGCATGGATACCTGCACTTTCCTATATATTTATAGACATGTCCTACTAGCAAAACTGGCAGGATAATGTTGGAGAGGATTTTTGACTAAATAAACCTCAGTGTTCTGCTACTACGGCTCAGCTTGCCATTAGGTTTAACGTCGGACAGAAATACTTTTACTGACGTCTTTTGTATTCTGGCGTTGCTTTTAAACGGCTTGGAAGGGTTGGACGAAATCATTGGTTAAAGCCAGCCAGGGGTGACATTCTGCATGTAAAGGCAAATCGTTGGAACATGGCAGCACCATGAGCCGTTTGTTCTAATCCATTTCAGTCCCGACACATGCAGCCAAACAAGCTAAGCCTTGTTGAGCGTATTTGCTCATAGTCTGAGAGCACACAGGCCGTTCTTGGCTGGCCACTTGCACCGTTACATCATGGTTTAAAGCGGTTATGGAAAATGAACCACTGCACACAGTCTTTTTAGAGCGCACACATTTTTGTTTACACAAATACGATGGGCGCCTTTTGAGCGCTGTGGATGGACAACGTGCTATAAAATGATGGGTTTATACAACGCTTGGTTCCATCCAAAGCTTTTTATACGTCGTCCAAAAAAAAAAACAAACCTCATTCTGATGAACACAAGGGTCTGTTTAGAGAAACAATGATGCATACAGTTTAAATCACATTCTTTGTAGGTTTTTTAATTGCTATACTGATTTAAGAATAAGGAGCTCTTATTTGATAAATTCTGTTAAGAAATTATTTCATTTGCTACCATTAATTATTAGTGGTTAGCACGTTCGCCTCACACCTCCAGGGTCTGGGGTTCGATTCCCACCAGGGCCATGTGTATGCGGAGTTTGCATGTTCTCCCCGTGTTGCGGGGAGTTTCCTCTGGGTACTCCGGTTTCCTCCCCCAGTCCAAAGACATGCATGGTAGGCTGATTGGTATGGCTAAATTGTCTGTAGTGTATGAATGGGTGTGTGTTGTATGTGTGTGTGTGTGAGATTGTGCCCTGTGATGGACTGGCACCCTGTCCAGGGTGTACCCTGCCGTGTGCCCGTTGAGTCTTGGGATAGGCTCCAGTTTCCCCGCGACCCTGAAGACAGGAATAAGCGGTTGAAGATGAGATGAGACCATTACTAAGCAGATATCGATAGTTTTAGTTAAATGGTGCTTTATTTAAACGATTACCAGTTTCTTTCAGTATATTTGTTCATTGTATGGAATAGCCTCCTATTTATGTTCCTATACAGGTTTGTCAATGTAATTCAGTCCATGAATCAGATGTTTATCGGGCAATACAATCAACATAAATACAGTAACATTATGAATGGTCACTAAATATAAAGTAAAGGATTCCAGATTCATATTAGAAATGTATCGCAAGATGAGTTTGCACGCCTTATTTGTATTTATAAACTTGAAGTTGTAACTTTTTTTTTTTTTGTATTTCAGACTTCAGAATAGAAGACTTTTTCTGAAACTGGTTCTCAAGGTGTTTTGCTACAAGTTGAACCAATTTATGCATGTCATTAAAACTGTGTGCACACCCAGCTTTAGTTGTTACAATGTTCCTGTCAGAACTTGACACTTTGTTTTTTTTTTTTTTTGGTCGTTTTTTTTTTTAACAGTGCATCAGGATCCTCTGCTGGGAGCCAGTGAAATGTTCAACAGCTTTTTAAGAAAAGCCCAACAGGTACAAACTGTAATGTGCTGTAATGTTTCGAATACTGTGTGTGAAATGAGGTGTTTTGAGTGGTCTGTTGAACGGTTTTGTTTCCTCTATGGGCTTAGCAATTAGCACGTTTTCCTCGCACCTCCGGGGTTAGGGGTTTGACTCCTGCCTCCACCCTGTGTGCACAGAATTTACATGCGGTTCGGGGGTTTGCTCCTGGTACTCTGGTTTCCTCCTCCAGTGCAAAGACATGTTATAGGCTGACTGGCATTTCCAAACTGTCCGTAGTGTGTGTGAGATTGTGCCCTGCGATGGATTCGCACCCCATCCAAGGTGTGCCCCCCTTGGTTCCTCAGCTCCATTAAATATTGTTTCGGACTCATTTTCCTGTGCTTGTTAAAGTCTGCATGAGGAACAGAATGAGGGATTAGTCAGGCTTTGCTGTGTCATTTCTGCAGAGAACAGTGGCTATTTTAACATCCTCCCACATTAGCATTTGAGTAATATTCAACAAAAGGTTTGGTTATCTAGGACCATCGTGGTGTCCAAGGACCCCTAGACTGTCCGTTATAAGTTATTATTTTGTTGGAGATGGCTGTCTCTTTCCACCCACATGCATTTGAACTTAACATATATTCACTAACTCCCATAAATGTTCCTTTTGGATCTAGATTAGTAGGCGTTCTTAGTAAATGCTTTTAAGTTTAAGGTCACGGTATGCAATTTGAAATGCAGATACATTGTCCGGCACACAGGGTTGGAGCTCTCACCAGTGTGGACCCCCACCCCAGCAACCAAACCCAAAATTTGAATAAAAATGACTTCTGATGGGACAGAGCAAAAAAACAAAAACATTCTGCCTTCAGTAAATAGGCAAGCTGTTATTGTGTTGTGGTGTTTTTGTTTTGTTTTGTTTTTTTGTTTATTTTAAAAGGGGCCCCTGACTGTAAAAACAGATTCAGAACACCTGGTCTACATAGTTGATATCTGTCTTTCCTTTGTCCTCTTTGGCCTCTTTCCTCTGATCCAAATATATATTTATTAGATGTCTGTCATTTATCTGCAGCTTTCCAAAGCCCCGCTGTTCAGACACCTGCTGTTTTCTCTTTACAACAGGAGACACAACAGATCCCCACTGAAGAAGTCCAGCTGGAGGTGCAATTATCCAACAGCCAGAAGGTCAAAGTCAACATCTTGACGTCAGACCAGACCGAAGATGTCCTTGAGGTAAAGACGCTGTGCAGCCAGAACTGGATCCAGGACGATTTGCGTATGACTTTTTAGTACTTGAGCTGAAGGTTTAGCTAAAGTTGCCAGACAGCATTACCTGGACGCATCCTGATTGCTTCCTGGGTTTGTGTTCTTCCATCTGGGATTCTTGAAGTGATTTGTGTTTGTTGTGTAGAAGGTTTTTATTGGAAACTTTTTGGCAATTTTGGCAGTGATATCGGGGGCCGACCTAAAACAATTAACCACGATGGCATGTTTAAAATCCTGCTGTGACTGTCCTACCAGACACCAGTTTCACTTCATTGTTCCATGTCTTTAGAGAGGAAATGCCTTTTGGACAGAAAATGTGCTCCAAATTAGTTGTTCGCACAAAAGGACTTCTTACTTAGAGCTTAAGATTCCTGCCAAACCCACAATCCAGAAAAACAAGCTCAATTATGTATTCAGACTGGTGCTTGTTCGTTTCTGCTTCGGTTTGTATCCAAATGGGAGGCGCAGAGCCCAGCTGAGTGCTCTCTGGAGAAAACACATTACACTTCTCGGTTTGCTCGAACACCGTTTCAGTTGCATTGCAGATGCTAAATGCTTCCCCCAACTGAACATTAGAGTGCAGCCTCTTTTCTGTATACTGTTCTTTTACAGACCACTTTTTTCAATAAAAGTAGGACAATTCCCGTGTGTGTGTTAGGCTTGTGCTTATTTAAGTGTTTCTAGAGTGATTGAGTGATAGAGTTGGCATGTAGCCTAGAAGAGATGCACTTTCAGCAACAACGTGTTCCTTTGATACAGCTGAGTTGGGAAGATTTGAGTCGGTGTTGCTGCCAAGCTAAGTCAGCAAACCCATTGCAGTTTTAATGTTGCACCATTTATATAGTGCTTTCGAATGGATGTAGGTCATTTGAAACATTTCCGGTTGTCTGAAAATCTGATGACGAGGTACACTTTTAACCAGTGTCTCTGGGGAAACCGAAATGTTTTGGGGGTGGAAAATCTTTGAACTGACCTTTCCTGATTGACACTTGCTATGGATGCACTGCAAAGCTTGGGTTTTTTTTATTATGCAGCACCTTCCTCATCGTGTCTCCGCTGTGGCCCACGTGGCCTTGTGCTATTGAGTCTCAGCTGTGTCAGGCTCACTCAGCCCTCTATTAAAGCATGTTTGACCCTGCAAGTTTGCATTCTGAGCAAAAAGGATCAAATGCCAAGGTAGTTGATGTTTGACGATCGCCTGATCGATGCAGCCAAGTGACTTTCTGCATAAACATATTGATGAGTGACTTAATCATGAGATCATCTTGTTCTAATGTTTATATCTAATAATATCTGCTTGTGAAGCAAGTTTTCAGGGTGTCTTTTTGATTTCTTAGATTTTTCTTTTTTGCCTTTCATGTAGTGGAACATGTCTGGATGTGTTACAGTGCCTTGCAAAAGTATTTGGCCCCCTTGAACTTTTCAACCTTTTGCCACATTTCAGGCTTCAAACATAAAGATATAAAATTTTAATTTTTTTTGAAGAATCACCAACAAGTGGGACACAATTGTGAAGTGGAACGAAATCTATTGGATATTTTAAACAACAATCAGTCGTACACTGCACAAATCTGGCCTTTATGGAAGAGTGGCAAGAAGAAAGCCATTTCTCAACGTTTGGTGTGACGTTTGGTGTGTCTCCCAGGTGGCTTGTGGCAAACTTTAGACGAGACTTTTTATGGATATCTTTGAGAAATGGCTTTCTTCTTGCCACTCTTCCATAAAGGCCAGATTTGTGCAGTGTACGACTGATTGTTGTCCTATGGACAGACTCTCCCACCTCAGCTGTAGTTCTCTGCAGTTCATCCAGAGTGATCATGGGCCTCTTGGCTGCATCTCTGATCAGTCTTCTCCTTGTCTGAGCTGAAAGTTTAGAGGGACAGCCAGGTCTTGGTAGATTTGCAGTGGTCTGATACTCCTTCCATTTCAAAATGATCGCTTGCACAGTGCTCCTTGGGATGTTTAAAGCTTGGGAAATCTTTTTGTATCCAAATCCAGCTTTAAACTTCTCCACAACAGTATTACGGACCTGCCTGGTGTGTTCCTTGGTCTTCACGATGCTCTCTGCGCTTTCAACAGAACCCTGAGACTATCACAGAGCAGGTGCATTTATACAGAGACTTGATTACACACAGGTGGATTCTATTTATCACCATCAGTCATTTAGGACAACATTGGATCATTCAGAGATCCTCGCTGAACTTCTGGAGTGAGTTTGCTGCACTGAAAGTAAAGGGGCCGAATAATTTTGCACGCACCACTTTTCAGTTTTTTATTTGCTAAAAAATTTTAAAATATTCAATGGATTTCGTTCCACTTCACAATTGTGTCCCACTTGTTGGTGATTCTTCACAAAAAATTTAAATTTTATATCTTTATGTTTGAAGCCTGAAATGTGGCAAAAGGTTGAAAAGTTCAAGGGGGCCGAATACTTTCGCAAGGCCCTGTAGTTGCAAGCAAAGAAAAAGAAATAAATGTTCACCCCTTTTCGTTTTAATATGAACTCGTAGCGTTGTACTTCAACTTCATGATCATGCGAGTCCTGATCCAAGTTTGTTACCTAGGCATATACTGTATCTAAATACTGTAAGATGTTCCTGTGCTGCATTACCAGACACAGTGAGTATTGAATTGATTAATTCTCTTTTACCCCTACCCCCACCCCCCTTATAGGCTGTTGCATCGAAACTGGAGCTGCCTGATGATTTGGTGGGCTATTTCAGCCTCTTCCTAGTTCAGGAAGGGGTAAACGGAGGCTGCACATGTAAGTACACAACCAGTATCTACTGGTTTGATGTGATTTGTATAAAAATATGTGTACCAGATGTTTTCATTTGTAAAAGCTCATGACATGCTGGATAATCTGGGTACTCTTGTATATACAGTGTGCATATCTCTTATATAAGTTTGACTAGTAAGTGCACATATTTTATATATGTATATCTGCTATAGTTCTTCTATTACAACCTAGTATAATGCTATCCATGTGAAAAGATACTGCACATATTCACAACCAATAGCCTTGTTTTGTTTTTATTTTCTTATACTGCATTCAACCTACTCTTTGGCTCTGCACAAGCCTATTATTTGCACTTCCCCTAGTCTGTTACGTTGAGATATTAGCATCCAATATCTCAAAGCGTCCTCATATTTAAGTTTCTGTTGTGGACATTCTACTTGAAACTATTTTGCCGTATATTTAAAGTGAACTTTGAATTTTTGGACTCGTGCCATGTTAATAAGGCTGGTGATGAACAAAGCTGTTTATTCCCAGATGAAGACAGAGTTCCCGAGAGTAAGCTTGTGTTAGTATGACATTAACAACCTTGCTGCTGGCTCATCACCTAATTACTGACTGTTTAACAAGCTATTATACTTTTACATTAATAATACACCTACATTTATTTCCAAACTGTCCAGTTTGTGTGAGTCTGTGCCAATGATAGCTTCAGATTCTTGTTCTTGGCTGACAGGAGTCGAACCTGATGTGGTCTTCTGCTGTTGTAGCACATCCACCTCAAGGTTTGATGTTTTGTGCATGCCGAGATGCTTTTCTGCCCACCGTGATTGAGTTACTATATGCTTGCTGACAGCTCAAAATAATCTACCATTTCCCTCTGATCTCTCTTATCAGCAGAGTGTTTCCACTCATGGAACTGTTGTTCACTCGCTATCTTTTCTTTTTTTTTTTTTTTTCCCCCCCACACCAGTGTGTGTGGTGAAAACCCAGGAGTTCCACAGTTTCTGAAATATTCAAACCAGTCCTTCTGGTACCAATATCCATGCCACGATCAGTCACTGAGATCACTTTATTACTGCTGCTTGATGTGAACGTTAACTACAGCTCTTGAGCTGCGTCTGCATGATTGTATTCATGTATTGTAACATGATGTATCCTGCGCATTCAGTTTTCTAAATCAGTCCAAGTGTTCCTAATAATGTGGACAGATAGGTTTAGAGTTAAAACTCCTAATAACGATTGGTTGGATTTTCCACCCTGTAAGAAAAATCAGAAAATCACTTTGAGAACCAAGGCTTTCTAGGACAGTAGACTGTGCTGTAGACAGTAGGATTTAGATTTGCTTACTTGCCTCGAGCCCTTCACTAGATGAAAAATCTATTCTTGGCTGCCAAAGCTGCACTCTCATCAAAATGCAAAGTATATTGACTGATTAGATTTCTTTTGCCTGAGATGCCCTTCGCTTACATATAACTTCCCCCAAAATTAGAAGATTGCATTCAGAATCTCAGGCTTTATTTTAGCTCAGATAACCACTCTTTACAACCGTGCTGAGCAGAAAAGCATCTCCGAGTGCTTGTTAAACAGCAGACGACCGCGTCGGGGTTCACTTCTGTCAACCGTGAACAGGAATCTGAGGATACACTGGAGATTATTTTTATTTTTTAAATAAATTTTTTATAATTTCCGGACTATTTTTTTTTCACACGCTTTGAACACTGCGGTTTAAACAATGATGCGGCTAATTTATGGATTTTTTACGGGCTAACGAGTTTCATGCCGCCAAAACTTTTAGCCTAAACATTTAGCCTCGTCACATCGGACCAATGAAATGACCCAACAGGTCACAGTGGACCAATGAAACTGGTCGAATTAAATCTAAAGCGCTCACACTACATTCTTCAGATCAATTGATTTGCGATTCGTGCACACCCCCTCATCAGGGAAAACACTCGAAGAAATGCAGATTGTCTTGTCGTGTGTTTTAGTATTGCCCGAAGCTGTTAGCAGTTTGGCTGGTGTGTATATATACACCGGGAGAAATGACACACACAATGCGGGTAATTCGATATAGAGTTAGAATTAGGTAGTGAATATAGTTAGTCTTTGTTCATGCCATGTGTCTTAGTTCTTGTTCATGTTTCGTAGCCATAGTCCATGTCTGAGTTCATGTCAAGGCTAGTTAGCTTATAGCATAGCTTATAGCATAGCTTATAGCTTAGCCTGTAGCCTAGTAGCTTATAGCATAGCTTATAGCCTAGTAGCTTGTAGCATAGCTTATAGTCTAGTAGCGGATAGTATAGCTTAGAGTTGTATAGACTTAGTTTAGAATATAGATGTAGAAGTGGTTTATAGAGTCTTTGTTTCATGTCGTAGTTCATGTTTAGGTTAGTTGGTTTAGTTAGCTTAGTTCATTGAGTTGCTCATGTGTTGTTTCTCTTGAGTCTGCTCTCCTGTTTCAATAAAAGCTCTCGTCCTAACTGCACTTGCATCTGTCCTGCTTCGTTTACATCACGAATCGTGACCGTTACAATGTGGACACCTGCGGCTTATAGACAAGTGCGGCCTATATATGTACAAAATTGTTTTGCTTTTTAAAATTAGCGGGTGCGGCTTATATTCAGGTGCGCTCAATAGTCCAGGAATTATGAGGAGAGAGAGAGAGAGATATACACACACACACACACACACACATACATACATACACAAAATATAATATTTTGTATCCACCTTTATTGCAGGACTCACAAGTGCCGAGTTTGCACTTATTTTTTCTTGGATTAATACATTAATTTCTGCACTGCTTTTTCCAGATTTGTTAGTTATAGCTCGCTCTTTCTTTCTCTCATCATGTCATGCCAGTTTTGAGTTTTTAAAAAAAAATTCATGCCAGTTTGATAGTGTTCATGCTGTCTGTGGAGCACACTTGCACATCTCCTTGGGGAATTCTTTCTCGTTCGTTCTTTCTCCATCTTATCTCTGCCTTTCTCCCTCTCATCTGTTCCCCAAACTTTATTTTTGGGAACAGGATCAAGAGTCTGTCAGCTATGAGAAAACACATGCTCTATAGGAGCCCAAAGCAGCTGTAGAGTCCTCAGTGGCAGCATATGGGTTGTAAAAAAAAAAAAAAAAAAAGTGAAGTGTAGCAGTCTTTAAGTATTTAAGCAAGTAAGACTAAGTAAAAAAAAAATAAATTAAGTTGAAAAAAATGAGGTTTGTGCTGACGTATTAAGCAAACTACAAGTAAAGAAGCTATCACTGAAATGGATAGCTGTTGGTCTGTTTTGTTGGTTTACTGTTCATCACATTTAGCTTCTTGGATTCAGAAGTTCACCTTGACTATTTCAACCCCCCACTTGCCCTCTTCTTCTGCACGCCAGAGAAAAGAAAACCACCTGTTTTTATCTGCCGACTCCCTGTCTTGGGTCCTCAGCTTGCCAACTAATAAAGCTGTCAATTGCCCAGATGGCTTTCTCTTCATCTCTCATCATTTGTTTTTACCATCAGAATGTCCTTGAGGCTACTCATACACTCTTTCTCCTGTCTGTCTCTCGTCTCTGTGTCCTCTCCCACCGCGCCGCAGTCGTGAGAAAGCTGCAGGAGTTTGAGCTGCCCTACGTGTCGGTCACCAGCCTGCGCAATCCCGACTACCACATCGTCCTTCGCAAAAGGTACACCATGACATCAGTATGCCACGAAGCATGTTTACTCACAGCACACTTTACTTCTCGGTTTAGTAAATCATTTTCCCAGGGTGACGTTTTCCTGTTGCCGTCAAAAGGGCATGCTGAGTCAACACTGGCTACAGTTCAGTTGTGGTTCAGGAAGTTCAATAAGACTTTATAAAAATTTTTTTTTTTAAACCCACCACACACACACACACACACACACACACATATATATATATATATATATATATATATATATATATATATATATATATATATATATATATATATATATATATGTATATATATATATATGTGTGTATGTATGTATATGTGTGTGTTTAAATTCCATATTGAAGTATCATGGCTTTTCTTTTTACTTGCATGCACGTTGAAAGAGCAGGACAATGGAACCCGAGTGAGACTCCCTTGAGGCTGTTCTTCACAAGAATGACTAAGTTGTTTTTTGCTGTCTGCTTTTCCTGTATTCATTTCCTGTAGCTTCTTAAGCTTGGTATATAGGTTTACTTTCCAACTCCGTTCGGCCAGCTTGTTTCTCCGAGCACTTATCCCAAAAGGGTTTTGAGTTCAAGGCAGCATGACTTGGGCATTCCTTCTGAAACTCAACACTGCATTAGCATAGGAAAACTTGCTCAAATAAAGGCTCCTTGTAGGATAATGTTATTGTTTTGTGGGTTTTTTTTTTTTTTTTTTGGTCCTTTTTACCAGTAAATTATCCTGCTTGATAAATATTTATACTGGCTTAATAATTGATACTCTGACACTTTGGCCTCTGGCAGGCACGATCCGTGTTGTGAAATAGTGCAACTCCGTTCCTCTCACCATTTCACAATACTCTCCATCCACACTCACTCCCCCCACCCTTGTTTGACCATGTAGAGATGGCTTCATCGGAGTTTTCAGTGCAGAATGCCTGACCGTGGGTGGATCGATGGCTTCACAAACAGATGCGCTAGGGTTTTGTACAAAGCTGCAGTTTCAACATCATTTCTTAATGATTTCTCCAGCATTCCAGCCACGCATTTCAATAGAGTGTGCTTCTCAGCCTTCTAATAAAAATAATACTGGCTGTGTTCTCATCTAATTATTGTGCTTGCTCGGTGGTCTGTATGTCCATTCTGATGTTTTACACGTTTCCTAGGATGTATGTGAAGTCTGAATAAGCCAGCCAGTCATTGGTTTGCCCCTAGATCGGGCAAATTTTAGGTTGTTAATTTTATAGATTGTTTTATTTGATACTCTTCTATTAAAGCAACTTTTATTCTTACTTCTACACTTTAATCCTAATCAGTCCATACAGGAGTTCAGGGTTTTTTGTTTTTGTTTTTTGTGATTGTTGCTGCTAAAAATGCTTGATTTTGCTGTAGCTTTTTTTCTTTTCTTCAAAATTTGCCATGCAATTTGTGGCGTTAAAAAAGAAAAAAAAAAGTATGCTTTTTTTTCTCAGAAAAGTACTTGAATTGTCGAACTTGTAATTGCACCGAATTGTTCTGCACTTGTGTCTTTCACAGTGATTTTTTTGTTGGTAAATGAGGCTTTTTTTTTTAGCTGTACTCACGTTTGACACGGGAATCAAAGGGGGCTTTGGCTGAATGCGAGTTGCGATGTCACGACTCGTCTTCGCTCAAATCTGCAGTAATTTTGCAAAATTGCAAGCTCTGGAAAATATTGTAGAGTTCCCTTGAAATTTTATTTATTATTTTTTTGTGTGTGTTCTGCATTCATAAAATCCTGGAGGGACTGTCTAATGTACTCACTTTTTAAAATATATTTTAGGTTCAATATAAACAATAGAAGCACTGTTTTAGAGGTTTCACTTGTTAAGACTAAGTGTGGCTTATTTTCTCCTACAGTTATTGGGACTCGGCCTATGACAGTGATGTAATGGAGGATAGTGTGGGTCTTAGCTTGTTATATGCACAGGTACAGTATGTTTTGAACCCCTTTTGAAATGAGAAAATCTTGGTTGTTTCTGGTGTTTAATAGCTGTTGCTTATTGAAGACACATGCATGTTCTTTTAAATGTATTTGATGTGTTGAAAGTCTCCGTCTGTAGCCACAACACTAATATTACTCCTTTTGAAGTTCTCAAAGACTGGTTTATTAACACAAAGCTCGAAACTTTGCAGCCATTTAAGGTTCTGTTGGGTCAGAGTAAATTTCCTTTAAACTTGATTCAACCTGTGTGAAAGCCAAAAGCCGACACAGTCTTAATAAAAATAAATCATTGTAATTTTTGGAAAGCTGTCATATAAATATCGTGATTGAATTCTCTTGGAGCAAGTATCCATTTAGTCTGACTGCACATCTGTATTGTACTGTATTTTGAGCTGATGTGTTTGAGCTCTGTGTGTAGGCACATTTTCTACACTGCATTAATATTTGGAAACCGTGAAGTAAAGCTTGTCTTCTGTCTTCAGACGGTGTCGGACATCGAGCGAGGCTGGATTCTGGCCAACAAAGACCAGCACAGACAGCTGAAATCCCTGCAGGAGAAAGGCTCAAAGAAAGAGGTGAGAGTGAGTGCTCAGCACAGACACGTCTGATCTCCTCCTCGAATTCGCATAAGAGATGGTCGCTGTCATTTACTTTAATCCACGTTGCTTTCATAGTTCATCAGATTGGCTCAGACGCTGAAGTACTTCGGCTATATCAAGTTTGATCCCTGCATCACGGATTTTCCAGAAAAAGGTTGCCATGTCATCGTCAGCGCTGGCAACAACGAGCTCAACTTTCACGTCAAACTGCCCAATAACCAGATGAAGGAAGGCAGCTTTAAAGTCACACGCATGAGGTGCTGGCGAGTCACTTCATCTGTAAGTGTCAACTTTGTCGAAAGGTTATCTAATGGTATCAGCTTTGTTCAATTGTTATATATCATATATGGTTCAGCTTGAACCCTAATGCATGTCAGCTTATTGTTGGCTAATGGAGTTTTAATCATGTTCTGAAAGCTGTTTCCATGATAGCATAATAATGGTAAAATTACAAAAATAGCCTTGACGTGAGACATTGAAAGTGGCTCTCTGCCAGTTTCCATCACGTTTTCCTGCAGTCGTAATGAGTGTGACTCCCTTTAGGCAGCAGTGGTGTAAATATTTCTGTTCCACCGAGCTGAGAAGAGTCTGCATCAAAATAGGTGCTGGCTAACGGTAATTGGCTAAAGCAGTCGCTCTCATTAAGGAGTGACGCCTACATAAGCCTGCCATCCATCCATCTTAGTCCTGGTGTTTAGGCAATCATCCATCTGCCTCACTGCTGTTATATTTTCAACAGAACGCCTCTGCCTTCCAATACACTTACAGCTTATTGGCACTTCACTGTGGATTATATTACTCATCACACAGTCTTGTTACCCCCCCCCCCCCGACCTAAACAAATTAGACACTGCTTTGCACACGTTTCAGTTTGGATTGAGATCGATGCACCATCTATGCAAACTGTTTGGCGAAGTCTTTGTTTGTCTAGACGGAAACTATTGCAGGACTTTTTATCTTCTGAAGGAAGCATTTTCAGACAGTGGCCTCCCACACAGATAGCCTGTCTCCCGTTATTACTCTGGAGTTTTCACAAAAGGATGTGGAAACACTTTGTATATTTTATTTTCTGCTCAGGCATTCCATTAGCCGAAGGGAAGTTGAAGGCGAAGCAGCCTTCGCTCATCAGGGGGAAATGAAGAAAACATTTTTTAAAATCTCTTGGGATCAGAGCCTTATATAGAGAGGTGTTAAAAGTTTGTCTTGGGAGAAATCTGACAATTGGGCTTTACAACATTTTATTTATTTATTTATTTCCCTTCCCTTGTTACTTTAAAATGCAGTCCCGAGTGGTGGTGGTGATGATTCAGGGTGATTAATGATGCTGCTAATTAGGAACAAATTAAGATTTGATGCTAATTAAAGTATCAAGGACTGTGCTAATGGCTGATGGTAAATAGTAATAAGCAGGATGAAGACTATGATCCGATTCCCCTCTGTAGCAAGTTCCAGTGGCCAACGGCACCGCTAATCCCTGCACCTCTGGCAAGTGTGAGGTCAAACTGGAGCTGGCCTTCGAGTATCTGATGAGTAAAGACCGTCTGCAGTGGGTCACCATCACAAGTCCACAGGTCAGTATTCCATCTCAGCCAGCTCATTTTAGAGCGAGGTTTATTTGTTTGATCTAGGTTTAATTTTAGTAGATCCCTTCCAGGTCAATGTCTCATCCTAAAACAATGTCCATTCCACTGGACGAGTCAAGCCAGGTCATATGGCTTAAAAAATGGTGGAAACCATTGATCGTTCTAATATAGTCATTATAAAATCATCTTTATTAATGTCTCTGAATGCAGTTACTTTTCTGTTGGCACAAAAATTCATTCATGTAGTGGCTGGCAGCCAGAAGTTTCTAACTTTTTTTTTTTAAATTTTTTATTTTGGAGGAATTACAAGGCGAGTCGGTTTAAAACAGTGGTTTAATGTTTCAGGTGCCCCCCCCCCACACACACACACACAACCGCATTGAAAACAAACTCGGTGTCGAATGGCTTCCTGTTTGTTCGTTCATTCATCTGTAGTAAAAGCTCTACCCAAGTGAGGATCGCTGTGGATCCAGAGCGTATGCTGGGAACACTGAGCACAATGTGGGAGAATTCCCCTGGATGGGCCAGGATGACTCTTAAGATTCAGCCACAGAAACTCCTTATGTATTGTTGTATTGATCCACCCCGGCTACGTTTAGCATTTTCTCCGTCTGCCTTCAGGAAACCGTTACAGGATCCTATACATCCATACAACCAGATTGAGGAACAGGTCGCATTACCCAGAGCAGTCGCATTACTCAACACTCCCGTTTACTCCTCTAGAACAACACCTCGCATCTCTCTGTAATACACTATCGTCGTCTTAAGTGCAGTTCAGACCTTTCTGAATTCGGCAGTACCTTCTACTACTGTACACTTGCATTTACACCCGTGTACATATTTTTGATATCGTTCCACAACCTCTTATGAATACTGCTACAACTGCTTACCATTTAACAGTATAGACTTGTGAATTATGAACCCTCCATTTCCATTTGAGCTCTTTTCCACACCTTTGTCCGTATCCTTTCTTATATATTTACTGTCCTTACTCTTTACTGGCTTGCTCCAGACAATATCTTGTGGTGATAAAGGTATCTTATCTTATTTTATTGGCACACTTATGTTTGGGTGCATGTGCTAGCGTTAAAACAAACATGGGCTTGGCTTTGTTGACGTGCCGTGCCGTTCGATTAAAAAAAAACACAAAAAAAAACCCTTTAATAACAAACTGTAGTACTGTAACAAGGGCTAAGGTTGTTTTAAATAAACTCGTATGGTTCGTGTTTTTAGGCAATCATGATGAGCATCTGTCTCCAGTCCATGGTGGATGAACTGATGGTGAAGAAGTCTGGGGGAAGCATTAAGAAAGTCAGTCAGTTTCTCTGTTTTGTTCTTATGTAACTGCTTGTCTGCCTGCCAGATCTCTCATGATCCCTCATCTCTCTCTTGGTTTTTGTCGCATGTGGTGTTTGTGCATAAATGTATACGCTTATTTTGATGAGCACGTTCAACCTCACAGATCTAACTCCTTGTGTTTATTGCGTTCATTTGCTGTTGCCCATTCTGTATTCGCGCACAGCTCCTAGTGTGTACAGCAGGGATTTCATTTCATACCCACATCAGATGTTGGCCTCGAGAAAGCACTCTGTTTTATTAAAAGGACTTTGTTGTTCTAATGCTCTCTTGTCAATCGTCTCCAACACCGTTCTGTGCTCCTCAGATGCAGAAGAAACGTCTTAATGGATCCATCCATCGATCCAACAGCCAGCAAGCTGTGAAATCTCCTCCATTACTGGTCAGGATGCTTATTCATTTAGATAATGCTTTTTGATTGTCAAAACATGGGCCGGTTTAACGCTTCGGATTTTATCCCCAGGATTCTCCCGATGCGAATCGGGAACAAGTCGTCAAGCTCTCGGTGAGTTCGGCTTGCTGTCCCCCACCCCCCCCACCTCCTATGCCCCCGGGTGTAAACTCATGCATTTCTGAGTGTGTTCCTCTAATCTTTGTGCTTTAGACCAAGCTGAGTTCCGTCTCCCTACGGGGGATCAGCGCCTCAAACTCGGCCAACGATCTCAGCGGCAGTGATTTTCACGGAAACTATGCCTTCGAGGGCATCGGGGATGATGACCTGTGATGCTCCTCTCAGACTGAAGCACAGGACAGCTGAGCCGAGCCGAGCAGGTTCGAGTGGAGAAGACGTGCCCGATTCCGCAAGATTCTAACACTCTGTTGTCCTGCAGCATTTCTCCAATAATCCGAAACATCCTTACAAATCACAAATTACTAAGGGGTAAGGGGTCTTGCATGTAATGAGGTGTCAACTTAGATAGGCATAGCACAAGCACAGTCCATTGTGTGCAATGCCCGATGTGGAACACGTGAACAAAATCAATATCAAAGCAAAAAACAAAAAATATCAAAGATGCACTGATGAGCTTGATCTTTAAAACAAAATCCGAGTATCTGCCGATACTCCCAGTCCGACATTCTCTTAGTAACCAGGTGGCTCTGCTAGCTTCCGTTGCCAAGATCTGCGTCATGTCCGTCAACGTCACATGCCTTCATGGCAATAAATATGTCTGTGAATGGGACTGCAAAATCATCAAATTCATGCTAACATTTCATCATCTTCAGTATCAAAACTCAGTGTTGAATCTGCGCATTCCTGAAAAGAAAGAAAAAAAAAAAACAAAAAAATCAGTGTTTCACACTGTGCCATCCTTTTAAGCAAGCACAGGGATGCATTGTTTTATTTCCTGCATCCATGAAACGAAATACTCTTATTGGCTGTGACAAAAGCTGCTTCTGATGTTAACCTCTACTGAATAGTACTTCCTTTGTTTAGAGACTCAAAGCTGTGCGTTCTCATCCTCTATGCTGTAACCAATGATTAACGTTAAATGAGCTTCACGCCGTCTCGAGCTGATGGCTACAATGAAAGTAGATCTGAGAACACTGATTTGAACAAGTCCAAACATGCTAAAGTCAGCTGCCTAAAACTGTACAGATTTTGGTTCAAGGCTTAAGTCTTTGTTTCATCAGTTCGGGAGTTCAGGAGGAATTACGACCTTCATGTGCAAAGTGCCAATCCTTGCCAATTATTATTATTATTTTTTTTTTCTCTGCTATTATCTAACCGGGGTTTTCAATGCTCTCCAAACTCCTCAGCATCATAGCTTCATAAGTATTGAATAGAAATTGTTGTACGGGTTCGGAATGGAAACCTCATCCTAATTAGATCATGCACCACACATGGAGCCATAGCATGGGCTGTTTTTTTTTCTTTGTGCCAACTCTTTGCCTTACAGTGATTTCAACCGCCTTACATTTCAAGCTTTCAAGTCATTTCAGTGTTTGGTCCTTGTCGATGTAAGCTCTGGTGAGAAATCTTGCAGAATTTAGAAAGAGTTCTGTTGGTGTTTGGGCAGAACCGCTTGCACATGCTGAACCCATGACTTTGCACAATATTATACAGACAGATGGCGTGACTCCTCATGGAAAACATTCTCAACCATATGCTCAATGTTGAAGATTTTTTTCTCTCTCTCTCTCTCTCAGATTTCCAACCAATATTTTGTGAAAGGTTTCTCACAAACGCCAAAATTCTAGTTTACTAAAGCATTTTGCACAAACATTTTAAAAAATCATGGTAGTCACTTTTATAAATGTACATGCAAATAAAAAGTATTCTGAAGTATTCATTTTACTAATATGTATTATCATTAGTATATTATAATCAAATGCCGTAGATCAACTATATCCAAGCTGTGTAAAGAGGGGGGGGGAAAAAAAAGGAATAGAAAGAACGTATACCGCTGTTTACAGAACTGTAGAAAATTAGAAATGGAAAGAACAGTGTTTACAAATTCCACATCCACGGTTGTCGTCTTACTCATTACGTATTCTGTATTTGTTCTCGGTTGGAAAAAACGATAATACAGACCATTTTGTGCTTTATAAAATGCATTGTAGCAATCATCTCAGAGGACCAGGTGGAAAATGGGGGGCGCTGCATTTCATATTTCAGGCTGGTGGTGTTTTAATATATATATATTTTTTATTCTTTGCATGGCAAAATTGTCCAATCTGAGTAAACGAGAAGCTTCATTCCAGAGATGTATTCCAGTGGGAGTGCTGTTTACCCAACAGAACAAGATCTGATCCGAGTTTTGATTTATCTAACTTGTCTGGGTCTTGATGATTTGAAGAGGTCATTCTCAACTCGATCAACTGTAAAGAGTGAATGTGTTTTCTGACTTATTCAAATACGTGAGCGTCAACTTCAGTATGTTCACCAGCAGCATATCTACAAGGGGTTTATGGTATATATTCTTAATGTCACACAGCCTAGCAGTTCTTTCAGAATTTAAAAGCAATGTCATGGATTTCAATAAAAGTAGATGCCAAATCTCTGCATTTCTATGTCGTGGTGTCTTTCCTGTGCACTTGCATAACATTTACGTTTATACCTTATCCAGAGTGACTTTCGTTTTATCTTTTACACATCTGAGCAGCCGAGGGTTAAGGACGTTGCTCAAGGGCACAACCGTGGCAGCTCAGTGGTGCTGGGATTTGAACTCATTCATGACCTTCCCATCAGTAATCCAACATAACTATCGGGCTCCCTCTGCTCCTTATAATTCATGGTATATCTGATTGATTGTGATGTGACCACAAATGACACGGCTATGATTAAAAAGGAGTGTGTTGCTCTACTTAACATTTCCCCCAACCCCTGCACATTATTCCTGCGAAATCTTAAATTATTCTTTAATTCTGCCTCAAGCTGGAGCCAATTAATCTATGACCCCTGGCCAGGTTCACACTTTTACTAAGGGCATCTGTAGAAAATGAAGGTCTGTAACGTAGATTCATAATGCAGAGTGGCTTTTATGACACTACAATACTGTCATGAAAACGATAGCACAAGGAGGTTGGTTTACTAACTACCCCAAACTGAGTCTGGTAGCCATTTTACCCCTCTGGGGGGGAAAAAAAAAAAAAAGATTTGCCAGTACGTTTTGATAACAGCCAGTTTAGCTCTTTCGTGCCACTACAGACGCCCTGTAGATATTTCATCATGCATCATACACACGTCTCACCACAGAGTACTTTATTCCAGGATATTTAAGGCAATTATGAAACGACTGCATAATTACAAGAGAGCACTTAAGCACCACACATCGAAAGGAATCCATCTCAATCATTTTTTTGGCAACCTGAAGGTTATAAACTGCATATGGAATTCGTGGTCCCTTTTCTTTTAGTTAATGCCACGGACGGCAAACGCATGCCAAACATTCTTTTTAACGAACAAAACACCTACAAAAATAAGTGCTTTACATAAGGTCAGGACATTCTAAAATGTTTACTATGCACTATTTTAACATCAGACAGAAGTCCACAATTAAGACACACAACCAAGGTGCAACACCGTCGCTATTAAATAAAATGACATTTGAAGATGTAGAAGCTGCTGTGGTTAGGATTCAGTTTTGGCACTGTAAAGGGATGTAGTGAAGGTTTAAAACTATCCGTTTGAGCAGCAAAGGCCTCGGGGAAACCACAGAAGGTTCAGCCAGTAAGGACAAATGGCTCTGTGGCACCGCAGATCAATGGACATCCGTGCAAGATTTACAACGAAGGAGAAATTGGATTTCATCTAGGTAGAATTATAAAATGTCTGTATGGCACTGATGAAGCAAGGGCACTCTGATCCAGAGTCTTGAAATACCCATCCAACCCTACGCAAAGGGAATGAGAACAGTTTGTGCACAAGTCTGTTTAGCAGCTGGAAACATAATGACAAAAAAAAAAAACGAAACCAAGACCTAAGCTTATGCTGGTACTGTAACACTTCATCTCAATTTTATATAATCTTATCATACTACAATTGTTCCTCCCATTGCCAGGCTACACCTCCTCTTCTTTCTCCTCCTCCTCCTCGTCAATCTCCGCCTCTTCCTCATTGGCAGGCAGCGGCACTGTATCCCACTCTTCTGTTCCTGCTACGTGTTTCTTCTGGTGCCGCTTGTAGTTGTCCCAGTGGCCTGTAGTGTACGTGCACGCATGGCACTTGTGTGGCTTCTCGCCTGTGTGACGCAGCATGTGCCTCTTCAGGTTCATGCTCTGGTTGCAGCTGTAGCTGCAGACGTTGCACTGGAAAGGTTTGGCACCCGAGTGAACCCGCTGGTGCCGCTTTAGGTTCGCCAAATTTCCGCAGGCGTAGTCACACAGGTGGCACTTGTAGGGCTTTTCGCCCGTGTGCACGCGGTGGTGCCGCTTCAGGTTGTCGAAGTGGGCTGAAGCGTATGGGCACTGTGGGCACTTGTAGGGCTTCTCACCGCTGTGCGTCTTCATGTGCCGGGCCAGGTGGTTGGGGTAGTGTGTGAGGAACGGGCAAGCGGCACACGTGTACACCCGATCCCCTCGGTGTCCCCGCTCACTGACATTACCTGCTGCATCTTTAGTCAGTATTTCCAATGTGCATTTGGCGCAGATCTGCGCTGACGACCCGTCCTCGCCATCCAGGACCAGGCCACATAGCCTGCACGTGAAAGGGAAGAGCAGAGGGGGAAGAACGCCAGGCTGTGCCCGGGTGCACGACTGCTGCTCTGACTTCAGCCTTGCAAAAGCCTTGAGATATCCGCCGTCTCTGCCGATGCTCAAATTCCCTTTCATCGTTTCCGAGGACTGAAGCACTAAAAATTGCACAAAAACAAAATCAGCAGCTTGCAATAAAAGGGCATAAAAAAATAAATCTTGCATCTAGTAGCTAGAAAATATGAAATATTTATTAACGGAATTCAATATCTGCTCCAGGATCCCGATAAGTGAGGTTATAAACATTTATAACAAATACTTTCAGCAATAGCATTGTATGATGCATTTCAAAATACTCGACATGTGACTAATCTCAATAGAAATTATTAATTAAAACAGTCACAAAGATTTAGAGGTCCTCTTTATTGTGGAAGGTGTACAAGAATTAATGAATCGAATCTCGAACTTATTTACTAATTAACTGCGAACCCTTACCTGACCTTCTTTCAAAATGTCCCGATTATTACCTCTAAATAAAAATGTACCGTTCCAAACAGGACATTCCTGATGTTTTTAATGAAGAAAAATAAAAGTGTACCTTCCCTCGAGGCACAGGGAGCATCCTCTTTTAGACTCTGGCATCCAACAGGACCTCGAAGGCTGAGGCCGCTCATCATCCGCTGTGCATTCTGTGCAGGATTTGCGACTTCGTGCATATTCTGAAGTGTATTTTGGCCTGGATTTATTTCGGTGTGCATTCGCTGTTGTATGTTCTGAGCAGGATTTGCAACTGTGTGCATGCGCTGGTGCCTCTTCAGGTTGCCCAGGGAACTGCAGGCGAAGGTGCAGTACTCACACTGGTAGGGTTTTTCTCCTGTGTGGATGCGTAAATGGCGCTGCAGGTTGACCAGCTGTGCGGAGGCATAAGAGCACAGAGAGCAGCGGTATGGCTTCTCGCCGTTGTGCGTCTTCATGTGCCTCTTTACAGTGGTTGGTGTAACGTGAGGAGAAGCCACACAGCGGACAAGAGTTCAGCTTCTGCTGGCCATTCTCGGGTCCCGCTCCCTCTCCATCAGCCCCTTTGAGCACAGGCTGTGCTCCTATGTGGACACTCCTGTCCCCTATGCTGGATCCATCCCGTTTAGAGCAGCGCAGGCATGAGTGCTCATCTTCATCAAGGAGCTGATCGCAGCCCCTGCAGGAGACGTAGAGAGGGAACGCAGGCTCGGATCTCGCGCCCTCTCGCTCGTTCTCAGCAGTACGGAGGTCGTGGGTGTCAGTCTCCATGCTGAGGTGGCTGAAAGAGGAGCTCTCTTCGTCACCCAGTTGGAAACTAGGCAGATTGATATTAGCTGTATGGGATCAGAACCAATCAGGACAAGTTAATCTGAGCAGTAAAATGGTGTTCTAGAAAAGCTCCATTAGTCTTTCCTAGTCAATAAGAACACTGCATGAAAGTATTTCTGAAAGAAACATACGTGTTCAAAAAACAAAAACATTGTTTTATACTCACACAGTTGCAACAAAGAGGTTGCAGTATCCTGCAGGAGCAAATACTAAAATACTGAAAGCACAGAATACGCTGCCTGCCTATAACATGGCCCTGTCTCTTTCTCCCTCACTCATGAAGCTCTCTCCACACACACAGAGGAAATGAGTGCGAGATCCTGAGTCGGCCTTTATATTGGGCTTGCAAGAAACCCTCGGTGGATGATTACCCAGCCTAATGATAATGATGATGACTATAATGGCTGTGCTGATCATGATGAGGGGGTTGATGATGATGATGATGATGATAATAATAATAAAGGCACAGAGATGATGATGATGATGATGATGATGATGAAGGCACAGAGACGATGATGATGATGATGATGATGATGTATAAATGCCTTCCTGTAATGGTGTCCTTGATGATGATGGCTGTCTTGATGACCCTTATAATGGCAGCACACTGCTTCTTTTCTGATTTGCCATTTTCAGACTGCACGCTCCAACAGAATGCTCCGCTCTTTCAGCTGTGCATGAAAATAAGTATTTTCCCCAGAATGTATTCTGCCATCTAAACCCTCACATTAATTCTGATATTTTCACTGGGAACACATGGCAAAAAAGAAAGCAAAAACAGTAGCTATTCAGATCTTTCCATCACCACAACATACTTACTATACCTTGTATGATTTTTGGGGTAGTACACCATAATCCTAAAAATCTAATCTTTATACTCATCATCATCATCATGCTTTTGATAGCATCTCTCACACTAACTCTTGCTTATAATAACAGGCTTTTTTTAACTTAAAGAATCTAGCGTTCACCATCAATTTATCGCACTATAATTATACTAAAGTTGTTGTTTTTAAAAAAAATCTGTTTATCTATTTTTTTTTTTAATCAAAAGACCAGTTTCAAAATTTTCTACAACCTTACAATTAATATGTTGTGATACCAGGCCTGGACAGAATAAGAGCACTAGTCCCATCCTGTAATGACGAACAAGGTTGGAGACTCTTGTAGCGACATCTTAGTCCCCTCCTTCATGTAGAATATTTTTAGCTCCTCTATATTCTTATGTATGTGCACGTGAACGTCCTTCTTCAATTCAGACCACGGTATGCGAATACTGAGGTGGCCACTGCAAAACACTGATTTATTCCGATCAGCCATAACATTAAAACCAGTGACACGTAAAGTGAATAACATTGATTATCTCATTACAATGGCATCTGTCAAGGGGATGTATTAGACAGCTCTTCGAAGAACAGACATTTCTCGAAGTTAATATGTTGGAAGCATTAAAAATGGATAAGTGTAAGGATCTGAGCGACTTTGATGGGCAAAATTGTGATGGCTAGATGATTGGGTAAGAGTATCTCCAAAATAACAGGTCCTGTGGGGTGTTCCAGGTATGCAGTGGTTAGTACCTACCAAAAATGTTCCAAGGAAAGACAACCAGTGAACTAGTGACCCTGTCACCGGCACCCAAGGCTCATTGATGCATGTGGAGAGCGAAGGCTAGCCCTTCTTGTCTGATCCCACAGAAGAGCTATTGTAGCACAAATTGCTGGAAAAAAGTTAATGCAGTCTGTGATGGGGAAAAAAAAGTATAGGGAGAAGGCAAGCTGGCAGAGGCAGTGTGATGCTCTGGGTAATGTTCTGCTGGGAAACGTTGGGTCCTGGCATTCATGTGGATGTTACTTTGACACGTACCACCTACCTAAACATTACTGCAGACCAAGTACGACCCTTCATGGCAGCGGTATTCCCTAATGGTAGTGGCCTCTTTCAGCAGGATAATGCTCCCTGCAGCACTGAAATAACTGTTTAGGAATGGTTTAAGGAACATGACAGAGTTCATGGTGGAGATGTTCATGTTTTGGTGCCACAAAGAGGACCTAGACATTATTAGGCAGGTGGTTTTAAAGTTGTGGCTGATGGGTATATATATACATTTATAGTTTTTTTTTTTTATTATTAAATTGCGTGCATGACCAAAAAAAAAACTTGGTTTTGGTTTCATGTAACACCACAACACATGATGCAATTTCTAAAGATGCTCTGTGAAATTCAGGCACAGCATTCTGAGATACTCTCAGGAAGTACTTCCTGCTATGCAAGTGCTGTTGATTCGCTACTTAATTCTTCTTATTTATTTTTTTTATAGAAATAATTATTAACAAAGCACACTCAACTAAACCATGGGGACACGTTGTGCTCACGTCTCCAATTCCTGGACATTTCAAAACTCTTTTATAAGTTATTTTTGTTTTTAGCCCCAATTGTGCGTATTGGTATTTTTTATTTATGTATTTTTATAAATCCATTTATAAAAATCTAAATTTTTCCCCATGGTAATGAATAACAAATGACAATTTTATTAATTTATCATTTACTCTAAATAATCCTTATGGATGTTGGCAATTATTATTATTATTATTATTATTATTATTATTATTATTATTAACTAAAAATACTTATTTTTAAAAAGCAGTTCTAATAAGAATTCTTTTTTTAATTATTATTATTTATATTATTGTTTGAGTGGACAATTTGAATTATGTGTATTATTTATTTTATACTATATTTGTTGCCAATAATTAGAGCACTGTATATTAAAGTATATGACAGCCACATCATCAGACTCTGTATATAGTATTCAGTCCTGGTTGTATTATTATCATCACTGTTGTTATTTTGGGTTTAGCCTGGTCAGGTTCCCCTCTCCCTGGATGGGATGCCAGTCCATTACAGGACAATTAGTACATTTCTGCGATATTTTGGTTTCACTCCCCGCTAATCAACAGGGCTAGTGTGTAACACCAAATTGTGCACTTGTGCACACATGCCAAGGCTACAGTGTGAATTAAAACACAGTATATAGCAATATAATTACCTTTACCATACATAACTCACTTTCTACTTCTTACATTTGTAAACACATTATGGAGCTATCCACTTAGCAGCTGTAAGAGCCAAACCTCGCCCAAGCCCCTCAATCTATTCAGCTTAGCAATCACAAACACCCAGGCCCAGCAACGACCCACAAAAAGCAGCAGAGTTATTCTCTAAATGAATCAACTCTCATTGCGGCTAGGAAATTAATGAACCAGGAACTGAGGCAATGTAACTTAAAGGTTGGCAATTTTCAACAATAGCTCATGGCTCAACAACCATTATTGGTCCGTGGTCGGTCATTCTTCTTGTCCCGTAGCAGGTGAATGCAAGAATGTGTTCAAGTAGTTCTGGATGGTGCAATGAATAAAATAATATACTGAACTTGATGCACTTTTCTGATGGCACATGTGGTGGCAGGGTTTGTTGTCCCACAGTGCAAGGACTTGGGGGATTTGGGTAGGCTCCAACTTACCTGTGCCTGGGCACCAGGGCATTTGCTTTGGCCAATATGTTGAATAATGAGCAGGTCATATTTGGCCATGCTGGTCATTGATGCTTGTGTTGCATAACTGGTCCACTACACTGATGACTCCTTAGTGAAAATGTACAACATTGCAACAAGTGTGGCACACACTCACAATAAGCTTGCCATTCTGCTGCTAGCATTGGATTAATCACTCCAATTTGCAGATGTTAACTGCACTGTAAAGGAGAATTGATTGACAAATCACTTCTGGTAATGCAACACCTGGGCCAAGACATGGGGCAACTTTGTTTCTATGCAGGCAAGGTGTGGTTTCTGCCATTCGCTCCTCTTGCTCTGTGCAAATCTGCCCAGTCAGTCCAACCTACCTTGTGTGCTGGGGTCTTTCTTTCTTTGGGCCAGGCACAGAAGCACTTGATAAGAAGTGGGTAAAGGTTTCTGTATTACAAAACCAGCATGGCCAAATGAACCAGAAACTCAGTTCTGTCTTTGAATGCCGACAGGAGGCACATCTGCTTTGCAATTGCTTTCTGGGGAGGGGGTCTTATCCTCTGACTTCTTTTAAGTGTTTGAGTGCCCCTCATCTACCCTGTATGGTGGGTCCTAAATGGGGGTCAAAACCTTGCAATACGACTAGCCCCCACCTTTGTGGGGGCTCAAGGCCTCATTGAGCTTAGACTCCTATAAAGTTTTCACCCTTTCTCAAGATGTTTCTCTCATGGTGCAACACAGAATTGAATTCAACTTCAATTCAAACCATTTTGTTGTACAAAAAAGATCAGTTTCTGCCTAATGTTAGATCTGAGCGGGATAAAACGGTTTATGTAGACCCTATTTTTTCTTATGCTACAAGTGACATACAGTATGTGGTTCAAGCCATGCAGCCACTGGACTGGTTCACATACATTGACCTGTACACGTACTCTAATTTTCCATTTCCTGAGAATGCAGATGCTTCATAAAGTTTGTCTTCTAAGGACAGGGATTCTAATTCAAAGTCCTGCCATTTGGCCTCTCCTGAACACCATACATGTTTACAAAATACAAGTGGATTTGTCTCTGAATATGGAAGGATATTGCCATATTTGGACACCTGGCTCATGGTGCCTACACCAAGGAGCAGGCCATCTGGAACACATCCACCCTCCTCTCTCACATTGTGGTGTTTAGACTCACAGAGAACAAAGGGAAGAGTTCCAAAGCAGATAACAGTTCATTGACATAAGGCTAAATTCACTAAGAGTTAGTCATTGCTTTAGGTAGGAATCATTACCCCATTGTGTGGCAAATATTTTTATGGTTTCCAATCAGATATGTGGTATCAACTGTCTGCTGACGATGGACTAATGAAGGCAGGAACATCAATGTGGGTGTGGTATCTGGATGTGTGTTACCCCAAATTGCCAGAAGCTTTAGCACTGCCTCACTGGTATTTCAGAGTGTATACCAGTACACAGCCAGATAGCTTGCTAGGACAGGATGCCCTAGCCCATGCCTGACCTCACCATTTGTTATACACTTTTAACCTGCACCGCTGACTCCAAGATGGCCAGCAAGACCTTGGTTACCACTACTGCTTTCACTAGTATTGAAACACCCTGGCAGCTTCCTTCCCGACCAGATTTGATGGTGAAATTAGCCCCCCCAGGAGACCCTTCTAGATACAAGATGACAGTTATTGCACACCTTTGTGTAAGCTGTTCAATTAATGACATTCACCTTATCAGCTAGATCCTGTAGACTGAAACTCTGACCTTTCTGCGCCTTCACAGCGTACAGCACTGGCATATAGGGTCACATAGGCTGTATAAGTGCAAATCATGAATGTGCTTGCTAATTTTTAATTTTTTGATTTGCATTTATCAACATATGCATGAAAGTACAAAGAAAGCTGAAGAGATACTGAAACTAGTTCAGTTTGGCCTATAAAAACATTTGATTGATGCATGATAGCAATAAATATAATGATTATAACATGAGAATAGGAACGTCCATGTGTAAAATAAGTTTTTTTTTAAATAGAGAATGAATTCATTGCCAAGCAGACATTTAACATTCATAAACAGGTTAAACAGGACATATAGTCCTAGTCCTGGTTGCATTTTGTTAGTTTAGTAAATGATTACTTGAGCAGAGAGACATCATCTACAGCCTGTTCGAAACAAGTTCTAATCATTTTAACAATTCAAATGCTGTAGAAATGACAGCTTTCATTTAACGTACAATGATTAATGGAAAAGTCTCTTTCCTTCCTTTCCGTCCCTTCCACCCTCCCCCCTTCCCTCCCTGTTAAAAATCTGAGCTCAGCCATATGGTGGCACTATAACGCAAAAACCTTTTTTCTTTCCTAAATGCTGAGGCACAAACTATTTTCTTACATATACTATAGTTGGGAACCTGGACATTTTTTTTTTAATGTCTCCTTAAAATTAAAGCTAGGAAGTTGGCTCCAAATGTGGATCAAACTCAACACATGTTTGTCAAATAGAAACACAGAACTGAAGCAGTATCCAAATTTACATATTTGCATAAGTGACTGTGTGATTCATTCTGAACACAGCCACAATTATAAAAGGGTGTGCACACTTATGCAACCAGGCTATTGTAAATCCCCCCCCAAAAAAAAAATAAAAAAAATTAAGTGTTGTATTTTACATTGGGGTGCAAAACGTTCTGACAGGATTTATCCTGGTTTCATTTTAGTTCTTTTTACATCAGAAAATCCTGCCATTTTTAACAGGGGTGTGTAGACCTTTTACATTCAGTGTAAAAATGTATAAAAAGAGAATAAAATCATCATCAGGCACCAAATTTAATACATGAATTTCATGTAGTATGGTAGACAGCAGTTTTTACAGCCTTTAGGAATAACAGGTATACAAAATTTAGAATGACCACCAACCATTATCACACTAAAGAAGCTAAAACCGAGGGATGTTTAGCAGTCCCTAGTACATGTTACAAATTACAAGTTTGTTATGCTGGAGCTCAGCCCATCACTCACCTGAAAACTTCTCCAGACCTAAGATTTTGCCGTTATCAGCATCTGAGAAGTCAAGGTCTTGGCCCAGAAGAAAGTCACTCTCAAATGTAAGGGTTGTTGCAGGATTAATGCTTACGCCATCTTCAGAATCCACTAAAAAGCAGCACAGGAGGATTTACAGACTTATACACAAACAGAATACTACTAACAGTAGTTGCATCATGTACATCATGCTATTACATCAGGCCTGGATGTAATAGCCGTAAGCACTTTCATGCAGGATAATATGCTTTCCACTTCTGGGAAGAGTCAGCATGCTAACTGGAAGAACTGTTTAGGTCTAACTGCACAGCTTGTATAATTATGAAAAGAAGCTTCAGAAGGTCAACAGTTTCATTCAAGGGCTCAATTTTAATTTTGTGAAACCTCCCACCACCCTTTTATTATTTATTTATTATTATTATTATTTTTTTAAAGAACTAAAATTTTGCTGCCATCTGCTGGACATGGTATCAGGAGTTGTATAGAATGCTATGATGTATAGAAAATCACACCTGATAAAACATTTTATGAAATGCAAATACAGACTTGTGTATGGATTGAAAAATAACAGACAAGTATTTTGTAAAGAATCATAATTTTATATATATATATATATATATATATATATATATATATATATATATATATATATATATATATATATATATATATATATATATATATAATTTTTTGAGTTGAAGTAAAAAAAACATAATTAAAAAAAGAGCTTGGGGACTGGAAGAGTTAAATATAATTTTATTAATAAGCATCAGTCTACCAGGTCATTGAATTATTCACTAGTAATAAGGTAAGTTTGATGTCACACCCAAAATGATAGTAGCAGAGTAATAAACTGGAATTACTATGACTAAAACTACTTTATATTGTGTGTGTGTAATTTTTATATATATATATATATATATATATATATATATATATATATATATATATATATATATATATATATATATATACATACACACACACACACACACACACACACACACACACACACACACACACAACAGGCTTTATATTAGCCTATTTCTTTCTGGAACAAAGTTATAATGGATATGGATTAAAACCACTGGAAAAAAAGCACTTACACTTTACAGGTTGTGGATTCTGTTGTTTTCTTCTTGGCATCTTCCAGCCAGCCTTTCTTGATTAGTAGCTTCTACCACAAGCCAGCTACAATCAGCTCATTCTACCCAACACACACACACACAAACACACACACACACAAACAGTGCAGCACTTTCATTAAGCACTTCAACGAAGCTCTCTCTCTCACACACACACACACACACACACACACTCTCACACACACTCACTCTCGCACACACTCTCTCTCACACACACTCACTCTCATACTCTCACTCAACACACTCACTCACCTCGACACACACTCTCACACCTCGCACACACCTCACACCCCACACACCCTCACTAACACACACACCACTCGTACACACACACACACACTCACCTGCACACACACACACTCACTCTCGTACACACACACACCACTCTCACACACACACCTCACCTCACACACACACTCACTCACACACACACACACTCACTCGTACACACACACACACTCTCGTACACACACACACCACTCAACACACACTCCTCACTCACACACTCACTCTGTACACACACTCTCACTCACACACACTCCTCACTCGTACACACACCTCTCACCTCGTACACACACACTCTCACCTCGTACACACACCTCTCACTCTCACACACCTCTCTCACCTCGTCACACACTCCCTCTCACCTGTACACACACACTCACTCTCGTACACACACACTCTCTCACTCGTACACACACTCTCTCACTCTCATACACACACTCTCACTCTCATACACACTCTCATATTCTCTCATACACTAGCTGTTTGTTCTTTCAGAAGCACGATCAAAACACTGGCACATCTCCATTGCACTCGCTGTTAATAAGCTAATAACGTCACAACATATACCAGGATCCCAAAACCCATCTCTTCTACATGATACACATTACCATTTGGATTCTGAAGAATTAAACCAATCTATTTGACTTTTTGTCTTCTCTCTCTAACTGCACATTCAACACAACAAAGATCTCATTACGACGCAAAAATGGAACCCACAAAGCTAGCTAAGCTCCCTAAAGCTGATAGGTATTTCTACATCTCAGCCTAGCCAAACATGTCCATGAATATTTAGCTAGCTATAACATGCTAACAAGATTTCATCAATATTATACCTTCTGCCTCTCCTTTATCCATCAAATAACGCTTCGCGTGCGAGTAAAATGGCGTTATGTCAGAGGACGTTAATATGAGCTGTCCGCCATGCCATATCACGTCAGCCACGAAGAAAGGCAATTAATGGTCTTTTTTTTCACAAGTTAATTGATTTCTAGATTGCCATTGTATACATTTTCTTCCGGAATTCTACGTGATCCGCTTCCGGAAGTGACGACAGAATGTAGTTTCTTGCCACTGGGATTTGTAGTCACGACGGAGACCTCCGCCACGGACGCTGCAAGTAGGGGGAAAGCCAGCAAACTAACAAATAAACCGATCAATAAATATTACTATGATGTTAATAGTATAGCTGTGGTTGCTTTTGTGGTTTTGTAAAGTCATGTAAAAATATTAAACACTCCTGAAGCTTTGGCTTTGCAAATGGGATCTTCCTCCTCTTCCTCCTCCTCCTTTTTCTTCTTCTTCTTCTTGTAATAACAACAATTTTACTGATTATTACTGTTTTTTATTATGTATTCATTATTTAACTATTTTCATGACGTTGCAATAATAACGATGGAAATAAACTATAATAATAATAATACATATTATTATTGTTATTGTTGTTACTGTGGTAATGCGTAGGCTCAGGCTGTTTTCCGGGCGCTAGAGCGAGTGGAAGGGAAATCTCTCCGAGGTTAACGGGGATCTCCTTCCCCACGTCACGCAGCGTGTCTCTGACCGCGGTGTCGCGCGCTCCCTCTGGCCGGCAGTGTTCTACAGCAGTGGGCGGAGCTGTTCTCGGCTTTTCAGTGGGCGGAGCTAACCGACTGTTCCCGAGCAGCAACACGATAACGCGGCGGAAAAAAAAAAAAAAAAAAAGAGGTAAGGCACGGCATTTTTTGGTTATTGTTTTATTTCGATGCTCATTTCGCCTTTGTGTGGGGTTTTTAAAACACATCTGATTGTTTCCTCACGACCAACAGGCTGTATTTACGGTGAGGAGACGGGTGACATTTGCAGCCCAGGCTGCAGAGTATGTAGAGTAATAACCTTGCCACTCCCTGCAGTGCTGTGTGCGATGCCTGCTCCAAACACTCTGATCCGTGATGGAAAAGGCGCTTCTGCGCTCGTTTAAAGAACCCAGTATCGGCGTTGAGATCGTGTTAAGTATCTGTGCGCTCCGCATCGTTGTGCTCTTGTCCTACAGAGAGTGGTTACAGTCAGTGGTTAGTGTGCGACTCGTCAGTGTTGAGTCAGTGCTGCTGCTGTGTGATGAGAACAGCTCGGGTTACTGATGCGCCTCACAGAGCAGCCAGGTGTGCGCGGATAAAGCTGGAACGGCAGCACAGTGCCCTAACCTGCAGTGATGAGAGAATGTCTCTAGGACTTATTCTGACGTCCATCTGGTTACTAACACTCTGTGTATCAGTACATCAATACGTGGTGTCTAATCAGCAGCCTAGTGAGGAAAGTTCGAGCTTTTTTAATTTTTTTGATTCCTATTTTGATTGGAAATTGTTATGATGTTTTAAAATTGTGGGTTTTAAACGGATTCAGCAGACTTGATTTACCATGGTGACGAATGCACCACGAATCATACTTCAGTCACAGCTGTACAACATGCAGTTGAACCCCTTTAATTCATTTCTGACGAGTGGGATCATTGGCCTACAAAAAAATATTTTAAAAAAGTCTGAAATGAAATATGAATTATCCCTGCGATGGACTGGAACCCTGTCCAGGGTGTTCCCCGCCTTGTGCCCGATGCCCCCTGGGATAGGCTCCAGGTTCCCCGTGACCCTGAAAAGGAGTAACTGGTAGAAGATGGATGGATGGAAATATGAAATACACTATTTTTAGTGCAGACTTTGTGATTGGATGATTTGTTCTAAGAACCTTATTTAGCAGTCTGATTTTAATAGGATTTCTCTTTTCTTTGTGGTTAATACATGGTTTTGGAGTGTCTCGTTTTTTTTTTGTTGTTGTTGTTGTTTTTTCATGTAGAGTCTTTTGATTGTGTACAGCAAGTCCAGTTAATTTTAAGAGAACTGCTTCCAAACCACATTTTATGGTCTGGGGAAATATTTTTTTTATTTATTTTTTTAATCAGCTTTTGGTAGAGACTGAATCAGAGTAGTTCAGTAGGTCTGAGTCTGATTACGTAATACTGCCTGAGTGGGCTGATGCTGGTATTTATCCTGAGACAAAGACTATTGATAGTTTGATATCTCACAATCACTTAAAAATGAATAATGACTTTGTGGTGCTGAATAGCCTCTAATGCGTATGTTAATAGCTTTGTAGGAAAACCAGCAGGATTGGATTCTCTCTAAAACATTTGCTTCTGGTGAAAAAATGTTTGATCACCAATGAAAGTGCGTTTTGGGTTTTTTTTTTGTTTGTTTTTGTTTTTGGAAGTGCTGTGTCAGCCTGCATATCTCAGAAATGAGAGAACACAGTGTTCAGAAATAGTTTGGTGTCTATCTAGTGATATAAAACATATACACACAGAAGAACACAGTGTTTCAAGGTTTTATAACATGCTTTGTGAAAGGTATCCCAAACTAATCCTGCAACTGCTGCTTTGCACTATAAGGAATATGTGTTGCTAAAGGGGAAAAAAGTCCTAATGGACTGGGGACTGTTGTTCTCTTAACCCAGCTATTCATTAATAAAACATATCTGATTATGGAACTCCAAGAACATTAGCTTGGATGTAGTAATATTAACTTACAATGACTATGTTTACATGGACAGCAGTAATCTAATTATTGACCTTACTCTGGATAAGATAATAATGTGATTTAGGTGTTTACATGAGTCGCTTTAAGAATACTCCTTTCATGTTCCCGTTTTAGAACATAATTAGATTATCGTCACACGTCATTACGTCACCGCACCAAGCCGTCCGACGTCCCTTCAGAATGTCACGTATCAACATACAGTTGGTCTTCGTTATGGTACCGTATACAGTTTTGGGTGTTTTTATTAAAAAAATTTATAAATGCTTTAAGTGCAGTTAATTATTTGTCATGCTGTACGTGCTCTTGGACAATTGCTTGAAGCCGTGGGCTGCGTCCCAAACCGCGTACTTACCGTCTATATAGTAGACGAGATACATGTATTTTTCCCCACTACAGGCCTATAGTAGGGAAGTATGCGGTTTGGGACGCAGCCGTACTCTCTTGTTCGCCGTAAAATGTTGAGCACTGCCGTGTGTGGTCGTGTTCTGTCGCAAGATGCGCTGAAAACTCTCACACGACGTTCATAATGTGATTAAGGTGTTTACATGTCTGTAATACACGTCGAGAATGCGACTAAAACAGGAGTACTCCACACGTCTTAATTCGATTAGTGTTTACTTCGAGTATGACCTTAATCAAAGTTATTAAAAATGACTGTTTACATGGTATTTTCTTAATCACATATCGTCTTAATCAGGTTAATAGTGGATTATTGTTGCCCATGTAAGCGCACTGAATGTTTCTGCCATTCCTTTTGTTTTCTCTCTTTTTTTTTCTTCTTTTTTTTGCATTCCTGTACAAGCACATTTCCATGAAAATACATGATTCACCTTTGAGTAGGTTTATAAGAACCTTGGTACCAACATTATGAAAAGCTTTTGCACAATATATGAAAGAATGGTTTTCAAGCTTTTTGTAGATGGGGATTCCTTTTTAAATTGTTTTTTCGTTTTCTTTATTTTATTTTTTATTTTTTTATAGATGCATAACATGTAATAAGCAACAAGTATTTTTTGTGTCAGGTTTGTTCCAAATGAACATAAGTATAACAGAAAGAACAAACATGAGTCAAAAGATAGTTTGATGATGATTTAATTGAATATTATATATTATATCACACACGTTTGGAATCAAAATTATTCAACCCCCATTGCAAATCTGATTTATTGTCAAAATTTTCAGTCTTTCGGCTGTTTGCAATGAACAAATCAAACAAAAGTCATTGAAATAGAACACAAAGAATCCTTCAAGGTTTCCAAAAAAAAAAAAAAAAAAAAAAAAAAAAAAAAAAAAAAAAAAAAAAAAAAAAAAAAAAAAAAAAAAAAAAAAAAAAAAAAAAAAAATTTTCTCCCCCAAAAAAAAACAAAAACCCAAAAAAACCCAAAAATCTTACCCTTTAAACTTCCCTTCTTTCTTCCTTCTCCCTTCCCTTCTCAACCTTAAACCAAAAAAAAAAAAAAAAAAAAAAAAAAACATACAAAAAAAAAAAAAAAAAAAATTTTTTTTTCTTTTTTTTTTTTTAATTATTTATTTTTTAACAATTTTTTTTTTTTTTTTTTTTTTTTTTTTTTTTTTTTTTTTTTTTTTTTTTTTTTTTTTTTTTTTTTTTTTTTTTTTTTTTTTTTTTTTTTTTTTTTACAAAAAAATAAATAAAAAAAAAAAAAAAAAAAAAAAAAAAAAAAAAAAAAAAAAAAAAAATATTTTTAAATATTTAAAAAAAAAATTTTTTCTATTCACATGAATGTGACCCAAACCCATACACTTCAAGTGTGCAATTTTCTGCACCGTTCTTCAACTTTTCAAAAGAAATCACCTTGTGATCTACAGTATGGTAAATAGCAATGTCATGGCAGCACAGTTAATTAACATATGAAACTATTTAAACCAAAAGTCTTCTCTAATTATTCCACAATGCATCATGTGATGGAGCTGATATTTCAGATGCATATTAATCTACTGTTCCTCATGCCTTTAATATCATGCCTTTTAACATTAAAATTCACTCTTCTAGAAACGCTTTCCACTCCATTTTGAATGTGGCTGTTTGGACTTGCCCGTTCAGCCCAAATTATGACACTCCTATTAAACAGTTTATTGATTTTAAAGGATATTTGACCATGGGTTGTCTTCACTCATGCCACTTTATGACCTCATACAGCTGATGTTGCTTCTTGGCATACACATCAGAAGTGTTGGTCATCAAAGTCTGGTAAATGTTTGAATCTGGGCATGGCTCTAAGGCTTGATAATGCCCCTCTTTGACATTATTCTACAGTATAAGCGTGTAATTTTATCTACATGTACCTAATTTAGTAGGTATATTCGGTCTTCTTAAAGGGAAGTAATTTAATGTCATCTTCCATGATGTGTACTATTGTGTTGCAGGAGACTGTACCAATTACTGTCGGTGTTTTAGCAGAATTCATGATTTTATGTTGTTTTTCTGTTTCACGTGAACGCTAAAATACCCAGAACGCAATAAACAAACATCACTCAGCAGCGCCCATTTAATCTCAGCTAAAGAGCGAACCATCAGTAACATCGGAAAGCTAGCTAAGAATTTTACAGACTTAGCTTGCTTAGATTTCAGTCCCCACTATTGTTATCATTAAACAAAACATAACATGCCTACAATCAAGTTGTAAACATCACGTTTACATGGATAAACATTGCTCTCTAGTATAAATGCTCTGAGATTCTACGATGTGTATATATGTCCGGTTATTGCGGACGAGACCACTGCTTAGCATCAATTAGCCATTTGCATAAGAATCTTCTAGCATTATACCATTTGTACATGTTAGTTTAGCTGAATAGCATTCCTTGTCTTTTACGGCTAATCCATAATAATATGTGGATAACATCTCTGTCTAAATAGATTAGAAATCGCTATTTGTTTACAAATACTGCCAAAAATGATGGATATTTATCAGTGTGCAGCTAGCACTTCTAACCGGAGGACTGATGAAGGGATTTGAAAATGGAGTTACTAATTCAGTGGTTGTCTTTCTTGGGCTACTTTTGGTAGGTACTAACCACTGCATACCAGGAACACCCCACAAGACCTGCTGGCGGCTGTGGCGCAGTTGGTAGAGCGGGTTGTCCGCTAATTGTAGGGTTGGCGGTTCGATTCCCGGCCCGGGTGCCAAAGTGCCAAAGTGTCCATGGGCAAGACACTGAACCCCAAGTTACTCCCGATGGCAAGCTAGCACTTTGCATGCAATCTGCTACCAATTGGTGTGAGTGTGTGTGTGAATGGGTGAATGAGACACGGTGTAAAGCGCTTTGGATAAAAGTGCACATTTACCTGCTGTTTTGGAGATGTTCTGACCCGGCCGTCTAGCCATCACAATTCGGCCCTTGTCAAAGTCACTCGGATCCTTACGCTTGCCCATTTTTCCTGCTTCAAACACCTCAACGTTGAGAACTGACTGTTCACTTGCTGCCTAATAAATCCCCCACTTGACAGTGGCCTTTGTAATAAGATACTCAATGTTATTCACTTAACCTCTCAGTGGTTGTAATGTTATGGCTGATCGGTGTAGTGTGTGACAAACCAAATTAGTTCCTTTCTGACAAATCCTTTCAGACAAAATTCATCACATTCCAAACCAAAAGTGGAAAACAGGTATTGAGAAAAAAATTGTGATGATGATGATGATCATTATTATTTTAAAATGTAAATTTTTTTACTATTGCATAACCAAGGTATAAACCATTGCCCAACGTGTTTTATTCCTCTTATACCACAGAAGCGGACCACACAACATTTCTTTTATCAGTTTAGAGTTACGTTTAATGTTCTGCAAAGTTTGTGAGACAAGTTAGTTTCTGTCATCACATGCTTTATAGCAGATATAAACAGATATAATGCTGTGGTATACATAGTAATTATTTTCTGTCAATAAATACTAGACAAAAACCGAGTAATTGTAGGTTATTGCCTGTTGAGTCGCTAACCAGATACTGTTTGTATTCATCAGCATTGAACTTTCTCAATCTTTCTCAATAATTCTCAGTACACTTTAAATTATTTGTAAATAATTTAAATAATTGGTTATATTTTGATACTTGTTTAACCCTTACTGGTCTTTTCCCTTTTTTTCAGGCTGACAAGTTTGTTGTGGATGAAGAGGATGACTACACTACTGGATACTGATAAGGATAATGATCTCCAGTAGGATTCACGCTTATAGATGTCTGTCTCACTCTCTC
This sequence comes from Ameiurus melas, assembly GCA_012411365.1. Lineage (NCBI taxonomy): Eukaryota > Metazoa > Chordata > Actinopteri > Siluriformes > Ictaluridae > Ameiurus > Ameiurus melas. The sequence continues at coordinate 3,328,852 of CM022779.1, forward strand.
CCAATGTGTGCTCTAGTGCATCTCAGCTTCGAGTCATAAATGTCCCGTACACACCCTCTCGCATACTGAAAAGATCTGATTCGCTCATGTTGGTTTGGTTGGACTGTCACATTTACTACCATGAAAAGGCCAAAGCAGCAGTCCCAGGCCTTTAGCTTCCTTAGTTTCTTTACTCGCAAGCCCAAGTCCGACACCAAGAGTGAGAAACCTGCAGCTGCCTTGAGTCGAGATGAAGTGGTGATTACGCTGACACCCAACGAGCAGGAGCATGCACAGAATGTAAGAAAGAGTCACTTTTGCACTTTTGGGGGCTTAAATGATCAATTTAAAATTTTCATCACTTCAATTAAAAGCACTTCAAGGTAAGTGGCTAGTAACTCACTCACTTATAAACAGTGGTAATGAACACAGTGACTTATTGGTTAGCACTGTTGCCTCACATCTCCGTGTTTGATGGTTTGAATTCCACCCCCGCCCTGTTTGTGCAGAGTTTGCATGTTCTCTCTGTTGTTTTGTGGGTTTCCTCCGGGTACTCTGGTTTCCTTCCCCAGTCCAAAAACATGTTGTAGGCATTTCCAAATTGTCTGTAGTGTGTGTGATTGTACCCTATGATGGGTGGGTTGGCACCCTGTCCAGGTGTCCCTCACTTTCTGAGGTCCCTGGGATACACTCCAGGCCCTGTGTTGGATTAGTGGTACGGAAAATGGATGACTGGATGTTATGGTTTGTAAAAGTTTGCTGGCTTCTGGTAACTAGCTCCTAAAAATATTTGCATACTGCTGTTATATAAACAGCGCCTATAAATGGGAATAGTAACCAGTTCACATCTAAGGTATGACTCAAGATTCAGTCATACTGCAGCAGTTAGAGTTCTCGCTTCGTGAAGGTGCTGCAGAGCATAGGAGTGAAAACCTCACCGGATTAACAAACTTTTTTTTATCCTATACTGTACATGTTTGTTATATTTATCAACTCGGTGCGTGAAAGCACACAAAGAAATGCCCAAGACTGACATGTGACTTGATCCTGGTTAACGCCTTTTTTTTTGTCCTCCAGAGGCCCATGTTTAGGATTGAATTTATCTGTGATGTCACACTCCACACAAGTGTTTAATGGCTCATAGAAAATAGTCACTTTAGGGCTTTAAGAAATTGCAGTTTTTCATATGTAGGTTTTTTTTTTTTAAACCTAGCCTAATAGGTTTAAATGTTGAATTTTTTATGGCCAGTTCTATACAGCGTTCAACTATCAAAAAGCTTTAGTTGTGCTCTCCTTTTAATCTCTGTACTAGTATTATTGTGGAGACGTGTGAATCATTTGCCCAGCAGGAGGCTCGCACCCCTCCCCTTTCCCATCGCCCTGCTCACCAGCAGCTAAACACACAATACTCTACACACAGAAACCTCACAGCATTCTTCTCATAACATTAATCTTATAACAGACATCAGGCGATAAAATAATTCATTTGATTGAAAATGTACAATAATGGGCGCAATTAGGGGTTTGACTCTCACCGCAGAGTTTGCATGTTCTCCCCGTGCTGCGGGGGTTTCCTCCGGGTACCTCGGTTTCCTCCACCAGTCCAAAGACGTGCATGGTAGGCTGATTGGCATGTCCAAAGTGTCCGTAGTGTTTGAATGGGTGTGTGAATGTGTATGTGATTGTGCCATGCGATGAAATAGCACTATACAGTCCAGGGTGTGCCCCGCCTTGTGCCCTGTGATCCCTGGGATAGGCTCCAGGTTCCCCGTCACCCAGTACGATAAGCGGTATAAAAAATGGATGGATGGATGTACAATAAGTCAATTTCCATTCTGCTGGCACCAGTGTACTACAAGAAAGGGTTGAATTGCAGCTCCATATTCAGTAATGAGGCATGTCCTTGTTTCAACATGAACATGTATGCTTAATTACTCGAATGAACATAAAAACATTTACAGTTGAGTGCAAAAGTTTGCATATTTTTCAGCCATGTAATGCAAATGTAATTTATACTAACAGGGCATTTGTGTGTTAGGTTTCACAGATATTTCTTTATCAATTGATACAATGTCTCTTGTCATAACGGTCTCTTGTTTCAGAGCTGGTCTGGAGACATGGAAAAACATGATAAATGACCTTTTCTGATCATTTTGACACACTCGTCTGCCTTTCCTCCCCACTCACTAATATCTTATTTAATTAGTGTTATTGTAAGGGTCTCCTTGCTGTTGCCAGGAAACAGTGGTTTAGCTGCACAGTTTACCCCCTCTGCATGAATGCACATGCACACACGCGCGCACACACACGCACACAAACACACCCCATATGACTACACAGCAACACACGTACAATATGTACACAAAGATGCTGGAGGTTTTGTGTAGGGATATTAAGTGTTAAAGAGGGTTGACAGTTCAATCTTATATTGTACCTGAGAGTTGCAAATAATTTGGTTTACTTCTAGCTCGAACTTACTTTTGAAGTTACCAAATGCTCTGGTGTCACCCGATCTGATTTTTAGTCTCTTTGGGGAGCAGGTGATGTAATTCCCTGTGCTTCTGCTGCAGTGCAGAAATGCCATGGGGAATTTTGCAAGGGCATGAGTAGGAACACGTTTTAGGTGAACTGACAATGCAACAATACTGATACTGCTTATTTACTTGTGCATATAAAAAATAAAAACACAAAAAACTCTGATGCCAATAATCCCCACCAAATGGCATAAACATTTGACCGAGGCAACCTTTTGCAAGATGTCTTTAAAACCCATTAAAAATACAGACTTCTGAACATATCCCCCCATTTTTTTTATTAATAATTACATCTTACATCTTTACATTATATTACATTAGGAAATGATTGTGTGTGTGTGTGTGTGGTTGTCTGAGAGTGAGAAAGAGAAAACATACATTTATTTATTTTTCACACCAAATTTTTGAGGCCCCCCCGGGCGGCCCCTGGCGGCCCCCACTTTGAAAACCAATGTGCTAATGAACAGATGACCCGAAATTACAGAAAATATCCAGAGGAGGTACTATATCATCTTTGTACAAGTCAAATAACTTAATACAACATCTCATGGTGTCTAAAGAGTATTTTTATCCCCCATAAACAGAGCTACATAAAATGCCCCCGATTGCGTAATACGAAGTAGGTTACTAATTTCAGATTCAGTATCAGTATCTGCTACTTAAACAGAACACGCAACACACTACGTAAATCATGTGTATTAAACCTAACACTGCTGTCCCTACACCATCAACATAATGTGGGTAAAGGAACTTAGCTACAGTCATGTGAAAAAATAAATACACCTGGAAATTGTTGGCTTTTTTGACATATTTGGACAAGTAAACACATTTGATCCTCTTTGAAACAGTGCCTATTAATAAAGGTGATACACTCTATAAAATGACACATAAAACTGACATTTTGTAGTAATTTTCCCAATTTAAATGAAGAAAAAACAGATCTGTGACTTGGAAAAGGTGAAGGTGAAGATTGTGTGCCAGTGATTAGAACCTGCTTAGGGAGTGCAGGTGGAACCGGTCTTCTTTATTCCTTTCTCATATCTCGTGTCTGGTGTTCCCTTTGTTATTGAGGTATGTGGAGTCATCCTGCCAAGATCTAAAGAGTCCTGTAAGGCCTGTATAATGTAGTATATTTGTCTGGAAATCACATATAGAGGTCAATTTATCTGTAACACAATGTAAACAATATGACGAAATCAATGCCATGGAGAACAGAACTATAGCTTGTAGTGCAATTTGAGATGACAGTTTTTTTTTTCCTCTAATAGAATGTTTTCATTATCTAAATTTTAATTTGCTTGTTTTTTTCCCCTCTAGGAGCCACCTCAGAGTGAGAGAGATGGAGGTGGAGAGACTGCTGAAACAGGCTCGGTTAAGGCTGAAGGAGCTGAGGTTGAGCAGGCTGTGGAGTGTGTGCGCAGCGGCTCCACAGGCGTCGTGTCACTTTCCTCCTCTAGCCAAGAGCAGCTCCTCGAGCACCTGGTGGAGTGTCCGCTGTGCCTGCTGAGCCAGCCACGTGCCCACTTCCCCCGTCTGTCCTCATGCCCACACCGAGCGTGCACTGACTGTTTGCGTCAGTACCTGCGCATTGAGATCTCAGAGAGCCGCGTGGGTATCGCCTGCCCACAGTGTCCTGAAGCACTAGCGCCTCCGGATGTACGTGCAATCATAGATGACAGTGCATTGCTGGAACGTTTTGAGGAGTATCAGCTCCGCCGTTTCCTGGCTGCCGACCCTGACACACGCTGGTGCCCGGCACCGGACTGCAGGTTGACACCTTTCACTATAACAAGGCGGTTTTTTTTTAATGTTAAGGGATAATAAGCCAGAAGAATTCATGAAACCTTTTCACATATTTTGGTATTCCAAAGGGGAAATGGTTTTTATGATTGAATTTTGCCATTTGAAGTCTTGTCTGAATTTGAAAGCCTGCAGTAGTGGACACAGGGCCTCAGTAATAGAGTTTGTTCCTCACTCTTGCATTATGCATAGCTCTTGAGGCCACGGTTGGATATCCTCTCAGCAACTAAAGAGGCCTAATAGAGGGAAGCTGAGACTCTGTGTAGGATTGATTTTTATATGTTGTAAGTCTCCTGCCTTTATTTCACTGTATATACCACTGTTACTCTAATATTACACTGTTTCACACTGTTGTATTGCATAGCTATTGTGAATACATACAAATATTTCAGAGAGAGTTTGGTACTTTTCCTTGCCAGAAGAACCACCTACTTTCACCGAAAGAGCACCGATGTAGCCAATTTCCAACCACGGTCATGCACCACTAACTGTTTCAAACAAAAATCCAGCTATGACAATCTGTGGGTTTCAAGCATCCTTCACAAATTGAGCTCCCAGTGGCCCATTCCTGCCAAGTTACACAGAACAGCAAAGAGACCACAGATGAATATGCTTTTCAAGGCTCATGACAGTAGCTTAATGCTAACCCTGTAAAATGCCTGCTGAAATCTGATCAGCTGATTTGCTGATGGTGGCCATTTTTGATGAGTAACACAGACTCGTTAGAAATATACTTACAGATTAGGACAATGTTGCAGTGAAACAAACTTCAGCTGAATCTGACCGAGAACCTGAGGCTACGTCTACATCAATCTGGATAAATTTGAATCTAAATGTGAATTTTCTCTAGGTTTTGACCTTTTGTTCAAACCGAGATGGCGTTTTTGTCTTTTTCGAAAACATTCTCCCAGTTGATAAATTTGTAAACGCCGTGTTTGCACTGTAGTGTGGACTGAGAAAACGGAAATATTCAATACACGGTGACATATTTTTAGTCATGTCACTCACTCATGTGACCCATTCAATTCCAAACAAACAAGATGGTGGATGATGTCATACTGCAGATGTTGGGCCTGCTATTCAGTGTGATAGCTTTGTTAAAGATTAATGTCGCTTTGTACAACAGACAGAGATTGTTTTCTATCCGAAACGCTCATTTAATTTTAAACCCGCCTGCCTATTAATGACCACGCCCCAATCTTTGCAGACTTCCTCTGGACCCTGTCATAAATCCATACCAGCGGTCCTGAGTTTGTGTAAACCAGTGAAGTTTGCAATACATAGCAACCGTGTTGTTTAAGATTTGGCAACATATTTTGTATCATTTTTGAAGGTCAGTCTCCCCAGAATCTTTTGACCAATTTTGAATATAGGCCACAAATCTTAGGTCTTGTGAGTCCTGAGTTTAATGAGTAGCATAGTTTTCCATTACATTGCATGTGCTTTAACTTAAATGTCAGTCTAAGCAAAGATCCAAAGATACTCCATACTCCAGATTTACTACCTGCATCATTCTTCTTTTAAGTATTGGTTGGCCCTCCACCAACTATATTTTTTTAAACATTTAACAATTCATAATAGGATGCTGAGAGATTTTTAAATGGACTGCACACCTTGTACGGTCTGATTTAGCTGTATACATGAATGGTTTTATTCCACTTGTGCAGATTATTAACATACTATTCGGCTACATGTTGCTAAAAACATGTGCAAATAAAATGTGGTGATTTGTGACATGTTACTGTTTGATCAGTTACGCAGTGATAGCCTATGGCTGTGCCGAGTGCCCTAAGCTGAGCTGTGGCCGTGAGGGCTGTGACACAGAGTTCTGCTACCACTGCCGTCAGCTGTGGCACCCAGACCAGACGTGTGATCAAGCCCGACGACAACGTGCCCGCCACACATTGGGCACAAACGATGCCTCAGCACTCTACGTCTTCAGTGAGGAGTCTAGCGGAGGTACAGCACACAGTGTTGGGGTTACACAATGAAAGGTCTGTTTACAGACTGGCCAAATCTCTAGCTCTATGAACGCTACAATTGTACTTGGGTGCAGACCAAATTAACCGGAAAGAGACCAAGCTAGCAGTCTTGGTACCTTTCCAAATACAATATAGTGCAGTTCATTTTTGTGGTATGGATATGATCGAACATAAGTCAGATCCAACTAAAGGAAGTACATTATGGTTAAATATGTTTGTATTAGCTTTCTAATTCACAAGAGCAGCCATCAGTCAAGGTGCCCTCATTTTCTTTTGTGTAAAATCTATATATGACTTTTAAAAATTCATGTTTATTAGATAGTTTAATGCAAAAAATCATTTGACCTGGTTAGATGCTTTTATCCAAAGCAATGTACAATTGAGTGGAGCAGATTAACCCTTAACCGTTTAAGGGCTTTGCTCAAGGATCCAACAGAGGCAGCGTGGTTCCAGGATTTGAGCTTACAACCTTCCAATCATTAATCCAGAGCCCTAACCACTGAGGCACCACTGCCCTGAGATAGAACCTTTAACCTTGTGTGTTGTGTGTGTGTGTGTGTGTGTGTTTTTAGATGCAGAGGAGATTAAAGCTTGTCCACGCTGTGGTGCCTATATCATGAAGACTAATGATGGCAGCTGCAACCGGATGAACTGCACAGTTTGTGCTTGTCAGTTCTGCTGGCTGTGTATGCAGGAGATCACAGACGTGCACTACCTCAGGTGTGCAACCCAATCTCACACACACTGTCAAATATACAGTGTTGTCAAAGACACATTACATGCCATTCATTGCAGGAAGCAAGGTTGATTCATCACTAATGCTTGTCACATAGATATTCCCCTTAGCTGTTCGATAGAGAAGATCAGTGGAGTTGTAACATCCCGTGAGAGATCCCGTAGTGACACGGACATGATAAATACCGTTGATGGACGTCCAACGAATCTAGACTTGTTGATGACCTGGCAATCTAGGACATGCGTGCGTATGTGCACGTGTGCTGTGTGCTGTAATAGTTTATGCCTGGCTCTTATTCGTGTGACTTTTGAACATGATGTTCAATGTGGTCTCTGGTCGCAGTGCCCTATAGTGATCTCAGCTCTTTGGCTGTCTGAGTTGCACCTAAAGCAAGTAGTATGAGGGATCATAATTCACAAAGACCTGGTACTTTTACTAATAGAGGCTGAGATAATAGTTTGCTGTTTGTCCATTCAGTAAAACCCCCACATGCTTAACTTGAAGAATGCAGCAATTGTTTGGTTGTAATTGGAGAAGATCATTCATTTGAATCAGTGTTCATTTCGGTAACAAAAACTATGATGAAAAATGTTTGTCAACGACCTTTTTTTCCCATGACTAAGACGAGACGATGACGAGACGACACCGGCGTCATTAAATACTAACTGTGACTGTGAACAACATGCAATGTTTTGATGGAGAGAGAAAATGAGGATAAAATGTAGTCTTCTCTTTATTTTATATATATATATTTAAAAAAAAGGTAGACAAAATATTACAGACTGGGTTTTCTTTTTCTAAATTACAATCCAAATATCCTGTTCATTGGATGGCATGAGAGGCAGTTTCCTTTCCTGTGCTGCACGTGGCATATCGGGACTAAGCAAGCCCAGTGTGGAGTACCTTTCAAGCTCATGTTCAATTTGGCTAGACTAGATTGGCTGAAATGTTAATCAATATTAATCTTATGGCTAAAATGTCAACAGATTCATTGTCTAAAACTTGACTAAAATACATACGGTTTTCTTTGACTAAGATAAGACTAAAATCCCCAGACTTTTAGTCAACTAAAACATGACTTAAAAAGCAGGATAAGGTTGGCTAAATATGATAAAAGCTATCAAGGGCATTTGACACAGGACTAAGACTAAATAAAAAGAAAATGAGCTGACAAAATGAACACTAATTTGAATCTAAACATTTTGCTTCATAGCTTAATCCAGTGATTCGTAGACACAGGCTTCAAACATCTTTTCATGATTCTCAATTAACGAGACAGTGAATAAATTATTATTACACATTTAACTAGGATTATGTAAGGAATAACACATGGTCCCATGCTGTTATACGAAAACAAGCCAAACCAGGATGGTGTGAACTCTTTAAGACTCTGAAATTGTGTGGAGCCTGTTATTCTTCTCATGCCACACTGATCTGCCAACAATGACAATGTTTCATTTATTAATGAATGAAATGTCACGCATTTTAATGTTTGACAGTTAGATGTAATGTTGTGGAACATCTGAGAGACGTCAGGAAGTTTGTTCCTGTTCTCATTTATAGCTGTTATAAACAGTAGATCTGGCACCCAGCACCCCTTCTGTAAATGTTAAATAAATGTCTCCTCTCAAAACAGTTCACCACATCGTCAATGATTATCCATTTTTTTAAGCAGTTTATTAGTTTATAAGACCTGTCGTGTACGAGTCCTTGTGAAAGAGCGGTTAGTATAGAAATAATAACTTAATAGAAATAAATTAATATAAGCCGATCATTTATGCTACAGTTGGAACTATAATCCAAGCCCTGCTGTTATACAAAAAATAATGCACACTTTCTGACCAATGAGATTCGAGAATTCAACCACACTGTGGTATAATCTGTATTATTGCTTAGATTGACACAATTGCGATTTGGTATATTGAAGACAATAACAACAATAAAACTACACTGTATATTTCTAGAAATTTCTGTTTAGTAATTGCCATACAGAATCAACTTTATCCTGTATTTAATATGTGTTTTTCTTTTCCCCATCCTTGCTCTGTATTTCCCACAGTCCCTCCGGCTGCACTTTCTGGGGAAAGAAGCCATGGTCACAGACACGAAAGGTCCTGTGGCAGGTGGGAATGCTGCTTGGGGCTCCAGTGGTGATCTCACTGATTGCAGGCATCGCCATACCTGTCATTATCGTGGGCATCCCTATATACATGGGCCGCAGGGTATGTATCCATCTAATTAGAGCTACTGAAAACAAATATTAGTTGCTCAGACTTCTGTTCACACCTGGTGATTTCATGTATCTCGGGTTTAGGAAATCTGTAAATACAACCTAATGTCACTTTAAAACCAGATGCACAAATACTAGCCAACAAAGTTTATATTCCTGGTCATTTTTGCTTAGATTAATAGATAACATATTCAAAGCATTTGCAAATGTTGTGATTTCAAGGATAAAAAAAGAAAAAAGAAAAACCAATCAGAAACACAACTTTAATGAACTTCACCACAGTGTAGATAGCTATATACTCAGATACAGGCAACTTAGCATAGTGACGTACATTGAAACGCACAGTGTTATTCGATGTGTTGACGTAATATCTACAGAAACAGGAAGTCATATCAAGCAACTAACAGTAACAGTGTGGCTAGTTCGTTCTAAATGTAGCTCAATTCCATGTGATAAATACAAACCTGGAATTACTGGCGGTCTTTAATGTTGTAGATGAGATTTGAATTTACGCTACAAACATGGTCTTACTGTTCACATCCATAGTTAGATCTGTGCTCTTATCCAATCTGCTGAGCCATTAATACCAAGTGTGAACAAGGCGTACTTCTTAGATGAAAACTTATCTCTCGTGGTTTTTGTTTGCTTTTGTTTACACTCTCTTTCAGGTCCATGGTCGCTGTAAGAAAAACAATATCTCAGGAAGTAAACATTATTTGACAGTAGCCAGCGGAGTCATGACCTCGGTGTTTGTCTCTCCAGTCTTAGCAGCCGTCACTGTGGGTGAGATGATTTTTATTAGTTCAGTACCTTGGTCCCACACACATACACATACATACACACACACACACACAAGTTCAAGTGGCTTTATTGTCATTTCAACCATATACAGCTGGTACTGTACACAGTGAAACAAAACAACGTTCCTACAGGACCATGGTGCTACATAAAACAATATACTAACCACATGAGACGACACAGTGCTAAATAAGACACACACACGTTAATTACAAGCAGATGTTGTCCTGCTATGGCAGTGCTGCCTGTCGCACCTCCTCTTGTGCCCATTAGTATTAATGTGTTTATATTATCTGTTAGTATTATAGGAGCAATCGTTGTTGACAGAAATGGATACACTATAAACCTATCCATAATAGAGTTGTGAGATGTCATGCGAGGCAGAGAATACCTCCCATCGCTAGTAGGCTGTTACTCATGTAGGTGGCTTATGTAGGAAGAAAGCGCTGACTAAGAGCTTGGTATTCCAGCTCTCAAAAAAGCTCTGCTTCCTGATGCGGGTCTCTATCTGGGGGAAATATACGGTGCACACATGCAGTGATTATACACCTACACATGCGTGCTGGTGCATATAATCATGTCCTTCTTCATATTATCATACTGCTAGCACCATGGAAACAAACGGGAGATTAGTTCTGGGTCCTTTCATGCACAATGATGCTGTCAAGCCTTGTTTTCTAACACATATGTTCACTCCTCTAGGTCCTTGATGAGTCATATGTTTCTCAGCTTTATGGCCGAGGCCAGGGCTTTAGTAGCAAAATTACAGCAGGTTGTTGCCACTGAAGTGTCAGCTCAATCTCAATGGCGTGGTGTGAATCCACATTCACATTGTGTAGTGCCCCCCCCTCTCCCCGCCTGTGAATAGAATTATCTGCTATCAGCACTGATCCAGTTTTAAGGGATTCACAGAGGGGCCCTGTCCCCTGAGCACAAGACTGCTACAGAGTGGTGTAAACAATGCTACACTGTTCTGCTTTGCACCATGGAGAATGATGACCTTTTGTCCCCTGGCTAATATGAGCCATGGCCCAAGTCTCGGTTGCCTGCATTATTCCCCTGTATGTTTATAGTGCCATTAGTTGTTGTGACGAGAAGGAGGGAGGGCCCGGGCTGTGAGGACGCCTGGCACTGAGTGATCTAATCAGTGGGAGAGAGTGATAAAGGAGTGGCTGGAAGCTCTGGAGGGAGGGAGAGAGAGGCACGCATGTTTTGCGTTTGAATTACTTTTAAATTCTGTTTCTTATTAAAGTTTATTATTAGGAGGAGCGTTTGCTGTCCGCCTGGTAGGGGAGGATCGTTTTCCGTCCGCCTGGTAGGGGAGGAGCATTTTCCGTCCGCCTGGTAGGTGGACCATTTGCCGTCCGCCTGGTAGGGGAGGAGCGTTTCCCGTCCGCTTGGTAGGGGATGAGCGTTTTCCGTCCGCCTGGTAGGGGAGGAGCGTTTTCCGTCCGCCTGGGAGGCGAGGAGCGTTTGCCATCCACCTGAAAAATGGAGGAGTTGCAGCCATCCGTCAGGAAGTTCAATACCATCGCCGGACATTGGGCGGGATCGATTCCTAGCAGGCCGAGGACGAGATGACATCATGTCTGGGGACCGGAGAACCAGTTTTCTTTCATTCTCTGCTCTGTTTCCCTCTTGCGCTTTCTCTCTCTCCCCTCTCCTTTGGGTCCCAGGATGAGGGGGCGGAAGGATGTAGCCGAAAGGGCAGCACCGCTCCTCCCGAGATGAGGGGGGAGGGGGTGAATGTCAGGCAAGAGGCCTAAATCAAAAGGAGTGTGACGAGGGGCCATGCTATGAGGACACTCACCTGGCACTGAGTTGTCTAATCTTCTGAGAGAACGATAAAGGAGCAACAGGAAACACTAGAGAGGGAGAAATAGAGACGCCCGTGCACTTTATGTTGGAGTTATGTTTGTGTGTTTTATGTTTGAGTTCCGTTTATTATTCGACTCTACGTTTATGTTCAGCCGTTTCCCGCCTCTTCCTTGCCCGACTTTCATGTTTGTTACAGTTGTATTACCGCTCCATGTTTAAGCCATATCTGGAGACTGTAGATCATTCCATCATCAGATCATCTAGTATCTGATCATGTAGAGATCATCTGCAAAGCATTGTATATACAACATTTTATATCAGAGCGATATCCTATAGTGGTGAGATGGAAAATACCAAAAACAAATATTTAAGACTATCATACCTGCCAGCCTTTACACATTTTGCATACTATCGAATGTACTTCAAAATATGCCAAAAGAGCGGTCTTTTTGTTTTTTCATAATAAAAACCACTGATGAGAAAATTGACATTTCTGCAGGCTTTCTGTGCTCTCCAGTATTAACTGACTCTCTCCAAGCCCCATCCCTTCCTTATTTCACACTAGTAATGCTTTGGCTCATGCTTGTGAAGCTGTTCAGGTATTCTTCTTCTTCGGAGTTGTCACTGAACCGCTGGTTCTATTTTATTTTATTGTCCAGTTAATAAAAGCCAATAAAAGTCTTAGGGAAATAGGATGACTTGGCCCACTTATTAAAACCTATACAGTGCAGTAGATTAAGTAGCTTATTGGCAAATTTGTTTTTGTTGGGTGGAAACAGGGGGATGCAAGTTCTCAACTGGGAAGTGGGAAATTTGAATATGTCTGCTTTATATTTCCAGCGGTTGGAGTGCCTCTGATGCTGACATATGTTTATGGCATCGTCCCCATGTCTCTGTGTCGTAACGGCTGGTGCAGGCCTCAAACTGAAGCCCCTGAAACGCGAAAGATCCAGTTAGAGGACCTGGCCACTTGTAAGTCTACCATTACAAGACGCTAATATAGGGTTGGGCGATATGACAAAAATATCATATCACGATACTTGAGGGCATTTCTGCACTACCTGATGCATATCACGATATATAATTTAGCTAACAAATTGTCTGCAAAACAGTAGTAAAATATACAAAAACCATTAAAGTTTGGCGATAATTTTCTTTGAAGTCTACAAAGAAATTTTTTTTTTAACTATGTCAAATCAGCGGCGTCCGTTCAGTACTATTTCATTTGTAATAATTAAAAACGTTTAAAAAAATAAACATCACCATACCAAGGATATCTCAGAAAAGTGTATCGCATAATAATTTATCACGATATCGATATTATATCAATCTATCACCCAGCCCTACGCTAACATGCAATCCTTTTTCAGAACCTAATTTAGTATGAGATATGAATTCTAAACTAGCTAATTGTGATGTGTCCCCCCCTGTTTATCTAACAGTACGAATCACTATAGTAACGACATTGGAAAATGTTCCACTTAGTGAACTTTATATTAATCATGCCTGTGGTATTAGCTCCAATTTGAAGATCCACAATATATCGTTTAGTTGACAGTTCAACCTTCTGATCAGTTTCAACTTCTCTTGAAGATCTTTTGTTTTCTCATGTAGTAAGTGATCACTGGACTGGGCAGCCCAAGCCAGCGCTGAATGATATCGGTCTCCAGGAAGTGAGTGTTGATGAAGCAGTAGCATTACCCAGTACCAGTGTTGTCCTCTCACAGCCTGAGGGATCTTCCGATCCATCTGATGATGTACAAGTGGTAAGCACCAAACAAGACAACAAATCAGATGATGCGGATGCTGTTGAAGAGTGCGTCTTTAGCAGCGCGCAGACTTTTGCTTTGAGGTGGGTCCAGATTCATCTAGACTACAGTCTTAAGTGACATGCAACCACAATTCTAATGTATGCTAATGTATTTATACAGTGGAATGTGTTTTCTTAACGATGGGACATCCATTAAATATAGTGAACAGATTATGAGATTTGAACAATGTGAAGCTGGTATTGCTTCTATGTGTGACTGCAGGGAGGGGACCAATATTGAGGTACGGGTGGAGATTGAGGCACAGCCACGCAGTGTACGTCAGCCCAGTCTCAGCAGCGTCCTCTCCAGCCGGAGTCTGTCGGCCGAGTCCGTCCATCAATCACACGATCCTCTCGGTGCCACCCAAAAGGCCGGTGAATGAAGTCCCTCAGCCAATTACGCAGACAGACAATGTCTGATTCTCAGCCGCTTTCACCACCCACTGTATCTCCGACCAGCTGCTTCTAGCCTCTGTCTGTTCCCACAGAGACAGAGAAATGGAGACCAATGGAGCCAGAGAGGACGAGAGAAGAAGATAGAAAGGATTCAGTATCATGACCGAGGGCAAGGGGACAAACGTCCAGGGCAGCTTCCAATCTACCACTATGATGACTAATGATGATAGTATGAACTAAAATGACCGAAAGCATGTTTGCAAGCCAGTCTTGTGGTTGTTAGCCTCTTTTTTTACTGTGATACAATGAAAAAAAATGGCTATCCAGATGGTCTTTAATTTAATTTATTTGTTTAGCCCTTCTTATAGCTGCAATATACTTTTGTATTAAGTGGCTGTACATTTTCATCCCTTAAAATATAAGAATACATTCAAGAACCACAGCATGATTTTCTCTCAAGCAGTGAGTTTCCTAGTTTGACATACAGCTTTTACACGATATTATGGAATTTATTGCTTTCTTGGCTGGAGAATACAAATTACTACGGGCAGCAGATCTTGTGATTCCCCGTACAGTATGATGTTCATTGGCTTGAATTATACAGGTTTGAACAGAATACCAGGTACTGTCCTATTTAAGTTGCCGTGATAACAGGCTTTTGATATCGATTTATCCTATGAGCCTACTCATTAATATACTAATATCTTCAACCTTCCCTGTATGTAACTAAACATAAGCCTTGTTAATGCAGTTGAAAGAAAGGCATCTTTTCCAAAAGGATTCTCCATCGCTGTATTGCATACAGTGTGTAAGACCACAGATTGCTTACTGAAATTCAATCGAACTTGAGTTACAATCTCTAGAAGGCCACTTCTAGAGATATGCCCTATTTCTTTAATGGTTGAGCCAGTAAACTGCATTCAGCTAATATGATACAATTGGATGAGCACTTTTCTGGACTAGAGATACTAAAGATATTAGGGAAAGAGATGTTCTGCTTGTCCAGATTGCAGAAGGAATCAAGGAAATGTTTGGTAATGTGGCTGGATCTATTTCCACGAGTGCAACTGAGTCTTAGATAAGGCAGTCGCTCAAATGATACCTATTGCATATAGAGGCATGAAGGCACAATGGTGCTGCTTGCAGAAACCAGCTAGATTTGCTCTCTGCAATTCAGCGGTATGCACCAAAGCGAAATCTCATATCAGCATGCCATCAGAGGCCTCTTTTCCCCCCAAGTAAAAAAAAAAAAAAGCAGATAAGTAAAAAGAAGCCAGTATATTTCACAGGTTTGACGAAGATTTCATTGTTTGGGTGAGTATGCCCACAGATCCAAAGTTAACTAAATGTATGTGCAATGTAGATTTGGAAAATTGCAATGGTGTATAAATAAACAGATTCTAAGTAAGAAATTAACTTTGTGTTCTTGCCGAATATGTGTATTGCTGAAGTATTTGTTCATGTTTTTTGTACTGAAAAGAAAAGGTTACAACCATAACATTATTCGAATTACTTGGCTGCCAAGCTACAGCATTTCTTATATTAAAGATGTAATGTAATAACAACACAGCACTCCTAGAGGGAGCTAAAGGACATGCCATGTATTGATGCCTGTTTATGCTGATAGCGTAATTTACTTGTGCTGCATGATTTGACACTGATTAATGTATCAAGTACCTGATTGGTATGATATTTTGGGAATAGTCATGAAAAGATCATATTTTGAGCAAAGTGTCAATGATGGCTATATGCAGTCATGATATTTTCCATTAAAATGTCTATACAGATTTAATTGTGGCTTTTAGGTGGTCTGGATGTACAAGGAGGCTTGTATTGTAATTGTCGTTTATGGTAAGGTACACCGCACAATTCCAAAGCTTGACTTAACAATCACAATGTTCATTTGTATCCAACTGGAATTAGATCAACTTTGTAGGCAGTTATCAACAGCTTCAAATTTCACCGTATTTCTACAGATGTTATGAATGAATCAGTGATCTTTATTGTCATAGCTCTGCATACAATGAAATTTGAAACGCAAATCCTATCTTGTTGATCTAACAAAAAAAGAAAAAAAGACAAACCAATTTACCTAAAGTGTAAAATCCACATTTAGTGCATGTGTGAGTTTAAAGTCCTGATAGCACATGGGGGAAAAAATTGTCCTGCTGACATGAGGTCCTTGCTCCTAAGGACCTATACCACGTGTTGAGGATAGGAGATCATATAGGTAGTGGCCTGGGTGTGATATATCAATGATGTTTGTAGTCCTACTGAGGCAGTATTTTTCAGGGTAGTGAGCAGCCAGTGATTTTTTGGGCTGTGTTAATTATTCTTTGGAGAGCTCTCTTGTCTGCTGCTATGCAACCAGAGTACCACACTGAAATGCAGTACGCCAGCACGTTCTCAATGGTACAGCAGTAAAAGGCCACCAGTAGCTTACACTCCAGGTTGTTTTTCCTGAGCACTCTCAGGAAGTGTAGTCGCTGATGTGCCTTTTTTGTCGATTTCTGAGGTGTTGCCAGACCAAGAGAGGATATATGGACTCCCAAAAATTTGAAAGTGTGAACCCTTTCCGCATGGTCCCCATTGATGCAGAGTGGGGTCGGGTCTGCACTACGTCTCTTGAAGTCCAGAATGAGCTCTTTTGTTTTATTGGTATTCAGTATCATGTTGTTACATGAACTTCCAGGTTCTAGATCTGTGGCTGATTCATCCCCTCATGAGATAAGTCCAATAACTGTAGTGTCATCCACAAACTTAATGATGGTGTTGGGGGATGAGAAGAAGTACAGTCATATGTGTACAAGAAGTAGAGTAGAGGACTTCGCGCACAGCCTTGTGGTGAGCATGATTGTTGAAGAGAGGTAGGGGCCAAGCTTAATAGATTGTGGACGGTTTATAAGGAAATCCTTTAACCAGGTACAGTTGGGAGGAGAATGTTGACAAGTTGTTCTTGTACTTGGTGATGCTATGAATTCCCTGCCACACCCTCAAAGGGTTATTGTCTGTAAGATGAACTGCAATTTTCCTCTTGTAGGCCTCCTGGGTGTGTTTTATGCCTCTATTCAGGTTGGTTCTAGCAGTGTTGTACAGGGCCTTATCACCAGAGCTGAAGATGGAGTTGCGCTCTTTGAGTAAAGAATGTATCTCACTTGTCATCCAGGGTTTCCTTAGGAAATTCCTGAATCTTTTTGTTGACAGTGACACTGTCTGTACATTTTTTTAATGTACAACAAAACGTTTCTGTGTAATCCTCGAAGTCCTGCTGTACAAATACCTACCATTCTGTATGTTCAAAGCAGTCCTGCAGTTTGTTATCAGGAATAAAGGCTGCTAGGGTGGGGTCTTTAATGGTCAACGTTTAAATACATGTGAGTTCATGGAGAAATTCAGCTGCCATAAACACAAGTAGAGCTGGTTAAACAACTTGACCATCTTTACTAGCTGGTAGAAAGGAAACTGTTTCTGTATTATTGCTATTAATGCTGCAATAGCTAGTCAAACTTATTTTTTATATATATTTTTAAAGGGGACCTATTACGCAACATTCACTTATACATAATGTTTGAACATAAATGTGTGTCGGCAGTGTGTATACACAAATCATATAATAGTAAAAATCCACCCACTCCTTTTTTTTTTTCTATATTCCTCATAAATCATAAACAGTGTCTCAAAATTTTTCTACCCAATGTGATGTCACATTGGAACAGTCCCCGCCCATGATTGGTGATTGACTCTGCCCTATTTGCATAGACGCTTCCCTGAGTGAGCTGCACACAGTCCGCCATGTTCTCCATGCTGGAGCAGTTATAGTGATAAGAAGACTGTCATAAGCTTCATAAGTGTTCTGTTGTTGGCTGTAAGAATGACATAAGAGTCTTAATGTACTCCCATTATCAGAGCCTCTGAAGACGCAGTGGAGAAGTTTTATTTTTGAAGGAAATGTGCCCCAAAAAATAACTAGATTCGTATATGTTTGTGCAAATCATTTTACACCAGACTGCTGAAAAGTTGATTCTCAAGCATGGATCAGTACCAACTGTTCGTGATCCAGCTTCATATCCACAAGACCTCATTATCTATGAGGTCATTAGCTATGTCGTCATTTTTTATTTTTAACCCGAAAATGTTTATTATCTGTATAATTCATACATTCTGGTTCATACATATATGGCTGAACACCTGTATTATTGGTGTCAGTCATACTGGTTCTCCTGATTTGTTGTTGCCATAGTATCTGCAGCATGAGCTGTAATGGCACAGCCCTCTTCAGGACAGAGACATACACGAAAACAGCATGTTTTTGTTTCCATTCCTATGTTCCCAGGATTCATGTTCCCCAGTTCAGTATTCTGTTAACACGTATGAAGTAAACTTTTCAAAAGGACCCATTTTCCCAGGGCCCTAGTAACTTGATTATCTTTTAACTTTAAACACCAAATGCACATTTAAATGAATAACCTCATACATTTACATTGCATTTACATTTATTCATTTAGCAGACACTTTTTTCCAAAGCGACTTACAAATGAGAATACAAGCAAAGCGATATATCAAGCGGAGAACAATACAAGTAGTGCTACCGTACAAGATCCATTCATTGAGTTCCAGAACAAGAAAAGTGCACAGAGTAGAGGTGTAAATGCAACATTATTTATTTCTTTTTTCTTTTTTATGAGTTGGTTGGAAAATGAACTAGTTAGCACATGCTGAACCCTCATTTGTGCTGCTCTAATAATAGCTGTTAGTCTCTATTCATACAGGTCAACTCCATGTATGAACAATAGTGAAATGTATACACTAAACTGAAGAACATGCCATACTGTTGCATTTAAAACATAGTAAACGGTCTTAAAATGAACAAAATGTTAAGTATGAACATGTCCCAGCTCTCACTTATGCTGAAGTCTAACTCCAGCTTTAAATCACCACGTGTTCATTATGTGCTATATAAATCTGGGGAACATAGGACCCTGGGAACATGGACACGCCCCTTGACCAGTAACTGGGCCTGTGTTTTATCAGCTGGAAGCTGAATTTTCAGCAGGCTTAGCCTATTTTTATTTTAATTTTATTTGCATTTTTTTTTTAACTCCACCTTTGATTAATATGAACTGTTATTAGCTATTTTGTAAAACAGTGAAAATGAATTTTTCTACAGACTCCCGCATCGCGTCATCCTGGAACTAGGCGTTGCTGTGTGCACGCGCACCTTTCCATCCGTATCCAGGCAGCGCACGCGCAGGGACGCATGGCTCGGTCCCCACTCCACTGTTCAGAGAGGCGCAGCTCCGTTTAGCGCAGTTTCCTCCGACGCGTTGATCACGGAGTCAGAAACTACACACCTGAGCATGGACGCGTTAAAATCAGCCGGGAGAGCCATCATAAAAAGTCCTGGAGTTCCGCGGCACACATGGGGAACCGCCAAGCACGAAAGTAAGTATTCAGATGTTTAAGAAACTAAATGTATTAACGGGACATCCGAGTCTATGATGCCTCATGTATCTTGTATATTATTGTATATTCTTTATGAAGGCCTTTGTAAATGTTTAGTACTGCAAAGAATGCAAAAATAACGGTTTGGCTTTTTAAAAATGATTTTTATGCAAATTTAAAATTTCACTTATTATTTTGTCTCCTCGTTTTATTATGCAAAGCTGATTTGATAATGGTTCCCATCATTAAAAACTTTTCTTCAATGCCTGCTGTTTCTTGGGAATTTAATAATGAGATATTCTTAAACTCACTTCGATTCATTAAAGTCACTTAGAATGGTTCATTATTGCAGCTGGAGAGATGAGCATACACACACACACACACACACACACAGTATACGTACACTCATCTTGACCCACTAAGAAAGGTGAACCATTTATATACTGGTTGCATGGACGGGTATAAGCTCACAACTGCTCACTAAAAAAAAAACCACACACCAAAGTTCACTTATACACACAAACGACAGTTAGTTACCAGCTTAATCCAAATCCACAGGAAATTTCACACAACTGATTATTGTAAGTAGTGCAAGTGATTAATTATTGAGCATCACTCAACTCTTATGCAGATAAATGCATTTTGTAGTTCCACACAACGTAAAGAGCGAGCTTAGGAAAGGGACCGTGTGTGATATTTTGTGTTTTTGTGATCCAGTGAGCTGATGGCATGTTGCCAAAACAGTCACATTGATGTGTCAGCTACGAGTCATTCTCTCATAGGAATTGCATATGTCCTTGGTGACGCTGGGATTATTTTCTAAGAGACACATTGGAAAACTTGGGCTTAAAATGAATTCCACGTTCACAGGATTTCATTTGGAATGATTCTGCTCGGGTAACAAACAACTGTCACACAGTCTGTTTAATTGCTGTCGGTACGGGTTACATAGCTATACAGGGGAGTCTCTTAACTGCTCGTTAGCCTACAGGCATTTAGCGGATAGACTCTTAAGGGCATGTTTGTTGCACTGCACAGACCTCTGGCAGTCTTTAAAAATTTAATTGGCTCATAACATTACACCATTCTGAAAGTGTGAAGCAAAAAAATAAAACAATATCAAAACAATACTGCTGTTCATCCTCTCTGTTGTGCCCAAGCAAGGAAACCACCTCTATACATACAGCAGCTTTAGCTTGTCTGATATATAACCGGGAAATAAAAGGCAGTGTGCTAGTATATGCGTGCCATCTCCAAACTGTCACTTTTGACAGCTGAATGATCAAACTCAGGAATGTCAGTTTTGACAGCAGATGATGAAACCTAGTCCCTCCAAGTCAAGAGCTGGTTGTCAACTGCAGTCGGCTTATAGAAGCTGAGCGGATGCTGAGGGAATAACCTGAAAACCTCAATTCAACAGTTTAAATATCTGCATAGAAATCATGAATATACAAACTCCAGCCATGAGTCAGAACTAAACATAGCACCAGTATTCCACCCCAGCTTAATAATTGCAGCTAGTGCTTTTTGCCTTCGCAAACTTCAAAGCTGTGATGTCCAGTGCCATCTTTCCGGTGCCAAGAGAGAATGTGAAAGCTGAGCGTATCCTCCTGGTGCTCCTGATGGCGCTCATCTGTCGAGGTCACGGAGCTGGCGTACAGTATGCAGTAATGAAGGGGCATGAGCCCCTGGAGAAGAGCTTCTGTCCCTTCTGATTGTATCATTGAATTGTGAGTGACCTTCAGAGGTTAATTTAACTGCCATGCATGGTAGAAAAACAGAGTTTGTATATTTAAAAATATATATATATATATATATATATATATATATATATATATATATATATATATATATATAATAAATTTCATTTACAGTTGAGGTCATAAGTTTACGTACGCCTTGCAGAATCTGCAAAACGTAAGATCATAAACATTGCATTTTGTTCGTCGGTCCCTTGATTGTCTTGAGCAGTTAAACTGCCCACTGTTCTTCAGAAAAATCCTCCAGGTCCTACACATTCTTCTTATGGAAGCATCTTCTGCATATTTGACTCCTTTCCAACAGTGACTATATGTGTAAAAATTTTCCTTTTTTTTTTTTTTTTTTTTTTTTTTTTTTTTTTTTTTTTTTTTTAAAATTTTTTTTTTTTTTTTTTTTTAAAATATGATGTTGAGATCCAGCTTCTCACACTGAGGACAACTTGAGGGACTTGTACACAGCTATTACAAAAGGTGCAAACTGGTGCTCAAGAAGCTCAACACCATACAGTAAGAGCCGGGGGGTTGTGTGTAAACTTTTGAACAGGATGATTGGTGTAAATATGTATTATTTTTGTCTTCTGGGAAACATGTAAATATCTTATGTAGTTTCTGAAGGGCAGTACTAAAAAAAAAATAAAAAAAAAATCTTTAAACAAAATAACAAATTATGTTATTAATGTTAACTTATGACCGCAGCAGTATGTAGCTATTAAATCCTTAACCGAAAAAAAAAAATGTTCTGCTGTGTGAAGTCACACACCGTCTTTATGCATCAATTAACCCAAAATAATATTGAAAGTATAACTAGTGTAAGTATTAAATTAGTGTTAGAGGAGGAGATATAGTTGATTTATTTATGTTTTCTTATTGTTAGAGGTGAAATAGTCTGTGGCTATGAATAGGGTGAAGGAGATTTTTTGGCTTTTATGAGGCAGAGGTTGACACACTGTTGACACACTGTTGTTTGGTCAGAGGCAGTTTTGAGTTTTGATGGCAATCGTACTAATCACAAACATGTGACTCACTAGTACTTTTGTTAGTTCTAGGCAGAATGATAGAGGACGGCATTCGGGACATATGAGATCACTCTGTGTTTTCTTTTCTTGGTTCCAGGTCCCCAAGTCTCACTCATGCCAGCATGTCTGCTCTTGTACATTTGCATTTATAAGCTGTCCCTTGGCACCCCTAATATTGTCCTTGAAAACAGAATGTGGCTAAATCATTTGAGGCTCTGGGAAATCAAGAGTCTGTACTAGATGCCACATTTACAGAGTCGTCATGCATTTACAGTCCTGTAAAACTGTGACCAGCCCTGTTTTTACACATTTTAGTGTTTTCCTGCTCTAACACAACTACCCCAACTCAGTTATATGAGCATCATTTGACAAATGGTATTTTTGAAAGCACTTGTTGGTTTATTGATCTGATGGAATGCGAATCTTTCGGGATAAGAACAGTACTGCACCTGTATGGACGTTTTTCTGCACTTGTTGATGGTTGCAGAAACATATGTCGTAGCGTTTCAAAATGTTTGGTGAGATAATGCACAATGGCGGATCAGTGCAGTTTTTCTTAATGCACAAATAATTGAAGCAAACATTCATACTTGAGCTTTCACTTCTTTTCCACCAATATAGAGGCAAAAGTTCTAACTTGCTTTCTACTGTTGACCTTTTAATCCAAAATAGACCTCTTATAGATGGTCTAGTTTTTTCTGTCACTCATTCATTTCAGTTCCTAATCAGTGTTCAAAGTGGCAACAGGAATTCTACTGTTCATTACAGGATATGACAACGCAGTGGTTGTGTAAAAGATGCATTCAATTCGGCTTTTTAAAACTACAGAGTACAGATGTAGGCAAATCTGTGGATTTCAACCCTGTTCTCAAACAAAAAATATGAACATAAGATGGAAAATAACAATTCTGCCATCTCTTTGATAGACTTTCTTTTTATTCTTTGCCTTTTGTCACAATATATTTTTCTCTCTCCCTTCAAGGTGTTCCTCTGAAACATAAATATTAGTACTATTATTCCATTTTTTCTTTTTCCCCTGCCTATTTCTTGTCTGTTTTCTCTCTCTCTCTCCATCTGAGCTATTATGGTTTTGTTCTAGTGTCTGGAGCCATTGGGGACCCCCTGCAATTTATCCCCTGCAGGCAGTGAATAAAATAAGAAAATAGGATTCTGGAGATAATCACAGTGGGATGCCCATATCTGCCAAACACACAGACATAAAACCAAGGCAAAGCTTCATGAAGATTAGACCCATTAGACTCAGGCTGCTGAGATTAGAAACAAGCCAAAGACAACTTAAAAGGGAGAGGTGCCACTCCCCTTAAGTTCAAAAGTTCATATTTAACTAGATTTGTATTTCCTCAAGTCGATACACAGTACTTGAAAGGAAGAAAGCAAGAAAGAGTAGTTGAAGGACAAATGAAGAAATTAGAAGTAAGTGGAAAATAAATAAGCAGTGGGGGCTGAATAGAGGGGAAAAAAAAGAGAAATTAAGGAACAGGAAAGGAGAATTTATGGGAGAGACAAAGAATGTGAGAAAAGAAGAAAAATAAAATAAGGGAATGGAAAAGAGAAACCAGTAAAAGAGAAATATAAATGGATACAAGATGGAAACAGAGTGTGAGGAAAATTAGATAAAAATAAAGAAGGAAAAAACAAAGGTAAGCAAAAGATAGAAGAAGACGAAATATGGAAAGAAAAAAGAGAAGGAGAAAAAATCGAAGAGAAGCAGATCCTTCTGAAAATCTTTGATGGACCTAATTGTGAAGTGATGTTCAGATTCCTGTTGTTTTCTTAGAATCCAGCAATTTCCAATAGCATGTAGCTTAAAATATTCAGAAAAACAGAGAGCTTTAATGACTTGTTATAATGTGAACCACACTTGAAGCCACAAAGCCAATACACACTCATATTTTGTCAAAACAATAAGATACTTAAAGAGAAAAAGAATGTATGTTCACGTAGGTGAGATTAGTAATATATGAAAATCTTTAAAATGATCGTTTCAGGTAATGGAACCAATGGAAATTGACTTTGCATCAAATTTCTGTAGATTTCCATTAGGAACCTATGATGGCTGAACTGAAGTGTGTGCTGATGTTTCAGCACCCTGGACAGTGACCGGTTCGACTGGATGGATTTCTCTGCTTTTATCATGATTTCTTCAGTACTCCTGAGATAGTTTGCTGAGAGAGAATCCATTATCTAATGTGTGCCAATATTTTACTCAGTCAACTGATGGTGCTTGTTAAATATTTTATGCAAGTCTCTCATCTCCCTCAGTCAGATCTTACAGCATTGTGGAGTTGTGTGACGGAGTCGAGTAAATTATGCACTCCTAAAATAAATCATTCAAATTTAATTGTGCTTCAGTGCTGCAGCTGCGTCATTTAGAAAAGGAGGACCCTTTAAGCCTTCCCTTTCTTTACTGTTCAGGACAGCTGTCAGAGACCTAGCACAACCCTGCCTGTTTTTCTCCTTTTCATTTTCTCTACTTGTCTTCTTTGCTCAGGTATGATGGGCTCAGCCGCCTCTCGCTTTGAAGATGCACCCTACTGTGAAAGCAGTCTTTTGATTCCTACCCTCCATTAGTTCAAGCAGTGGCTGTCCTTTGGGTAGTTGAAGGTCTACATTCTCCACCCCTTCCTTTTCTGTCTTGATTTCTTTTATTCTCTGACTTGCTTTTATAAGGAGAAGCCTTTATCCTACTCAGGAAGCTCAAAGTGAAGCTCAGACTTTACTTATACATCAAATACTGCATGCAGAAGAGAAACATTCAACAGAAAGGTGGAATTTAAATAAAATAAAAACAATTACATACTCTTAATCCTATTAAATACTTACATTGTAGGTCAAAAGAAGGTCTATCACTTTTGATCTCTTAATGATCTGCATTACCTAAGGCCCAGGCAATGTTTTATTGTGTCTATCTTTCATTTGCTTTTAAAAATAGTCATTTATAAAAGATGTTAAATGTTTGAATATAGCCTTTTTCTGTAGCTAAGTTGGGATTTATAGTGAGCAAGTCCAGCGTTATGGACTTGACATTTGCAGTCAAAACTTAAATATAAAATAGAAATTCTCAGAGAATGTATTCATCAGTATATTTTCCTAACCCCCTGACGATAGAATCCAGACTTCAGAAAAATATCAGTCTACACATTTTCTATTTTAGATGAGGAACATATACCTGCATTACAGAAGTGACCAAAAAAGGACAAACCTCTTTGGGAGACCACATACTTTGTACGAATTCTGTGAATTAAAATGTACAAACCAGAAGTAATAATACAATCTGAATGGAGAAGGGTTGACTTTCCACAGAACATGAAGTATTTATTTTATTTTAATATTTGTTTTCGCAATTTTGATTAAAAACCATTTTTAAGGACGTGACAGTCAACACTTTACTGAAAAGCATTAATAGAGACCTCTAGCAGGTATTTAACCCACGAAACTTCTGAGACATCAGTATGGTAAGTCATTGTTTCTTTGAGTCGGTCTTTCTTTTAAATTGCTTTTACAAATAATAATTTTTTTTTTTTTACAAATAAGTGATTCTGAATACAGTATAACCTTGTGTAGATAAGTGGTGATTTATACTGTTGACCACAGCCACATCAGTGATACTGGCTGCTAAGGAGGCAACTTTAGTTAAGTGTAGAAATGCAGTGCTTTGATTTGTGATTTAAGAGCATTGCTGTACTTTATTTAGGCCTGTGGTGCTACTGCGTTGTGCTGGAATGGTCCTGGATAAATAACAGTTTGTTTCAAACTACACTGTATGCCCAAAGGTTTGTGGCCACCTGACCATAATACTAATATGTTCTTGTTGAACATCCCATTCCAGAT
Organism: Ameiurus melas; assembly: GCA_012411365.1. Taxonomy (NCBI): domain Eukaryota; kingdom Metazoa; phylum Chordata; class Actinopteri; order Siluriformes; family Ictaluridae; genus Ameiurus; species Ameiurus melas. The sequence continues at coordinate 3,355,005 of CM022779.1, forward strand.
TTAGTCCCCCTGTGCTGGTATAATAATGTCTACTTTTCTGTGAAGGCTTTCCACTAGATGTTGGAGCATGTAGGGATTTGCTCATTCAGTTCTTGTCAGGGATCTGTGCAAGTTCTTCCACTCCAAACTTGGCAAACCATGTCTTCCTGGACCTCACTTTGTACACCTGGACAATGGTATGTTGGAACAGGTTTGGGCTTCTTAGTTCCAGTGAAGGGAAATTGTAATGCTACAGCATGCAATGACATTATATTCAAATGTGTACTTTCAAGTTTGTGGCAACAGTTTGGGAAAGAGACACGTACAGTATGGCTGTGATGGTCATGTGTCCACATACTTTTGGCCATATAGTGTATATAGACGAGTGACAAAAACCCAGTTGACTTTCTGTCTGCGAGGTCAGATTAAGCGTCACTATGAGCCAGGAACAGTTTGTATGGTATTACTGCAGAGTTTTATTGCAGTCTATCTTACCATATAGTACTATGGCACATGAAAATAACTTCACTGGCAATACAACAATCCTAAATTCACCAGATGGGTGGTTAATTTGTCCCTGTCACCTTTTCACATACAAGTAGTGAAATGATATCAAAGAGCTAAATGACTATTTATTGTTCTGACTCTTAACATCTGGGTACTTGAGTTTCCTATACATTAGGGATGGTTGATGACAATCAAAATATACTAACAAACCATTTATGCTTGATGTGCATTATATTCACTGGGTTACTAAATCAAGCAGAAAGACTAATTAAGGATTTTGAAAAAACTCCTTTCCTCGATCTAGAGTCTTATTTTCCCAGTGATAGGATAAATCTTTTATTTCTGTTCAGTAATTGCACTTGTGCAATCATCTAGCATAATCACAGGCCTCCTGCAGGTATGAGTTAATTGAAAGTGTAAGAAATTAATTGGAATTTGAAATGAATTAAAATATAATAGCCGTCTTCCCCTAAAGTATATTATCTGCATGCAATGAAATGGCGTTCTGGCTCTGGCATGACTCTGTGGATAGTTGTATTGATAGTTGTATGAGGTCTGGGAAATCGGATCACTGAATCTGTGATTGAACAAAGCTAAGAACATTTGGGTGAGAGGTGAGGAAATCCCTTCTGTTCTCTTTCCGAAACTGTGGATGGAACGAAGGCCTGGTCCTGGAAATTCCAATAGAATTTGGTTCCAGCATTAAAGCAATACACTTGCTTCTGAATTTGGAGGGAAGTTAGATCTTCAGGAACATGGATTTTGATCGGTAGTCTGAGCTGACATATTGTACTTTAGCATTTTCCAGGCACAAATTAAATCAGTTTTGCCAATCAACTTGCTGCCCTCCATTTCCACCTTACTAAAGCCTCTTTATGTCCTATTTTAAGTGATGTCCTAGATACATTATTTAGAGATTTTAAATATCAGGGGATAGACCCTTATTAGGTTTTTAGATTGTGGATTAGAAAACTTTTATCATATTATTTGTTTCTTTTTTTAAAACATGTATTTCCTATATATTGAAATCTGAATTATATTGTGGTTCTGCTATACTAAAATTGTGAATATTGGCAATGAAAATTCAGCCCCTGGCCATTTCACATCTGAGATGTTGGTTGCTAAGGGCAACTGTTTCATGCCCATTTGCAAATCTAAGTGTATTCCTTAAGCAAATCTGTCAGCATAAAAGATCCATCATTAGATCTGTGATGAGAATCACTGTTGCTTTTGAGTGCAAATGAGACCATCGAGCATTGTGAACTGTGGCAGTGACTAAATAAAAATGAGCAATCACGACTCGGATTTTTTTAAACGTCTTATTCATTTATCTGAATTAAGTTATGAGAACTCACTCACTGAACGTTGTTTGAAGAACTCATTTTTGTTGAGTTACTTATTTTGTGTGTGAAATTTTAAGTACAACTCAAAAGATTCAAGTTTTAATTAATCAAATAATATTAGTTGAAACCTAGACCTTGGTATGTTCTTTCACCTAAACTCAATTCAGTTAGTTAACAAATCGTGAGCAATATAGGCCAGAGGTATTCCGTTAAAATGTGTAAATAAAGTCCAATTTCTTAAAATTCCTGCCTTCTTACGGACTCGATAAGTGACCATTATGACTGAATGGCGACATCGGGTTACCTTTATGGCTTGATTAATAATGATTAGTAAATGGCCAATAGTCAAATAATACATGCTTTATTTTGGCGGCACTGCTGTGCAGGGGGAAGTGTTGCCTCCTTTCAGCTCCCTGCTGCTCTTTATGCTATACTGCTTACAGTTCCACTATAGCAAATCAGCTTGCACCACCACATTTGTCTAATACAGACACAAGTATTCTTAAAGTACATTGTTAATCATGCTTCATGTTTCAGCAAATTAGAGCACTCTCTCTCTCTCTCTCTCTCTCTCTCACACACACCAACCAACCCAAATTCCCTTAAACCTCACTTTCCCCCTAATGGAGTCTACAGCAACCTTCTGTCTATAGGCCAGTTCAAATCCCATTACTGTCTTTCTGATCTGTTACTGTCATTTGCCCTCACTTGGTTCTTACAAACACATTGCCACAGACCAAGATTAGGAAAGGGTTTTGAAGTATTAGTTGCTTCTGGAAGTAATTAATGGCCTGGAGCATCAACATGGACCTGTTGTGGATTTGTCAGGAGTTCATTACTGGTCTAAGTGAGCTTGTGCCCTTCTTGCTGCGAGGTAGAGTAATTTAAGAGTTCTCCATGCTTTTTATGTTGCAAACTGTTTTCTTGGCTCAGATTTACCATGAGTGAGCGTTTTGGGTTGTAGTACAGCCAATGTACAGGCAATGGGGGCTGAAAATAGAAATGGCTTACATGTGTGGTATAACTTTGGTTTATAATTGTTTTGGCCAGCCAGTCGTCTCACTTTTTTCACGACCACAGCACTTTTGGAATGATATGGCAATGGATAATTAACTTCCAACAGAGAAGTGATGGGAAGTATCATTTCATACTGCAAACAGCTGGTGCAGGCTGGCAGAGGCAGATACCAAAAACGCGTCTCTATCAGAGCAACACAAAAATATACTCAAGCATTATTACAGGCAGACACCTTACTGCTATCTGCATGCTACTGTGCATATACACAATATATAGATTCCTATATCACCACATGGCTGTTTCCTACACTTAGAAATCAGTCCGCTAGCATGGATTCTCTATTTAAAGCTTGCCAAGTGACACAAAACCCACATCTGTCCCCCATTACACTCACAGTAAAACTACACCTGAATGGAACATAATTTATGTAAAGACTTCAGTCTTTAGAGATAAGAACTATTGGTACGTTGTGCATTGCACAAATTAGTTTGTAATTTTTGCTCATTGTTTTTTGTAGAGCTTCCAGAGAACTGGACAGACACTAAGGAGACCCTGCTGGAAGGAATGGTATTCAATGTGAAGTACCTGGGCATGACGTTGGTGGGTCAGCCTAAAGGAGAGGATATGGCTGCTGCAGCCATCCACAGGATTGTCTCAACGGTTAGTTTCCATCCATGAGTGATGGTTATGTATGCAGATGTTGTTGAAATTTGTACTTAAGAAAACCTGAATCTAAATGGAAATTATCAGCTTTCTTCGAATTGGTGAGTTAAGAGAAGATGCTAAAAAAATTATTTAACCAATGACCGAGTATAAAACACTAGTTACAAGGTGCAACAATTAAGACTTTAAACTTATTTTAAACAGTTTTAGATATCAAGCCATTTCTAAAAATGACATTTGTTTTTCCTTTCTAAAGAGTAAGGTACTTTCATCAGAAACACATGTTAAATATTAACAATGAGAACTTCAAATAATACTAATTTCTTATTACACTATAAAGCAAATATACTGTATAGTCATCAGTAACGTTCAGTTATGTGTCTTAAACACTGAAGTGTAATTAATTTTCTCTTAATAGTGGTGACAAGTTTGTTCTTAATTATTTTGAAGCGCTAGTTTGCAGCAGTATCTCAGAATTGTCCATCCATCGATCCATCCATCCTCAACTGCTTATCCGTAATCGGGTCACGGGGGTAGCAGCTCCAGCAAGGGACCCCAAACATCCGAGGAGCAGCGATTCTACTCTGAGTTCCTCACGGAAAGCCGAGCTTCTCACCCTATCTCTAAGGGAGAGGCCAGCCTCCCTCCCTTAGAAAACCCATTTCGGCCGATTGTACCCGCGATCTAGTTCTTTCGGTCTCTACCCGACCTTCATGACCATAGGTGAGTGTAGGAACGAAAATTGCCCGGTAGATAGAGAGTTTTGCCTTCCGACTCAGCTCTCTTTTCATCACAACAGTGCGGTAAGCGATACCGCTCCCACTGCTCCGATTCTCCGGCCAATCTCCCGCTCCCACTGCTCCGATTCTCTGGCCAATCTCCCGCTCCATTGTCCCCTCACTCGTGAACAAGACCCCAAGGTACTTGAACTCCTTCACTTGGGTTATGTTCTCATTCCCTACCCGGAGTAGGCACTCCATCAGTTTCCTGCTGAGAGCCATGGCCTCAGATTTAGAGGTGCTAATCCTCATCCCAGCCGCTTTGCACTCGGCTGCAAACCGATCCAGTAAGTGCTGGAGGTCACGGACCGATGATGCCATCAGGACCACATCATCTGCAAAAAGCAGCGATGAGATCCTCAGGTCACCAAACTGCAACCCTTCCCCACCACGACTTCGCCTCGATATCCTGTCCATGAATATCACAAACAGGATTGGTGACAAAGCGCAGCCCTGGCGGAGACCAACCCCCAGCTGGAACAAGTCAGACTTTTTGCCGAGCATCCGGACACAACCCTCGCTTTGATTGGATAGCCCTAAGAAGGGAACCCTTCACCCCATACTCCCTCAGCACCTCCCACAGTAGACCCCTGGGGACCCGGTCATACGCCTTCTCCAGATCCACAACACACACGTGGACCGGATGGGCATACTCCCAGGCCCCCTCCAAGATTCTTGTGAGAGTAAAGTGCTGGTCCGTTGTTCCATGACCAGGACGGAATCTGCATAGTTCCTCCTCAATCCAAGGTTCAACTATTGGTCAAACCCTCCGTTCCAGCACCTTGGAGTAGACTTTACCAGGGAGGCTGAGAAGTGTGATACCCCTATAATTGGCGCACACTCTCTGGTCCCCCTTTTTAAACAGGGAAACCACCACCCCGGTCTGCCACTCATTGGGCACTGTCTTCGACTTCCACGCAATATTAAAGAGGCGTGTCATCCAAGATATCCCCTCCACACCCAGAGCTTTCAGCATTTCTGGCCAGATCTCCTCAATCCCCGGGGCTTTGCGATTGTGTTGTTGATTGACTACCTCAGTAACCTCCACCACGGAAATTGACAATGATCCCCCATCAGCCTCCCCCTCTGCCTCTACCATAGTGGGTGTATTAGTTGAATTCAGGAGTTCCTCAAAGTGTTCCTTCCTTAACTTCCTCAGTTAAGGTCAACAGTGTCCCATCCTTACTGTACACAGCTTTTGTTCCCCGTTTCCCCTTCCTGAGGTGGCAGATGGTTTTCCAGAAACACCTTGGTGCCGACTGAAAGTCCTTCTCCATGTCCTCTCCGGACTTCTCCCACACCCACTGCTTTGCTTCTTTCATGGCAAAAGCTGCAGCCCTTCTGGCTTGTCGGTACCTTGCAACTGCCTCCGGAGTCCCCCAGGATAACCCATCCTGGAAGGCCTCCTTCTTCAGTCGGACCGCTTCCCTGACCACCGGTGTCCACCATGGTGTTCGAGGGTTACTGCCCCTTGAGGCACCTAAGACCTTGAGACCACAGCTCTCCGCAGCTTCAGCAATGTAGGCTTTGAACATTGCCCACTCGGGTTCAATGCTCCCAATCTCCACAGGGATGTCAGAAAAGTTCCGCCGGAGGTGTGAGTTGAAGATCTCACGGACAGGGGCCTCCTCCAGATGTTCCCAGTTCACCCGCACTACCCATTTGGGCTTTCCAGGTCTGTCCAGAGTCTTCCCCCACCCCTTGATCCAACTCACCGCCAGATGGTGATCAGTTGACCCCTCTCTTCACCCGAGTGTCCAGAACATGCGGCCTCAGATCAGATGATACGTTTACAAAATCGATCATAGACCTTCGGCCTACACTTATGAGCCTCCTTATGTTCGAACGTGGTATTCGTTATAGACAGTCCATGACTAGCACAGAAGTCCAATAACAAATGCCCACTCGGGTTTAGATCAGGGAGGCCGTTCCTCCCAATCACGCCTCTCCAGTTATCTCCATCATTGCCCACGTGCGCGTTGAAGTCCCCCAGCAGAACTATGGAGTCCCCTACTGGTGCCCCATACAGGACTCTGTTCAGGGTCTCCATGAAGGCCGAGTACTCTGAACTGGAGTTCATATGCACACACAACATGTAGGTGTAAGTAGGCGACCCTCTCGTCCACCGGTGTAAACTCCAATGTAACGGCGCTCAGCCGGGGACTTGTGAGTATCCCCACACCTGCCCGGCACCTCGCACCCTGGTCAACTCCAGAGTAGAATAGAGTCCATCCCCTATCCAGGAGTACGGTTCCAGACCCCAGACTGTGCGTAGATATAAGCCCCACCAGATCTAGCCGGTAGCACTCCACCTCCCGCACAAGTTCCAGTTCCTTCCCCCACAGAGAGGTGACGTTCCACGTCCCCAGAGCCAGCCTCTGCCGCCCGAGTCTGGTCCGTCGAGGCCCCTGACCTTCACTGCCACCCATGTAGCAGCGTACCCGACCCCCACAGTTCACCCCTTGAGTGGTGGGCCCATAGCATAGAGAGGGGGGTGCCACGTTGCTTTTTCGGGCTTTGCCCGGCAGGGCTCTGTGGCAAACCCAGCCACCAGGCGCTCGCAGTCGGGCCCTCCCTCTGGACCTTTCTCCAGACGGGGGCCCCGGGCTTCCTCCGGGCAGGGTAACTCCTCCTCTCTTTTTCTTTTCCATGAAGGGTTTTAGAACCATTCTTAGTCTGGCCCCTCCCTTGAGACCACTTTGCCTTGAGAGACCCTACCAGGAGCACAAGGCTCCAGACAACACAGCCCTCAGGTTCATAGGGACACACAAACCTCTCCACCACGATAAGGTGACGGTTCCCGGAGAGGATCTCAGAATTGTATTGTTCAGATTTCATCAATTTCAAAGACTATCTGCTAGTATTTCTGTGAACTCCAGAAACACAATCTCACTCACAACTCTGGTGAACAGTCCGTACAGGATTTTGCAGAGTTCTTTTGGGATTATTGCAGGCAAAAACGCTTGATTTTACTGCAGTTTGTTTTTCAACATTTGTGATGCAATTTGGAGTTTTTTGTGCATTTTTTTGCAGAAAACTCTTTGAACTGGTGAAATTGCAGTCGCACAAAATGGTTTTGCGTGATCTTTCACAGTGACGTTTGTTGGTAAATAGGATCTTGGAGCTGTACTCATGTTCGACAAATGTAAATCGAATAGGGGTTTGGCAAAATGCATGTTGTGATGATGTCACATGATGTGTTTTGGCCCAAATTTGTCGATAATCTGCGGTAATTTAGAAAAATTGCAAGCTCTTCTGAATATCACTTGATTTTGCATGAAGATATAAAATTACAACATCGCCATCTTCTTTTACTGACGGTCAGTTACGTAGTGACAAACTGCTCCAAGAGGATAATTATTTGGGCTAAAGAAAAATCTTTTAGGTCAAAATGTTATTTTAAAAATGCATTTGACTTAATATTATTTTCTTAACAATAAATTTGTCACGCAAGCAATGTAATTTTATTGACATTGGTAACTGTAATCAAATTACAAAAATTTAAAATGTAAAGCGTTACATTACTGCGTTTTCAGAAAAAGTCATTAGATTACAGATACACCCAACTCTGACTGAGAGGGTCTGTGGATTATATGTTATACTTAAAGGTATATAAAGGTGTCCCTGCCTACAAATTTGAGTCCCTTAGTCCTGCTGTAGATAAAAGCAGAACTAAAGCTTAATGGTACAAGTTACCACTTTAAAACTTACCTGAATATGAGGTTAGGATAACATTGATCCATTTTAGAAGGAAGACCAAACAAAAATTCATCAGTTGTGTCCCTCTTCCTATGGAGACGCACCTTCTGAATTGGATTACATTACTTATTTAGAGAGGGATTCAGGGCTAAGCAGAATGCATGCCAGAAGCAGATTTGTTTTCTCAGTGTGGTCCTGCTGAATCCATGTCACAGAGAGACATTTTTTTATGTCAAACAGACTCATGCTGCTAAGATCTGACTCCCAGAGATTACACACTGGCTCGAGTTTAGCTGCTAGCTAGTTTTTCCATTCCTGCATATTGACTGTTGTCTCATGGGCACAGTAAAGGCCCTCCAGATATAGTTTGCCTGATTTCCTCATTTTCTTTTGTCCTTGAGAAAACGCTCTCTATCTCTGTGCCTTGAATCACACACTCCTTCCAATGTTGGCCCTGTTTCCACATTACAACCCCTATGCTCTATGGTAGTGTTAGCGCTTGTGTATCTCAATAAACTGTTCCAGTGGGTTTTTAATTAGCTCACTTAAGCTTCTTACCGGCAGATTTGTACATACAAGTGAGGTGTTTTTGCTTAACTGCGTTTGACAATCAAAAGATAACACAACATATAATGTACTTATATATTCAGACATTAGATTTGTTTCTCTGACTTTTACAGGCTCGTTCCAGTGCAAAGAAATTTCGGAAGGTGACCCTCACCGTTTCACAAAAAGGGATCATCATTACAGACACAGAGTCCAGCGATCTCATAGAGAATGTGTCTATTTACAGGTAGTAGTGTATCATTTCTTATAAGGGACCCTATTGTAATTGCCATGTTATATTTTGGAAACTAACGATACAAGAAACTGACAGCTCCAACCTGTTACAGTGGTATTGAAAGGAAGTTGTTCATTGTACTGATTTGCAACACTTGCAAGTTTAAAAAAAAGGGGGATCTTTATACTAGATAATTTATTCAAAGCTGGTGCTTTGTTCGAGTCAAGCTTCTGTCTGTGATGTTTTTGGTCAAAATTGTTACATTACACCTATTAAGCAAACCCATTCTCATTCATTATTTCAAGGTTTGTATTGCTTTTTCGAATTTGCACGTTTTATGTTTGATTGGTTTGGGTACAGAGACAAGAGATAAACCTTGCTGAGTGATTATCAAAGACTGGTAGGCTATTATAGCTATTACACTTTATTACACTTTATTATACTTTAGCTATTATACTTGCTTTTTAATCATTACAAATTTTATCAAGTTAAAAGTTAAAAGTATACTCACCTAAAAAGCAAAAAGATTTTTTATTAATCATTTAAATCTTAGAACTCATAACCATAATGTTCTTATTTGCTTCTTTTTATTTGCATTTTTTATATTATTAGTTTAAAAACAAAAATTATTTGTTTATTTATTTTATGGTCAGCTCAGTTTTGTCCAGTTGAATAGACTTGTTAGATTTGTTAATAATAAAATGTTTATAATAAGAAGTAATGTATTTTAATTTGTTTTTCAAAAGCATTTTGCATTTTATGCATTTTTTAAAAACATATTTTAAGCAAAAATGCAAAGCATTTTTAATAAGCTAATTAAGCTAATTTAGCTAATTAATAAAAATAATAAATCTATCACTTTTGTGTTTCATCACACTGTTTGAGCCATAAATGTTCATTTCTGTGCATCTGTATTTTTCTGTGATCACAATCATACAATGTTTTTATGTGCTGCTGAAGATGAGGTGCTCTGGTATTGTTTTCCACTGTAGGAGGTGAAGGAATATTAAAGCCTGATCCAAGAAAGGTGCTTGTGTGTGTAGAGATAGTGTAGGTGTTGAATAGTATTAAGTGGAGAGCAGGCCTCTGACTGCTGCTATGCTGATGTTTTCTTATCAGCGGTACCAGAGACACAGAGTGCTTCTAATTTCTTTAATCATTCCTCTTTGTTTCCTGTTTCCTTGCTTCACTTCCTCATTTCTTAGCTCCTCTGTCTGAGGATGCAAGGAAAGCAAACAAGGTCAGGAGGAATCGAGGACCAATGTGTTTGTTTACCAAATGTGACATCACTCTAAAGTATCTTGACTTATTTATGATGTGCTGCACAGAGCATAACGAATCTGCATATGCACAGCACCATGTTATTACCCATGCCAGAAACATCAATTAAAACAGCATTACATGTGCACATCACATTAAGAGTTGATGTTTTAGTCTATACAATATTGAACTGGTTTCTCATATTTGCATTTTTAGGTTACGAATTTACATGTATACACGAGTAAGCTTGGGAGAGATGGAGCATTTATGGTTATGTCCCTCACTACACTAAAGAACATACCTCTTTGTAGGAAGCAATTGAGTTTATCATTGATCTAGAAGCATCCTTCATTAGCATCCTTACAAATGACAGACTTAGATCGATTTCCAGGTCAGAGGGTAACGAATGTATAGGAGTGATAAGAGAGGAGTGTTTTCCTCCTCCCCCTCCATCCTGGTCATCACACTAGCTACACTCCCGTTGGTCACACCATGTGTCCTGCCAGACTTTTCACTTTTCACTTTTCTGTGGTCTTCTCTCTGCATTATTAATAGTCTAAGAAAAGTCTAAGAAAATGAAAGGACTGGAGTTGGAAATACACATAACTGGACCCTATAGATGTTTTTCTTCTCTTTTGCTCTTGGCTTATTAGGACCCTCTCCTGAGGGAATGCAATACTGGCTGGAATTCTGTGTCGGATGAGGCCAATGTAGACTTTGATCCCGGACTCAGCTACATTTCAAAGAGACTTGAAAAGCAAGGTTTATTATGTGTTGATCAGTCAGAAATTTACTTTGTCAGTCAGTTGGAGAGTAATGGTACAGGGTATATAATGCTATTAAAAATATATATACAGTGTGTGAAAAAAGTGTTTGCCCCTTCCTCATTTCCTGTTCCTTTGCAGTTTGTCACACTTAAGTGTTCGAACATCAAACCATTTAAACAATAGTCAAGGACAACACAAGTAAACACAAAATGCAATTTGTAAATGAAGGTGTTTATTATTAAAGGTGAAAAAACCAAACCATCATGGCCCTGTGAAAAGTGATTGCCCCTTGTTAAAACATACTATAACTGTGGTTGTCCACACCTGAGTTCAATTTCTTCCACACCCAGGCCTGATTATTGCCACACCTGTTCACAATCAAGGCATCACTTAAATAGGAGTGTTGACACAGTAAGGTCCACCAGAAATCCTAAAAGCTACACATCATCCGAGATCCAAAAAATTCAGAACAATTGAGAAAGAAAGTAATTGTCTATCGTCTGGAAAGGGTTATAAAGCCCAAAGTTGGGAATCCAGCGAACCACAGTGAGAGCCATTATCCACAAATGGCGAAGACATGGAACAGTGGTGAACCATCCCAGTGGCCGGCCCAAAATTACCCCAAGAGTCAGCGACGACTCATCCAAGGGTCACAAAAACCCCACAACAACCAAACTGAGGCCTCACTTCCTAGTTAAGGGTATGCCACCAGAAAAGCTGGGCAAAATGGCCTGCATGGCAGAGTTCCAAGGAGAAAACCACTGCTGAGCAAAAAACATCAAAGCTGTTCAATTTCCACAACACCTTGATACCCCAAACCTTGGGACAACATTCTGTGGACCGATGAGACAAAAGTGGAACTCTTTGAAGGGTGTGTCCAAGTATATCTGGCGAGAGAAGAACACTGCATTCATAAAAAACATTATACCAACAGTAAATGGTGGTGGTAGTGTGATGGTCTGGGGGTTCTGCCTGGCTTCGTGATAAAACAAATTTTCTCCAAATCTGGGAAATTCCGACCATCTGTCGACTCAAGCTGAAACGCTTTGCAGCAGGACAATGATCCTAAACACACCAGCAACACCACGAATGGCGAAGAAAACAAAATGAACTTTGAGTGACCAAACTACCTGAATATTGAGATGTTTGGTATACCTAAAAGGTTATGCTCGAAACCCTAATCTGATTACAATTGTGCAAAGATGGTGGAAAATTCCTCCAGGACACTGTAAAAGCCTCAATATCGCAAACGTTGGTTGCAGTTGTTGCTGCTAAGGTCCACCAGTTTAGTAGGGGCAATCACTTTTCACACAGGCAGATTTGATTCACTACCCTATACAATGTTTTTTTATTGTGTCATATTTTTAAATTGGTTTATGTCAAACACTTAAGTGTACAACATGCAAAGAACAGGAAATGAGGAAGGCAAACACTTTTTCACACCACTGTATATTAGAAATTAGTTGAGTTTGTGTTGTGTTTACTCTTATATTGTAGTTAAAATACTACATCATATTTTTTCATATTGTTGCACTGCGACAGTAAAATGTTAATATAAAAACAAACAGCCACCCATTAGGAATGTTCTGACTAACAATGACTAATTGATAGTTATTAGTAGAAAAATACATAAGGGAAATGAAAACATATACTGCATGCAGTTTGCAGTTATTCAAGCGTGAGAGAGAGAGAGAGAGAGAGAGAGAGAGAGAGAGAGAGAGAGAGAGAGAGAGAGAGAGAGAGAGAGAGAGACAGACAGAGAGACAGACACAGACACAGAGACAGACAGACATCCTGTTATTGCAATAAGAGGAAAGATCTTTAATGATATGTTTATGCATCCTTCTTCCTATTTATGTATCCAGCCCCCATCTCTCTTACAAAATAGTGCTTGCAAATAAAAGGAAAGAAAACAATACTTAGTTTTTTGGCTAAGAATACACTGTATGTAGTCTTTTTCACTTATGTGGATATTTGTTTATATAACACAAGACTTCACATTTAAAATTTTAAAAAATCACATTGTTATGCCCTGTGATGGAATGGTACCCTGTCCAGGGTGTACCCCGCCTTGTGTCCGATGCTTCCTGGGATAGGCTCCAGGTTCCCCGCGACCCTGAAGAAGGAATAAGTGGTTGAAGATGGATGGATGGATGGATGGATGAAAAATCACATTGTTTTGCACTTCATGGATGGAGCATTGTGTTTATGGTTGTTTACATTTCTTCATTATTTATTCATAACTCTTTTATATAAGGTCTTTGTAGATTAAGGTAATTTGTTGGTGAGGTTGCTTATTGTTTGTTTTTTTCTAAAGCCTGACGTCTGCTCAGTGTTTGTGTAATGAGATTTGGCATGGCTCTCTATCAGCTGTGTGGGATTTCACTGACAGGTTAAAACTCACTTTGGCTTTGCTCCCACTGTGGCAGTGCTAATGTATTCAGCACTACTGTGTGTAACAGAACATAAGCACGCAGACTCCCATTTCACTGAAGCAGTTAAACCTCTGCTAAAGCATACAAATCCTGTTCATAAATCTTGTTTTACTTTTGTTTTATGAGTAAACTGGATTTTTATTAAGATTAAAAATTCCTCAAAGGTCAACCCTGAAACACTGACAAAAAAATTTCCCCCCCACATCTCCTTATGTTGATTCCTGAGGGAACAAGATACCCCAGTTTTGCAGCTCAGTCACAGGTTTATTAATGCAAATCCGTTTGTGTGTCTTTATTATTTATGACCGTTCTGCCTCGACTCACATGCACACCAAATGTCACTGTGTTTTGGCTGAAATTGTAAACACATGCCTTCCTGCCTTAAATCTGTGAATTGTTTTTTCCATTTCAGTATAACATCACATGAAGTCAAATGAGAAATCTTCATGACTATCTTCTACATTTATTACCAGACACTTTATTAGGAACACAGTACTAACACCCCCCCTCCCCCCCTTTCTGCTCTCAGAACAGCCTCAATTCTTCATGCCATGGATTCCACAAGGTGTTGGAAACATTGCTTTAAGATCCTGGTCCATGTTGACATGACTGCATCACAGAATCGTTGCAGATTTGTCAGCTGCACATTTATGCTGTGAATCTCCCATTCTACCACATCCCGATGGTGATCTATTAGATTCAGATGTGGTAACTGAGGAGGCCATTGAAGTACACTGAGCTTGTTGTCATGAAACCAGCATATTCTCATGCTGGAAGAAGTGATTGTAGCCATAAAGGCATACATATGGTCATCAGCATACTCCGATAGGCTGTGGCACACAAACAATGCTTGATTGGTATTAATGAGCACAATCTGTGCCAAGAAAACATTGCCCACAACACCAGCCTGAATTGGTCCATACAGTAGATTCATACTTTTGATGCCAAATTCTATCTGATCTTACTATCTGCATGTCACAATAGAAATCATCAGACCAAGAGATGTTTTTCCACTTTTCAAGTGTTCACTTTTGGTGGGCATGTGCCCACTAAAGCCTCATGTAGACTCCTGTTCTTGGCCGACTGGAATCAAACCCAGTGTGGACTCCTGCTGTTGTATTCCAACTGTCCCAAGGTTTGATGCTGATTGGATAATTGCATGAATAAGCAAATGTTCCTAGGACAATCCAGGACAATGTTTACACTAAATTATTAATGGATTTCGGTTTAAAATTCCAAGAGAACTTTAGTTAGTTAGGTAGAGAAACTTTATTTGGAATTTAAATAACTCCACAATTTAAATAATCCCCCCCCCATTTTAATTGCTGTTTATAAAGTTTATGGCTGCATTACTGATGAAGATAAATAACATCTTGCCTCACACATCATTACATAAAAGAAGAGTGAGAGAGGATGAGAAGGAGAGAGAATGAGAGAGATTAAGGGGGTGTCTTGGGCATTGCTATTTAGGTCAGTGGGTATCAGTAATAACACAGGACGGTTATATATTGTGACCGTGAGAACTAAGCCCTGTACTGATACACCAAATAGTTGACTCTTTCAAGATTTCAAGTTTTTCAAGTTTTCCAGAGTCCTTGGAGGGAAAACGCCCCACATCACCATAGTTTCTCCACCATAATTAATAGAGGAGTTCTTTTTTATGAATAACCACCCTTGCTTTTATGGCATCTTGTTTTTTGTTGTATCATCTGACCATCGAACTCAATTCTAGTCAGACGTCTGTGTCCAACAAGAACTCAGGTTCTTACATTTGTTGGCATGGAGGTGGCATCCAGTCCCAGATTTTGAGACTGGGTGACCCCTGAATACTACAATTTTCCACAAACCATGCTCCTTGGAGAATCTCCAACCACCCTCTTCACTGTGTGTATGGGCAATTTAAACTTACCTCCTCTTCCAAACAGCCACATCATTAAAAAAAAATTCTCTAAAAATGATTATCATTTTCAGTCATGCAGCTATTTATTTTATAACTATTGCCTGATTTATGAAGGTCAACACACTTTTGTTTCTATTTATTTGGGTATCTTCTTGCGTGTGTTGATGAATGACTAAGGGAATCTGGCCACTGTGTCACCTCATATTTATACTCCAGTGATGCAGGAAGCATCATAATTGATGCATGTGGTTTAAAAATATGTTTTCAATGAGATTTAAAAATAAAATTTTATCACATTTTTAATAAATATAGATGAATTAAAGGTTAGATTCTCTCATTTTCTCTCATTCATTTTTTAAGAAACCACAAGGTATTTTTTCATTGCCATTTCATTCAGCCAAGTCTGACAATAATTTTGGTGTTGACTGAATGTTGACCAGAGTTTTCTTTGCTGATCATACCAGCACCCCAAAGACATAATCCTACTTTATATTTTAATTGCATTATAGTTGGATTTAAAAGACAGGAAGGTAGATCAAAAGTATGTGGACACCTGACCAATCACACCCAGATGTGCTTGTTGAACATTCCATTAAAGATTTAATCCTCCTTTACTGTTATAATAGCCTCCACACTTCCGGGAAGGCTTTCCACTAGATTCTGGAGTGTGGTTGTGGGGATGTGTTCATTCATCCACAAAAGCATTAGTGAGTTCAGGCACTGATGTCAGGCGAGGAGACCTGGGGGTGCAGTCAACATTCATTGGGGTTGAGGTCAGGGCTCTGTTCAGGACACTCACCTGACCAATCACACACCTGGGTGTGATTGGTCAGGTGTCCACAAACCTTTGACCTAACATCCTGTCTTTGAAATCCAACTATAATCTTTGCAAATCCTGTCTTCATAGAGCTTACTTTGTGCACAGGGGTACTGTCATTCTGGAACAGGTTTAGGCCTTCTAGTTCCACTGAAGGGAAATTGTAATGCTACAACATGCAAGTACATCTAATACAGTCATTTAACAGGGAAATTAGTGATGTGTTATTCATGAATGATTCATTTTGAACAAATCTTTATGATGACTCCAGAACAACGAGTTGTCAGAGTGATTCGTTTCCGGATAGATAGACAGACAGACAGAGAGTGATTTTAATTATAATCTCTGTAGTGAACGAAAGTGACTTGAAAACATTTTCGTTCATTTTTCTGCATAAAATTCAAAAATCTGAATCAGTAAAATTATCCAAATTTTCCATCACTAAGGGAAATCATCTTTAAATTTTATTTAATTTATTTAGATTTTACAATGAGAGCTTGGAGCACTTGGAGGTGGCTAGAGAAGCCAGAGGAAGAACCAAGACGTTCCCTAGAAGATTACCAGAAATTACCAGCAAAGAATTGAACACCAACACACAAGTCGTTTGACTCGAAACTGAGCATTGAGTGAGTGGAAAGCACTTTTTAAATAAACTCAGGCACAGGTGGTGATGATTCCCACTGATTATAATTAAAACCTTGCTCTCTGGCTCCCTCTGGTAACAGGAACCTGTCACCCAATATCTTTGGTTACACTCTCCCTCCCTCTATTGTTGGCACAACACTGAACCGGCTGTCCCATGACAAATTTTTTGTGTCCAACTTCGTGGCAACAGTCTATGGAAGGCCCACTTATGGGTGTGACAATCAGGTCTCCACAAACTTTTGGCCATATAGTGTATAACTTGTCTGTCTGGTGAGCAATCTGAGAAAGAATATCTTCTGTGGATTATATTCTATGGATTAGAGCTACTACCAAACACAAGGTTTCTTGTTGATATTGCATTCACCACATTGCAGAAACAATGGACAAGTGGACTTTTGATGTACATGCTTCAGTATAATTTACATTCTTATGTTATATATCTTAGATGATGAGTAAAACAGAATTTAATGTGATGTTATACCCAGGACATGAATTGGATATGTGTGATTTTTCACCAAGTATCTTGACCTTACACATTATTTCGGCATTTATTTAAAAGTAACAGTTTTTTAACAGTAGTGATGAAGGATAGTTTGTCAAAGCCAGATTGCAGCTTACAATCTTTTTATATTTGCAAATCAATCAAATCTGCGTATACAGATATATACTGCTCGAAAAAATAAAGGCAACACTTGGAGTTACATTGTGCTGTTTAAGTGTTCCCTTTATTTTTTTGAGCAGTATATATGGGACACTTACAGTGTCAGTGACACCCATCATGATTGGTAATCCTCGTAATGGAGAAATCTTCAAATCTGTATTATTACTTGATCTTCTGGAATAAAGACAGACCTTCAGATAAGCCTCACATGTACACATAAACATCATTGTCTCTTTCAGAAGGGTTTTCTTTACTCTTGTTATTAATTTTCTTCTTACGTACTAATTAATTGCTAATTAATGAACATTATTGCTTTTCTTTGTAGAATCTCCTACTGCACGGCTGATAAAACTCAGGATAAAGTCTTTGCCTATGTCTCACAGAGTGAGTTCAATGAAACTCTGGAGTGCCATGCCTTCCTCTGCCAAAAGAAAAAAATTGTGAGTCTGGGTTCTCAGATGAACGTAACTGCAATTTGAGTGCAAAAGTTCATTACATCTTATTATAATTTATTGCCCCAATTATTATTTGTAAATTACCAGATAATGTATCATTATTTATAAACACACCCACATGTACATGCAAATTACTTCTCTTTAATTGGGATTTTGGCAAATTAGTGTGTTTATATACGAAACTGTACAACAATATTAGTATAAAATTGCCAAATATATTGTATGTTAAGATATCAATAGTAAAAGAAAGCAAGAGATTACAAAAGTTAGTTATTTAATTGTATATGAACTTCTTGTTGCAATAGATGTCATATAGATGAGTTGTCAAATTTTCCTCTTTAAAAAAAAACAAAAAAAAAAACAGAAAACTCGTCTACTCCATTTTATTAAAATATTTCATTTTGTTACTAAGTTATGTACATGAACGTAAAAATAATCACATTTTATATTTACTGCTGTTTCTTTTCCCCTACCAACACTATTGCTAGAGCTACAGAGGCAGTATACAGGAGTCAGTACTGAGTATTTATTATCAGGTGGACTGCTGATGCAACACAGTGTAGTGTGCTTTTCCTTGTGGTGGCCTCATGTGCTTATTTTCTTATACATTCTCATGCGACGAAGCTAACACTTCACTTTGTTGTGTCTCGTGCAGGCCCAGGCAGTCACACTTACAGTAGCACAGGCTTTTAAAGTTGCCTTGGACTTCTGGGAAATTGCCCAGGAAGGTAAGGACTTGAAATTGTATTTATTTATTTATTTAATTAATATGTGAACCTTTTTGACGTCATGGTCTCGGTTAGCACACTCAGATACAGCAAAGTGTAGAGTTTTGGGAATTAAAAGTAAACATCTTTTTAATTAAGTGCTATGACGTATGTAACATGGCCCGTAATGCTTATGAATTCTGAACAGTAGTGACCTTAGGCCGAATGTTTTGAAAATCTGTTCAGACAAAAGTAAGAAGGCTCGCACACGCTGTTCCTGTTCAGGCAGTGATCTTCATATGGAAACACAACCTCACTCTGCTTCAGGTACTATAAATCTCTGTTCATTATTCTTTTCATGTTTCAGTTGTGAAGTGGTCTTATGTATAATTTGAGTCTTGGTGGAGGATCAGTTAGAAAGAGCAGTCTTATTTTAATGCTGTCTGTGTATATATTTGTGTGTGTGTGTGTGTGTGTGTGTGTGTGTGTGTGTGTGAGTGACAGAGGCTGAAAAAACCCAGGCTCTGATGGAGCACAAACTACAAAAGCCCTTCCTCTCCTCTTCCATCTATTCACCTTCTCCATGCAGCAAGCCTGCCAGGAGACGTGCAGTTAAACAGGATTCCTGGGTATGACACTTTATAAGGAACACCTGTACCCATGCTCATTCATGCCTTCTTCCAATTGGAAGACTATGGCAACTCAAGTAAGCGCTTTTTACAGCCATGGTGAGCGGCAAAGCATCTCAGAATACAAAACACATCGAACCTTGAGGCAGAATCGGATGCTTCGTGAATCTTGATTTCTGCTGTGACATGCAGACTGTAGGGTTAGAATTTGAGATCAACAGCATGAATCTATGGACCCAACCTGCCATGTGTCATGTGATTTACTAGTGTGCTTAGGACCATTATCCTGTTGAAAGGTACACTTTTGATTCAACTTCAACTTTTGGCCTCACATTATCTTCAAGCACTCTTTGATATGATGCAGAATACATAGTTGAATAAATTAATGCAATCTGTCCAGTCCCTGCAGCAGTGAAGCAATCCAAGACCATAACATTTCCACCACCGTGCTTCACAGTTGGTATGAGGTGCTTCTCCTGAAAAGCTGTTTTTGGTCTGCGACAAACATGTCTGCTGTTACTGTGGCCAAACAAATCTTTGATTCGTCTGTCCAGAGCAAATTATTCCAAAAGGCCTGGTCTTTGCCTATTGGGAAACTGTAGTCTTGCAAAGGCTTTTTCCTGGCACGCCTCCCATACAGGACAAATTTGTGCAATCTCTTTCTGATTGTTGAAGCACATTGACACCAACAGCTGCAAGACTTACTAGCAGATCCTGTGATGGAATTTTGGGGTTCTTTGAACTTTTTGCATCAGACGGTCTGCTCTTGGGCTGAATTTGTTGGGATGGCCAGTCCTGGACAAATTGGCAGTCATTTGAAAGCTACACCATGTAGATTGAATGTCCGATTTTCCTACAGTGGAATGATGTATTTCAAATCATTTGGAGATCTTTTTAAATCCCTTGCCAGACACATAGGCATCCACAACATTTTTTCTGAAGGCCTTACAGAACTCTTTAAATCTTGGCATGATGACCCCACACACCTCAATAGCAAAGGGAAGCGCTAGATATATAAGAGGAATAAATAAGACAGGTTCCACCTACACTCCCTAAGCAGGTTCAAATCACTGGCACCCGATACTGAATACCTGATTATAATTTTATGGATTTTAAAGTGTGATAAATGTAGGGGTGTACTTACTTTTTCCCTGTGAATGATCTCTTTTTTGTTTATTTAAATTGTGAAAATTACACTCTATCTAAATTGACATTTTGTAGTATCACCTTTATTAATAGGCACTGTTTCAAAGAGGGTCAAACGTCTGTGTGTCCAAATATGTCAAAAAAGTCAACAATTTCCATGGGGTTGTACTTATTTTTTCACACGACTATATATATATATATATTACACATATGGGATCAAACACACAATGCTACTGCTATAATTAACATTGTGAACAGTTTGTTATTAATATATATTTGCCATGACACACAGATGTACATCTGTACATATTGTATATTGTTCTTTCCCATACTATTGTATTTTAAAATTCTTGCTGAAATCAATGGATGGGTTTTTGCAGGTTGGTTCCACCAGGTGGTGGTGACTCTCTGTATGTTATAGTTAAGGTTTTTCTGGAGTATGTATTTAAACCACTAGGTGGAGACCTGAACTACTTGGTTCTCAGATTATACATTCATTCGTTTATTCACACTGAGACTCATTTTAGGTGCCCTACATATTGAAATACTATTAGGGAATTAAAACCCACAGCAGATTATTGGACCTGGAGGTGATGATTAATAATTCAGCATAATTTTTTTTTTAATAATCAGTTAAAAAAAAGTCATATTATTCGAATCTCTGAGGCTATTAGTAATTTTAGTAATATACTGCCTATCATTCAAAGAAAAACATTAAATATTTTTTTTGTACAAGTCTTGGCAGTTTTAAAGGTATGCGGTTTAATGGAACTCCAATTTCCAGACTTAGAGAAATGGGAAAATTCATAAATTGTCTTTGAAAAAGTATGGATATGTTATTGTGATGTGATTGTATTGTAAGTCCTCTAAATCATAAGCTTTAAAATTCATTGTCTCAAAACCAATGCAGCCTCCCTAATGCACTACCACAGCATCCCTAATGCATAATGACATTTCATGTTTTCCCTTTTGACGACGAATAAAATGACCTTGTAAAACTAACAAAATAGACCAGAGATATAATAGAATAGGATTGCTTCAAAATCCTGTAATTTAAAATGAAAAATCAAACCCTAAAATCATTAAAAACATGGATGCTCATGCTTAACAGACCTGTTAACTTAAAATATATGAACGATACTGTGATGTTTCAGTTAATTCTATTAATTATCTTTCATTTTATACAAAAATCAACTTCCTCATGTGGGAATCTGCGGGGTTATCCAATCCTATTTGCAGGTACCATCTAAGTGATTTTTATTTTAAGTTTTTAATTTTATTTTTAATCTTTTCATTTTCACTAGTGTAACCTTGTTCACAAAAAAGAAAGAGTGCATTTGCCTCTGGATGTTTAGTGAGGAAAAACCCACTTCCCTATAGAGACCACAGTGATGCATGGCCATTCTGTCACTTTGGATAGAACAGTGCATTATGAAACGCTGAATCTAAAGGTTTTACTATTGAGGGTCAGACCTTCTCATAAATAAATGAAGGACAGACTGGCTTTAGACTCAAACTGCAATATAATCACTCACCACTGAGTCCTTATACAAGATTACATTGATCAGCTACTTCAGCTGTACTCCCCGACAGACTCTCCTCTTGTTAATTGAATCTTTTTATGGTGATTGAATTCCCTTTATTGAAAGGACAGGAACTTGTTTACAATACAACCTCAGTCTGTAAAACACTGCATGATGTTCATGTAACAGTTAAATCACAGCGAGATCAGGCCATTCTTTATTGAGTATTGTGCTGTAGGTAGAACATATGATAGACATTTGCATTGCCATTAGAGCCTAGATATATCACTGATAGCAATTCTCAGAATATCATTTCTTTTTTTTCTTAGGATATGGAAGAAGAAGGCCTTAACACATTCTCAAGGTAGGTCCATTAAGTCTTCTTCCCAGTATTAGGAAGAGTTGTCTATACAAGGACTGCAGTACAAACTTTAATGGTTATCCATATATGAATGGTAGGCATATATTCATTGGTTTGAAACATTAATGCAATTGATGTACATTTTGTTGAGAAGAATAACATAATATGAAAAAGAGTGCATGCACTGATTAGTTCTCTTGATCACGTCCAGTGCTGTGTAAAGCTTGAAAGGGTTTTGCATACGACTGCAAAGGCTAATCCCAAAGCTTATTATTATCGGCCACACGTTTTAGGTTGAGAGCATTCCAAGTTCAGCACAGTTCACAAATTCACACTGTACAACTGTGATATTCAGAAAGTTTAATGCGCCATATATGAGCTGTGTCTTTTTTTTTCCTCCCCAAGGAGAGTGATATGTCACTCTAAAGGCTTTTTTTTTTTTATGCCGCATAAACAGGCTTACAGCTTACCTGGGTCATGTGCAGTTATTTTCTTGTTTAGTAGCAAGGAATGATGGGCCATATTGTCTTATTTTCTCCCTTAACTGACGAGAGAGAGAGAGAGAGATTGAGATTTAAAGCATCAGACATGAAGAATGTCTCAGTCTATTTGAGCATACTAATGCAAATCATCAGTAGCTTTGAATGAAAAAACTTATAGGGTGGGTTTGAAAATATTTCAGATTCTCTCAATTTCTTGTTGCAATTGTAGTATGCCTTTGGCATATGAAGAGAAGGAGCGTGAAGGCTCTACAATTCGATCAAGCTTTTTGCAGTTCATCTGTGAATGTGAGCGTAGGCAAAATAGCAAAAGCCCATTTCCTTTTCTGATGGTTGCTATTACCATTGTGCACACCCAACAGGCAACATTCCCCCATCTGGAAAAATCAATACTCTTAGGATAACTTAAACAGCACACATTCTTTAATAGCACTTTCCAAACTCTTGAAGTCAGACATTTTGTAAAGTGCTGCATTGTATTCTTAGTTTTTTAACAACACTGTATGATATGAAGCACGCGCATGATGTCAATAACCTAATAGACTGATGATGCCACTTTAATTTATGCCCTTTCACTTATAAAGCTGCTGCATTACCATGATAATATAACAGATGTCTTTTCATGACTCCTTAAAAACAGCTCCTCTATGCAGTCATTTAAACATGTGAAATCTTTGCATCTCCTAAATAGTTTTCAGAGGTTTCTACATAGAGCAGTTTCAGTGAAGTGCTTCATGTCAGGACTCATATCCTTATATACTGCACCTGCCAGCTCTAATATACTTAAGTAATTGTTACTTTTCCTCAGTGCAGTGGTAAATAAGATGCTAATCCTAAAGTTTAAGTTAGAGTTTGAGAACCCCTATAGGGCAAAAAGCATAAATCCATCAAACACAATAGGAGCAAAGTGGTTCTGCTAATATTGGGCTACAGTGTGTTTTAACACTTTGCACAACCTTGTGCCTTGGTGTGCGCGCATATATGTATATGTATATGTGTATATATATATATATATATATATATATATATATATACACACACACACACACATGCACACATATACATTGGCAAGAAAAAGTATGTGAACCTTTTGGAATTTCATGGTTTTCTGCATAAATTTGTCATAAAATGTGATCTGATCTTCATCTAAGTCAAGGGTATTGACAAATATAATGTGCCTAAAATAATAACACAAAATAAATTCTGATCCCTCATTTATATATACAGTATCTCACAAAAAAAATAAATAATAAAGAACACCCCTCACATTTGTGTAAATATTTGATTATATCTTTTCATGTGACAACACTGAAGAAATTATATGTTGCTACAATGTAAAGTAGTGAGTACTTTTGTTGCCAGCTGTTTAGACATCAATGCTTATGTGTTGAGTTATTTTTAGGGGACAGCAAGTTTACACTGTTACACAAGCTGTACACTCACTACTTTACATTGTAGCAAAGTGTCATTTCTTCAGTGTTGTCACATGAAAAGATATCATCAAATATTTACACAAATGTGAGGGGTGTACTTACTTTTGTGAGATACTGTGTGTGTTTGTGTATTTGTATATATATATATATATATATATATATATATATATATATATATATATATATATATATATATATATATATATATATATATATACATATATATATAGTATGTGTGTATGTATGTATGTGTGTGTGTGTGTGTGTGTGTATATAGGTGGGGGGAAAGTGGGGGAATGAGCATTTTTTTTCAGTAAAAATATTTAAAATGAGGCTATTCACATGAAATTTCACCAGACATCAGTATTAACTTTATAAATCCAAACATATAAATAAATCCAAACATTAGAATCCATAAATGAAGTTATGTGTAATAAAGCAGAATGACACAGGAAAAAAGTATTGAATACACTAAGTGAAATTTATTTAATACTTAGTGTAGAAACATTTTTTTGTAATGACAGCTTCAAGATGCTTCCTGTATGAAGATATTAATTGGCCACAAGTGTGATTTACAGGTGTGATTTTGGCCCGTTCTTCTAAACATATTGTCTTTAAATCTTGTTCAATTGGATTCAAATCAGGTGATTAACTGGGCCATTTTAACACCTTGATTTTTTTTTCTCTGAACCCAATTGAGAGTTTCATTTGCTGTGCGCTTTGGATCGTACGTCTCGTCTTCATCATCCTGGTGGATGGCAGCAGATTCTTCTCAAGAATCTCCTGGTAAAGGGCTCCATTCATTTAAATTAAGTCTGGCAGTACCATATGGTAAAAAACAGTACCAAAAACAGCCCCACTCCATAATGCTTCAACCTCCAGACTTCACTGTTGGTGTAGTGTTTTTAGGGTGATGTGCAGTGTTATTTCTTCTCCAAACATGGTGTGTAGTATGACAGACAAAAAATTCATTTTTGCTCGCGTCTGACCAGACTACACTCTCCCAGTATTTCATCGGCTTGTCCAAATGAGTTGTAGCAAACTATTAACGAGCTTCGTCTTTCGAGGTGAGCATGAGCAGTGGAGTGGAGCATTGCCAAATGTTTTCTCTGTGACGATGGCACGTGCTGCCTCCAAGTGTTTCTGGAGCTCTTTCTGATGGGTCCTTGGCTCTTGGGCTCTTCTTCTGATTATTCTTCTGACTCCCTGGTCAAAAAACGTACAGGGAGCTCCTGTGCATGGCCCGTTGATGACGGAGTGATGTTGCTTCCTCTTGCGGATAATGGCCCCAATGGCGCTTACTGGAGGATTCAAGTTTTGAAAAACGTCTGTATCCAATTCCATCAATATGTTTTGCAACAATAAGGTTGCGAAGGTTTTGGGAGAGCTCTTTGCTTTTATCCATCATTAGATGTTTCTTGTGTGACACCTTGGTAACGAAAATCCTTTTTACAGACCATCAATTTACTAATCCAGCTGATATTAATTTGCACAGATAGAAGGTATAATTTCTTATAGATTTCAGCTGGTTCCTTGCCTTACCTTGCCTTTGAGAACTGCTTTTTCTTAGCGTGTTCAATACTTTTTTCCACCGTGTCATTCCACTTTATTGCAAATAACTTTATTTATTGACTTTAACGTTGTGAATTCTTTATATTCCCGGATTTCTTGAGTTAATACTGATGTCTGGTGAAAATTTCATGTGAATAGACTCATTGCAAATATATTTACTGAAAAGAAATGTCGATGTGTTCAATACTTATTTCAATTTACTTATTATATATGTATAACTACTGATTGTGAAGAAATACATAAAGTCTATGTTCTACCAAAGTATGTTCTTTTCTTTTTTTTTTAATTATGGGAGAAGTCATTTAGATGAACCGTTCTCACTGCTTTATTGCTTAAGTGGTTCAGAAATTCTCTCTGTTAACTACTTAAAGTTGTAGGGCCCATCAGCATATCCAGACTTGCACTCCTCACTCTCATACCATTCTTATTAGTTTCACTGTAGTTACTGAATAAGTCACAGTATTTTATTAAATAATATTCACTATATGGCCAAATTTATGTGGACACCTGACAATTACACCCATATGTTCTTATTAAACAACCCATTCCATATTTTGTCCCCCTTTGCTGTTACTATAATTTCCACTCTTCTGGGAAGGCTTTCCTCTAGAATATGAGTTGTGACTAGAATCAATAATGTATTAGAACGAGCGCGTTAATATAAATCTGTGGTTTGAATTATAGCCGGCATTTATTTAGATTATTAAATATATATAATATAATTATAGAGCTCTACTGCTATAGAAAATGAATCAACATCATCTGACCAATCTGATTCAAGAACAACAAAAGAGAGCAACAACAACGCTATGGTATAATATCCAATAATTAATCCTCAACTAAATAGACCTGTAGACATGTAGTATAAAGTTTAGGTCTCCTTTCGCCTACAAAAACATAGAATTAAAGCTGAACTTGCAAACTATAATGTATTAGTTTTCCATGTATTTTAACAGCTGGACAGGTTTATAAAGGAGGAATAAAATATGATGAGCTTTGATGGGGAAACACAAGGTGGTCTGATAGGACCTGAAGCCAAGCTGATTGGTCACAATCTTCTGACTAATCAGATTTGAGAATTCTGTGGTATAATGCTGTGGTATACAAACAATTAAAGCTGCAGATATTCATATGCGGTTCCTTTGCCATAATATAACGATTAGGTATGTTCTAGCATGCCTTAACACAGATGCAGGCACAAGACCATAGGCAGCTCAGCTTATGAACCTGAAGAGTGAACACAGTCTAATTAGATATTAGATATTTAATCCTAGCTGGTGATGCACAGAGAGACCGAGATTCTGAGCACACTACGCTAGGATCCTCTTGAGCAAACAGAAACTCTGTTTGTGTAATTGATCAGAGTGATTAATATTGTTCACTGCTGCCAATGGTGGCAGTCAACACTGGTGTCATGCCAGTGCATTAATATGCTTGGTCATCCAGCAGGTATAAATCATCTCACTCACCTTGGCAACAAGAGCCCACTGTCATTACTGTAATGTAATGAGGAACATGGCCAGGATCACTGACGAAAAAAAGCTTGCTGGCATAAATCTCTTCAAATGAGATCAGTCCAAATCGTTATCTCTCTCATTAATTTTGTCATCAAACAGTATATAGACAGCTATCATAAATATAGAGAAAATGCACATAGTGGTTCTGTCGGTAAAGCAGCAATCAAAGCATCAGCAGTGTTTTTTATATACTTATACTGCTTATACCACAAAGGCTAAGACATTATGTGATGTAATTATGTGCCTAATGTTGCATGGATTTACACAGTCTTTGTCACTTGTCAGGCAGCAGTATGGGGCTGGAGGAGATGGACACAGGTAAGTGAGCTAATGGGGGGTTGTATATTGTGAATAAACAAATTTTGTACTGGGAGAAAATGTAGAGATCAGTGCTGGTTTGCATAAGTTTGAGAATGGTGTAGGTGGTAGAGGTTGCATAGCTAAGTGGAGAGCTGTTGACTGGTGAAGAAAGTAGGCTAAATATGGGTTAATTTGTTACTATAAACCTATTTCGGACAGGATGGAGCTAATTCTACAGTCAGCTTCACAAGACTATGCATGAAGTGGTGAGGTGTGCTTGATTTTTAATCCCACTTCTGATGAATTCCTCCCGTAGTCAGCCAAGGGTTGCACATCATTAATCGATCCTACTCAGCTAGAGTCAGCTCAACCATGCATGCCTGCTCAAAGAGGCTGATTCAGATTTGTTTTCTGATGCTTCTGATGCCTGAGTTGGTGGAAAAACCACCTAGATGGCACTGTAGATGTTGCATCCTCCCCCCAGCATTAAGCTGTAAATAGCTTCTGGACTGCATGGCGCACTCTCAGTTCCAGTATCAATGACCAGCGCATCCACACAAGTGCATTTTAACATCTGCTATTATATCCTTAAGTATAACATGAGATAAATATAATGGTTACTAGGTTACTATACTGGTTGACTAGTAAAAATTAGTAACCGTGCAACCCCTAGTAGCTATTAACATAAAAGTATGATCTAATCTATTCCATAAATAATACAAATAAGTTCAGAAAGCCAAGACATGATATAAATGCCAGTAAGAAACCAGTAAGAAAACAAACAATAATAAATTCATAAGCAATAATATAAATACATTTAGAAAACCAAGAAACAACATAAAAGTATAAGTAGCCATCCAGAAGTTGCAAGTAGATGCAGATAACAAAGCACTATCATAGAGATGTGATGGTATCTAGATTAAAGGGAGAAGCTCTTTCCTCCATTCCTCTATGAGACACAGAAGGAATGAGATCATGCATTAAGAGCTCATGGATCATGCTTACATCCAAGAAAAGGACATGCCAGATGCTCTTATTTTAAAGTGTAGGCAAGCAGGTGTAGTTCTGAACCAGGAAACATACATAGATAGTGTTGTGCAGAGCATACAAGAGATACGTGGAATACAAGGACAACAGTTTTATTTGATTCCTGCTGGAATGGAAAAGCCTGTGGATTAACCTGAGTAGGGGAGCTGTATGAGAGAACTCTGCAAAGATTGCAACCATGTACACAGCAGCATTCTGAATTATCTGCAGAAGAGATATTGCATATAAAGGAAGACCAGCAAGCAGAGAGTTACAGAAGTGAAACCTGGAAATAAATAATGCTTGTAAGTGCAACTGAGTGCGTCTGTAATCAGGAAAGATTGTATTTGATGCTATGAAGAAGAAACCAACAGGATCTTGTGGTGGATATGATTGATGTGATTTAAATCTGGAAAGGGCATTGGATGGAAAAAAGAGAAGTAATGTAGTATGTCATCAGTTTGCACTTGTACGAGATGCTCTGGGATCTAATTAGTTACCTAGAGATTTAGAATATATGGGAAAACAAGAGTGGACCAATTACTAACACTGGGGGAACACCAGCATTGAGGCGATGACGAGAAGAGTTCATCTATGTCTTTGGCAACAGCCAGGTCAGGTCAGGGCTCTTCCTCTATTTCCTCTACGTATTGTTCCATGTGTGATTTTGCCGTTAATATTATAAATCCTAAACAAACGGTCATTTAAAAAACTAAAGCTGACTCTAAATGGACAATTTTCATGTCAATTGATTTTATATCAGTTGAATTGATTTGATCAGTTGTCACTGAATTTCAATCCAGTATTTATTAATTTGTATATGTATAATCTTTTGTTGTTGTTGTTGTTATTGTTGCCTTTCTCTTCTCTCTTAGAATCAGAATGCCAGAGTCCTGCTCCAGAGCAGTGTTTGAGGATGCAGCTGTGAGCCCACTGGAGGAGAACTGCATGTCTCTCAGCAGTGAAGAGACAGATTAATCACCCACCCACGCACATATACACACACACACACATACTCACAAACACTGACAAAAAGAAAACTATCATTATCTACAAATGTAGAAGATACATCATGCACTGTAAGCACATAATACCAAATGGCAGCAACAAGACTGCCCCATATATTTAATTAGCTTTTCCTAGTGTAACTGATCTATTAATTTATGTTTTCACAGCATTAGAAAGAAAAGACTGCAGATCTCAGAGACACTATTATACTGTCCACATTTTGCATTGTTTTCGCAAAATGTGGTTCATTAAAATTGCAGCCGTTCATACGAATCCATTTGCTCCCTGCTGAAAGTTTACAGATTTGCTGGTGTTTTTTTCACCAGCAGACTATATTTTGCAGCCTTTATAAAAATGTACATATAGAAAATGTATTACATTTTTATTATCCACATTTTAATATAAAAAAAAAATCATTACACTCTCAAAATTAAGGTGCAATGCCATTTTTAGATTCGAAAATGAGCATTTCACTGTAGGGGTCTGAAAAATAATTTCCAACTATAAACACCTTCTATATGAATGTATGCTTTTATGATATTGTGAAACCAACAAAAAATGGTCAAAGAATGATCAGTTTCTTCAAGAAGAAGAACCAAAAATGTGGTCCTTTAACAGCAAAGAACCTTTCAAGCATCTTTGATTTTTAAGATTGTACTACTGAAATGGTCATTAAGTATGATAAATTCTGGCATTTTTATAGACCTAAAGATTTTACAAGCCTAGGACTTGGTAATATGTCAAATATATCATTACCTCAATACTTAGACATCTTTGTGATACACAATTTGTATCACAACATTTAATTTTGTTAAAGCACCATCAACAACAGTGAAGCCATATTATGAAAAGCTATAGGTTTAGAGATGTTCTTTCTTTGAAGATTTACAGAAAAATATAAGTGATTAGCTAGGGAAAACAACACACTGAGTCACATGCTTAATGTCCAATCAGGTACTTGTAACAATGAGTAACAATCAAGTAACAAAAGCACTGACAATACTGATGATATACACATGCAATACTCAGACAAGTGCATCATGATGTTATCTCAAAGTCGTATCTCTCAACCCTACATTAGCCTTAGACATGATTTTTAACACTGTGTTTAAACCGGTTTCTGCACATTCCCCCATCCCTCATACATAAGCTCATGGGAATGACAGATTTTTCTTATAAGGATAGCAGGGTAACTGATGCTGTCACTCTTTTAGCACTAATATACTGGCAGCCTCAGGTGTGTCGGGTCACAGCTGTTCCAATGGAAATCCTTCAGAAACTGTTTATTATCCATGTGTTTAAAACTGTTATATGTATGTTTTATGTTGAATTATATATAATTCTAGCAGCAATTAATTATAATATTTGCAGTGTCTAAGTTTGTGAGATTTATCCCATCATTTAGGTAGATTTATAGTTCTGCGAACTCTATTTGATGGCTTGCTTTTCATTTCATTTGAAACAAATGTGCATTATAGTGTTCTATTGTTCATTACAATGAAATATTTTGCCATTTAATAGTTTCAAATTGGAAATGTTTTCCTCAGTTTCCACCAGAAAGCAATTAATGTGAAATCTGTCTGTTGACCGCAGAGTGAAAGCACCTCATTTAATACCTGCTTCTCTGTCCTTTTTCTCCCAAGGTCAGACTATAATAGAAGCACAATAAAGATGAATTTCTTCCCTTTTCTCACACGGTACAAAAGGTCAAACAGGTGGTTTTACTTCTCACTCAATTATTATTTTTTTTCATTGTTATGTTAGACTTATTTTTGTTACCTGCTTGCTGTTAGTATGAACGACCGAATTGAGGTATTTCACCTTTTCTACAGTTTTGTATAGGCTTAATATGGTTTTGGATTTTGGAATCATATGAAATATATTTATGCATTTATGTCTGTCTTATAATATTTAGAATAATTAGGTTGTGTATCGTAATGGTTCGTATGACCGGTTATTTCAGCTTATTTTGTATAAATGAAGACACTTGTGCTCCACCAGCTTGCATGCACCATGTCAATGCAGAGTCCTGCATTTCTATGCATCCACTTTATACGTATATGATGCATTCAATCTAATACAAGAAACTGGGATGATTCATACATGCTGGAGAGCAAAGTAATTATTTCCTGTGTAATTTTTTAACATTTTGTGGATAACTGTGGTTAATTCATTTGTTGGTGCTATTTTTATTTTAAAGACCTATGCAAAGTTTAAATTCACACAAACACAATATTATGTAACCTACTGTATATGGTATTCAAATCAAACAATAAAGCACTGAAAATGTAATATATGTACAGAATTGTGTTGAAAATGGAATCTGCTCAACATGACATCAGAAGTAATAAGAGCAGAGCTTTTGAGTGATTCTTCACAAAACAGATGTAGAGTCATCCTTCTTGTTTCTGTTGTGAGCTCTCGAATATGTTCCCCAGATGGCTGCAGTGATAATTGGTGGAGAGATTTATGACTGTGTCAGACTATATGATCTTTACTGACTCATGCTGGTCACCTACAGTGCACTTCTGCTGTTGAATCAATTTAGCAGCTCGAGTCAAAGTTTCCCCCACTACGCCATGCAGCTGGTTTATATAGCACACTTCATTTCATTACAGCTCATTGACTTGTTGGTGCCAAATGGTTTATAGTAGATAACTATCTACTATAGTAGATTGAATATAACTTATAGTATATTCTGTGACAGTTGAATGGGATATTAGATGGGAGGACATGACAATACCTTGACAATGAAAATATAAGAGTTCAGCAATGCATTATATCACAAATCTTATCTCATCGATTGCATAATAAGAATGATGTTGGGAAAACTATTAAATATACTGAAAGACATATAAACAGCTGAGGTCAAAATTTCAGATTAAAAAAAAGTGTTTCAAGTACATTATTACCTACTGGGTCAGTGCCATGTTTCCTCCAAATACCAAACGTGAACAGTTGTAGTTCTTTAATAATAATAATAATTATTAATAATATTTTATTATTATTATTATTATTATTATTATTATTATTATTATTATTATGATTCTATCATCTGACCTTTTTTTGTCACTGATTGGGTCAACTGTAAATCAAAATCAGGCATCAGGTCCTCAGATTTGGTGCATAGTTCCCTGTAATGGACTGAGATCCCACCCAGAGTTTACTCCTGTCTCACACAAAAATTTTAAGATAAAGCTCTTACTAAACGTGAATAATAAGATTCAGTATTTGAATAATGATTTTGTCAAATTAGTCAACAGATAAAATTAGTCATTAACTTGCCATTAATATCATTCAAAAACGTTTTTATTTAAATACTGTATTTGTTGCATAATATTCAATGGAAAAAACCAAACAGCAGTCTATTATTCAGTCATCTTTATTGTAATTAATAATGTAGACGGAAAGAATATAGCAAAATCTGATAATTTCAGATATAATTCTTCAAACAAGACAAAACAACAACAACAACAACAACAACAACAAAAACAACCCAGCAACAAATGAAGAGAATATAGTAGAATTTGAAAGCGTAAACTCTCGCCATGATCTTGGTAACTGTATAAATAATGATCAGTAGTCAAACTTGATTTACAGTCATTCACATAGCTCACTCACACACACACACACACACACACACACACACACACACACACACACACACACATATATATATATATATATATATATATATATATATATATATATATATATATATATATATATATATATATATATATATATATATATGAGACAGCTTCAGAGATTGTCATAAAGTTAAGGCCAGTTTCTTGAAAGTATAGTAGTGTTTAAATAATGTTTTGTTTTTAAAAAAGAGGATAAACTGTATATGTATTTATTGCTGGAAAATACTCATATAGCAATAAGTTGAATCACCTTTACTTTGCACAGGTACCACAGAAGTGTTACATGCAGTATTGTTAGACAATATATACAAGCCAATGACTAACATGCATTCTAACTCATGTTTCTGAGACATCACTTCAATATTTCTTCAGCTAGTTCTGAGCTTAAAACTGAAACATTCTCACACATAGTCCTACTAATATAACCAAAACCTTTAAATCTGTATATGAAAATCAAGGTCATCGGGGCTACCTAACAAACTTCAGCATTAATAAGCCTGAAATAATTTTAAATAAGCAACAAAACAATACATATCAATTCATATTTTGGTAACACTATATTTAAAGGAACACATATTAGTGAGTAATGTAGATCTTGTTATTTGTTCAATAAAGCCCAAATTAGAAATGGTTTATTCACTAAGAATTAGACTTAATTCATCAACACTTCATAACTCGGGATGTGTTTTTTTAATGACTAAAACACATTATTAGTTAATAGTTTTATAATTTGTAGTGATAATTTATTAAATGCCCATGTTGTGCAAATTATCGAACATGAATTAATCTTCAAAATTCACATCATATTAGTCCAAAACTGGCACTAATATGCTATACCTGAAGATTTTATGTTGTGTCAAGTGACTTCTGCAGACTTCTGTAGCACAGATACTACATACTAATGATGCTTGTCCCATATTATAGTTTCATATACATTTCAATATTCATTCTTTCAAATATAATTCAAATATTGTTTTGGTAAAGTTCTATAGCATTATTTTTCATCAAAGATAAGATAATTGTTCTTTCATATACCATGTACCATAACAGTACAGATGTATGTATACTGACCATCTTTTTTTAGCTTCTAATATGAGATAACTTAAACTCGACTTTACAATATAGAACACATTGTTTTAGCGATTTCTTCAGTTTTTATAAAGTGTAGGTCTTTTTATAAACTTCAGGTCACTTGATGCTCCCCAGAATCTACTGTTATAACACATCACCAATTACAAACTAATAAGGAATTAATTTAGATTCGTTCATGCTTGATAATTTATATGGAGCTTTAAAAAAAAAAAGCATTTATTGCACATTATCAAAAATGAATAATACTAACAATCACATAACAGCTCACCAATTATGAACCAATACAAGTGGTGACGAGTAAAGTCTAATTCTTAGTAAACAGATCTGCTTTGGGACTTACAAGACTGATTTGGGGTTTGTGTTCCTTGTGTGTGTTCCTTAAAAGAAGGTGCTTCTTGTGTTTATTTATTTATTTATTACTAAATGCACCTGCATTATTTCTTTCAGGACTAACAATAATATAATATATTATAATATACTGTTATATAAAGTCCACAAAAAATGACCAGAAATGAAATTACAATATTTTACTAAAGGTAATGAACTGAACTCAGGTCTCCAGGAGTAAATACTGGACTCCATCATTCAGAAATACTTGTGAATTTTACCAGTTAACCAACGGAAACATTAATACCGGCTTTATTCATATTGAACTGCATTGATACATTTTTATATATAAGATGAAATAAACATTACTCAATGAACATATTTATTATTTGGTTTATTTGCTTCATTATTAATATTATTATTATTTTTAAAAAGGCATTAATTACATATTTAACATTACTTATGGTGTATTGATGCTAAATTTACAAAGCTAAAATGATGCTAGTTATGGGTGCCTTAATGCAAAATGTTACCCAAACTATCCACATATATATATATATATATATATATATATATATATATATATATATATATATATATATATATATATATATATATATATACGTTTAGTGCAAACAATGCATTTTTGTTCAAGTTGTAATCAGTTCTGCTGTATTCAAATCAAATGTACCTTCAATGTATATCCGACACATCAGTGACACATCCTTCTAATCCTATCTCTAATCTCTAAACATGTGCTGAGCCTTTGAGTGTATTTATTTTTGGCCATGACAGCACAAGAGTTTACTTGAATTATGACCCAGAGTGCACACTTTGCTTAAATCAACAGTTTCAGGGGCTGTGAAAGGGGCACTCTCTCTCCACAACACACACACACACACACACACACACACGCACATGCATACGCACACACACGCACAAACGTACACATGTACAAATGTGGAATCATAAAAAACCCTGATCTTCTACAATAGCCTTTCACAGGACCACACAATACCATATCGAAAACACAATGTTGTCGCAGGATCCCAGAATGAAAAGTGTGCACTGCAATCACAATGAATGAAATAAAAGCAGTGGGAATGAGCTCCCTTAATACAGCTCTACTTTACTTTATGTACAGTTACCCTACAGGAATAGACACTTTTTTTATTTTACACATTGAGCATGCGTGTGGGATGAAAAGTTCTAGCTTCAGTGGCAGCCAGTTCGATCAATGGTTCCTTGCACATGGCATCCTGACTCTGTGGTGGAGAAGGATTACAGCAATGTAGCATCATGTTAACAATGGGAAGAGCAGCCATCTTCACTTGTCCGATTAGACCTCTATGATGTTGATAGATGGCACAGACTGATGAAACTGCAGAGCACAGGGGAAATAAGAACAAGAGATATCACTCAAAGGACCAATTTCATTAAACTCACCATCATTTGTGCGCATGCTATGAAAGGAGTTGTTGATCTGTCCGACAGCACTGATAGATAGCTGTGGATAAGAACGCCTACACCATACTATACATATTAACGTTATATAATGTTGGATACGCCTAATAAAGAAATTTTAATTTGGAGACTGGCCAATGAGGCATACAAGGAAAACTTGCTTGAGTACATAACTAAATAGGCACTGATATATAACAGAAAGGTTTAATGCCACTATGTCTGACATGCTGTTAATGTCTTATTGGATCCTTTAAAAATGATTAATGAATTTATCACTAGGATAATGCATTGACCACACACTGATGTGCATGGACTACATACATGGACAGGCTGAAATGGCAGCAGTTTTTTTTTTTTAACAAGGAATGAAGTGCTTGGCATTCACAGAGAATTGGAGGCTGAAGAAGGAAATGGTGAAAAGATCAAAGGACTTTATTGTCAGGCTTTGCTCCTCCTGGGTACATGATCTATTTTAAAAGTAGGTCAGTATTATTGGAGTTTTTATGTCGAGACATTTGCAATGCTAAATCCATCTGGTTCTCATCACTAATAAAAGAGAAATACACGCACCAGGGATGAAGCAAAAAAAAATATATATAAAAAAAAAATCTATATCATATCATACATCAGTTTCTGAAATTTAACATGCATGGTGATTGTGTCAGCCTTTGCTAGCTATCAGTTACTGTTATCTCTGAAATTTACTGGTGGTTCAATATATTGAACTGTTTTTTTCTGCTTTTCAGTCCATATCCTTGTGTACATTCATCTTCATTTCATGGTTCTCGCAAAACACTGAAATCTGTAATAAATATGTCTCTCTCTCTCTCTCTCTCTCTCTCTCTCTCTCTCTCTCTCGCTATGGTTCTTTTTTTAATGCTCCTTTAAATATTTATCTATTTATATATTGAGTCACCTTTGACTTTAATGTGTATAGTGTGACATTTGATAAATAAAGGATTGTTAAAAGTCAATTCTCTCTCTGTGTAACTCAATAAGGAAGATCACATCTTTAACCAGTAGAACTCAGGATAGTCACTATTTGTTCAGTCTCTGACTTTGTAATTAGTATTGCGAAGGACAAAAGTATAAAAACTGATCCTTGAAGACAGTATTCGAAGAATAGTTGATCAGTTTGAAAAGGAAATGTGTTTTGCAGCTTTGATTTCTCTGTTGCCTAAAGATGAAGAACTTATGGATCAGAAAACCTTATATTTTATTAGATTTTTTCCCCAGACTAGTGAATAACAAGGTAACAATATTTTTAAGGAATAAAACACAACATGGTATACTGTTATAGTAGCATAATCCAGAGCGGGGTGGTGTTATTACTTTCCTATAGCAGCGCATGAAAAAAAGTTGATTTCTCTTATTTAAAGCGATTAGTCAGTAATTAATTCATAAACCATTTATAGTTACATTTAATGTTATAAAACTTCTGGGAGACAAGTTCGTTTCTGACTTTTATTATAGCATTTATAAAGAGTTATTTCCATCTACATCCTCTCTTTATTTCTCTCTTTATTTAATACGGTGAATAAAACCCACAGCTCCTTATTCACATAGCAGAAAAGGGACTGTTATTTAAGTAAATGTATATCAAATATGCATATACCACATTTACATTTTTAAAACAAATATTATGAGCTTTAGATTATTGTGGAGCATCCATTCATACAAGTCCCTGTAAGTAAGTTATGATAAAGTGTTCGAATGAGCCCATTAATATAAACCTGTGTTTCGAATTCGAAAATTTATTCAAATCAGAGAAAATTAATCAACACCTTCTGACCAATCAGATTCAAGAATTCAAGAGCACTGTGGTATAAAAATGGTAACATCATGCTTAAAACAGGTTTTTCATGCACATACTATTAACAGGAACCCCATACATGAGAGTTTATTTCTGTAAACATTGTTACTAATAATGAAAAAGATCATATGATGAGCAATGGTTATAAAATCCAAAACAATAGCTCGGGCCACTGAGGCATCCATTGCCGTGAACAGAACATTCCCTCACCTTGCTCCTGAGCAGTCCTCCACTGTGGTGCTCTGGTGTGCTTCTCTCAGACAACGGCTTCACCTTCTCTTTGCTGTTACTGTTATCGTTGTCCTTGATAATGTCATACTGCCGGCAGAACAGTGCGATGACCGCTAAGAGGAGATAGCAATCGACATGCTTCAGCACCACACACAGTTTGCAGAGACAGAACTTCAAATATCTATAACGTCTGTATGAGTCCTTGTGAGGTTTAGAGCTCACAGAGACCTCTGAGAATAATTTGTAATGCAAGTGCAATAGACATGGTGATGAGGTTGTGTAAGCAAGCAAGCAGTGATAAAACTTGCCCTTAGGAAATATTATATTGAATGGCACAGTGGCACAGTAGGTAGTGTTGCCACCTCACAGCTCCATGATCCCTGGTTTGATACTGAGCTTGTGTTATTGTCTTTGAAGTGTTTGCATATTATTAGGGGCCAAGCACCTAAGGTGCTTCTTCTTTTCCTTCTTCTTCTTCCGCTTTTGAGTCTATCCCAGCCCGCTTGTGGGAAAGTTTGGAAATTAAATTTGTGGGAAAGTGGGAAATGAAATTTGGCACACAAATAGAGGACAGTCTCAACATTAACCAGAGCAATGGTGGAGTCTCTATTTCAAAGTCTCTAGCGCCACCAACAGCTCAAATTGGCACCATACATTTATACAAATAACTTTTGAACCGTAAGGGCTAGAAACAAGATTTTTTCCTCTGATTTTCTGTCATAAAAATGTGTCTGCCATTTTGAATATTCCAAAAAATTTACTTTTTCAAATCCCTCCAAAGCAATTTTCACCAAAATTTAATCAGATTTAAATTCTATCAAAAGCTTTTTGATAGACCCAACTAATCTCGTATAGTGCATTGACGACTTCGACGAAGAGCATGCCAAAATGGGCGTGAGGCTGTTTCTCCACAACAGTTTGGCATATTTAGATGAAACTACCTCTCACCACAAGCATGACCTGAGGGTACCTGTACAGTGTCAGCGAAGCGCCACTTAGTGGTCATGAGATATGAAAAATGGCTCGTTTTGCTTATCACTTCTGAAAAGGTTGACTAAAAATTATGACATTTGTCTCATTAGATTTGGTACAGCAAACCGAGTCAAACGCTACCCAATTTTCCCATGTCGGCCAAATGCAAAATTTTACGAATGCATTGGCATATTTTTACGAAATAAGTCAGTATGTGTCATTGGCACCATTCCCTGAAGGTACTCAAGATGTTTTGAGACAGGACCACCTTGTGCTCAAAAAGTATAATAGAATTTTAAAAATGCTAACAACTTTTGAATAATTTTCCTTACTGTAATGAAAATAATCTTGATAGATTACGTGAGTTATGCCGAGAACAACGATACCAATTATGCCATAGTCGAGCAAACTTGCTGTCTGCCATTCTGAATTTAATTGAAAACCTACTTTCTTTAACTTCTCCTAGAATGTTGGACTGATTTTCACCAAATTTGATTAAAATCATCTTCAGACCATGCTAGCTAAAAGCTATCAAAAGCTTTTTAATACCATTCTCATTTAACGCATCAACAAAATGATGGAATGACGCCAAACTGAATCTGACCTGTAACTCTTCAACACTTTGGCATATTCACAACAAACTTTGTGTGTGCCATTGACACCCCATCCTGACCACCCCACATCAACTCGGTGACAGAGCCACCTATTGGTCAATCATGATAAGCAATTAAATCATATAACAATTGATTGCATTTATGACTTTTCAACCATTCTGCCTAAAACCATATACAAATGTCTAATATTGCTCTTTTTAACAGTTGGTTTTTATGCTCCCTTAATTTATATTTCCTTTTGTTTTGCTTTGGTTTCCTACGGATTTTCTGGTTTCCTCTCACCTCCCAAAAACTTGCCCTTAGGGGTGTTTGTGTGTGTGTGTGTGTGTGTGTGTGTGTGTGTGTGTGTGTGTGTGTGTGTGTGTGTGTGTGTGTGTGTGTGTGTGTGTGTGTGTGTGTGTGTGTGTGTGTGCATGGTGATGTGCGATGGACTAGTTTCCCTTACAGGGTGTACTCACACTTGACATATTAATTGTTCCTGGGATAGGCTCTGGATGCTCTCCAGTCTCGATCAGGATAAAGCAGTTACTGAAGATGAATGAATGAAGTTTTTCCCCCTAGTCTTAAACTGTTTGATTAATAATATTTCAGATGTGGTCTTTACTTTTATGGCAATGCATTCAACAATTTACCATCTAACAATTAGGTACTAACAACTTAGCATCATAAATTTTATTATAGTATAGTATAGTATAGTGCAGTGAGCCTGTGCCGCCTGCAGCTTCAGATTCCTGTTCTTGGCTGACAGGAGTGGAACCCGATTATCATCTCCTGTTCTAGTCCATCTGAGATGCTTTTCTGCTCACCATGGTTGTAAAGAGTGGTAGTGCAGTACAGTATAGTACATTATAGTGTAGTGTAGTATAGTATAGTGTAATGTAGTACAGTATAATGTGCTGTAATATAGTATCGTGCAGTGCAATATAGTAGTGTAGTACAGTATAATATAGTGAAATAAAGTATAGTATTGTGTAGTGCAGTATAATAGTGTAGTACAGTATAGTATAGTATAGTGTAGTGCAGTATAGTATAGTATAGTATAATAAAGTATAGTACAGTGTAGTGCAGTATAATAGTGTAGTATAGTATTGTAGTGTAGTACAGTATATTATAGTATAGCGTAGTGTGATAAAGTATAGTATAATGTAGTGCAGTGTAGTATAGTATCGTGTAATATAGTATGGTGCAGTGCAGTATAGTAGTTTAGTGTAGTACACAATAGTATAGAGTAATGTAATAAAGTATAGTATAGTGTAGTATAGTAGAGTATAGTGTGGTATAGTATAGTGTGGTATAGTGCAGTGCAGTGCAGTATAGTGTAGTGTAGTGTAGTATAGTAGAGTATAGTGTGGTATAGTATAGTGTGGTATAGTGCAGTATAGTGTAGTATAGTGCAGTGCAGTATAATATAATGCAGTATAGTATAGTATAGCATAACATAATATAGTAGAGTGCAGTGTAGTATAGTGTAGTGCAGTATAGTACAGTATAGAAGAGTATAGTATAGTATAGTGTAGTGAAGTATATTATAGTGTAGTATAGCATAGCATAGTATAATAGAGTATAGTGTAGTATAGTTTAGAACAGTATAGTGCAGTGCAGTATAATATAGTGTAGTATAGCATAGCATAGTATACTAGAGTATAGTGTAGTATAGTGCATTGTAGTGTAGTATAGTATAGTGTAGTGAAGTTTATTATAGTGTAACATTGTGTAGTATAGTTTAGTACAGTATAGTGCACTGCAGTATAATATAGTGCAGTATAGTATAGCATAACATAATATAGTAGAGTGCAGTGTAGTTTAGTATAGTGCAGTATAGTATAGCATAGTACAGTATAGAAGAGTATAGTATAGTATAGTGTAGTGTAGTATATTATAGTGTAACGTAGTGTAGTATAGTTTAGAACAGAATAGCATAGTATAATAGAGTATAGTGTAGTATAGTGCAGTGCAGTATAGTATAGCATAATATAATATAGTAGAGTGCAGTGTAGTTTAGTATAGTGCAGTATAGTATAGTGTAGTATGGTACAGCATAGTACAGTATAGTAGAGTGTAGTGTAGTATAGTGTGGTGTAGAGTAGTATAGTATAGTGTAGTGTAGAGTAGTATAGTATAGTGTAGTGTAGAGTAGTATAGTATAGTGTAGTGTAGAGTAGTATAGTATAGTGTAGTGAAGTATATTATAGTGTATCGTAGTGTAGTATAGTTTAGTAT
Organism: Ameiurus melas; assembly: GCA_012411365.1. Lineage (NCBI taxonomy): Eukaryota > Metazoa > Chordata > Actinopteri > Siluriformes > Ictaluridae > Ameiurus > Ameiurus melas. The sequence goes on from CM022779.1 coordinate 3,396,818, forward strand.
AGTGTATTATAGTATAGTATCTAGACTTTTCAACATTATTACATAATCACTTTTTGTTGGTCATACTTGTGATTATTTGATATAAATTATATTAAATGATATTGATGATATAAATGATATTAAATTCATATAATTAAGCAACAAAATATAATTTCACAGTAATGTATTTAAAAAAACATATTAGAAAACATGATTCACTGATATACAGTTATTGCTCGATCAAATTGTGCCCCGATATATTTCTACAAATTTTGGTGAGCATAGTTGAAAATTGACCAGGAAAAAATGGTGACGTTTTTAGCTGTACAATTTCAGTGAGCCTGTGCCCCCTGCAGTCTCAGATTGCTGTTCTTGGCTGACAGGAGTGGAACCTGGTGATCTCCTGCTGTTGTAGTCCATCTGAGATGCTTTTCTGCTCACCATGGTTGTTAAGAGTGGTTATTTGTCTGACTGACATTCAGTCTCTCACTCAATTTTATTTTATTTTAGTGCCATCCTCTGTAAACTCTAGTGTAAACTTCGGTGTAAAGATCCCAGAAGATCTGCATTTTTTAATAATACTTAAACCATCCAATTTGGCATCATCTACCATGTCACATTTTCCCCCATTGTGATATTTGATGAACATTAACCAAAGCTCTTGACCTGTATCTGCATTATTGTATACACTGTGCTGCTGCTGCCACGATTGGCTGATTAGAAAATTGCATAAACAAGCAGGTGTTCCTAATATAGGGGGTTGATGAGCATATATTTGGTATGTTTATTGTATGAATAGATTAAAATCAACATAAAAACATAATCACAAGGTATAATAATTCATCATCAGAAAAAGCAATCAGAACTGTAACAGGCATAATTATATCAGATTAATTATCTGGTTAAATGCTTTGTGAAAGTAAAATTCAGATTAAACAATTTATGTTGTTCATTTTTTTTAAAAAGATTTATCAGGTCCATTGACAAAAAGATGGTCAAACTGGCTTAGAGATACAAGTACAGTACAAATGTAGGACTCTTACAAGTCCTTTTTAACAAATACTCGGTGCTATGCGCTACGGTAATCCTAATAAATTAGGATAATACTTATAGGAACAGTGGTGCTTTAAGGAGCCTTTATATCAGATTAGTTCTGTTAATTCTCTTAGTCAAATCATTAGGTTGGAAAATAATCAATGCAAATCTCATTATTAATACCTGACACAATTTAAGCCATATTATTACAGTGGTTTTAAGAAAGGTACCGTTTATTAACAATTAACAATAATACTTCCAGATGCTGTAATTCATTATCAATAGTCAGAAATAAAGACTGAATTTTAGATTTTTAACCTCATACCTGCCCACATAAGCAGCACCACCACAATGATGATCATCTCTCCTGTTTGTAGGTTTCTAGACTTGTCCAGACCTTCAACAGTTGGATCATCTATAAATTCAGAAACAGATGGATTGGATTATTTTTTTTTATTAAGCTATGGCCTCGTAGAAAACTGAAACACAACATTTTTCACAACATAAATTGTAGACCAGAGAAACAACAAATAGCCTTCTACTTCTGAAAGAAAGAGATTAAAATTCGCTCTTTGTATGCAGGCTAAGGCTTTTGGTGATGAAATTTCGACATCAGCTTTTAGTATGTACCACAGCACTGGTCAATTTTGAAAGCATCCTGATTCTGTCCAATCACCCAGAGCGTTACAGAAGTGCTTTCCTAACCAACTATCTGTCTAACTCATTAATCCCGTGTTAAATGAATTATATTTAGCATTCAATCCTCTTCCTCCTATTTTTTATCCTGTGTGGAAGTGGTCCAGGGCATCACTTTATCTAATTGATCTTTCTTAGTGGATAAAGATGTAACTGGCTCTGATATGCTGGCTGTCATAACTGTGAAAAGGAAAGGATGGGTGGAAGATGGTTTCACCCAAGCAATTACTGAGAGAGGCCATTCATCATTTATATCACCTCAATTTCCAATTACGAGGGAGTAGTATTAAAACACACTCTCTCTCCACTGATAAACAGCCAGAATGAGTGACAACCAAGCCATCTCTCTCATCGCTTGCCTCAATAAATATTTATGATGCTGAACAGGAGATTTCCTGCTTTTCTCTAGGAACACAGGAATTGAATTCCTATTATAAATGGAAAAGATACTTAATGCTCTGCAGGTGTTCATCTGCTTCGATAAGGAGCCATACTCAATGTGTGGTGGTTTTTAGATAGCATGGTAATGACTGCTCAGCCAATTAGTGTGTAACTTTAAGTGTTTAGATAATACTAGGGTGTGCTAGCAACATAATGCTGCCCTGCTGCCTACTGACACCTATTCAGTGCTAAGCAGCTGCTCATTAGTTTCACTAGATTGAGATTTGTCCAAGGATTCAATCTGGGCCCTAGAGAAAAAAATAAAATATATATATATATATATATATATATATATATATATATATATATATATATATATATATATATATATATACAATATGATGGCGGCATAAATAACATGCTTCGTAGACACAGATATTATCTCAATGATTTGTTCACTGTAATGGCTATCACAAACAACATCACACGAAAAAAGCTTGGGGAAAAGGTTTTCTCCTGCAGATGCAGCACTTTTGATGTGGTAGCATTTCAAACGAATCGAGGGGAAGTGGATATGAGTCTAGCATTATGAACACTGTCCAAGAGCAGCAAGTTACTTTAACAGACATGACAGTGCATCAAAAAGGGGATTTTGATCAGAAGTAGGGATAGGCGATATCTGATCGTTTAAAATATACCGGTAGAAATCCTCCACACAACAAGAATCAGTCTTTCTGCGATAATAACGATAAAGCCTAGTTGATGATGTATTTCTGTGTGTGACCGCCTGCGACCCATTCGCAGCTCACGTGCAGAGCGAAAACAAGAATGGTGGGGGGTGGAAGTGAAGCTGAGGAGGAGTTTACCTCTAAAATCTGGAACTGGTTTGGTTACAGAAAATCAATTGTATCATATGGGTACTCTGTGTATTTTTTTTGCGCAAAAAACAGTGCCTACCGACTTTTTGGACAAACCTTAGCAACATTCCAAATGTCACCAGTACTGTCCTGCAGATGCGAGTTGTTGCTTTCCCACTGCACTCACACCTCCTCTGCGTCTGCTCTGTTCAGTGAGGGGCTGGGAGGCGGAGATTTAACAATGGATTACGGATAACGAGAAGCGCCCTACGTCCCAATTTACATCATTTATATGTGAACGTATTTAGAACTCAAGACTATTGTAATGCAAGATGTTTTACAAGTAAAATAGTCCACGTTATTACAGCCTAGTCTCTTGTTCAAAGTAGTTATAGTGTTCTGAAACATTTTATATCATTCATGCTCCATACCTATCTGTTATATAGTTTTTTAAAAGTCATAAAAATGCATTCTATCAAAAACAGATTATATGTTAGGTAATACATAGATAGATTTTCATATAGAATAGATATTCCTCCAATATGGGGGGGCATGACATGATATTGGAGGCTTGGGGGGGGGGGGGTTGGGGCTTTAGTTACAGAAGGTTGAGGACCTCTGTTTTAGATCAGTGTTTGTGTTTCTGAGGCTCTGAATGTCACAGATATCACTTGTAGCCAAAAACAGTGGTGAATGGTACTATATTATATATAGCTTATTTTGATTCCCAAACTATTTAAAATGCTCATCAGATGCTTATGTTCATAAAATAATGATGTTCATCAAATCAATAAATCTTGATTGAATGTTTATCCATTATTTTTGTTCCTAAATTAGTTGCGGGAAAGCTGAGAAACTGCAGCAAAATGGGTTTTTTTTTAAAGCATCATCATTGAAAAGCCCAAAGGCACATACAACTACTGCAACACTACTGTAGATAGCTTACTGTTTTACTGAGTTGTGAAATATAGTTTGGGATGTACCAGTGTAACCCCTTTTCTCCTTTCAATTCAATGTCAGAGCTATGAGTATCAGCCAGTTTCCAATAATGACACAATATTGCTAACAAATCAGGTGTCTGGCTTTAAAACAAGTTTTGTCCTGTTCTCACGTGTCATGTGTCATCATATTCAATCTGGTCCAATACTTCTAGTTGTATAGCAATAGTTGTACCGAAGGGGTACATTTCTAATAATAGTTGATTGCACGTTATCCATGTAAACAGTGAGTTTTGTAAGTCAGTTTTTCATGTGTGTTCCTGTTTGTTAATCTAAAAAAAAAAAAAAAAAAGCACTGAGGTGATGCAAGTGCTTTGTTTTATATTGTTAAAAAAAATATTCTCAGCACTATATTTATGTACCTTCATTCAAAAAGAATGGGCCTCATTTATCAATCCTTTAGTAAGGATGTGTGTAAATGTTTGCGTAAACTAAACCAAAATAAAAAATTCCACCAGATCTGCAAAAGTTTCAGAAATGCCAATTTACGTTGTACCCGTATGAATATTTGATGAACGCCAATCATCAGTAAATTACTTGGCATAGTAATTTATGCATAGTAAACCCACCAACATCCCAGAGTTGAAGCTGTTCTGTACTGAGTAACGGGATAAAATTCCTCCAAGCTGATGTGCAGGATTGATCAACAGATACTGGAGACGTTTGGTTGAACAAGGGGGTCACACAAGATACTCAAAGCGAAGGTTCACATACTTTTGCCACTCACAGATATTATTGGATCATTTTCTTAAAAAAAATCAATGACCAAGTATAATATTTTTGTTTCATTTGTTTAATTGGGTTTTGTTTATCTACTTTATCTACTTTTTTGTGTTTGGAAAATCTGATGAAGTTCTAGGTCATATTTATGCAGAAATATAAAAAATTCTAATTCACAAACTTTCAGTCACCACTGTAAGACCATCAATGTTTGTCCTTTCAAAACCGTATCTAGCTGAATATAAACACCAACCATATGGATACCGTAGTCTCTCCTTTAGAAGGCTATTTACTACTTAGACCCCATTATTCGAGACAATTACTGGCAAAGTGCAGTGTCAATTAGCTTCAAATAAGCACTTAGATGATGTTGTCAGGAAGTCTGGGCATATAGAGGAAATAAAAGCAGTCCTCACAAAATATTGACTATGTTCTAATAGAGATATGACCCCAAACAACCAAATAAATTACATTAAGATCCGATCTTATTCACTGACTGAATGCCCACATGTATTCTCCGTTTCCTCCAACAACATTCATCGATATCGTCATTACTTATTTGACTTAATTTACTTGATACTTATATAGCGATATTAAAAAAAGTTATGAATGATCCAAAGAATGTGATTTGGGTTGCTACTTGTTTGCAAGAATAAATAAAGTTATTTGTTTATTCTTATGACTTCTACAAGAAATAGCCCTGCTTTTGTCTTGCTATTGTTTTGTTATTGTTCTACAAAACAAAATGCAATGCTCACACACACACACACACACACACACACACACACACACACACACACAAATCGCAAAGAAAAAGTTGATAATGCAGTCAGTTTTATGGATCAATTGAGAGCAATTCATTAGCACAGCGAGATATTAAATATAAAGTTCATTGCACTGAATGTTAGAAAGCTGATCAGAAACTACAGAAGAAGTAGAGGTACATGATATATCTGTCTATAATTAAACAGGAGAAAAGAACAGAGAGACCTGTACGTGTAGAAGGATTCTCTCACACTCTTGTGCCCAGTTTATACTTTTATATACTTGGTAACAAAATTGATTTTGTAAATAAAAGCTTCATGTAGGTCATTGTTAGGGTATGCAATCTTTGTTAACCTCAGTTTACTAGGTCAGAAAAGTAGTCAAATGTGTTTCTTATTTCTGCAAGAACTTTGAGTGGTTCACAGTAGATTCAGACTGGGTTGCTGACATTACAACTTACTAGGACATGATATTTAATCAGGCTTTCTAATTAATTTTGTATCACTTCATTTTAATGAGTTCATTTCAAATTGCACTTGACTAAGCAGAGCAGTTTTAGACTGAATGTACGCAATGATCGATAGGGAGCCCTTAATTCAGTTATGAAGGGCTTGGTAATTAGCTGATAAGTTGAATCAATTGTGCTGGAGCAGGAAGAAAAAATTAGATTGTGCAGGCCCCCATGACTGAGTTGTAAAGCAGAGGTCTCACAGGCCTGCCCACAAAATACACACACATCCAAATTGTAAACTAACTTTTTATGGACTCTTCTTATTGCTTATGTGAATGTTTAATTATAGCAACTATAATTAACATTCTCACACCTTACAAATATGGAAAACTGGAATATTTATTGGGAAAAAAAAGAAAACACTAATCACAACACAAATCTAAGGGCATAGGCTTTAGTACCTTGGTTCGAGCTATTGGAAGGGAAGCGGTCTGACTTCTTGAGGGTTTTGAAGTGGACACGCTTGCTGGCCTGACTTTCTCCATACAGGCCGATAGACTGGACCTGGACTATGTAGTCCGTCTCCTCCTCCAGGTCCCAAAGCACACAGGCCCTGCTGGTGGTGTTTACCTCCCGGATAAACCGCTGCATGTGGCTATCCTGCTTCTGAAACCACAGTAAACACAGTGGCCTTTAATTAGCCCTTTCGTTATTTTCATTTATTATTATAATAATCTAAAATTTTCTGTTCTCAACAATCCACCTTTTTATTGTTACATCTCCTTACACAGATTACATCAAAAAAAGGGTTTTTCAAAAAAAAAGGGTTGTATTAATGGTTTGGTTTTTAATGTGTAGAAAATATGCTATATTCACACAATTGTCTAGAATGTCTTTGTATGCTTTAATATTAAGATTTCCCTTAATTGAAACTAAGAGGCCCAGTGTGGCATTAAAATAAATGGCTTACATTTACGGGTACAGTAGCGAGTTTCAGAGCTCAGTAAATGTGGACGAGATGATTCGTTCAAGCTCGCGGTCTCCCGGCATTAAGTGGATTGATGGAGGTACTTCATTAATGAATAATACTATCCAAAAAGCCAATCTTCAAAGCCATTACCACAGTTGGAGGCAGTTTTATTACATAACATACTTGCAAGTATAACATGGCAAGTATGTTATTGGTTAGATACAGAATGCGCTTGCCAATCTGTACTGTTTCAAATGCAACATATAACAAAGATAACTCAGCATGCAATGACTCAAAATGAAAAAAGCAATGTTAAGTTATACTCAGTGTTTAGTACTGAAAGGTTTATTACATGAATTGTTACATACAGTAGCTGAATACATTTCTTTAGTAGAGAAGGAGAAGAATGCATTTGGCTGCTTGATCAGTCTGATATCTGTATCCTACAGAGTGACACATGGTTTTCAAATGGCCAGCCAGATATCTGGGTATCTTTCTTCTTTTAAGTGGGGTGGCCATATGCATGACAGAGCTGCCAATATTGCATTATAGTACATGTTGAAATTGGCCAACTCTGTTTGAAATTTTTAACAGAAAAAAAACTCCATATGTTTAAGTAAATTTGATCATTTATAAGCATCAATTTGAACTGCCAAACTAGTGAACTTGGCTGATATTAATGATAATGAATCTTTATTGGTCACATATATAACATTACAGCACAGTGATTTTTATTATTTTTTTTGCATACCCCAGCATATTAGGAGGTTGGGGTCAGAGTGCAGGGTCAGCCATGATACAGCACCGCTGGAGCAGAGAGGGTTAAGGGCTCAACAGTGGCAGCTTGGCAGCACTGGAGCTTGAACCCTCGATGTTCCGATCAGTAACCCAGAGTCTTAACCGCCAAGCCACCACTGCCCCATTAGCTATCTACAGGTCGGTTTGTTTGGACATAGACATTAAATCTGTAATTGGTAGACATTAGAATAGATACATTACTGTATATGACCAAAGGTATGTGGAATCCTGATCATCACACACATACTGTAGATAATTCATCCCCACACTTTTGCCACAATGGAGGAAGCAGAATATTGTCTAGAATGTATTTGTATGTTGTCGTATTACAATTTCCCTTCACTGGAACTAAAAATATATGATTTGCATGACAGTGTTCCTGTGCACAAAGTTGGGTCCATGAGGTTATGGTTTGCCAAGGTTGGAGTGGAAGAACTCAAGTGGCCTGCACAGCACATCTGGTTGTGATGGTCATGTCTCCACATACTTTTGGCCATATAGTGTATATATTTAATACATATTATCATACAAGTGAACAAGTGAGTGTTCTTTTCATGGCCATGATCAGAAATATATTTAGCAGTTCACAACATCTTTACATCAATAATAATAATTATTATTATAAAACTATATGTTACAAGGAAACTTGGATGGATGGCATGAAAACAGTAGTAAAGTAAATACGCAGTATTTACCTGCTGTAGGACTGAGAAGCCAATAATGATATCCCCCTCTGGAACTTCCCAGGTCACTGTGGCTGAATCAGCTCTCAGATTCATGACTGACACGTTGACTGGAGCAGGTGGGCGGTCTAAAAAACAGGGAGTTTTGCACGTTATTCATTTGACCATTCAAATTAATTAAAATTAATACCATTGTCAACCTTAAAGTTGACTGAACTGTACAGCATAAAAAAGGACTATATCTATGAAAAGCCATGTACCTCATTTAATTCAGTAATGGCTCAATCTATTATTAAGGGTCTTCAGCTCTGAGCTGCACACATTCATCTGCAGAACAGCTGAGTCCTGGATATTGGCCCTTACTTGTCAGGTTTGTAAAAGACTTTAGAATTAAATGTTCCAAATGACGTGCAATATTTATGCCAGGTACTAGTGTAGTTGATGATTCAGCTTCAACCTTGTGGAAGTAAGAGTCCTTTAATTACATACTATATTATCTTTTAAAAAAAAATTATATTCACCATAAATATAAATTATATAAATAAGAAACCATAGACTTCATTGCATGTGAAAATTGACTGTTAAATTGAGGATTTCATGAGAATAAATGGTACATAGGTCTCACAAACCTCCAAGGACATTCAAAGCTGCTAGAAAGTGAAATTTTTGTATTTTCTACTTATCATACTGTATTGTGTTTTTTTTCCTCAAAATTTTATTTTATTCTTATAGTATTACACTATATTTTCAATTAATGGTCTGAATAACAGCAGACATTGGGAAACACAATCAGCTAAAAACTATACAGTAAAGCTAATCAGTAAAGGTAGTAGGCTACATAGAAGGAAGGAAAATCAAGAAGGAAAGAAAATACCTTTTTCTTACCTGAAAAAGGTAAGAAAAGACATTCCACAAACTTACCTCAACGTGTTAGTGTTCTGAACTGATCGATAGATTAATAAGTTGTATTTGAGATATTTATTGACATAAATGATACTGAAAATAAGTGAGAACTACAATTAATGGAATTATTTTTAAAATGTTATGCTCAGTTGAACATACACTGATCAGTTTGAGCTACAGATAAGATTAAATATGAATACAAGAGATGGTCAGAAATGAAATTGATTGACTGATACTAGCAAAAGCCAGTGACAAAGCAAGAAAATACTATAAATGTTCATCTTTTTTGTGGCCTTTTAACCTGATGATGGGGTTTTGTTGTTTCTTTGAATATCTAGAATTCTGAAGATATTTTTTCATTACTAAACCAATTTTAATCGACACCCTGTGTTCATAATCATTTAGAGCCGTATTCAGAGTTGACAACTCGAGTTAAAAAGTTAATATTTCGGCAGGAAAAGTTCTCCAAATTCAGAGTCAGGTTATACAGGTGTTTACGTTGATTTTCTGACCGGATTCTTGAGATTTTATATATATAAAATCTCACACCTCACACCTCCAGGATCCGGGGTTTGATTCCTGCCGGGGTCATGTGTCTGCGGAGTTTGCATGTTCTCCCCGTGCTGTGGGGGTTTCCTCCCCTAGTCCAAAGACATGCATGGTAGGCTGATTGGTGTGTCTAAATTGTCTGTAGTGTATGAATGGGTGAGTGTTTGTGTGATTGTGCCCTGCGATGGACTGGCACCCTGTCCAGGGTGTACCCCCGCCTTGTGCCTGATGCTTCCTGGGATAGGCTCCAGGTTCCCCACGACCCTGAAGAAGGAGTAAGTGGTAGAAGATGGATAGATGGATGGATGGATGGATATTTCTCCAGTCCTATTATGCTGCTTAAGTCATGGCATAGCATAAACCAAAAGGTACAATCAGAAACAAAACCAACCTTAATAACTGTTTCCCAATTGTATTTATCAGTAGCATTGGTGTGGTTAGATGTTTTCCCTTTTTAATTTTCCTCTTTCTCCTCATTCAAAGTGTGCATGCTTAGAATACATAGGAAAAAAAGAAAATGATGAGCTGTAATCCAGTACATACATACTACAGTTGAAAAGTGACTGCTCATCCAGCTATCGTTGAACAAGAAAATAAACGTGATTCATAAGGAATACTCGCTCAAGTTGTGTATTTTTGGTTGAACTGCATTCTGTGATTGAGTTTGATTGAATTCTGTACACTGTATCCTGTGCAGTGATTCCTGTTTTCTCTTTATTTCCAGCTTTGCAGGTGGGTGCTCTATCATGATTTAGCAGGCAATTGACAAGCTAATTAATCTCACAAAAGGCAAACTCCTAGGCAGGCGAGCGTACATTGACAGATTCAATTCCAGGAAGCATGCCTCTAATTCTGAGGCCAGAAAATAGAAAGTAGGTGAACATAGAAAAGGCTTTTGAACCAGGCGTTTTAACACTGGTATTTTTCAAAAGCTCCCGCAAGCAGCACACTAATTGGCTTTACGTGTTTCTGTAGATGACTGAAACAGGAGTTGCCTTCTGTTTCTTTGCAAAAATGAAGCACTTTAATTGAATTATGTAACAGCTTTATGTAACGACCAGTGTTTTGACCACTTGTTTTAGTGAAATTTTCCTTCAGAAATTTTGTCATTTTTAGGTGTGCAAGTCACTACAAGAATTACATGTCAAAGGACAAACACAGCAAATGGTTAGAAATAGAATGTTTTATCTTTAACTGTGACCCCAATTCCATCACTGCAGGTAATCCCAGCCAGTGCGAGACACACAATCACTGCCCAATTAAGACACTATGGGAGGTCTGAAGAGTCACAGTAAATATTGACAGTGTCAATATTTCTTTCCAGTTCATGGTTATACACTGTGAATTGGGTCAATTACACAGGATTCTCGGTTGCTGTGGTCAATAAAAAGCTATTGCTAGAAAGTACACCGATCAGCCATATCATTAAAACCATTGATGTGAATAACACTGATTATTTCATTATAACGGCAACTCTCAAGGGGTGGGGGATATTAAGCAGCAAGTGAACAGTCAGTTCTTAAAGTTGATGTGTTGGAAGCAGGAAAAAATTGTGATGGCTAGATGACTGAGTGAAAGCATCTCCAAAACAGCAGGTCTTGTGGGGTGTTTCTGGTATGCAGGTGGTTAGTACCTAAAAAAAAGTGGTCCAATAAAGAACAACTGGTAAACAGGCAACAGGGGCATGGGTGCCCAAGACTCACTGATGCATGTGGGGAGTGAAGGCTAGCCCGTCTGGTCCAATCCCACAGAAGAGCTACTATAGCACAATTTGCTGAAAATATTAATGTTGGCTATGATTGAAAGGTGTCAGAACAAACAGCGCATTGGAGTTTGCTGTGTACAGGTCTGCTGCAGGATAATGCACTCTGCCACACTGCAAAAACTGTTCAGGAATGGTTTGAGGAACATGACAAAGAGTTCAAGGTATTGACTGGGCCTCCAAATTCCCAGATCTCAATCCGATCGAGCATCTATGGGATGTGCTGTACAAGCAAGTCCGATCCATGGAGGCCCTACCTCTCAACTTAAAGGACTTAAAGGATATACTGATAATGTCTTATGTGCCAGACACCACAGCACACCTTCACAGATCTTGTGGAGTCCATACCTTGATGGGTCAGAGTTGTTTTGGTGGCACAAGGGGAACCTACACAATATTAGGCAGATGGATTTAATGTTATGGCTGATCTGTGTATGCATGAATTAGAATCATTTGTGTTATGCCACAACCTCTAACACAACTTTATAGCTACCACTATATCAGAGCTGGAACATTGATAACAGGAAAATCCAAGCAGACAGAGTGTAACGGGTTTGTTAGATGTCCTGTAATCAGAATGGCATTAACAACCTTGTGCACAGAGCGACAAAGAATGGGCTCAATAGAAGACAAAAGTGAGTGGCATGAGAGTAATGCTTCATGGAGAATTGGTTCTGAGTAATGAAATGGGAAAGTTCTCTTACACAATGAGCCACCAGGCAGAGGTAACTGATGGTGCAGCAGGAACCCCAAAAACTAGAGAGGTTAAGGAACAGACAGAATTAATTAAGAGAGAATGAGCATGCACTCTATCACTGGGATCGAACCCAAACACTACTTGGCATAAGCGAGCACTCTAATGAGTGAGATATGGGGGATGGGCAACAAACAGCGTATCGAAAGGGTTAGGCAAAAAAAAGAGAGAGAGAACTAACTAGAAGCAGATGCAGGAAAACATGATCAATCAAAAGAGGAAGAAAATAAAGGCATTGCTAAACGTAAACTACTAGGGTTTTTCCAATTACTTTTGGTCCCTGAAATATGAGGGAACCACATATATAAAGTGCTGTAATTTCTACACCTTTTACCTGATTTGGATGACATGTCTATATATGACTGGCCTTCTGATACTTTGATGTCTTATCTAGCCCCCTTTGGAAAATGTTTGGACACCACTGACCTAGATAAAGATATCGTGAAGCAAAGGTAGCCATTACCAACAAAACAATGTGTCTTTCATGATCAAAATCCTTTCCACTTCAGCAAATTGGCTTTTCTGCCAGTCAGATTTCATGTTTAGAGTGACCACTGCTGTAACTGAAAAAGCATAACCGTATAGTTCTTAAGTGTTTCTAAACATTGCCAGAGCAAGGACTTAATTTAATTTTTTGCAAATATGCTATTGTGACACACACACACACACACACACACACACACAATTTGTACTTCATTGACGTCACCATAAAAGTGCTTCGGGGGGGCCAGAGGGCTTAGAGCACTATTACGGAAAGAGCCTAAAGGGAAAACAGCAACCAGTTAGCACACAAATATTCTTCTTCTATGGTGATCATGCCCTGTTTAGGCCTTATGGTTGCATTGCTAAGTAGACTGTATCTTAAAAAAGCATCATTAGATGCAGCCATCCTATCTTTGGACACGAAAAAGACCTTTGACATGTTTGAACAGCTTTTGCTTAAAAGATTTGATTCTATATACTTGCACCCAACACCTGAAATATTGACAAATAGTGTGATCTTTAAAGTCATTAACTTCCACTAGCCATCACTCAAAGGGGCACTTGACATTTTATTATAAGTCTTCGACCTGAAGAATTGTAGCCAATCTCTACTACAACATTTGTCATTTTTTGGTAAATTCTCTGGTTAAAAGATAAACGAACCTTGTTATGGAATAAGAGGGAAAGCTAAATACCAACATTGACTCCAGCTTATTTTAGGTACTCTTTCACTCAAGTTGCTTGTCACTTTCCTGTTTATCAATTAAAATGTTTTGACCATATATGACTAGCTAATTATCAATTTTCCTTAAACCATTTTCTAAATATTTGGAGAGATAGAGATTATTACTCATTTCTCTAATAGCCCACATTAATATTCTTAACATGAATGTATTCCTTAAAATGTGCAATGGCCTGGAAAAACTAAAAGCTTTCCAAACTGAAATATCTCATAGCCATACAAATAGTATATCTATTTCAGATTTATCTACAGAATAAACCACAAATGATTGGCCATACAGCATATCACTAAAGACTGCAGTTTTTATTATGGGCATTTTAACACTCAATATAATTACTGGAAGCAGATCTCATAAGCTAATTGATATTTATATTCTAGAAGCAAAATGTCTGACAGCTTTTTGGAAAAGAACAGAAAGATCTCCTACAGTATTATGCAATTGCTAAACAATTCCTTCTTGTTTATCAATGGAAAGATATGCCTACCGACGGGGGGAAAACCATCAGATGTTGTGGCCAAAGATGGTGTTTTTTCCCCCTGCCCATATTATTTTGGTTAAATGGGGTTTTAACCAGTTTACTGCCAATAATATACACAATATGGCCAAATATACCTGTTCCAGCATGACAATGCCCCTCTGCACAAAGCAAGGTCTATGAAGCTAATATAATATGGCTTTCCAAGGTTGGAATGGAAGAACCTGGGTGTCCTGCAGATATCCTTGACCTCCACCCCACTAAAAACACCATCAAAACAGAGAAAAGCACTTACACTCTCTGAACAAAATGTAGGAAATATAAACTCAATGACATAGAAGCACAATTAAATAAAAATACAACATTTACACACACATCAGGCAGAATCAGAGGTCTACAGGCATGGACTATTCTCAGGCAAACTGGGCAGACTCGGTGAAGAGAAAAACATGTTCCTGAGGACAGGGTTCAAAAACAGCACTCCATGTTGGGCCAAGTTATCAATGAGAGGATTTCGGTGGATATTATCATTCTAACAAATGAAATAGTTAACTGAGGGTTTTTTTTTCCCCAGTAAAGTGCTAGATTTTTTTTTTTACCTTTGAAGTGCTGTCAAAACACATCAAGGTGATCTGAAACATTCTATAGCATCTGAGGTACACACAACAAAAGGTGAGATGAAGGGCTTTGCAGGCTGATCCACTTTTCTTCCAGCATCAATCTGACAAAAGTGACTTCTGACAGTCGTCTAATGTGTGTAGATATTAACTTTACAAAACCAGAGACATTGTGTAATTTTGAGTGGGTAATGGATTACAAACAGCAAGGAGCAACGTTACAAATTAAATGGGTAGGTCCATACTGAGTTCTCTTAAATATTAATGCCTTCATTAAAGTTAGGGACAAAGATAAATACATTTATGTCAATCACTGTAAACATACTATTCCACCTCAACCTGAAGGACAGTTTTGGGTGAGTGATTAAATAAAGTATGCAGAATAAAACTCAATATTCTTTTCTATGTACAGTGTTTGAATTTTTAAATATACAATATTTTAACATTAAATATTACAATTAAAATACAAACATTTATTCCTTCAAAAATGTGGGAATTTAAGCTGAAGTGTCCAGTTAGTAAATAGCAAAAGATGTGAGAGTGTTGTAATACATATAGATATGTATTTTTTAAACCCTGAAGTACTTTTTGCTTAAAGAGCTTCTGCAAGCTGGCTTTACACCTTTTACTTGTCAACACTGGATCTGTAAAGAGGGGGAAATCAGTGTTGCCACTGTTGATGCTAAGATTTAAGAGATTTTTCAGCATGCCTTAACCTTATTGACATATACGTGTTTGAGATTTTGAGCTTCTACTCTTGTCTTTTTTGATGGACATCCCAGGAGAACAGCAGTTTCTAAAAATACTCAATCTAGCCAGTCATCTTGCACCAACAACAATGCCACAATCAAAGTCACTGAGATCACATTTTACCGGATTCTGATGTTTGATGTGAACATTAACTGAAGCTCTTGACCCATATCTGCATGGGTTTATGCATTGTGTTGCTGCCACATGATAACTGCATGAATGAACATGTATCTAGTTGTTCCTAATAAAGCGGTTAGTGAGCATATGTACTTTATATGTATTATACAGTATGTATATGCAAGTTCATATGAATATGCAAGTTTATTGCCCAGTTATACAAAAACACATCTATAGGACTCCCAGACTGCTGTAATTATCTTATTTTCATTCTTACCTTCTTGTCCTGCCATATAAATCTAAATCTACATACTTGTCCTGCCATATAAATCTAAATCTACGGACAGTGACTTTGGCCATGTGAGGAGGATATTAACATTAAAAGCGCCAATCAAAGGATAGGGTCCAAGTCAAGTAATAGGAATATTTCCTGTAAACTCATTTAGTGTTTACCTCTTTAATATTTTACATTAGGTTTATACAGCATGCAAACAAAATGTAATGGGCATTCAAAAAAAGATCTGGATTTCATATTTGCGATATTGCTTTAGTTGGCATTTGCTATATTGCTTTCTGCACGTGTGGGTTTGTGTTCTGTATGTTTTATATCAAAACTTTTTAATGCTGAATTTGTTTTAACAAATCTAAAGATTAGAGTAAATAGACCCGGGCTTACATGCCGAACCCAGGGTTTGTCGTAGTCCAAAGAGAAGGAGGTTAAGCAGTAGTAATTTGTTAATGCCACTGTTTTAGTACACAAATATAACAATTTAACAGCCAAAAAAATACTGGGCCACTTTAAGGTGTTATGTAAAAATACCACCCTCTTTGTATTCCTCTCAGCACATAGTTGTTTTAGAAGGATTACTGACAGAGTTTCTTCCTTTTTTGAAACCTGTTTGATCTTTTTTCACTAAAGATGGGCACAGTGGTTCCTAATCTTTTAAAATATTGCAAACTTAAAACTGGAATTCCATGCATTACAATTAGCAACTGTATAAATATTCCACCTGGTTTACTATTTTTTATGTGGGTTAATGCTTCTAGGATGCCTTTGTCCTGAAGGGGTTCTTGGTAATCTTTGACCAGTTCAGGTGCCTTAACTTAACATATTTTTTTTTCTTAAGGAATTGTGTTTTCCCTCCTTTATTTACATTTACATTTACATGTATTCATTTAGCAGGCACTTTTCTCCAAAGCGACTTACAAATGGGGAAATACAAGTTTATCCCTAACTGCCTTCACTTATGTTTGTTATTATATTCTGGAAGTATTTTTGATAAAATAACCACCCACTTGCATTTTACAGTAATAGTTTGCACTTTTATGAGATTAGCTTTCGTGGGATTAGTTTTTTGAATTACTTCTGCCAGTTTGAAGTCTATCTCTAGCTCCTGTGCTTTGAATACACTTTGACTTTTCAAAAAAGTATAAGCCAAAAACGTATAAGCTTCGGCAAATCATTTACATTAGCCTTGAAGAAAATATTCATCAATTCACAAATTCTATTCTAATTCAATATTATATATACAGATGCAGTTCTCTGACATAGCATATGTAAGACATACAGTATTATTGAAATCTATTGAAACTGAAGTGCAGTTGTACAGTGTCGGCAGTGTGCTCTGATATCTATAAATTGAACTCCTTCAAAGTTTTTCCTAAAGGTGCTGTGCAATTGCCAACTGTGCTATTTTAAATTCAGTTATGTATGTCCAGAAATTGCAATCCTATTGCATTATGGTTGTTTTAGCTAGATTTATACAGTAGTCTTAGTGATCAAAGGCAGCACTAATGTGTATTATTGTGTGTATGAATCTGAATAGATGGGTATGAATATGTTCACTTTTTTAAATACCATTAAATGCTTACACTCACTGGCTTTATGGGTGTCAGGTGCTTCATCTTCCTGTTCTCAGATAAAGTGAAAAATTTTTTTTTCATACAAACTCTTTGTATGGGGTCTGAGATCATACTTCAAACAGCTTTGTCTGCAAATAAAGAAAGGAACCTCTGCATAGCATCTTCCTCTTTACATTTTAACAAATGCAGACTAAACCTCATAATCTAACATTATGTAAATGCACTGGAGAAGAAAGACAATGACTGACCGATCTGGCTCAGCTCCATGCATCATCATAAACAAAGGCACAAAGGGTCATTTTCACATTAATTCTGGATAACTGTGACATCAGGAGTGCTGCATGTCACATGAATGCCACCATCTGTTTTACTGAAGCTCTGCATCCACAGCATGTGACTGTTTGAAGGGTTAGAGTACATAAGGGCTATATGCAGCCTCGCTCATAGATACATATAACTTCAGTCTAAATGGAGAAAGTAGAATTCACTGACCTTTAATGCAATCAAGCCTTCAAAGTTAATATTCGCTGGAACATATGGATTAGAGACAGCAGAACAAGTTATGTGTGTCACAAGCTCAAGAATGTTGCCACCTCTGCACTGGAATACTAGTACTTACAGTATATGCAGTCAACATATATGTTTATTTACTGCATGTCTATTTTTCCTCAGCTTTGTTTCGTTATAAATTATGCTCTATGCTCTAGATTTCTGTAATTGTAATGTAGGTTTATTTTCAGATCAAGTACGCATCTAAGCAAAGGATGGCCATAATACTAAAGACTGAATAAACCGGTAGCCCAGTGGTTACAGCTTTGGGTTGTGACACAAAAGGACCCATAAAGGCTGTGGAGCAAACCCTGAACCGCTTCTGGAACCGATGACTGTATGTGCTAAGGCCTTGCTTTCAAACATACCTTAAGAAGAGCTGGCTGAGTGGGTAAAAACATTGGGATACTTATCAGAAGGTTGTGAGTTTAAACCCTAGCATCATCAACCTGCCACTGTTGGGCCTTTGAACAAGGCCCTTTTTTCCTCAGCTACTCAGTTGTATTATAGTTGCAAATGCTTTGGATAAATGTGTCAGCCAAAGAGGTAAAATGTAAATTTGGTGCAAATGGCACAAAGCAGGACACCACAGCAAGACAAGATCTACAAATCAGCTTAATCATGTTTACATTTGCCTGACTGCTTTTGTTTATTTATTTATTCAGTTTTACATAAACTATACTGCCAAAAGTACGTGGACACTTGAGTATTGAACATTCCATTCCAAAATCATGGGCATTACTATTGAGTTGTCCCATCTTTGCTGCAAAAACAGCCTCCACTCTTCTGGGAAGGGTTTGAGGATTTGTGTCCATTCAGCCACAAAAGAGCAAGAGGTCGGGTACTGATGTTAGACCAGAATGCCTGGTGTGCTGCTATATGAAAATTTAATGTTCTCTAAGTAATAGGGGTTGGGCGCAAGTGCCTATTTCTGCCTTGCAGCAAACAGAGAATAAACTATGTGCATGGATGGCCATAAACTCCTGCTGATGCAGGATATGATTATTTGGATAGTAAAGCACAGGAGTTACAGCTTTCCAGTTAGTACTGACCATGTAGAGCTGCACTAAGCTTTCACAGGCTGAAGGAATGAGTAGCAAGGATAAGTGTGTTTGTTTGAGATCAGGAAATCTGGGCTTTGCTAACAACAAATCATTTACGAAAATATCTGTTATTCAGAATGGTGTGTTGTTTCAGAGTAAATGGTGTGTAAATGCTTAATTTGGAATGGTTGATGGGCTTATATCTCTAACATGCTCTACTCACACAGATGAGAAATCCTGTTTATGATGGAACTTTCAGTATACATGTTTGTTCTGGTACCAGCTTTTGCTTTACCTACATCCCATTTCACCATGTGAGTCAGATGTACTTATCTCTATTATGTAACATGCCATCAAAGCATCATAGTTTGTCCAGGGTAAGATGTGTACAGTAAAAAGCTAGAAGTCACATGGGGTACAGACATCCTCTCAGACTGAATCACAGGTTATGTTGGTTTTCATTAGCTGCTTTTCAGAAAGCTCCCCAGAGCTATCTTCACAATGCACTAAACACATGCAGCAAATTTAGCCACCCAATTCTAAAAAGAATACAGAGACCATATGTCGCGGCGGACCAACACCCGCCGCGCAAACTAGGAGGTTCGCTCCTTCCCCGACTGCCGCCCCGGCACGAGGCGGGCAGCCTCGCGCCGGTCCCAACGCCAACCGGAAGGGCCGTCACTGCAGGGTGGAGCCAACCCCCGCCACGCCGGCGGCGGATTGGCGAACCGGGAGCAGGAGGTTCACCAATCCAGCTCCAGAAGGAGGGGATAAAAGGACACCCTTCCGCCCACGAGAGGAGGATCAACTCGGCTATGTAGGCAGCTAATGTCCGAGGTAATTGCCACTGAATCCGCGCAAACACGGGCTTACCTAACCGTTCGCTCTCTCTCTCTCTCTCTCTCTCTCTCTCTCTTTTCTCTCTCTCTCCCTCTCTCTCCGCTCACAGAGGGCTCCGCCCCGGACGAGGGCACGGCGAGAGACGAGGACAGTGGTGAGGCGAAAACCGGCACAGGGAAACCGCTCCTTCCCAGCTCTTCCGGGAATTCCGACACGCCCGGAGGACGCTCACGCCAGCCCCGCCCCCGCCGGGTTTCCCTCATTCCACCCCACACGCACACACGCACGCAAACACACACACACACAACTCACCACTACGGATTTAAGGACAAATAAATCCTGGGTTTTCCCTCACTTCTCGCACTACAACCCGCCTCCCGTGTGTTTGTGCTACGCCTCCCTCCCCCCCCTGGGCTGATCCCCGTACACTGGTGGAGGATGCGGGCAGTAGCACAGCCCACCCTAAAAAAAAAAAAAAAAAAAAAAAAAAACCCCACACAACTCATGGAGAACGTTAAAACACCTGCTGGAGGCCAGCATCCAGCAACAGACCGTTACGCAGCAACTCGCCGAAAGCCTCCAGGTGGCCACCCAAACGCTGGTGGACCTTAAGACCCTGACCCCGCGCTGACACCCCTCCCGGACCCCAGATGCGAGCTCCGCCACCTATTACCACCCCTCTCCCCGACGAGGACCTCGTAGCTTATTTCGAAAACACAAATAATGTGCGCGTCGGGAGGGGTGGGATCGGGATGACTGGCCCAGGGCCATTGGCGGGTTACTCACGGGGAGGCACGCACCGCCTATTACAGCCTCGAACCAGAAGACGCGCCCGATTACCCAACGATGAAAGAGGGGTCCTGGCGTGGGTGGTGTGGCCGCACCACGGGCCAGGCGGCAGTAGAGTT
This sequence comes from Ameiurus melas, assembly GCA_012411365.1. NCBI lineage: Eukaryota > Metazoa > Chordata > Actinopteri > Siluriformes > Ictaluridae > Ameiurus > Ameiurus melas. The sequence goes on from CM022779.1 coordinate 3,417,507, forward strand.
CCACAACTGGGTCTACCAGCGGGGCCCGCCCCCGTGGCCAACGCAAACGCTCTGATCCGACTCACTAAGCGGTGGCTCCGACCGGGCCAGTATACAGCCACGGAGGTGGTAGAGAAGGTGGCGATGGACCGGTTCCTGAGGGCGCTACCCGCCAAACGCGACGGGCCATAGGGGCACAGGCGCCAGAATCACCCCAGGCGCTCATGTCGGCACTGGAGCGTACTATGACCACGCCCGGGTTTTAGGGGGACCATCAGCCCTCTGCCCAACCCCTCGGGACCTCAGGGCCCCGGCCTGACCGTCAACGGGCCCCTGGACCATGGAGGACCCGCCGGAGGTCACCAACCGGATGACCCCCGCTGACGAGCCCATGCCCACGGAACCGAGAGTTAGAGCCCCGTCGGCCGATCCAGAAACCATGGCTAGCTGGGTGCACGCTCCACCTCCAACAGCCTCCCGAGGGCCCCACCCAGAGGGTGTGGGTAGAAGGAAGACCCGTCACCGCCCTACTGCACACCGGGAGCACAGTGACGCTCGCCCGACCGACGGTCCTCCCAAGGCACTACAACAACCGGAGGGAGTCCTCGCTGTTACCTGCATCCATGGGGAGACCCGGAGATCCCGGCAGCCGAGTGCGGATCCGGAGTACAGCCGGGACCTGGCCCCTCCATGTGGGCGTGATCCCCACTCTTCCGGTGCCACTGCTCCTGGGGAGAGACTGGCCGGGCTTCCCAACGGGCCCGGCGGCCGAGGTGAAGACGCCGTCGCGACGGACCCAGAGGACCCAACGCCGGGCAGTCTGCCTCGCCCACGACGCCGGAGACGCCGAAACCGAAGGTGAGTCCTCCCGATTGATTAATCCAGTGTCCTCTGTGTTCCAACAGGTGAACCGGGAAGGGAAGTTCGGCCGGGAGCAGAAGGAGGACGACCGCCTGAAACACTGTTGGGCACAAGCGCGCGTGATAGAGGGGGTCACCCAGAACCCCGACCTGAGGCTCCCCACCTCGTACTTCCTCGTGAAAGGGGGCCTTCTCTACCAACGAGTCTGTCGCAGAGAGGAACCGACGGACCTCCTGGTGGTACCACGGACGAGGACTAACCTGGTAATGCATCTGGCCCATGCCCACCCCCTCGGCGGTCACCTAGGGGCACGCAACACGCTGGAGAAACTGAGAGACCGGTTCGTATGGCCCGGGATGGATGCCGAGGTCCGGGGGTTCTGCCAGCAATGCCCTCAGTGCCAGCGCACCGCGCCCAGGAAGCCCCCGCCAGCACCCCTCATTCCGCTACCCATCATAGGCGTCCCATTCGAGCGGATTGGTATGGACCTGGTGGGCCCCCTTCCCAAGTCCAGCGGGGCCGCGAGTACATCCTCGTTGTTGTGGACTATGCCACCCGGTACCCGGGCGGTGCCGCTCACGAGGCCACTTCCCTCAACATCGCCAGGGAGCTAATGCTCCTTTTCAGCCGGGTGGGCATTCCCAAGGACATCCTGACCGACCAAAGGTGCGCCCGCTTCGTGTCAAATAATGTGCGGATCTGTGCCGGTTGTTGCAGGTGAAACATCTGAAGACGTCTGTCTACCACCCGCGAACCGGACGGACTCGTGGAGCGCTTCAATCAGACGCTCAAACGGATGCTACGGCGGGTGGTAGACGACGAGGGAGGAACTGGGACCTCCTCCTCCCCTATGTACTCTTCGCCGTCCGGGAGTGCCCCCAGGCGTCCACAGGCTTCACCCCGTTTGAGCTCCTGTTTGGGGCGGCCAAGAGGACTGCTGGACGCGCTGGTGCGCAAGCCTGGGAGGAACAGCCGTCCCCAGCCGCTCGATCATTGAGTACGTGCAGGAGATGCAAGATAGAATTGACCGCGTGGCACCAGTAGTGCAGGAACATGCGCCCCGCGCAGGAAGAACAGCAGCGGGTGTATAACCGCCCGGCACAGCCCCGAGAGTTCCATCCAGGCGATCAGGTCCTGCTTCTAGTGCCTAGCAGCGCCTGCAAGTTCCTGGCCCGGTGGCAGGGGCCCGTGTCACGGTTCGCGAGCGACGGGAGCCGTCAACTACCGCCTGCAACAACCCGGTAAGCGTACGGACGGGAGGTTATACCACATCAACCTGCTGAAGAGATGGGTGGAACCAGTCCCGAGGTTTGGTATGCGGGCGGGACACAGATCCTGACAAGCGTGCCCTTGGTCGCGTTTGGGAAGACCTCACCCCCGCAGAGACAGGAACTCAACGAGTTGTTGTGGACCAATTCACAGACGTGTTCTCCTCCTCCCCGGGGATGACCCAGGTGGTTCACCACACGATCAAGACACCCCCCGCGTGGTAGTTAGACAGAGACCCTACCGGGTCCCTGAGGCCGCGGGCAGGCCATCGAGGAGGAGGTGGAGCGAATGCTAAGGGATGGGATCGTCGAGGAGTCATCCAGCCCCTGGTCCAGTCCCATCGTTGGTTGTACGAAACCAGCGGAAGCATGCGCCTGTGTAACGACTTTCGGAGACTGAACCAGGTATCGGACTTCGATCGCTACCCCTCCCCGAGTGGACGACCTGGTGGAGCGACTGGGGAGGGCCCGCTTATATCCACCCTGGACCTCACCAAGGGGTATTGGCAAGTTGCCCTAGCGCCTTCCTCCGACCACACCGCAGCTTCGCCGCCGCCTACTTGGGACGATGGTGCGTCCTCCTCCTCCACCTGGTCGGACCACCTGTTCCATCTGGGGGAGGTCCTGAGGGGGCTCCAGAAAGCCGGACTGACAGCCAACCCCAAGAAATGCCACCTGGGATTAACCGAGGCACAGTACCTGGGGTACCGCATTGGGCGGGGGTTGCTGAAGCGCCGACGAGGAAGATCGAAGCCGTGAGGACTACCCTCGCCCCTCATCGAAGAAACAGGTACGTGCCTTCTTGGGGTTGGCGGGGTATAATCGGAGTTCGTGCCTAACTTCCGGCGATAGCTGCCCCTCTTTCAGATCTCACCAAAAGGGCCAGCCGGACCGGGTGAAGTGGTCAACCGAGGCGGAGAGGGCCTTCCAGGCCCTGAAACGGGCCCTCACCCACGCCCCGGTGTTGCGGAACCCGGATTTTTCGCTCCCCCTTCACGGTACACACCGACGCATCTGAAACAGGGTTGGGCTCCTCTCCCAAACCTTCGACGGAGAAGAGCACCCGGTCCTCTACATCAGCCGGAAAGCAAGCCCCCCGCGGAAAAGAGGTACGCAGCGGTAGAGCGGGAAGCCTTGGCGATCAAGTGGGCCATTGAAGAGTTGAGGTATTACCTGGCAGGCCGACACTTTGTCCTGGTCACAGACCACGCGCCCCTGCAATGGATGGCCAAGGCCAAGGACACGAACGCCCGGGTCACTCGGTGGTTTCTCGCCCTGCAGGATTTCTCCTTCCAGGTCCAGCACCCGGGGGGGGGGCCCTGCATGGGAATGCAGATGGGCTCTCACGACGAGACAGCTCTGGGCCCACCTCCCAGCGGCAGTAGGCTTCGGAGCTGAGGGGGTACTGTCGGCGGACCAACACCCGCCCGCGCAAACTAGGAGGTTCGCTCCTTCCCCGACTACCGCCGCGAGGCGCGGGCAGCCTCGCGCGCCGGTCCCAACGCCAACCGAAAGGGCCGTCACTGCAGGGTGGAGCCAACCCCCGCCACGCCGGCCGGTTGGCGGGCACCGGGAGCAGGAGGTTCACCAATCCAGCTCCAGAAGGAGGGGATAAAAGGACACCCTTCCGCCCACGAGGAGGATCGCACTCGGCTATGTAGGCAGCTAATGTCCGAGGTAATTGCCACTGAATCCGCGCAAACACGGGCTTACCTAACCGTTGCTCGCTCTCTCTCTCTCTCTCTCTCTCTCTCTCTCTCTCGCTCTCTCTCTCCCTCTCTCCGCTCACAGAGGGCTCCGCCCGGAACGAGGCGCGGCGACAGACGAGGACAGTGGTGAGGCCGAGAAACCGGCACAGGGAAACCGCTCCTTCCCAGCTCTTCCGGGAATTCCGACACGCCCGGAGGACGCCGCTACGCCAGCCCCCCCCCGCCCGGGTTTCCCTCATTCCACCCCACAGCACGGCACACCGCACGCCCAAACACACACACACACACTCACCTCTACGGATTTAAGGACAAATAAATCCTGGGTTTTCCCTCACTTCTCGCACTACAACCCGCCTCCCGTGTGTTTGTGCTACGCCTTCGCCCCCCCCTGGGCTGATCCCGCTACACCATACTAAACGCCTATGTATTTAATAAACCAATGAATGTCTTTGGAGAGATGCCAGCTGTCCCTGATAATATTGGCTGTAATTCACTTTATATTCAATTGGTTTGTATAAAGTATGCTTTGGTACAGGCATCTTACATTCACTGTAAATTATGTGACATTGATATGCCCCGCATTAGGCACATCCATGTGTCCAGCTCCAATACCAAATATAAATATCAATTTTGACCTAAATTACAATGCAAACTAAAGATATAAGCTCTTCCTATATCAAATGTTTATGCCATAAGTTTATTGTCATGCCATGGCAACACCACTTGATATATGAAAAATCTATTCACAGTGTAGCATCTTCAATGTTTTGGCATGATGTTGGCCATGTTTGGTACCTGTCACATAAATCCCCTATTTCAAAATTCAGAGCATGTATTTTTTTCGAACAAACCAAAATGTCCCCACCAAAACTTGTGATAATCGGACAAACTATGTGGCAACCACAGCCATAAACTCATTTTGAAATTGGGTTGCTATGGACTTCACTGGCCACACCCAGGACAAATGACAAAATTTTTGATGGATGTACCAAGTTTAAAATATTTTTGAGTTTTGCAAAGGCACGAAATATGCATTAGCAAACTAGGGGGCGCTGTGGAGCCAATGAGGTATGTCTATGACAAATTACTACAAGAAATCAAAAAATATCTTAAAACTAATTTATTTGTAAACTTTCATAAGATTTCAGCCATCGTAAGCATGTCAAAACACCGTGGGAAAATTTCTAAATCCTACATTCCATCCAACATGGCTGACTTCCTGTTGGGTGGAGTCAGATAAAACTAACTGAACTTTGTCTCACATGATGAGATCAATAACCATACCAAATCTTGTACGTGTCTGAGCAACCATTGACTACTTGTGGTGTCGCTGTAGAGCTCCTCGACTAAACACCAAGCCTGAAGACAACATAACTTTTTGATTTTAAGCATAAAAGATAAACCATAAGAAAGGATGAAAAGCTGAATGTGATCATGCTTTTATTTAATGCCTAGAACAATAAATAGTTGTAAAAAAAAAATTAAAAAAGAAATAAAAATAACAGTATTTAATAATTTAATTATCACGATTTCAAAATTCTATAACAAAAGAAAAATTAATTTTACAATCAAATCAGCTTCTTTGTAATTGCTATTCAAAAAAATTTTTTTTTAAAGATCACATTACCTGTGATATCTCAGAAAAGTGTACTGTAGCATAATTCATCATGATATCAATATTACGTGATCATATTTCCCAGCCCTACTGCACAGTGTGCCAGCATTTTTGCAAGAAAATCTTCCTGAATGCTCTAAATTCAATTCCACCATTGATGGCATCTATCTGACAGTAGTGCAGAGAAGCTTTCATGGAGCAGGTTCACTTTCTCAATTGTCTTTACTTTGTAATAGATCTAATAGACGTTTGATCCTATCAGAGCTAAGATCAAAGTAAAACCACATGTACCTATTCTACCAATATTCAACATGCCTAGGGACCATTTTCTTATTATTTTCTTATGGAGGAACAGAAAATGATGTTTATGCACATGGAGCTCTAATGGTCATTTTTCTCACTTGTGAGATTGGTGAGTGTCTGATGTATCATGGTTTATGAATGCCTGAATTTAATCAGTGCTCATAGACCTCTAGTCACCTATTTGCAACTCTCGTCACCTCTTACAGTGTTGACTTTGCTTTTGTCTCAGGTATAACCAAAAGCAATAAGAAAACAAATATTTAAGAACTACTATATTGTAGTGTTTCTCAATTCCACGTGCGTATCAAACTACCCAGTCTCAAAGAATCTGGTTCAAATTCGTATTTATAGTACTTGGCAAGCATCTCAATATCTGTCAGTGTATCTTAGCGTGAGCAGACGCCCATTTGTCAGTGCGGAAAACGTCAATGTTGCAGTGTTGCACATTACTTAATGTTCTAAACTCTCAACAGTGAACATTCCACTACACTCAGTCACTTTGGACAAAAGTGTCTGTCACATGTTGTACATGAAAATGTGCATGGCTGGGTTAAGTAAAATATCTTCAGCATATTCGAATAATATATATTCGAGTATACCCTGTGCAAGGTTATTAGATGTAGTGTTTGTTAATTATTATATGACTACTCTAACTCTGACATGTATTTTGTTTCTCTAAGCAGCTTTTAGCATATGATCCCATCTTTGATTAAAGATACAACCTTGCCAAGGGTTTAGTATAAAACAATTACCCGTGTGTGAGTAAGACAGACCCACAGGCCACATAATCCCAGATCCCTTATCCCTCAACAGGGTCTCACACGTTCAAATTGCTTTCAGAGGGGAAAATGTGATCACTCCAGTAAGAACTGAGATTCATTCATAATATAGACAGTTATGAGCAACTCAGTTATAATATAAATCAGCTATATAATTTGGGATTACATTGTCACTCCTCTCAAAAAGAAAAAAATTAAATGATGTATATAGCTGAGGATTTATAAATGTATTTATTTTTATTTTTCAAACAAACCTGTAGCTTAAAACCAAAAAATACCCCTGGCTTTCTGTCACATACAGTAGTGTGGTTATTCAGTCAGCTCTCTGATTGTGTATATTCTTTCTATTTGGCTTACCAAACGACTACATTTTTGCCAGTGATGCACAAAACTCTGCATTTTACAGATTACTACAGCAGCACTGTTACTATGGCTTTTGCAAATCACAATCTTAATGACAACTTGAGGCTATTAATACTCACCATAACAAGCTTTAACTCTTTCAACAAGGATTGACCCTGCTTGCAAATCTAAAGGATACTATATTCTCTCTCTCTCTCTCTCTCTCTCTCTCTCTCTCTCTCTCTCTCTCTCCCCCTCTCTCTCTCTTTAAAAGCTGGGATTCATTGTTATAGCTTTTTTGTATTCAAATCTCACAGGAAGGCAGGATGAGCAACCATTCCAGCTGCGTCTCAGTCAGTAATCTTTCAATGAAGCTGCAATCACGTGCATACAAACAGCTGGATTTGTCTACAGAACGGTAACAGACAGCGTACAACATGTGGCTGCAAGCAGTCATTAGTGTTTACAAAGCGAAGCTGACCATTAACTTACTTGCTCCGACCAAAAACATGTCAGTGCCAAAAAGCAACAGTGCGACAGAGTTAAGCAGAACGAAGAGGCGAGCCATGTTTCTCGACGGTGCTTGTGTTCCTTCAGACTCCAAATAGCTTCAGGCGCGCGCTTTCATCCGCTCCATCTTTACTGGATATTGGCGCAATTAACCAAATATAAAGCAAGTCCGTCAACTTTATAGATTTCTCCCAAGCAGATCATGCTCTCTCTCTCTCTCTCTCTCTCTCTCTCTCTCTCTCTCTCACACACACACACACACACACACACACACACACACACACACACACTCACTATACACACATACACACTTGACGAGCTCCAGATGACGTCCATGTCGCGTTATGTCAGGTGTCTTGGTTAATTTTCTTCAACTTCGACTGCTGGAATATAATTTTGCTTCTTCCAGTCAAGCAATAAAAGTCATAGGATATTCCAGGATTTCTCCATACATCCTATAGCAAGTAGGAAGAAGATCGTAGAGTTTGCCTCGTCTTCATACTTGGTGTTGAGCAGTGCATCTGTAAAGGCAACGCGCAACGCTAACGCTCACTCTTCATCCGCTCAGCGCTCTGGCTCAGTGTGGAGGGGGAGGGGAAGGGGGGGTATCCGCCCGTCTTTATTTATTAATGCATCCACAGACCGTTATACAGCTCGGTGATGTGGCACGAGACAGAAAGCCAGGCTTTAATTCAGCACCAGTCTTCATGTGATTAGATGTGTAATCCTAGCACCAGTGCACGAGACTGTCACCTCTAACGCATGAGGGCAATGACAAGGAACCATGGCTCAATCTCAAATACAACCAGGCACAGTTGGAAATTAAAAGGAGACACATAGGATGGGAATCAAGGTGAATGAGAGGTCTGGGGGAAATGAAGCAGACAGAAAGTTTTCATGACACAATAAACACTGCCTCATTCATGGTTAAAAGCTGTTGCATTTCCAGAATGTTATTAGATCCCTGTGGAGCCCTGTTCATTTGGTTAACAATATTACACTGAATGTAATTCTGGTTCAAGATGATTCCTTTTCAATGACCCAGTAGGAACTATATCTGACACCATGGCCACACTGTAGCTATGAGAACACAGAATCTTCTTCTTCTTCTTCTTCTTCTTCTTCTTCTTCTTCTTATTATTATTATTATTATTATTATTATTATTATTATTATTTATATGTTTTAATTTTATCTTCTATTTAGCATCTCTTCGGGGTTGGAGGTTGGAATCCTGCTGCCCTGTGTGCACTGATTTTGCACATTCTCCCCATGCATTGGGGGTTTCCATTAACATTAACATTAAACCACATCAATATTAAATTGATAGAACCAGTGGAGTGGCCAGGATTTTAGTTTAAAACTCGTCCAGGAATTTTAAATAGCTGGGGGTTTTTAATGTTGAAATGAAATTGGATTTGTGGCAAGCTCTTCTCGCTGTACTTAATTTCATTATTAAATTGGGTTTAGTTTGAATCACGAGTCATTTAAGTTTTTTGGCATGGATGTCAGAGCAACGAGTCATGATTATGTGTATTAGTCTCTTGCAGGAACATGCACTGATAGACCCCAGGAACAACATGAACCCCTGCCCTTTTGCCTGCAGACTCTATGTGACTTTGGCTGTGTGAATAATAAATATATTTTATATGTCTGGAGAAAACATGTACCTCGGATTGTGACTGAGAATGGGGACTTGACCCTGGCAGCATTGCTGAACATATTCAGCTCCACAAAAGGCACAACTGTTTAATTTTCACCAAGGAATTGGTACTTTGGTCAACTTTGGTCAACTTTATCGTTGTCATTATCATGATACAGCATCGGCTTATAATTGTCCCATCAACTACAGACATAATCTGAAAACGATACCCTGCAAAAACATCACATGCTATCACATGCTTTATTGAATTACATCACAGGTCTATAATGTCGCAAACAGTTAAAACATTATACAGTATGTTCTGCATAAAAATCTGATGCAACGTCTTGACAAATTTCCGTGTGTATGACCTCTGAATGCCATTACATTTAAATTTATTCACTTAGCAGACGCTTTTATCCAAAGCGACTTACAAATAAGCAAAGCGATTACACTGCATTATGAAGATTTGTATATATGGCTGCGTTTGTCTAAATAACTGATCACTGAATGACTCTATTGCTTGAAAAAACATGCTTTTTTTGTGTAGACTTAGTAATAGAGTGCATGAATATTAATACTTATTCATGTTTATTCATGTTTATTAGTGTTGTTTGTGAGAGGATTATGCCCTAAGACACTGGCAGAGATTACATTGGTGACATAACCCACCATTGTGACATACAGAAAACATCCCAAACTGAAAAACATATGCTTCATTGCATTGCTCTTACTAACTGTAAAAAAATTGTATAATATACAAGGTTTAACTGGTCAGACTGCAATAAGTATATCAAGATACCAATAACTTTTTTTTTAATTATTATTTTTATTTTTATTTTTTTTACAGTTTGGATTCCCAGCCCTGCATCTAGGAATTTATCACCATCTGTGCTTCATTTTTAATCATACCTAGCTCTTTATAATCACATGCATCTTAAGGCATCTGTTTTTTTTTCAGGAGCACAGTTAAGCAAGTCTTCTTTTATGCAAATGCTAAGCTGCTACAGAACTGACACTTGGTCTTGTTTAAATTGCTATAATATATTCAAATTACAAGCACGTAGAAACTATTGATTTTGCTACAACAGGCTGCAAAATGATTCCATTTATCTCCCAGCATCAGCAAGTAGGCCCGTTGCTCAAATTCAGGATCAGAAAAGGCAAACTCTTCAGTTCACTAAGCGGTATAAATATGTATGTATCCTGTTTAACTTAAACTTAAAAATACATTAAATGGTAAACTTATATAGCGCTTTTATCCAAAACGCTCTACACTGTGTCTCATTCACACATTCACACAACAATGGTAGCAGAGCTGCCATGCAAGGCACTAACTCACCATTTGGAAGAATGTCTTGCTCAAGGACACTGTGGCATGTGGAGTCATGCAGGCCGGGAATCGAACCGCCAACCCTACGGTTAGTGGATTAGTGGACTAGTGGACAACCCACTCAACCACCTGAGCCACAGCCACCCTATTAGTAATTTAAAAAATTAAGTTAGTAAGTTAGTCTTCTCATAAAAATTTGGACGAACACACTGAAGCATATAAATATTTATACAGTAGACTGCATTCAGAGAGTGGTGTTGAACACACAGTGGTTCATGAAAAGTGATTTTCTTTTTCTTAACCTTTTAGGTAGTTGGTCACAGGCCAAAGAGATATGTAAAGGGCTTTGGGGAAACATGGACTTCATTTATTTATTTATATATAGTGTCAGTCAGAGAAGTATGAGACTTGGTTCTTTCCTAGCACCATCTTAATAAGAGCACTAAAGCGTCTCTGACCAAAGCATCGTCTGATTGTAAAAAGTGCTATATGCATAAATTCAAGGTCTAAATATTATTATGATCCTAATTTGGGGAACCTGCTCAATCTGAAACGGATGATTTAGATGCTTTTCAACATTTTATTTTTATTTTTTATTTATTTATTTTTAGCAGATACAGATGTGGCCTATTGACTTCACTTATTTTGGAGCAAGTATTTGGAAGCTAAGCCAGTACAACTCTACTACAGACAACACAAGTTAATCAAGAGAGTGAGCTTGTCATCTTTTAAACATATCAAAGGCATTGGGACAAAAATCTGAGTCATTCATATCACCATGTGAGTATATAATTTGCGATTGCTTTAATGTTAAATACAACTGTCATGAAGCGTAGCCGGAGACAAGCGTGGGCGTGTAGAGAGATGAAAACAAAGAGAGACTTATAACAGAATTAAAAAGGTAAACAAGGTATCTGGGGCATAGGCCAAAGCGTAGCATAAGCCGAGCGTGAAATCGAGAACTGGGCAAACACTTATACGAATAAGGCTTAGTAAACATACAGAGCTAAGGCTGCTGAGCGTATACTTCGCAAGTGGCTCATGCTAGGGAGACCCTTATATAACCTATGGTGTCTGCAGGTGATATCAATTAGAACTCCGGCGAACCTGAGCGGGTATGACTGGGAAGTGTAGTCCTCTATCTCCAACGGTTCCGGTGGGGAACCCTCAGGCACAGCTGTGGCCAAGGGACCCAAGATCACAGGTTTGAGAAGCGAGACATGGAAAGACAGGGCAATGCGACCGTGTCTCGGAAGGTCCAGACGATACGTGACCTCATTAATTTGCCTCAGGATTTGGAAGGGTCCGATATATTCGGTTGGAGTTTTCGTGCCCGTGAGGGGTCTCAAAGTCTCTTGTGGAGAACCACACCCTGTCCCCGGGTCAATAATTAGGGTGAACTCTCCGGCCTTTCGTTTAGCTATGTGAGACGCCTGCACCAGCAGTTGATGGGCACGCTCCCAGACGTGTTCATTTTGGTGGAATCACTCGTCCACTGCTGGCGAGTCCATGGGAGTATCGTTCCAGGGGAATAACAGTGGTTGGTAACCCCAGAAACACTGGAACGGGGTGAGCTGGATGGCTGAATGCCGTAGTGAGTTCTGGGCATATTCTGCCCACAGTAGATATTGAATCCAGTCCCTTGGGTTGGCAGAGCAGTATGCTGAAGAAACTGCATGACTTCCTGGTTAGCTCGTTCTGCCTGTACGTTAGCTTGGGGGTGGTAATCGGAAGTGAGATTAAAGGCGACCCCCATCTTTCTCATAAAGTTGGCCCAAACCCGTGAAGTGAATGTAAGACGTGTTGAAACAGAAGCTCCATGGTGAAGGCAGATGGGATGGCTGGTAGTGGAATTGAGCATAAGGACTTCCAAAACTGGTCTACAATCACCAGTATCGCGGAGTTCCCCTGTGACTTCAGTAAGTCAGTTGTAAAGTCGAGGGCCAGATGGAACCACAGACGTTCAGGTATGGGCAAGGGTACCAACTTACCAGCCAGGAGCGCATGGTCCCTTGGACTGAGCGCAAGAGGAACACGAGGACATGGTGCACTGAGCCTCCCTAGACATGTTGGACCACCAGTACTTCTCGGCCAACAGTTGGTAAGTGCGGCGGGCTCCTGGGTGGCCCGCCGCACCTGGGTGGAGTCGTGTGGGCCCAGGTGATAAGTTCGAGATGGTACCGTTTAGACACGAACTGTTTGTCAGGAGGACAAGCTGCTGGGATTCTGGAACTGGGGACACGGGCTAAATTCTGTTCTAGGGGCCACTCCAGGGAGCCCACTATACAGGACGGAGGCATAATATAACTCTCTAGCTCCGTCGGCCGCTCTGGGGCATAAATGTGACCTTTCTATTCTTTGAACCAGGTCTGTAAGACAGGGTGAACTCGTGCCTGGAGAAGAAAAGGGACCAGCGTGCTTGGCGAGGAGTGAGACATTTAGCGGTTTGTAGGTATTCCAAGTTTTTATAGTCCGTGAAGATAACAAATATGTGTAAAGCCCCTTCCAACCAGTGTCTCCACTCCTCTAGGGCCAGCTTAATGGCCAGTAGTTCACGGTTACCTACATCATAGTTGCGCTCTGCTGGTGACAGCTTACGGGAAAAAAAGGCCACAGGGTGTAGCTAGGGATTCTTGCAAAAACTGTTGTGATAGAATTGCTCCCACTCCCACCTCTGACGCGTTGACCTTCACGACAAACGGCTTGGAGTGGTCCGGGTGTCGGGAGAATGGGAGTCGTGGTGAAAGTCCACTTAAGTCTCTCCAGGGCCTCCTGGGCGACAGGGGTCCACAGCAGTCGCCTGGGCTTACCTCTCAGGAGCGAGGTCAGGGGTTGTGCTACTTTACTGAAGTCTCTAATGAATCTTCTGTAAAAGTTTGCAAAATCAAGGAAGCGCTGTGACTCTCTGATAGTTCGCGGAGTGAGCCACTCCACAACTGCCTGAATGGCGACCATGGCGACTCCCCTTGGGCTAATGATATATCCCAGGAAAGAGATTGTGTGCCGATGGAACTCGCATTTCTCAGCCTTTACGTATAGCTGGTACTGCAGGAGGCGTTGCAGTATGCGCTGGACATGCTGGACATGTTCCTCCAGGGAGGTCGAATAAATCAGAATATCGTCGATGTAGTCTATCACATACCTTCCTAGCATGTCTCTCAGAGCATCATTAATCAGGTTCTGGAACACGGAGGGGGCATTAGTGAGCCCATACGTCATGACCAGGTACTCATAATGTCCAGAGGTGGTGCTGAAAGCTGTTTTCCACTCATCTCCTTCCCTGATATGAGCTAAGTTATATGCACTGCGAAGGTCCAGCTTAGTGAAGAGGGTGGCGGATCGTAACTGTTCCAAGGCTGAGGGGACAAGAGACAGTGGATAACGGTATTTAACTGTCACTTGGTTGAGGGCCCGATAATCAATGCATGGGCGGAGGCTCCCTCCCTTCTTCTCCACAAAGAAGAACCCGGCAGACATAGGGGAAGTGGACGGTTGGATGTACCCCTGCTGGAGAGCCTCCTGAATGTACTCTTCCATGGCCTGCTGTTCCGCTTGGGAGAGCGGGTAAACACGGCCCTGAGGTAGACTGGCCCCAGGAAAGAGGTCAATGGCACAGTCAGTCTGTGAGGTTGGAGACAACTGGCCCTCTCCTTGCTGAACACCTCCTGGAGGTCGTAGTACTCAGGGGGAATCATAACCGGGATGGACGCCAGGGGACTCTCCACCGTCGTGGTGGCCACGGGGACCATGGGACCCTTTAAACAATTACGCAAGCAATATGGGGACCATTGAGTGAGTTGCTTGTCCGTCCAGGAAATTTGGGGATTGTGCCATTCCAGGATAACGGGTTGTCTGGTCGAGACCGTGAAGTAAAGGACCAGAGTTTCATGGTGTAGGGCGCTAACTTGAAGGCAGACGGGATGCGTACTGTGAGATATTACGCCTTCCCCGATAGGTGACCCGTCAATGGACTGGAGCTCACGAGGATAGAGGAGGGGACATATGGGAAGGCCGAGCTCCTGCTCCATCTTCTCATCTATGAAGTTCTCCACTGCCCCGGAGTCGATGAGGTCTGAAAGAACAAAAGAACGGCCTGAATGTCCTATCACAACTGGTACAGAGAATATGTGGGATGTACATGACTGCTTAGGACTCACCCGGGACTGACGCGGTGGGTTGTCACCTCCCGTTCCCTCGGCGCCTCCGGTGCAGGCATTGGCGAACGGCATGGGTGTCCTCAACGCAGTAGAAGCACCGTGATTCATTACATTGTCTCTCCCTCTCTTCCTCGCAGGTCCGTGCCATTCCAAGCTGCATGGGTTCGCTCCCTGCGTCCCGTTCAGCTGACAGAGAGCCATGCAGTATTAGATGGTTGGTAAGGTGCAGGTGATCCAGCCTTATAGTAAGAAAAGTTAATTATTCACCCCGAGAGGCCAACTCTTGCAGGAGATCCGGATTGAGGCCACGGTGAAAAGCGGTCTTAAGGGCTTGAAACTCCAAAACATACTCCCTTGTGCTATGAGAGCCCTTTTGGAGTTGCAAGAGCTCCTCACCAGTCTTCCAACGTCAGGAGACTGGTCAAAGGCGCGCTGAAATCGGGCAATGAAGTCCTTTAATGAGGGTTTGACACTGCCTCCTCACACCCACTCCACCATGACCCACGCCAGGGCTGTTCCGGAGTGCAATTCCATAAAATGATTTAACTTATGGACCTCTGGCATCTCTGGGTGACTCTCGAAGAACAGCGCACATTGTAATAGGAAACCCTTACATCGTTCTGGCTCCCCTGCGTATCTTTCCGTTGTAGGCAGAGGCGGGTTATGCGCAGCTGGTGTCGACTGAACATGCGCTGGAGCGGTCGGTGTTGGTGATACATGAGCCGGGGGCATGGCGTTTGCAGAAGCGGAAGTATTCAGAGACGCGAGTTCGATACGCAACACGGAGATCTCCTCCTGGTATGCCGCTATTGTGCGATTTCATTCCGCGATGATGCGTTCTAACTCCGAGGTGCCCGCTGCCTCCATATTACGGCAACGTATTCTGTCACAAAGTGTAGCCAGAGACAACCGCAGGCGTGCGGAGAGATGAAAACAAATAGAGACTCGGAACAGAATTAAACAGGTAAGCAAGGTATCTGGGGTGTAGGCTAAAGTGTAGCATAAGCCAAGCGTGAAATTGAGAACCGGGCAAACACTTATATGAATAAGGCTTAGTAAACATACAGAGCTGAGGCTGCTGAGCGTATACTTCGCAAGTGGCTCATGCTAGGGAGACGCTTATATAACCTAAGGTGTCTACAGGTAATATCAATTAGAACTCCAGCGAACTCGAGCGCAGGTATGACTGGGAAGTGTAGTCCTCTTCCGCCCTGTCCCTGGGCTGGACTACAGTGAACTGCCGTGCTGATCTTGCCGTGTCGTAACAACAAAAAGATAGAACTTGTAGAGAAAATTGTGCATTGTGTAGAAACAACAACAACAACAACAATAATAATAATAAAATTGTATTATTATTATTATTATTTT
The DNA here is from genome assembly GCA_012411365.1 of Ameiurus melas. Taxonomy (NCBI): domain Eukaryota; kingdom Metazoa; phylum Chordata; class Actinopteri; order Siluriformes; family Ictaluridae; genus Ameiurus; species Ameiurus melas. Next base: position 3,433,371 of record CM022779.1, read on the forward strand.
ATTATTATTGAGCTTATTAATACTTATTATTTAAGCACATATCATGTGCCAAATTTTGGCTTGGAACATTCATTCAGATTCTCCATCCCATTGTAAAATGTTAATGTAGATTATAAATTGACCTCTACTGCCATAAAAACTCTCAGCTGAGAACATTTTTTGCATGCAAATGTTTGAAAATCTGGCTTTAGTTGAATCTTGTACCCATAATTTTGTATACTGAATCTTTGTATTCACTTTGCTGTCAAATTTGAGTGTATATATACATTTGAAATATGGCTTAAAAGGGCCCACACAAGACAGGAGGAGATGTCGTTATCTGGGTATCAATGTGCAAATGTGCTATCTGCTAAGAACATTATAGCCTACTCAAGCACAGTGTTCACAGACTCATAATTGCTTAAGCACTTCTTTTCTCATGTGAGGTGCTCTGATTTGACAACTTCAAATGATCCATGAACAGAATGTTCTTTTCCTTTTATTGAATGACGTATAATGTATTACTAACACTTCATTTGGTTTATTGATCTGTGCTAGTTCAGAAGCATAAATAACACTGCATCATGTGAGGGATTGATCAATTCAGCAATGAAATATGGTCTTATGTAGTTCTGCTTTATTTGTCTATAACTTAAAAGGGAAGATAAGATGTCTTACAGCCAAGTTAGGTAACTGCATTCAAACTTGGCGCTGGGTCAGTAGAGTTCTGGCTTCCTCTAAGGAAAGTCCATTAGTGAAATAATTTTCAATCTAAAAAAAGAAAAGGAAAATACTATCCTGCATACATCTGCATTTTGAAAAGGTTTGTGAATTCAGTATTTCTCCAGCACCTTTATTACTTCCTGTTTGGCATTCATCCCATATTCTCCTTTGTGATGGCAGGTAGCACAGCCTCTCCCAGTGATTCCGAGAGAGATATTTTTGGTCTCAGGAGCATCTGGGGAGTACAAAAGAATGAAGTGTTGAGTCTCTGGTTGAATGATGAAGGTTAGATGCGAATAGAATCTCTAAGCAAACAGAGACCATCTGGATGTTTTGTTTAATTCTTTATATTGCAGCTCATGAATAAATTATGTATGAATGCATTTGTGCAACATAGAAGATTTTACGAGTAAAGATGCTGCATTCACAAGACTGTCTGTTTATCTGTGTATCTTGAAATGAATCTAAATAAGGTTTTCAGGGTTGTGTTTATCTCTGGCTTGACTGAAGATGGCTATTACAGAAAATAATTGAAACATATTACATGACTAGCGTCATTAGAACCTCTTTGGAAAGGATACTATAATAAATTGAGTTTATATGAGCACGGGGTAATGATAGTACATGTATAATCATAGTGAATTTATAATTCTATACATACATAAGAGAAGATATTAATATACTGTAGGTAGGTTTCACATCAGCTTTTATGGTGTTATGTTGGTACTATGCCTAACTACGTTAACAAAACTATTAGCACTAACCCTTTCAGATGCTTAAGTGAGCTAGCAACTAATAGTCAAAGTTTGGCCATGACAAACAAAAATAAATTCCACCCTTGATTGACAACAATTTAAATACATGAAAATATGAATGTAGCTCGAACTAGAGACTTAGAGATGAGCGGAACTCGCTTCACTGGACAGTTTCACTTCGCCACAGCCACAACTCACCTCCAAGCTCCGGCCAAAGCTCTAAATCAACCTCCAAACAAGATCAAGCCTCAAGTGCCTACCCAAGCTGTGCCTCAACCCCCAATCACAGCCAAGCCTCACACTCAAGTCACAGTCACTCAGAGTAAGGAAGAATCTCGCAGGAAGAAAGGCAAGGCAAGGCAAGATGGAGGAGCCCCAACTGAGGCACAGCAAGAGCGAGAAAAAATGAGCAAAATGCAGTTGGAGTTGGAGAGTTTGAGCAACACTCTGTCTGAAGTGGAGAAGAAATACGTCAAAGCTACTAAGTAATGCTCATCTGTGGAGTCGCAACTACAGGAAACACAGGGTTTGCTGCAAGAGGAGACACGCCAGAAACTGGCTCTGAGCACACGGCTTCGTCAACTAGAGGACGAAGAGAATCGACTGAAGGAGCTTCTGAAGGAGAAAGAAGAGAGAAGGAAGAGTGGAGAGAAACAGCTTCACTCCTTTCAGACACAGATGTCAGAATTGAGGATGAAATTGGAACAAGTGCATGAGATGGCGACAAAGCTGGATGATGAGAGAAAGCAGAAAGCTCTGGCTGTAGCAGCAAAGAGGAAGCTGGAGTTTGACCTGTCTGAGCGGGAAGCTCAACTCAACCAGGCCATAGGAACCCGAGATAAATCACTGAGACAGCTGAAGAAAGCACAGGCTCAATTAAAGGATCATTTGCGGGATGTGGATGAACTCCGAGCAGCGAGCAGCGCTGAAGAGAGTGAACGCAAAGTCAAGAGTCTGGAGGCTGAAAATGTGCGGTTACATGAGGATCTGTCTGCAGCTGATTGCAGTCAAAAGCAGGTTCTGCAGGAGAGAAATGAGCTGCATGATGAAGTGACCAGCTGTAACTCCAAGATATCTTTAAATGATGAGAAGCGGAGGTTGGAGGGCAACATTGAACTCATTAATGACCAATTGAAGAAGACAAATGCACAAGTGGACACGTTGTACACAGAGCTAGCAGGTGAGCGCCCATTGGCTCAGAAGAGTGAGACTGCTCGACAGCAGCTAGAGAGACAGAATAAGGATCTAACTGCCAAAATGCAGGAGCTGGAAGGCTCCTGTCGAAGTCTCAAGTCCACAACGTCCAAGTCCAGACCCAGCCTCAAGCTCCCGACATACACGAGCAGCCTCAAGCTCCCCACGTCCACGAGCAGCCTCCAGCTCCCAACGTCCACGAGCAGCCTCCAGCTCAGGACGTCCCAGTCCCGTCTCAAGTCCCTGAGTGCCCCGCCTGCCCAGCCGAGGAAGCTGTCCCTGAGATTTTTTGGGGGGGGTCAGGGATGACAGCAGAGCTCCAGCCTGAGGCCTACGGGGAGGCCTCAGCTGTGGAGCTTCAGCCTGAGGCTTACGGGGAGGCCTCTCCGGAGGACGTCGCTCCGCCCGCCTGCACCTCCGAGGATGTCGCTCCAGTTCCAGTGCCGGTGCCGCCGGGGGCGGCGCCCTGCATTCCAGTGCCGGTGCCGCCATGACTATCAACCCTGGTGGAGGGGTTGCCCTGCACAGCTGCTGCCCGACTGGGCTGCCTCTCCTCCCGAGGCCCAGGGGCCCGGGGCAGCCAATGACTGGAGTGGGCTCTTGGTACTCTGGGAGGAGTACCTTTGGGGGGGTATTCTGTCACAATTCCCCCGTGAAGCAGCGCGCATGTGCTTGCTTCTTCCATGGTGATGTCATGTCTTCGACCAGTCGGGTCATAGGTCATTGGGTCACGTGTGTTTGGGAATTGCCCGCAGCTGTGAGCGGTTGCGGCGCTAAGGACTGGGATATCTATATATACCGTGAGCTGTGCTCCCGACGGCGTGGTTCATCATATAGACATATGGACGTATGTCTAGGGACGTAAAGCTAGAGGGCATAAAGCTAGACTCAGGGATGTAAAGCTCGAGGGCGCCTATTGGGAATCGCCGTTTCAGTTTATGTTCATGCCTTAGCCGTAGCATTAGTGCTAGCCGTAGCCTAGTGTGCATAGCTTAGCTCAGGGTGTTTGTTTATCGTATTTTGGTTTGCGTTCACCACTGTAAATAAAAGTCACTGTTCAACTGCGATTGCATCCTGCCTATTTCCTTCACGTCGCGTCACGTCCCGTGACAACGGCCAATAAAATCACAGATATTAGCAATATCACTTCTCATCTCATTACTACTTTATCCACAATCACCTGTACACCTGCTCATTCATGAAATTATGCAATCAATCAATTAAGCACAATGCATAAAATCAATTATTCAACAAAAATCAATTATTAACAAGTACGTAGAAAAAGTCAGTATTCAAAACTGTCTCCTTACCTTACCCCAATTTGCAACAGTAAGCTTATAATAAAGATTTATAATTTGCAGATTTCATGGGAAACGTCACTTTGACCTTATTTGCCTTTGAGTGATTACATCATGTTCATGTGGGTGTTGAGGATGGTGTGTTTGTAGCCTGTCCTTACAACAGCTGCTTAGAATTTTGACTTGTCATCTAGATGGCTGCTTTTAATCTGGATCATTCTAAAAGCATTTATTGTTAACATCTGGGCAATCAGCTGTTGTCAAAACCAAGAAACCTTGAATTGCGGAGAGCCTGCAATCAAAAAGGGAAAGCTGCAGAGCCCTAAACGATAACGCTATACGATAATAAATATTAGTACAATTGTTTGCATGATTCAGCTAGGTAGCGAGTTTCCTGTTTTATTTATTTATTTATTTATTTATTTATTTATTTGCTATGGTCAATGTTGTAAATTTTGCTTATTTTCTGCAAGCTATGATAGAGAGCAACTCACCTCTATTCCAAGAAAACTGTATCCGCCACCTCCATTGTAAAGTATTGGAGCTAATATACAACCCATAGGAACACCTCAAACCATCAGATTCATCTGCGCAGAGGAGCAGTGCCAAAGCACAACCGCCTCGTAGCACGTTCGCCGCACACCTCCAGGGTCGGGGGTTCGATTCCCACCGTGGCCCTGTGTGTGCGGAGTTTGCATGTTCTCCATGTGCTGTGGTGGTTTCCTCTGGGTACTCCAGTTTCCTCCTCAGTCCAAAGGCATGCATGGTAGGCTGATTGGCATGTCCAAAGTGTCTGTTGTGTGAATGTGTATGAGATTGTGCCCTGTGATGAATTGGCACCCTGTCCAGGGTGTACCCCGCCTTGTGTCCGATGCTTCCTGGGATAGGCTCCAGGTTCCCCGTGACCCTGAAAAGGTAAGCGGTACAGGAGATGGACGGATTCATGGAAGCAACGAGAGATGGCAATAGAGAGTCAAAAGCTCAGTAGTGCAGCTTAAAGGAAAACTTGAACCCCACCAAAATGTTTTCTGACTGAAATGAGTTTTCTTCCTTTGGGAGATTATTTATTACTTATTCTATTTCTAGGCAAATATAGTGGACTACTGTAGTTCTGTTTGTTTGCTCAAAAAAAAATAAAAATAAAAATAAAAAATATATATATATATATATACACATATATAAACCATCAAAAGAATAGTATCCGTCAAACGTAAAATGAGTTGTTCTGTGGGAAAAACAAAATGAGGCAGATGAGATGAAATGAAGACTATCAGCAGTATTAATGATGGAGAGATAAAACGTGTTTATTATGCCCTAATCTTTTTCAAAATATGTCATGGCATTACTCAGTCAGGCTCATTTTTGAACAAAATTAGTTACACTGCCAGAGGCAGTGAGAATCCCCCGGATACCTTCTTGTACTCATGCACATGCATGCTGAAAAAAACAAAGTCACATGGTGTACAACCCACGATTTGCAAAAAATAATGCTGTTATACTGCCATCTTTCCCCAGACACTTCCTGTAGAGTTCTCATCAGGTTCATGTTTGTTCTGAGTTGTTTTTTGTGCAAATTTGGACATAGTGCTTTTTACAACCCCAATTCCAAAAAAATTGGGACAAATCTACAACGGTACATTTCCTCAGTTTATACATTTGATATGTTTTCTATGGTCTATTGTGAATAACATATGGGTTTATGAGCTTTGCAGATCATTGCATTCTGTTTTTATTTACATTTCAAACAGTGTCCCAACTTTTTTGGAATTGGGGTTGTATCTGTTGAGACCACCAGTTATCAAGCATCAGCCCTCAGTGGCAAGCATGTGGCCTAGACTGACCTGCTTGTGATCTCCGTAGCACTGCATAGCTAGAAAAAAAAAACACCACTGTGGTTGGGTGTGGTTGAGCTGTGGTTGGGTTAGGAAGAGCTGTGAAATCCTTTAAGGTGTCAAAAATATCCTTACACTGTGACGTAATGGAATTGACATGACCAGTGCTGTGTAAAAAACCACTTTCCATGCAGTGGTTTTTATACATCTATCCAATCCCACTTTTTGTGTAAACTTACCAAGAGGCTTCCATGGCTACTTTTAGAGCCTGTCTGTGGTGATGATACCCGCAAGCTAGCAAAGGATGACCCACAACCACTTTAGGATGTTGAGGAGGCCATTCAACTGCTAGGTCAATTTCAGCATGGAACAATTACCTAGGCATGCTTATAGATATAGCATCTTTATAGCATCCGTATACTCCTTTGATATGGAACAATCACTATACTATAATGCTTCACTAGAAAAGGTGCTCACATTGTATATGAAATTACCAAGGTGATAAAGACAAGATGACAAGAACAGGCTATTTCCAGCTTTGGAGAATAGCTGCTATTAGAACATATCGTACAGAAGAACGAGGGGAAAGATGACTGTATGACAGCAGCATTTACTGAAAATATTGAGGCATACATCAATTAAAATCAATAAATGGTTTATATATAACATTTTCACAAAGCAACCTTACTGAAATCCAAATATACATATACTGAAGAATCTGGATATACTGTACATCATGACCTTGTTGGAAAGTCTTGGCATGCACACACACATGCACATGAAGGTATCCAGGTGACTCTCACAGCTCCTGGTGACTGAGATGTGTGAACATCATACAATCAGTCGACGACTGTTTGAACTTCCACTGTTATTAAATACCTAAATGTAATACATTTTTAAGCTTTTCTTGAGACATGAAATGTATGGAAAATGGTTTATTCAGGAGAAATGTTGAGTTAAAGTAAAGTTATTAGCTGAAATGCTCAGTGAGCGAATGGAATCGCTAAAGAAAGATCACATTTTTCACACTCAATAAGTAGCATGACTCCAACATAGCAGATATGACCAGGAGTTCAAATCTAATCTGTGAACCCGAGACTAACAAATATTATTTTGTTGAGTGTGTGCTGTCCATAAACCTGGTTCTGCATTGTAAACCTGGAGAGTACACTTGACCTTGACACATACTTCTTCCACCCTTAAGTGCAGGTTGCCCTCTGGTGGTTGCAAAAGGCATGACTTTAAAAAGGCAAACAAAAACAAACCCTTCACAACTGAAAATAGAATGACCCAAATATTCAGAGTAATCCTAGAAAGTCTGGCTTCCACACTGAAACAGTGTTTAATGTGTAAGCCTGTGATAATAATAGCCTGATTATAATACTGGATCAATGTAGAAAGTTATTGACTAGTGTCAGCAACTAGTCAGCTAGTCTTTTATTAGGGGTAAGACTGTACAATAAGAGTACATGAATACATGAGTCTTATGAATTCCTATGTTAATAACGATCACCTTAAGTGCATGTTAGTACATGTTTGTTAGTTGATGTATTAATTAACATGTAGCGGTAAACTAAATCAAACAGGTTCTATATGAATAAACGTCAATTAATAGTTCATAATTTCACATTTCCATATGCAGCTGTGAACACAAACATTGGATGGATATTTTCATAATTTACATTAGTATGTCTTTCTATACTCAATAAGGAGTATCATTGTAAATTATGAAAGTAATCCAGTGCCATCCAGTGATGTTTGTACCCCCTGCCGCTCCTCAACTCCGCCTTCAAACCACTGCATGGGGCCACCATCTTCTCTAAGTTGGACCAGCACTTGTACGTCGTAAGTTATACGCTTCTGGCTTGCCTTGCATTTTCTTTCTTATTATATCTAGCGTTTACTCCTCGTGTTCCAGGTCCACCACTCACATGACAGCCAGCTCTCCCTCGGCTCACTTCCTGCTATGCCCCTCAACTCTCACTCTAACACTTTTCATCAGATAAGTTGGTTACTTTATCACAACTTTCGGTAATATGTATTTATTTACTTTTCTCAAATGTATAATGCTTCAAATCACATACAGTATACACATTTTAAGCTCACTTAACACATTTGTAACTGTGCACCTCAAGGTTTCCCAAATGCAAAGTAAGGCCATATTACAGCGGCTCTGTTTGGAATTCCAGGCTCAGCAGCACTTATCGTTGGCTGGCAAATGTGTTCTCTTGCAGTGGCATGAGAGGAATGCTTACTCATGGCTTCCTGTTTCTGCCAAGCAGGAAACCTAAGGAACAGCTCTGGGGAATTGGTGTCATTTTCATTTCTTATCTACAAACATGGCTCAGCCTCATGGGGGAACTCCAAGAGAGAGAAGGGAGGAGTGCTTTAGGTGTGTCTTAAACACAAATTTGAGTACAACTTTTGAGACTGGATTCTATCTCTCTGTATCAGAGTAGTTACAACCCCAAAGTAGTCAATTATTCAATCAAGCATTTACAAAGATTAAAAATATAATAATAATAATAATAATAATAATAATAATAATAATAGTATTGGAAATATATGGTTTTACAAATAAGGGGACACTTAAGGTAGTAGATACTACTAATAATGTATGTGTTAATACTGCCAATGGATCTTTCAGTGTTTGTTTGTTTGTTTGTTTGTTTGTTTTTCAAAATATGTTATGCTCTTGATACATTAGATTCCAATGTTACATAGCAAATATTCAGAAAATTAACTGATTATTGTTCTGCTTTGGCATAAGTTTACAATGATTCGTTCACAGGCTATTTTACTCTACAGGCCAACTTCAGTTCCATGCTTTTTAATTTAATACATTTGAATATAGTTAACTTTAAAACATTTAGCTAGAAAAAGACATCACAGATATATTGAAATTTGCTAAAGGTATACATGTATATAAAATCTAATAAATCTCAGATTTTATGTAAAAAAAGCTGATCTCTAAATACTTCAGTGATATCATTGCTGAAGCATTTCTGTTTCCCTGCAGTGCCACACCTGGCAGCTCTTTAAGGAGACAATGGAATGATGTCCACATTAGCAGGTCAGTAATAATGATGATCCACACTTTTTCTTCAAAGTGCTACAGTTGGTGCATGACCCCAATGTTGCAAAATGGGCAGACATGATGTGTCCATAATGTGCTTATAGTACATGAATGGGTAAAAAAAAGTAGAGCCATTAACTGAATTAGTTTCTCAAGGCTTTCCAGAACAAAAATGACATCTTATACATCATATTTGTAAATTGTATGTCATGGTTTAGATATAATATCAAATGCATGAGGGCCTGTGAACTAAATTCCAAAGAACGCCATCATTTTCCTTGTATCCTATCCATTTGTCTGTTTGGACTGGATGCGCGAGCTATGGCTGCATCTCATACTGGCCCTCAGTGGCAATATAGAAGTCATTGAGTGTGTCTTGCAGGTACTCAAAAGTTGGTCTGTTCTCAGCCTTTTCTTTCCAGCATTCCATCATTATGTCATAAAGTTCTTCAGGACAGTCATCTGGGCATGGCATTCTGTACCTCTTGTCCAGGTTACGGATCACCTCCGGATTCGTCATTCCTATAGCAAATCACAGGCAATGTTATATGTCGAAAATGTAAAAGGTGGGAAAAAATGTTGTCAGTATACATGCTGTATATCAAGGCAAGATGCTGCAGATGAAAGTGATCAGACATGTTCATGAAGATCATTTAAAAGGCTTAAGACTACATGTTACCTGGATAAGGCACTCTTCCATAGGTTACTATCTCAGTCAAGAGAATGCCAAAGGACCAGACATCTGACTTGATGCTGAACGTCCCAAAATTGATCGCTTCTGGAGCGGTCCACTTAATTGGAAACTTTGCACCTAATTATTACACAAAGACAAATAATAATATTTAGATTTATTTCTGGTGTGTGTGTGTGTGTGTGTGTGTGTGTGTGTGTGTGTGTGTGTGTGTGTGTGTGTGTGTGTGTGTGTGTGTGTGTGTGTGCTAGTTTTCCTGTGTAGGGGAATGGAAGCGACAAAGATGTGTTCCATAGTTAAGATTAGATCTAAAAAAAAAAAAAAAAAAATATATATACACACACATATACATGTGTGTGTAAACTTTCCAACACATAATTATACCATGTACATGCTGACATCTTAGAATTAGTCATTAGCCAACTCTCTCTTAAACTCTTTGCTTTTATTTTCATCTTTAATATTATTCAGTAAAAAAAAAAAATTGACTTAATCTGTAACTACAGTAAAACTAACATGAAACCATGTAGTTACAAGAGCACTCACCAATGCATCATGTGAATCTACACCCCTGGGCAAAAAAAGGGGGCCAAGCCCAAAATAGCAAAATATTAAGCTTTTAATGCTCTTAACAATAAATCATTGGTCAGAAGATTAAAAAGAATTAAGCAAATGCACTCCTGAGACGTCCTGTGCCACCGTTTGATCATTTACTGCAGTGAACTATTTGGGGAAAGCTAGGAACAGGGAAATTCACTTATATAGTCTTCTTGTGTATAAATGTAAAATCATGATAATCATTCAAATGTTTTATGTAAAAATTCAAACTAACAAATGTCTGGGTATACAAAATCAAGTAAAAAAAAAATCTTTAATAAAATAAAAATAAAAAGCTATCTGTAAGTTTACCCATAAGAATCAAAATATTTAAAGAAATCAAAGGGAAAAGTTGTACCATACTAAATTACTTTATCTATTTGTTACATTTTTGCTAATTTCCTGACAAATTATTTGTTGTTAGACCATTAAAAACTTAATATTTTGGCATTTTTATTTGCCCAGGAGTGTAAGGGATTAACAGTGACATTTGCCCCCCACTCCCACCCCCTTCGGCTAGAACTTCAGCTATTTCTCAATATTCAGTTAATTATTATATCACGTCAAACACATGATTATATTTTTTGGCCAAAAGATTTAGTATTATGGGAACATAGCTACTAATTTTGGATTATTTAGGATGTATATTACCAATGTTGTTTATCTATGTTGTAAAACGTACTACAACTGTAATGAAATATTCGCTCAGAGCAACAAAAGTCATCAAATTATTTCCTGAGGAAACTTTTCTAAATAACTCACATTTGAAGTTATTATGAAAGGGTGGTTTTGCATAATCTTAGTTGGATGATATTTGCAAAATGAGTGCAAAATGAGAACAGTCTGAAAGAAATGCAGGAAGAATCAGACATACCTTCCTGTGCCGTGTACTCAGTCTCTATAATCCTGGCCAGGCCAAAGTCAGCTATTTTACAATGCAGGGTTTCTGATACCAATATGTTGGCAGCGCGAAGGTCTCTGTGAATGTAGTTTTTCTTTTCTATATAGGCCATACCCTCTGCAATCTGTTATATAAGAGTGGGTAATTTATTTTTAAATAGTTGTATACACAAACTGACAAATAATTTTAGACACAATATTCATTTAAAACTTTCAGCAGAGTATCTTTGAAGATTATCAGTCTGAAGTCTTTCAATAACTTAGTATAAGTAAATATAACCCTCTTTTTTATTCACAGTGTAGATATTGACCAGGATTGGTTTAGAGAATTGAAAATGGAAATTCACCCTCATACTGCATTAGCAAACTGTCTCAGGAAAGGGGGTAAGATGGAAAAAGTGATGTCATTTCTGGTCAGGAAGTTAATCAGGTTTCTTAAAGCACATGCGCATAGCCTGACCACAAACTGATCATAGGCTTTTTCCGCTACCTTTACAACACTACATTGGCTCTACATACACTGTTTCTAAAGATAGTACAAGTAGTCTGCAGTGTGTATCTAAACATTTTGGTTGTTATTAAAAAATATATAAAAAATTCTTAATATACAACAAACTATAACCTTCAAGTACTTTTACTGACAGTTCAAGTATAAATGAACACCTATCAAGACTGATCCGAGAAAAAAAAAAGAAGTTGCACCAACCTGAGCTGCCATATCGATCAGCTTGGGCAGTTTTAGTTTTCTGCCATCGTCTGTTTTCAGAAAGTCTAATAAGCTCCCTGAAATTAGTTCAATGACAATTAATCAATGGTAAATAATACTTTAAATTGATATCCTTCAGTCTACTTCTACTCAGACATATAATTAAAATATCCTCACCATTTGCCATGAACTCTGTGACTATAAGAATGGGTTCCTTTGTCACTACAGCATGCAGTTTCACCAGTCTTTCATGCTGCAGCTTCTTCATGAGATTAGCCTCCTGTAGGAAGGCCTTTGGCTCCATGCTGCCCTCTTTAAGAGTCTTAATGGCAACCTTCTGGTTGTTTTTATAGTACCCTGAAATACATATACAATAGATTATCAACACACTCAATACTTACTGTAAAACTTATACAGTGAAACAATTCATTTGGTGTTTAGACTGACTATTGGGAAAATTGTCTCAGTAGATAAACTGGTGTGTCACCAGAGGTTTTAACAGTAGTAACAGCTGTGTATACTTTTGTGAAGTACACCCATTATGTGTATGAATGTTATTTCATTTCGTTATTTACAGTGCCTTGCAAAAGTATTCGGCCCCCTTGAACTTTTCAACCTTTTGCCACATTTCAGGCTTCAAACATAAAGATATAAAATTTTAATTTTTTGTGAAGAATCAACAACAAGTGGGACACAATTGTGAAGTGGAACGAAATCTATTGGCTATTTTAAACTTTTTTAGCAAATAAAGAACTGAAAAGTGGTGCGTGCAAAATTATTCGGCTCCTTTACTTTCAGTGCAGTAAACTCAGTCCAGAAGTTCAGCAAGGATCTCTGAATGATCCAATGTTGTCCTAAATGACTGATGGGGATAAATAGAATCCACCTGTGTGTAATCAAGTCTCTGTATAAATGCACCTGCTCTGTGATAGTCTCAGGGTTCTGTTGATAGTGCAGAGAGCATCATGAAGACCAAGGAACACACCAGGCAGGTCCGTAATACTGTTGTGGGGAAGTTTAAAGCCGGATTTGGATACAAAAAGATTTCCCAAGCTTTAAACATCCCAAGGAGCACTGTGCAAGTGATCATTTTGAAATGGAAGGAGTATCAGACCACTGCAAATCTACCAAGACCTGGCCGTCCCTCTAAACTTTCAGCTCAGACAAGGAGAAGACTGATCAGAGATGCAGCCAAGAGGCCCATGATCACTCTGAATGAACTGCAGAGAACTACAGCTGAGGTGGGAGAGTCTGTCCATAGGACAACAATCAGTCGTACACTGCACAAATCTGGCCTTTATAGAAGAGTGGTAAGAAGAAAACCATTTCTCAAAGATATCCATAAAAAGTCTCATCTAAAGTTTGCCACAAGCCACCTGGGAGACACACCAAACGTCACACCAAACGTTGAGAAATGGCTTTCATGATGCTCTCTGCGCTTTCAACAGAACCCTGAGACTATCACAGAGCAGGTGCATTTATACAGAGACTTGATTACACACAGGTGGAATCTATTTATCACCATCAGTCATTTAGGACAACATTGGATCATTCAGAGATCCTCGCTGAACTTCTGGAGTGAGTTTGCTGCACTGAAAGTAAAGGAGCCGAATAATTTTGCACGCACCACTTTTCAGTTTAAAATATCCAATAGATTTCGTTCCACTTCACAATTGTGTCTCACTTGTTGGTGATTTTTCACAAAAAATTTAAATTTTATATCTTTATGTTTAAAGCCTGAAATGTGGCAAAAGGTTGAAAAGTTCAAGGGGGCCGAATACTTTCGTAAGGCACTGTATGTGTATCGGTGCCTCCCAAGAAGCTAATTCCGGGCATTCGCTATCAGTATCATTATCAGTAATCATCACAAATAACCACAAGTGTCCTAGACAGCAAAATTTTACACACGGTACTTTCTTCTTTAAGAAGAACCTCTTTAAAATTAGCTTGCTTTTTCTTTTTGGAGATGAGTAGCTTCTCGGATGAGTCTTGTCTCTTAACTAGATTCTATCTGGTCTATATACAGTAATATTACATCGGCTTTTTCCCCCTCTACTGATTAATTTTTCCCTCTACTGATTAGTCACAACTTTAGCTCTGTGATCAGACTTTGGTCAGTCCATCTCAAGTGCTCCAAAAATTGTAAAGTTGGTTGTTTGACGGTTTTTAAATTTTCTTCTTTTTTTTAAGCTCTAGTCACTTGCTTTATCACAAGAGAAACAAAATCACAGCTCTGTTTATGACATTGTTCATTTGTTAAACACCCAACTGAACACTGTAATTCCAAATTTGGATCAAATCGATTCACACATACCAACTGTACACCTGTACCAACATGATAGATCGGGCCGGTTCTTCAAATCTGGCCCTTGAGGTCCACTTTCCTTCAGAGTTTATCTCCAACCCTAATCAAACACACCTGAACAAGCTAAGCAAGGTCTTCAGGATTGCTCGAAAATTACAGGCAGTTGAGTTTGGAATTTGGAGCTGAACGCTGCAGATTTGAGTAACATTTTAAACCTTGTTGATGAGCATAAGCTATCGTATATCAATCATAAACATAATTATTGTAAAATACTGTTCATTCTTTTTTATTATTTTTGTATTGCTACAAGCCCTAGCTCTGTAACCAGTGGAATCTCAAACTACATTTTTTTTTACAGCAGAATGCTACTATAGAGCAATTATTTCTGTGAAAATTTCAGGTTCGTATCTGGTCCCCCACCAGAGATATTAAACCCGAAATTGAGGGGAATTTTTTTTTTTAATTGCACTTTCTTGCCCCCATACAAAAGAGAGAGAATCTCAAACCTGAAATGTTCTGCATGAAATATATACTATACTTTCCTAGGTACCCCTAAAAAATTTATACTGAGACATAAACCCTTTTCATTATAAATTAACCCTAAAATTGGAACTGTGAGCAATCTTGACCATTATATTTGGGCTTAAGTTCTAAGTCTAGGAATGTGCAAAATGTTCATATGCACCATATAATATTTTCCTCCATGGAGCTAGAACCAGCCTGAGCCGAGATATTGAGGTTTTTGTAAACAGCTGTATAACCAAAATTTGTTGTTTGCCATGACACAAAGATGGCCATCATAGTTAAACCAAGTAAAATGAAATAAGGACAAATTGTGGTTTTGCAATGCCAATACATGAGGTAATCACTCCAAAAAAAAAAAAGACACTCTTAAGTATGCTTCCGAAAGCCATAAAGAGAAGAGTTAATAGCACTAAACAGACACTAACATTACAGGTGGACTGAAAGTAGATTAATATGTATTTTGGGATAAAATGGAGAGGTACTTGAAACAGTAACCAATGATAAGCACTGTCTAACAGTCTTTAGCTTACCAGCTATAGCATAAATCATTCATCTGGAGGGTGGAAATAATGTTTGCAAAAAATACATTAACCAGGACAGTCTGTAATATTTCCATTCAATGCCTAGACTCTAATTGGTTACAGGATACAATTGGGCTTTTAGAGTAAGCTGACATAACCTGTAAACCGCTATTGGTACCCCTTTTCACACATAATCAATCAGGGGGCAGATATTTATTTATTTATTTATTTTTAGGATAATAGTGCCCTGCTTCTTACTTACCCATCCAGACCTCTCCAAACTGCCCAGCACCTAGCTTCTTCACCATCTTTAATGTTTCCCTTGGGATCTCCCACTCATCCTCACCCCAGGGCCTCTGAGGAGCAGCAGATCTACAGGGGCTTCCCAGCCTCTGACACAGACCATCTGCTGATCCTGCAAACATGTACAGACCAAAAAAAAAAACACAGGTAGAAAGATTCTTATTAGCTACATATAATTTCCACATGCTGATTATAAAATGTAGGGTGAGTGAACAAAGCAAGTATGATAGGATTGGATGGATTATTTGAGGGCAACACTCCATGCAACATACTGACTACACAATTTACTTTATATGTCTTAAAAGTTAGTTTAAAGTTTTAAACTAACAACATGCACGGAAATAGGAAAATAGGCATATTTAGACATTAGTTCTATTTTTTTTTTAACTTATCACAACTATGGCATGAGTGTTTCTAGGCAAAGTGTGATTATCTGGTGGTTTCCAAAAAAAAGAAAAAAAAACATTTAGAGGCATGACAGGAAGTGCGCACAGTAGCTGAGATGAGGGTCTCATGCTCAACAGATAAGAAGTCTCATAGCTTATTTCACTCCGGTGATTATTGTACAGGATTGTACAGCAATGGGTATGCCACATAAAACTAGAACTCAAAATCATCTGAAAATGATTAGAGTTTCAATTAGCAGCTTTAAGAAACTCTGAAAATATTGTAAAAGAGTCTGACAAAAAATGCATTAACATAATACTCTAAAGATGACAGTTAAGCATTTGTTGAATAACAGGATTGGTTTTACTCACTTGAATAGTGCTGTATTAATTCCTGCAGAGACATGAAGTTTAGGGTGGGGGAGATGTAGTATCCGCCTTTATCAAGCGCACGGATCTTATAGTGCTTGACTACATCACCATGCTCTGGTACCACGTCTCTTATAGACAGGGAGAAAGCACCTGTGGGTAACATTTTGGGAAAACTTTGGTTAAACAAAACTCCGTCTGGGTTTTTGATAAGATTTTGTCATACTATGTTTGGACATAGCTTATTAGACATGTTTTGTCCTTCTTTGTACCACATCTGCTATCCCATTGACCCCATCCCCCCCCGAAAAAAAAAAACAATCTGACCCTGGTATTTCAATCTGATGTCTGATTAGTATATATCCGCCTGTTTGTCCAAGATTAACATTTTTCATAGCCCTCATAGTTTCATTGCACCATTATTAAACAGAACTATTATTGTAATGCAATTCATAGTCTTTTTTTTTTGTAAATTATACATATGTAAAATTCTCAGCAACAACAACAACAACAAAAAAACTACAACAGAGGTGTAATGCACACCCTGACATATGATTATTTATGCTGTTGAAACTCCAAGTACATGGCATAGTTACAAAAAATTAATGGTAAGTTCACTTTTTGCTTAACGGTACAATTCCTTTTTGCTGGAGTAGTACTCTCACATACTAAAGGCCCATTTAATATGTATCATACACCTGATAAGGTGAATGTACTGTACTTTTAAACATTACCTTATGCACCTTAAATAATAAAAAAAATACTCTATATTCATATTTCCAGGTGAATGTTACAGACTAAAGGAACAAAAGAAGCACTCCAGAGGATAACACCTCAGCGACAAAAATATACCATTCGGTACACTTGTTTAAAAAAAAAAGAAAGTTTCAGCCGTGATGTGCTCATATGTAAGTCACAGATACGTAAATAAGCAGTATATCCAGGCATTTCTATGCCAAGGAAAGCATTTCAAACTCAAATTAGGTTAGCTAGTTAGCAAGAAATGACAAGCTATGTAAAATAGTTTGGTATATGGAGCTAGCAACAAGTTAAGTCCATCTATAAATACATTAAATACACCAAATCACTACAGATATTATTACCTATCAATGATGTTTAAAACTGATACAAATTGAAAACAGATTTTGTTGAATATACAATTATAATCTCTATTTAAATAAATGTATACAGAAAAATCTCCCAGTTAGGTGTCTTAAGCTAAACTCCAAAAAATCTGAAATAAGTTAGCTACTCTTCAGAGGTCAGTAAAAGTTGTACATGGTCTCTGAGACATTGTGTTTATGGCGATCTGACAGAATTTACAGAACTTTTTTCTTCTAGCTTGGTGTCTAAATACTTGCCCGATATGCAAGTTTGCTGTGGTTTAGACTGCTGTGGTTCAGTGGCAGCCATTACAGACTGAGTAACAAGATTAAAGCTTTCACTCATGGTCTAAAATTTAGACTATATGAAATGGAGTGCGTTTTAAACATGTGAAAGACTATATTATTCTCTTTGAAGGTGTTGTTGATATTTCTTAAGGATGATATCTATCTGCATGTATATATATATAAACAATTCATGTTATATCCACTGTGATATCCAACATGATTATATCCACTGTGTCATAGGGTCACTGTAATGACTATAGCCAAAATGAAAGATCTGTGGATTGTAAGTTGTTGATGTATGATATATTTTGAAATATACCACACATTACATGAAATTGGCTAATACTGACAGAACCAGTGTTCTAGTCCTGACCTGGAGTTGTCTCGCTCTCTCTTACGAGAAATGAGCCGATCCTGTTCCCCGGGGCTAGCAGAAGACGTTCTGTCTGTCTACGGCTCAGATTTTTAAAAAACCATCTATAGAAAGCAGAATAAATGATCTCATGAATATAGATTACAACAAGTAGCATATTTATATCAGTAGGATAAAAGAAAGCCAGTTACATACTTTTCAACCTCCAATGTGTGAGCTCGGGCAACATACGTGCATGGTATGTATCCCTCATCCCCAGTAATCAGAGATTTAGCCAACCACCAGTCCCCATTTCTTTAATACAATAAAAAGCCATAGTTAATCAAGTTTGGTAGGCCACAGTGTTTTTAATTTAATTCCTTGATATTGCTCTGCTTCTGTTAATTCACAATGTTGGATCTTCTTGATATTGGATCAGTATGCCTTGTGTAATTTAATATACAGTCCTGTATATGTATTATTACTCACTCATGTATTATCTTGAGTTTCTCTCCTTTCTTAAATGGAAGGTCACTGTTGTTGGTTGGGTTGAAATCATGTTGCGCAATGACAATGTCTTCATCTTCATATAAAATCAAAGGGTAAACATATAAACATCATTAAATTTATCGAACTGCCTTAAAAACTCAACTGACATACCTTCAGTGTAACACATAATAATAAACACATAATAATTGACTGATGCACTAACACTTAAATGAATCGTACAACAATATCATTTTGAATTTTGCGATCACAAATGCTGAAGTACACCTCCATTTTAGAATGCGATTACTTATATTCTGTAGGCTAAAAGGATATAATGGAGAATAAATGGAGTTTATGTTCATCAGCTGCTGTGTTCACATTGACGATAACAAAAATTGTTACAGTTTATTGGAGTGACATTTTGGAGAAAAAAAAACTGTCAAAGACATTACCAAAGTTTGCCCCACTGTGCGCGCTTTGCTGAAAATAAATTTAGAAGAAACAAAAAATAAATAAATTGGGAAACAAGCAACAGTTGATACAGCACTGCAAAAAAACTCACTATGATTTACTGTCACTATGATTTTATGGATTTTATATTTCACTCTCGCAGTACGTACATTTGAGTTAAAGGCGGCTGCTGAATTGTTATTTGAGTGGTGTCTTTCTTTATGTTTATTCTCATCACTGCAAATGCAACCCATCCTTGAAAGACAGAGAGAAAAACATTATAAATTGTTCAGTCCTCTGGATTTTGCTGCTTTTTTATGAAATTATGTTTTTTTGTTTGTTTGTTTGTTTCAAAGGAAGTAACCATCCTTATTTCTGGTACTATACTAGAATATATTTAGCTATACTAGTATAACAGAGTATAATATTCAGAGGTGTTTTCAGTATTGTTAAACATAACATTGAAATATAAACATACCTGCAAGTGAACAGCTGCGCTTTAACACAGAAGTGTTACTCCACTAATGTCAGCACTCAGCTCTCTAGTCCATATGATCTGTACCTTCATACTGAGGGCTGATCAAGACAACATGCTCCGCATAGATGAATAACTCCTTACAGTAAAACATAAAACACAATAAAGATGCATAGAAAACAGAACAAAGACAAAATACATGAAATGAATTTATATTTTTACAGCTTAACGTTACACGCATGAGTGTAAATTGGAATGATTCTCAGAATTTCAAGTTTTTTTTTATTTTTTGACATGAACCACATCTAAACTAGTTACACAAACACAGGATGAAAATATATATGACTGTTAGCAATAATGTAGCATAGGTTACATTCAGTTACAGAAAGTGAAAGAAAACAAAGGAATCACAAATGTTAGAAACAGAAACATCTAAAAAAATAATAAATAAACAAATAAGTGAGTGAATAAATAAACAAACAAACAAACAAACAAATTAATTCATTAATTAATTGAAATTCTTGGCTTTTTTAAAATGAAGCTTCACGATGTCAGTAGGACAGTAAATATAATACAACATAATCTGAGGCTGCATTGGTCATTGAAGAATAAAAATGTGCATATCTCGAAGGGCCTGGTAATAAGAATAAATTAAAAATGTTAATGGAATAACCTTTGAGCTAGATCTAACTTCACCGTTAACTTCTAAATGTTCATAACTAATATCCAATCATGTATAGTCTCTTATTTACTTACATTTTCTTTGGAGTCAACTTGTAACACAGAATCCAGTTTGAAGTACCCAAAGACCTTCATCAGAATATCTCTCTTTCAGCATCTGTTTCTTACTGGCTCGCACATGCACAGACACGCACACACACACACACACCCACACACACATACAGTCTATACACTGAGGCCAAATGTAAACCCTGGGAGACCACATTAGCTGAAACAGATAAATGCACCACCGTTGTCTTTATTTAGTCTGCTAATCTCCTCCTTTTCCTCTTCACTACTGCTCAATTCACAAACTTTGCTTCTTTTAGACTTCATACAGAATGAAAATCTAATTAAAATATGGAACAAGTCATTGGTATTGTACTGGGTAACACATGGCCATTTAACACTGTACAGTAGAAATGATACTGTCTAAGAGCCTAGAATCAGCAAGAAAAGGTTCATGAGCACAGCAGGAAAGCAGAAACACTATATAAATTGTTACGAATTAAAATGTACTCCAGTATATCTCTTCTCAATTACAGGATGTTGTTTAATGTGTCACGCAAATGTATTTCCTGCTTTCGGTCACTGTGGTCTTCGTACTGTGACATTAAATGCTTTGAGGTAAACTTTTCTTGGTTTCACTTGTTTTCAGAACATGCATCCTTCTATAACGCTTCATTACTTCTTTTTTTAATTAACATGAATGGATATACTGTATGATGGGGTGAAATGGAGTAAAGAGAAGTAAACTGACAACCACTACCACTGCCACTACCACTAAACACTACCACTGTCAATAACACACAAAACTGATACTGTGGATTGTTTTAATTATACTGTGAATGTGATTCTATATATTTTCTGGGTTTTAGTTGTGGAGAAATATCTTCATTTCCGTTTAGAGGAATTAGAGATATTTGTTTGTTTGTTTGTTTGTTTGTTTGTTTTTTACTTTTAAATACCCACTAGAGGGTAGCAAAGCTCACAAATCAAGATAGTACAGACTAACAGTAGCAGAACAGCAAATAACGCCCAGCTTTACTTTAATTTCAGTGCAACTCTTATAATGATGGTGTGATGAACAGTTGTCTCAGACTGTATGTAGTTTTTCTCTAATGTTCAATATTCTTTGTATTTTTCCCCTCATAATCTTGCACTGGCACAATTGTCATTTAAGATGTTTTTTTCATTTCTATAATTAATAATGCACTTCACTACTAAGTTCACATTTGAAAATGCTTCATACATCTCTCTGTACAAATACAAAGCTGAGCACATTCGTTCATTCCATGCTAAATACACTACAACTACCAAAACATACACCATAATCCAAAAAAGTTTGTGGAAAACTCACAATCACACATATATGTGCTTTAGAACATCCCATTCCTAGTACTCCTTTTCGGTTTTAATAACCTCCACTCTTCAGAGAGGGCTTTCCACTAGATTTTGGAGCATGGCTGTGAGGATTAGTGTTCATTCAGCCACAAGCACATTAATGAGGTGAGGCACTGACGTTGAGTGAGAAGGCCTGGAGCACAGTAGGCATTCCAGTTCATCCTAAAGGTGTTGAGGACAGGACAATGAGCAGAACACTCAAGTCCTTCTACTCCAACCTTGGCAACCCATATCCTAATGGAGCTCACTTTGCACACAGGGACATTATCATGCTGGAACAGGTTTGAACCTCTTACTTCCCACTAAGTGAAATTGTAATGCTACATTATCCAAAGACAGCCAATTCAATTATGTGCTTCCAACTTTGTTGTAACAGTTTGGAGAAGAACAACATTTTTTTGTCTGTGATGGTCAGGGGACTACATACTATACTTTTGGCCATAAGGTGTAGAAACATGTATTCAAATAATCTTTTAACAAAATACTAGCACAATGTTTCTGTGAAACTTCCATCATCTTGTCAAATAGAACACAATGACGTGTTTATTATATTTCTTTAGTGTGTTTTGTATTGTAATTGTTGATCTTCCCCATTGATTGTGTTGCAAACAGAATGGCAGTAACAGAATTTTTGAATGGACTGAAAATCAGTATGTGACTGCATGAGGGCACTGAAATACTTTGTCCCAACTCTCATGTTGTCCTTGCTAGGCCCAAGCCATCAGAAATTAGTCAATCTGTATTATACTATACTTTGATTCTGGGTTTGGGGTATGATATTCCTGCATACACTGACTCTGAGCATTTCTGTGGCCCTTTTTAAGGTTGTGATTTACTGCATTTGAGTTAATTATTTGCTACTCAGCTAACTGCTAGTAATTTGAAATCCCTCCATACATGCATTTGGTTTTGAAGGTAAATGTAAACAGTTTTGAAATAAAGTATGTACATGTGTCATTTGAGAATTGGGCTTTAGAGATATATAGCTTTTCTGTTAGAAACAAGTGATAAGTTTATGCAGGGTATCCTGGTCGGGGTTCTGGGTTGGATCTGGTGATTATCCCGGGAAACGTTGGATGCAAGATGGGTGTCATTCACACCCAATCACACATAGAGGGGCAATTTAGCATTGCCAATCCAAACTGTCCATGATACTCATCAGAAGGTGTCTAGTATATGAAATCTAAGTTGTATAATCACATATTACAGGCAAACTAAATTCTGAATGGAGTTTTCGTTCATAATAAAACATAAGGCATTGTTATCCATGTGCATACTTATTGTACCTAATTTCCTAGTCAGTCACTTATGAGGTGAAATCATTAATCTTGATGTGTTTCATGTTCACACATCTGAGGGATTCCATAAGAAACAGAGGGAAGGAAATCGCACAGTAAACAATGAGTCCTGATGAATGAATGAATGAATGGTTTCATCCTAAACAAGCGTCTTTCCAAACAAATGTATTTTCCTTCAAACCAGGAAGACATCTATCAGATTAATATGAAAACTTACATGAACAATATGATATCAAGGAACAATCAAACTTGCTTCCTATGCATTTTTTTTTTCTTATGGGAATCATTATTCATTTCATGCTCACAGAAAAGAAGCATGACTTTATGGCCAAGCTACCATGGGTTTGTGGGAGACCACCTGTGTTTGTGATGTTCAGCGAGAGGGGCCTCTTTGACAGCATCTGTTGCAGGTGTGTGATGGGAGCTTTGTTGAGGGTGTTCTGGATATAGATGCTTTTTTTCCACACTGATTTTCCCAGGGTTTGCGGATACTGTGTCCCTACAACTCAGGTCCCCAGGCGCTGCATCCTGTTCCCCAGTATAACCTGAATAGCACTGGAAAATAGGGAAGAAAGAAATAGAAAAGAAGAGAAAGAGAAAGACTCTGCATATTGTCAAGCATGTGCTAACACAGCGAAATTTGCCCTTCTGTTGCTCCATTTTTATTGTGTGTGTGTGTGTGTGTGTGTGTGTGTGTGTGTGTGTGTGTGTGTGTGTGTGTGTGTGTGTGTGTGTGTGTGTTACATCTGTGATAAAGTCTTCAGGCCATACTAGCAAACTAAGCAAACTGATTGATATCAGCTTTATTAATGAGCCCATTGGTGTTTGTGAATGTTGGACAGGAGGCATAACCTTTCAAAGAACAATATGGAATAGCCTGGTAAAAGTGAAGTAGTGCTTTCTCATCCACATCACCTTCACATACTCACGCACCTACTGCAAGCTGTGCCAATCTTCCTCCATCAGAGGACAAAGGCAGAGAAACCCCATTCATAACTGTGCTTGGTGCTTCCTAAATGGAAGGGGGGGAGAAGCTACATAGTGTGAGACCATTTTCACTCTTCCTCTCACCGTGTGGGAAAACTCCTCTGACCGTCTCACACATCAAACCGGACAGGCTCTCGGTCATTCATTCTCCCTTTATTATATGAGACGATGGACAAATCAACTCGGCAATAAACTGGACAATGTGCTCAAGGGGCAGTTGTTTAGCTGTTACTCCGAGGACAACCTCACACATCGCTCTTCCTCTGTGGAATCGCTCTTTGTCTACAGCTGATGGCTTGAGGAGACATGACCTTGGAAATGCGCCCATTTTATAAAAAAACAAAGGTCAGGCAATGCCAGCTTTGACACTGTAATATAAATTGAGTGCACATGGTACTGTTCTGAAGAACATTATTACCTAGCACAACACGGAGTATGTAGTATTTTAAAAACTACAATTAACTCATAATTCTCTTGATAAAACTTTAAGTAAGGCATAAAGGCCAAGAATGCCAGAGAATCCAGAGCACTGAGTAACTGCCCTGCACTTGACATCCACCTGTGCAATTCATTAAGCTTAAAGCAGGAAGTTCTGTCACAGATGCTCACGTGTCACCATTCCCCATCAACAGGCTGGCATACTTGTTTGTGTGAAACATCTGGAGGCCTGCGAGTGTGGGGATGCAGGTTGCACATCTGTGCAGCTGGACACTGGCACTGTACTTAAAAGGTAAACAGGGAAAATGGGGGAAAGCCCCCTGTGTTATTCACCGGAATAGAGCTCTACGTCTCCCAGCACTGTGGGTGGAAATAGCTCCTCGTCAGCAAGCAGGTGCTTCCTCCTGCATTTTGTCTTATTTGTCTACATTTCCAGACAGGCCTGGGCAACCATAGATACCAAGTTTCAATCCCAATTGCTTAAACCTTAACAGCAGTCAGTTAACACTGTTTTTAGTCTTTTCACACTTGTAAAGTGCCTGAATATATAGAACTATATTTCTATATCTTGCAAATGTGACTTCAGTCTGTCTTGAAAGTCTTACGAGAAAGCTTGCCAGGTGATTATCAGATAACAGGCAAAGGAAGTGTTTTTCAAGATTAGTTTTGAACACAGTGTGAGTGTGTCTATGTTGAAACATTTTACACCTGCAATTAACCCGGTGCGGTACTTTTATCCCCCCATGCTAATGAAGAATCATGTTCACATCATATCTACACTGTTCCATTCACTGATGCACATACAAATATGGTACTCTTTTAAATTCGATTAAAGCATTTTTAGCATTTTAAAATATCTACTAATCTCTAACCCTTCACATGTTGAAATATAGTTCTGAAAACTACAGGCTTTCATTTCACTGAAATGTTTTTCTTTTTTGCATTTACCTCAGCCAGAAGTAAAGTTATGGCATTTTTAAGAATGTGATAAGCCACAAAAATGGATAGGGAGAAAATTGCATTTAAATAGTCCATTCTGACTGCAGAACAGGAATATCACAGAATATTTTGAGTTGATATCTGATTAGAAAATGAGCAGATTAGGTCCTTTCCTCTATGGCAAGTATCTGTCCAACAACTTGCTCAAAGCATGAAATTCATTGTGTGAGAGAATCACACAATTAACAAGATTTTAGACATGCTTATGTCTAATGTCTGCATTTACTGTGATATTTTTTAGACTGGCTCCTTACCCAACATGATCTTTGCAGGAAAATAGCTAAGCATAAAATGAAATAAAAAATATTTGATTTGGGGCAATATATTCAGATTTGCTTAAGGTTAAGTTATAAGTTAAATAGCTATTTAACCATAGCATCATCTGACATATTTTCCCAGACCATCACACATACTGTATGTGCAATACATATTTCAGGACTTGTCCCTGAACAATAGAAACCCTATATACTGAGAAACTTGACATGAAAATGTAAAACAAAAATGTATGTTTACTGTACGTGAGCACATATTTTCATGATTTTTCAGTCAGCTTTCATAGCAGAGTATATATATCTGTATTACCAGATATCAGACTACTTTTTCAGAAATTTGTGGTTATAGTTTAGCAATGTAACGACATACGCCTGGATGTGCCTCAGCTTTTGCCTGAACTTGCATTGAAACTTCAAGGAAGGCATAAAAAACCTAATTACTTCTAACTGTATTGCTCCAGCATTACATTGTTTAAGAAAACTAAATAGGAGGGGGCACAGTGTCTTAGTGGTTAGCACGTTTGCCTCACATCGATTTGGAGGTTCAAATCCACCCTGTGTCTGGGGAGAGTGCATGTTCTCCCTGTGCTTTGGGGTTTCTTCCAGGTATTCCAGTATCCTCCCCCTCTCCAAAGACATGCGTTGTAGGGTGATTGGTATTTCTCAATTGTCCGTATAGTGTGTGCGATTGTGTGTTGGTACCCCATCCATGGTGTCCCCCACCTTGTAACCCAAGTTCCCTGGAATAGGATCCAAACTCCGTCAAGACCCTATGTACATAAAATGGATGGATGGATAAAATTAAATAGGTTTAGCTATGATAGGAATTTGGTCATGTCTGTCTGTCAATAAGATGCTTATTGTGAATTAACTGTTACATCTAATGGTTGCAACATTAAATATACACTAGCCATCATTATTAACTATTAATGTACTCTAATAGATAGTCACAATTGTTTATGGCTTTTGCTGAGCTTTTCCTGAGCTTCCATTTTAGGTTAGTTAACAGGAGTAAACATATTTTCTGTTCTTTTTAGTATAGAGAAACATTGTAATTATTGCACAAATACAGTAGATAGACTACTGTATAAATACTGTAATATAAGTCAAGAATGCACAAAGTACACTAATAAAATTGTGTGGATATCCCTTGAATATATGTTAATATACTGGTTAATACTTTTTTGTTTATAATATTTAATTTATATATATATGATATAACATGTTTTCTCCTATGTCAAAAATGTTTTTTTGTTTGTTTGTTTGTTTGTTTTTTTTAGGTATATGAAAAATCACTGTTCTCCAACTATTTACTGGCGAGGTAAGAATATTATCTATGCCATCAATACTAGATTTCCCTGTGAAAGCATTCTCAGATGTGGGGAGGGGACTGAGCTCTAATATGCGAGTTGCTCTAGCCCCTTCTCAAAAATGTGTGGCACTCGGTCGATGGGAGTGACACCAATTATTTATGTCACATCCCCTCCGGAAGCAGTGGATGGAAACTCACAGAGAGAGGACTATCCATCAAACTGGTGCAGCAGCGCTGTACACCTCTGAGGCAGAGAATGAAATCTCCTTGGACAGTTTTAAATACACAGCCACACACTTACCATGTGTCAGAGGCAGAGATTAATTAAAACTTTCCAAATATATATATTAACCTTTTAGTTAGCTAGATAGACATCAGCAGCAATGTAATGAAAGGAAGGTGAATGATTAATAGAATGAATAGAATGACTAGTTAAAATAGCATAGCTTAAATTTTTACATTCATGCACATTTGAATTTAATAGAGTCTTGTTGTCTATAGATTCTAATATGCTAAAAGAAGTTAGCTAAGATAAGTAAGGTAAAGTTTAAAAAACTAAAGGGACGCCTCTATCAAATATTCACTGACTATCCATTAAGACAGGCTTGCTTATGTCCGCACAGTGCTGGGTGTCCTGAGTAATGCTGTTGTCATGTTACTGGATCCTTGGGTTCTGCCCCCCATTCAATAAACTGACCAGTCTGTTAAAACAACCAGGTTAGGGAACAAAAAGTATATAGCAGCTTCAGGTGTCGCAAAGGCTGGGAATTGACTCATAACTAGGGGTACTCCAGTTGATGGATGAGGTGGGGCAAATTATTAATAGTTTGCTGATTTTCTCCTTCAATATTTTTGGGAGACATTTTTTATTTTGTCAGAGATGTCAGGCCATGATCTATTGAAGGTTCAGAAATAAAGTCTGTGCTGGTGGAATAATTACTTACTTATTTAAAACTTGGGAATGATAGAAAAATAATAGTGTGATGTGAATAGGTGAGGTTTACGTCTTGCAAAATAGAATTCATAACAGATTTACAGGTGGCATTAAGTATTAATGTGTTAATTGAATGATACATATAGTATGGTCTGTAACTCTGAATAAACACTTTGAAATTGCTCCAATAAATCTCCAAATTGCTATAACATTTTTTATCAATCACATTATACATTTGATATGCATAAAATTCAAAATAGTGGACTGTACAGTACATTTATTATGGATTATTTTGTCTGTGCACTACCATTCTACATAAGTGATTTCTGTTAATCATAGTTTACAGTGATCTGCACCTATCATAAGAATTATTTCAGGTTATGTAATTCATCTAATATGTAAGAATAGCAAGTCCTTTCTGAAACTATTGGAATGGCAAGGCCAATTAATTCATTTGTTTTTGCTGTTGACTTAAGAAATTTGGGTTTGAGATCAAAAGATGAATATGAGAGTTTAGAATTTCACTTTTATTTCCTAGTTGTGTTAAACACCATGAAACATAACACATTTTGTATCAGAGCACCCAATTTGTATGTGAACAAAAATATTTGAACATGTGACAGACAGGTGTTTCTTGTTACCCATGTGTGTCTTGTCTTGTTTAAACAATAAATAGCTCTGATCATCTACTCTTGGTTTTAGCCATCAGTTTTACCTGTGAAGACTGCATTTGTTAAAAAGGATAAGCCAATGTGAAGTTCAGAGCTCTGTCTATGTAAGAAAAGCAAACCATTTTGAAGCTGAGTAAAGAGGGAAAATCAATCAAAGGCATTGCACAAATTGCACATTGGGCATAGCCAATACAACAATTTGGAATGTCCTGAAAAAGAAAGAAACCACTGGTGTACTGAGCAACAGACACCAAATGGGTCAGCCATAGAAAACAACAACAGGTGATGACAGAAACATTGTGAGAGCTGTAAAGAAAAACCGAAAAGCAACAGTCAGTCACCAACAACCTCCACAGGGCAGAGGAGAAGGTATCACAATCCACCATGCAAAGATGACTTTGAGAGCAGAAATATAGAGGCCATACCACAAGATGCAAACCACACACCAGCAGTAAGAATCAGAAAGTCAGATTGGAATTCACAAAGTAATACAGAGACGAGCCACAAAAGTTCTGGAACCAGGATTAACCTCTGCTCATTATACAAAATTTACAAGCTCATCTGTGAAACATGGTAGAGGTAGTGCCATGACTTGGGCTTGCATGGCTGCTTCTGGAACAGGCTCACTAATCTTTATTGATGATGTAACTCATGATGGTTGCAGCAGTTTGAATTCAGAAGTTTACAAGAACATTTTGTCTGCCAATTTACAGAGAAATTCAACCAAATTAATCAGGAGGAACTTTATCATGCAGCAAGACGATCCATAACACACTGCCAACTCAACAAAGGAATTTATCAGGGGAAAAGTGACAGACCTTATCCCAATTGAGCAGCATTTCACCTCCTGAAGAGGACACTGAAAAGCAAAACCCACCAAAACTAATAACAACTGAAAGAGGCTGTAGTAAAAGCATCACAAAATAAGAAACCAACAATTTGGTGATGTCAGAGTCACTGGCTTGATGCAGTTATTGCAAGCAAGGTATATGCATCCAAATATTAAGTGTTATTTACTTTAATAACACTTATCTGTATAAACCCAAATGTCTTTGGTATATAGCACAAACAACTGAATTGCCCTTGCCATTCCAGTAGTTCCGGAGGGGACTGTATTTGAGATCGAAATGCATATTATGAATACATTCACTCAATAGGAACACCTGTACACCTGCTCCTTCACCCAATTACACAATCAGCCAATCACTTGGCAGCAGCACAATGCATACATGTTCTTTTCTAATAACACACTTATGAAGTAGGCATAAAATAGACACATAAGTGGTACCTTTGAGGATGTTTTTCTGTTCTTTATTACTTTCATACTGCTTACCAACAAAAAAATTTAAATGTCAAATATATAATATGACTTAAAGGACATATTAAGTTAACATAAAGTTACATACATAATATTTTCACTTATCAATCCCATCACATCTAAACCAGATATATGCATAAGTATATACTGCATGTAATTTCACGATTTAACATACACTCACTGTCCACTTTAATACGAACACAAAAACAAACAAAAAAACATTTAAAAAACAACCCTGTTCTGTGTGAAGGGAACGAGACATTGTGTGAGCTTCACACTGGGGGAAGTGCCCTCGCATGTGACCGGTATCTGAAGCTTGTATGAAATCATGCCTATTTATAGGCCTGCCATGGTCAGGTGATGTGGCAATAAAGCACATCACGTGATTATAAAAATGCCACCTGTGAACCACGCCATCAGCCTCTATTAGCTGAAGCGAAGACGTAATTCACAGGCATGCCCCAATATGACAAATCTACGCACCATCTCTTTCCCTTTTCAGGAAACAGGGTTACATGTGTAACCCAGATGTTCCCTTTCAGAGCTTCATGCTGTGGGAATGAGAATACTCACTCCGTCATACTGAGGGTATGGCCTGTTCAAAAGATCCCAAGGATCAGTGCAAGACACTTGAGCCCGGGCTGGAATGCATGTCCAGAATGTAATATCGAATGAATGGTGTGGCGTAGACCACCCCACCCCAGCACATACATCCTGTAAGAGTATACCTTTGGATAAAGCTTCGAGGAGGCGACAACCCTTAGTGGAATGAGCCCTTATGCCCAGATGTGTAGCGAGACCGCACACCTCATAAGCGATAGAGATTGCTTCCACTATCCAATTAGAGATGTGCTGCTTTGACACAGCATCACCTCTACTGTCGCCACCAAAGCATACCAGCATCTGCTCTACTTACACCACTGGCTGGAGCGGTGGATGTAAGTACAGAGAGCCGTTATTGGACACAGTAGATGCAATTTCTCTTGTTCCAGTGTGAGGAACAGAGTAGGGCAGAAAGCCTGCAACACTATTGGCTGATCTTCTACTCGCTTGAGAGATGTCAGGCCCAGCAGAAGAGCTACCTTTAGAGTCAGAAGCTTCTCTGAGGCTTCTGAGAGGTATGCGTGGTTTGTAGATGGGCCACAGCCACCTGACATCACACATAAATTTCAATGTTAGAAGATGTTGCCCCACAGAGGCGCCATCAATAGGGGCATGGCTCTCCTAAATAGCAGCCACATAGACCCTGATTGTAGAAGGAGCCAACCATGCTGAGAAATGTCCTTGTAAGAACTGTAACTATTGCTCAGTTTACAGGGTCTAACTGACGTTCCTCACAATATGAGACAAAAAGTAGCCACTTGAGCACATACAGTTTTCTCATGGATGATGCTCTAGCATTCAGCATGGTCTGAACAACATCAGTTGAGAGACCAGTATCTCTGAGCTGGTTCCCCTCAGGGACCAGACCCACAGTTTCCATAGTTCTGGCCGAGGGTGATAAATCAACCCTCTGGCTTGAGGTAGTAGATCCTTGTGAATGGGAATCTTTCAGGGAGTGTCTAGCAGTGATATTATCTCTGAGAACAATATTCAAGCTGGCTAATAAGGTGCTATTACAGCAGATGTAGACAGTCTTGTTGAATTCTTGCTTAACAGACATGACCTCGGCCACGTGTACACCATGGTGTCCAAACCCAATGGTGCGGGAGGAGTGAGGGCAAACCACAGCAGGCAGTTTGTTGTCTCCTCGGATGTGAACACATACTCTTTTGCTTGGCCGTACCTCCGCCATACAGACTCCACCACTTGTGGATGGATCCTCCAATGCCTGGGCCTAAGCCCCTGCCTCGACCTGATGTCTGCCCCCATATTCTGGTTGCCCAGAATGTACAATGCACTCACTGATAAAAACTTTCCATCCGCCCAGAGAAGAATTCGTTGCACCTGCCTGAACAGAAGGCGTGAACGTAACCCTCCCTGGTGGTTGATATATGAGACCACTACTGTGTTATCTATCACAACTAACACCTGGGGACCTCTCAACTGAGGAAGAAATAATTTCAGTGCTAGAAACACGTCCCACAATTTATAGGCAATTTATATGCCACTCCAGATGAGGTCTGCTACAGAGACCATGAGCTGGACAGCCGTCTAAGACCGCACCCCAGCCCATGAGAGAGTGTGACCTGGGCTAGAAACCCCAAATTTTCAGAGCATGTAGGCATGGCCATGTGACACCAACTTTTCAGACACCACTGAAACAGTCTCATGTGCAGTAGGCTCAATGGTATGATGTTGGTTGCTGCTGCCATAAGCCCCAACAGTCTCTCATAGAGTTGATAGGATTGATCCTATGCATGTTGGGGATAGAAATGCCCAGATCCTAGTAGAATCCCATATAACCCCTAGAAAAGTT
This sequence comes from Ameiurus melas, assembly GCA_012411365.1. Taxonomy (NCBI): domain Eukaryota; kingdom Metazoa; phylum Chordata; class Actinopteri; order Siluriformes; family Ictaluridae; genus Ameiurus; species Ameiurus melas. The sequence goes on from CM022779.1 coordinate 3,465,460, forward strand.
GTCCTCTGTACTGGAGAAAGCATACTTTTTTTGAGGTTCAACCTGAGTCCCAAGTTCCTCATGTGGCGAGAACAACATCTCGGTGTTGAATCACAAGTTAACTGGATCATGCTAGAATTAACCAGTCATCCAGCTTATTAAGTACACAGATGCCATGGAGTCGCAAGGACGTTTCCCACAGCACGAAGCTCACACAATGTTGAGTTCCCTTTGAAAGGGAACACTGAATCAGTGACAGTTCTGTGGGTAGAAATGCCTTGTTGATAAGGGAGGTCCGAGGAAAATGGCCAGATTGGGTAGACTATCAGGAAGTATATAGTGACTCTATAAAATAATCACTCTTTACAACTGTGGTGAGCAGAAAAGCATTTCAGCATGTGCAAAACGTCAAACTACAGGATGAGCTACAATAGCAATAAACCACATTGGGTTGCACTCCTGTCAGCCAACAATAGTAATCTGAGGCTGTCACGGGCTCAGACTCACTCAAATTGGACAGATTAGAAAAAAATAATGCCTTTTTTTAGTTTTCAACGATCCAGTTTCAATGAGCCTGTGCCTTTGATAGCACATAGTTATTGTGCATAGTTAATTAATTCCCCATAGGGATTTATTATTGTTAGATGCGTAGCAAACATAATGCACTTCCTATTGCAAAATATTATATATATATAAATAAATTAATGCAGCTCAATACTAAAATTTTAAATACTTTTAATTTCTTCACATGTTGTGCAAATATTAAAGAATAAAGTGCATAATACAGAATAGCTTTTTTGCTTTTTTTTTAGTTTTCAGTATACACGGACACTGTCACCTTTTGTGCGTATTGCTTCTCTTTAACTGAGCTTGCAGTGTCATACATTTAGTTGTTTTTCAGCAAGAAATCACCTACTTTTTCTGGCTTCTCAACTAATCAGAAAGAACCTATTACAGTGAAACTGCCTGAAAAATGATGGATGACTTATTTATCAATCTGATCAAGTTATCTGTCTGGTTCCATCTTTCTAGTTCCCCTGTTCTACAGTACAATCCCCTTTTTCCTCCTTTGTACTTCACTTCCTCTTTATTGTTATCCACCAAAGTTCCAGTGACCGAATCTTAAACTTCTTCCTCATTTTCAACACTGCCAAGCTTGTTGTGTACTTCAGTTTCTGACTCTTCACCATCAGCATCTTCCCCATCCTCAGAAGCTGGGTACATTTTCACAGCAGAATCAAATGATGCTATTGTCCTTTCATCAGCATGGACATCTTTATGCAGTGACCATTTTGTAGACTGCATAGCAGGAATTTTTATCCCTTGATAAAAAGCTCTTTCATCTGTTTCAACAATAGGTTCAGACTCATCCTCAGCTTCATCTCCTCCTTCATCTGACTCTATATTGTTTACCGAATGGATATTTACATTGTATCTGTTACTTTCCAACACCTCTGCATCTTGATTTATACTCATCATCTCTGAGATTTGTTTTGTTTTAATATTGTGTGAATTGACGACTGCTTCATCAGTGTTTTTTTCAAGTGTTTCTCCATTCACTTCGCCAGCTGTTTCTCCATTATCTAAACTTTCACTATCATCTGTTTGTTCATACACTTCTATTCTTCCATTAGCAATTTCTCCATTCTGTGCTATTTCATTTTCAGAAAGCTCTTCATCTTCTGGTTTTCTCTCATCATCTGTATCTCCATCTTCTATTGTTCCATTATCAGCTGTTTCTATATCTTCTCCTGTTTTAGCCTCAGATGTCTCTTCATTCTCTTCATTTTCAGTTCCAATGATTGATTCATCATCAGTTACTTCATCCCCTATCTGTCCGTCTGTTCTTCCATCATCATCTTTTTCTCCATCCACTGCTGTTTCAGCTTCAATTGTCTCATCAACCTTTTCCATGTCATACTCCTCTGCTGTTCCATCATCAGAAGTGTTGTCATTTGGTGTTTCTCCATCTTCTGCTCTTCCATCATCAGCTATTTCTCCAATGTCTGCTTCATCATCAGCTGTTTCACCATCTTCTTCACTTTGAGTTCTATCCATCTCTGTATCTTCTGCAGTTTCATCATTTGTTTGTTCGCCTTCAGTTTTTTGTACATTGTCAATGTTCATTTTGTCTCCAACAAACTGCTTTAAAGCTTTAGTATGTGCTTCTCCCGCTTCAACTATTTTACTATCGACTGTCTGTTCTGCTATTTCAGTTTTAGCCCCCTCTGACTCTTCTGTGCTTTCATCATCATTATTACTTTCACTTTCTTCTGTTGGTTCAGCTGTTTCTTCATCATCTGCCACTACAGCTCCAGCAGAGTCTCCATCTTCTGATGACCCATCATCATGTGTTTCTTCATATTCTGTGGCTTTCTTCATATTCTGTGGCTTCATATTCTTGGCGTTAGCTGTGACTCCATTATCTACTGTTTCATTACAAAACATTTCTTCAATTTCTGATATTTCCTCATCATCTGTATCTCTATAAACTGCCATTTCAGTGTCACCTGTCACTCCATCATCTGCTATTGCATCGTTAGCAATTTCATCATCAGTTACCTCTCCATCTTCAGAGATTTTAGCTTTAGGTGTTTCTCCATTTTCTGCTGTTTCATCATCTGATGTATTTTCTGTTATTTGAGCTTTACTTGTTTCTGCATCTTCTGCACTTTCATAATCATTGTCTTCTGCTGTGTTTGCTTCACTCGTCTCTCCAACATCTGCCACTTTGTCTACAGACATCTCTCCATTTTCGGTTGCTACATTATTATTTGTTTCTCCAATCTCGGCAGTCTTGACTTTAATTATCTCTGTTCTATCTAATGCACCATCATAAAAGTTCTCTCTATATTCAGCTGTTTCATTATCAGCTAGTTCTTCATCTGCTGCTGTTTCAGCTTTGGATGTCTTTCCTTCAGAATCTAACTCATCACTGTCTGTTTCTCCTTTTTCTGATTCATTGTTGATTGGATTAGCCTCTTCTGCAGACTCATGCTCAGTTATATCTCCATCTTCTTCAGGTTCACTGATCATTTCCTCATCGAATAAGTCATCTTCACCACTTTCTTTGCTTATTTTCTTTATAGATACATCTTCCTCATCTGACTCGTTCTTCTCATCTCTTTCTTCATTATCAGTACTTTCACTTTCACCTGCAGTATCATCTTCTTCATCTTCTAAATGCATTATTCCATCTGATTTATGTTCAGCTTCTTTTACATCCTCTATTATTTCATACTTTATTTTTGGCTCCTCTGTTGCAATCGTAGCTACTTCTTTCCCAGCTACATCCCCTTTAATTGATTCTGCTTCTACTGCTATATCAGGTTCCACTAGCATGTTCTTCCATGTAGTTTCAGTTTTAGCATCCTCATGCGTCTCTTTTTCCTCATCAGGTATTTCTCCTTCTTCTTCAGGTTCAGATTCAGAAATGTCCCCTTCTGCAGACTCATTGTCTTCACTTGTACTTTCTCCCATTGACTTTTTTTTGTCTAATGTTTTATCTTCAGCTGTCTCATCTCCTGTTTCAGCATCTGATGTTTGGACTTCAGTCGCTTTTCCCCCTGTTGATTCTCCTTCAGTTACTTCCTGTTCTCCAACTGTACCAGCCTCAATTGCCATATTATCTTTTGCAGTTCCAGCTTCTAGTATGTGCTCTTCTCTTACAGTTTCATCTTCCACAGACTCTTGTCCATCAGGCAGTTCATCACAAACTTCCTCCACAGCCTCTGACATTTTAACTTCAGTTACCATATCTGCTATTCCACTCTGAGCATTTTCCTCTTCTGCAGTTGGATCTGCATTGGCCACCTCCAGAATTTTAGTTCCATTTCTTAATTCCACATGGTCCCCAAGCTCCCCACCAACTATAGGACTTTCTTGTTCAAGAGCCCTAGAGGTATTATTGCCCTCTCTCATTGGCTGATCATTCTTCAGTTGTTCAGATTTATTTGGTTGTGTATTAGAAGCATCCTCGTTGTCAATTTCCTTCACATTTTCTTTGCTATTTGAGGGAGCTTTTCTTTCTAAATTCAGAATTTTTCTCAAATCAAAGTCTGTCATCATTGGAGCATGTTGAGCAAAATTTAGGACCTCCATTGCTAATGTAGGCTTTGATGATGTTTTCTTTTTCAGGCAAGTGTCACATGGGCAGTATTCATCATCATTTCGTTGATTACCAAAATCAGTCATCAGTATTCCTGATCCTGTATCTATGGACTGGTTGAGATGTACTTTTAGACGTCTGCGCCTTTGTTCGTTTAAAATACTTGATTCACGTGACATGGTTTCTTTTGGTGGTCTAGGTCTTCCTGTATGACCCTGGAATTTTCTGAGTTCGTTGTTTATGCTGGCTTGTATTCTTTTATGAACTTCATCTCTTAATTCACATATCATGGCATCAAGCTGCTCATTGTCATTCAAGTTCCAACGTACTTTAAATTCAGCCATTGCAGTGATATAATGTGTCATAAACTGCTTTTCTATTTTATTTAACAGGTTCAGAACCCAAACAGGATCGGGATCTTGTGAAAACTTTTCTGTTAACTGAGCCGTTTGCTCTAATGATGGGGATTCTGAACTTGTGTCTTCATCATGGTCAGTTAGCTTTTGATTAGAATTACTGTCATTTCCAGAGTTCTTGTTTGATATGGATGCTGTGTCAGGTGGCTCTCTTGGACTATAATCGTTTCTTATTGTAAAATCTGAGACAGCTGAAAGAATGTTGCTGTCTTGCAAATTTTCTTCTGCCTCATTCTCTGGTGTCCACTGTACGCGACTTGCAATATCTGGGGTAGCTGAATTCGATTTTGTTTCTATCCCTTTGAAAACGGTCTCAGTTTTATCAATATCATGTACCTTTGTCAGTATCTCAATATCTTCACCCTCTGTATTAGTTCGAGATTTTTGAGTCACTGTACTCTCATTAACACTACTTGTTCCAGAGTCTTGAGAGTTACTGGTAATATCTACCCCTGAGGATGGCTTGACATTGAATTCTTGTTGAGTGTTAAATGTGCTTTTTTGTGTGATGGCTACACTGTCAGAAGTGTCACAAAGCCAAAGGGACTGAAGCGTGTCCATGAGATTATTGTACTTTTCAGCTTTGCCATTTACATCTTTGGGATCCAAATCTAGCAACTGAAGGTTTACAAGGCTATCTAAAAATCCTCTTGCTGACGTGCTAAGTTTTCTTCCATACACAGGAGATACCTCTGGTAAACTATTACATCTGTCAAGTTTGGGACTAAGTAAAATTCTCATAAGCTGGACAGAAGAAGGGACATCAGGAAAAGTGCAGGGTTGAATGTTTTCTACAACTGCAAGGTCTTTGGCAGTTTCCTTCACATCACCTACTTTGCTCTCATTATTCTCAATTTCTTCAACTCCTAGTTGTTCATTTTGTGGCCTGAGCACAGCTGCATCAATATCTCCCTTACTTCCCTTCCCTCCTTCACACTGTGTCACTGTTCCTGACATCTTTAATAGTTCTTCTACCTCACAGTTCTCATGGAATTCATCTCCAACAACATATAAATCCAGTGGAATATTCTTCAACCATTCATACACTACTTCAGTAGGAGAAGAGCTCGGTAAGATAGATGGGACTAACTCAGATGAGTTATTATCCACCTCCTGTGTCATAGAGCTGCTGCTGTGTCTGTAACTGGAGTTACTGTTTTTTTCACTTTTGTTATCATTGATGTCCCTGCTACAATCTGTAGCATCCAGGGACCCATTACAGGTTCTACCACATACATTTAAATCTCTGGTTGTATTCAATTTGTTGGCATTTTCATTTGCGGGAGATGATCGACGATTAGAGACATCAACGGAAATAACAGGCTCGTTATCTGTTGAAACTGAAGTAATAAGCACAGCTGTTGAGTGCAGCCTTGAAATCTCTCCCTCATCACTTGAAAGATTGCTTTTTGACCGTTCACCTACACTGTTACATTTTGCATTAGCTTTAGTACTTTGTCCATTTACTTCCAAATGTAACAATGTATTGGACATATTACTTTTTGGTCTGTCAGTCACTGCTGGAGAATTTCTGTCTTTAGTTTTAGATGAAGCAAAATCTGAATGAGCAGACCTGCTACACAAACTGCGACTGGAAGATTTCTTTGGGTTCTTTTTTGCAGATTTTTTGTTTGCCATCTCATTGTCTGTTATTGGCTGGGAAGAGTTCTTGTGAGTACATTCAGATTCCTTGGATTTGTCTGCGACAATGGTCTCTGCTGTCAATGAACTTTTAGCTCTGTCATCTGGTGTTTGCATGCATTGCTGAATTTTGTTTTTAGTCGTTTTTGATGAATCTTTGCAATACACATCAGTTTTTGACTTTAATTGTGGAGTAGAATTTACTGAGGCCAAAGACACACTGTTGTCCTCTTCAGCATAATCAACATCATATTCCTCTACAATCCCAATGGATACTGAAGTGCTTGCTGGAGTTAAAACTCTTTCAGAAGTGTGGTGAATTGAACCAGTATTCGATTTTTTAGACAAAGCACTGGAAGCTCGCTCTTCATTATTAGCATTATTTAAGTTTTCTGTCACAGATATCTTTAAACCAGACAGCACACTATCAGATTTTTCATTCGAACTTACACCGTCAGTTTGTCCACCAGCCAAAGCTGAAATATTAGATTTAGATGATACACTGGATTTGGGAGACATGTCAGACATATCCCAGGCTTCCTCAGATTTTACAACAACCATTGGAGAATTATTTGATATTATAGAAAAGTCAAATTTTTCATCTTTGGCAGAACTATTAGATTTAGGAGAAATGATGCCTAGACGTATTTTGTCCATTGGCCTGTTTGATTGTGTATCTGACTCCTTTGATCTGACTGAGGTGTTAGATTTAACAGAGCGTGCACTAGGAGATCTTTCTACCAATTCTTGCTTCTTTTTCTTTGATGTTTTAGATGTATTTGATTTTTCAGACATGGCACTTAGAGTTCTCTCTGTATGTTGATTTTCCATTTCTGCATTAGATACAACTGCTAAAGATTCATACTTTTTAGATCTTGCAGACATATTGGAGTTGGGTGAGGCTGAAACGGAAGTTCTTTCATGCTTTTCTTCACATTCATTCTTAGATTTGTCCATCTTTGAGTTTTTAGGTTTTATAGAAACCTTAGATTTTTCTGACATGGTGGCTGGTGCTCTTTCCTGGGTTAGGTCTTTGGACTTGTTGGATAGAGAGGACATTTGAGATTTAGAAGACATAGCACTTGCAGCCCTGTCATCTTTTGTTTCCTCAAATGCACTTTCAGTTTCCTTAAGTAAATCTTCAGTTGATCCTGTATTATCTACCCCATCAGGCGCAAGGTTAGATCTATCTGAAAGAATGGATGTACAAGACATGGCGCTTTGTGCTCGTTCTCTATTGTCTCTAGATCTTTGAGATCTTACTGACAATGCATTTTGTGATTTTCTACTAGTTTGTTTTCTTTCTTCCTCCTCATGTTCACATGGGGCATCAGAATCTACTGACCTCTTAGATTTAACTGATATACTGGATATAATGCCTGCTGAGCTCTCTTCTGAATGGTCACATACTTGTACAGCTTCTGAAGTCTTACATTTTTCTGATTTTTTGGATTTTGCACTTAGAGGTGTTTTCTCTTTTTCCCCCATACCCATTTCCAACATTTCTGCCTTGTTTGATTTTGTAGGGGTATTTGACTTTGTGGACATTGTGCTAGGAGCCTGCTCTTTTGAGTTGTCTTCAAAATCACCAGACTTGTCCAGTGTAGCCTCGGTTTTAGTTTTAGTTTTCTTAGATAGGACTGACTCACTGGGTTTAGAAGACATAACCCTTGTTATGTATCTGTCTTGCAATTGCTCTGTCTTTTCAGTTGTAATATCATCTTTTTCATCTCTCAGTTGGGATTTTGTTGATCTTAGAGAAACAGCAGATTTAGAAGACATGCCACTTGAGGGTCTTTTTAACCTTTTCTCCTCTACAACATCTGCTTCTTCAGGGGCCACTAGTGAAATCTTTGATGCATTTGACCTTGATGAGGTATTGGACTTATTGGACTTATTGGACTTTGCGCTTGGAGCACGGTCCTCTGTTGCCTTTTCTACTACATTACTATCATGTGGGCTGATATCCAAAATATTTGATGTTTTAGATTTTACAGAAACATCCGATTTAGAAGACCTGACACTTGAGGGTCTTTTTAACCTTTTCTCCTCTACAACATCTGCTTCTTCAGGGGCCACTAGTGAAATCTTTGATGCATTTGACCTTGATGAGGTATTGGACTTATTGGACTTTGCGCTTGGAGCACGGTCCTCTGTTGCCTCTTCTACTACATTACTATCATGAGGGCTGATATCCAAAATATTTGATGTTTTCGATTTTATAGAAACATCAGATTTAGCAGACATGACAGTTGGTACTCGCTCTTTTAACAGTTTATTATCCATGTCTACTGGTGTTCCATCCGATATTTTTGCTGTTATTGATTCGACTGATATGTTGGTTGACAAAGAAATTGTTAGACTTTCAGAAGACTGTACTTTCACAAGTTTTACAGGAGTGGATTCTGATATGCTAGATTTTACAAACATGGTGCAAGGAGATCTGTCTTCTATTCGGTCTTCCATTTCTCTCAAATCAGAGGTCTCCAGGTCTGATATTTTTGATGATCTTGATATCTTTGACAACGCACAAGGCATTACCTCCTCTGTCTGGTCTTCAGTCTTATTATCTAGTAGTTCTGAAACTGTTGACTGTTTTGAGATTGTAGATGCATTGGAATGTACAGTCATTACACTCTGGGCACGTTCCCCGTTTTGTAGTTCGGGTGTAGTTGTTTCTTTGCATGCCACCTCTGACAATCTGGACCTACTTGATCTTACAGAAGCATTTGATTTAGGTGACATGGCAATTGCTCCTTTCTCTTCATGAGTGACATCAGCTGATTCTTCAGTTTTGTTTTTTGCATATCCTACAGTTGGATCTTTCAAATTCCCAAATTCTTGTTCAGCTACAACACAAGTTTCCGATATAGTTAAGTCTGCATGTGGATTTGGTGGTGTAGACATGGTATTTGATCTTCCCTTTTCATTTGTTTGAGAAGTTTCTATAGTATCATCTGAAGTATCATCACATGTTTTTGCCAAATCCGATACTGATTTTAGAGCTCTCACGTCAGTTTCTGTATCGAGGACATCGGTTTCATCTAAGACATTTTCTGATTGATTAATTGCCTCCAATTTCTCTTCAGCTGTGTAATCTGTTGATTCTTTATGTTGACACCTATGTGATGTAGAAGAAGGTGTGTTGTTTTTATCTTGGTCCACATTTTCCTGTGTTTCTGTGACTACAAACTTTCTGAAAGTTTTTGATTTCACCGAACAACATGAAGCTGTGCTTGATGACCTAGGTGATAATGACTGCTTTGGAGACCCCGGTGGTTTACAAGGTGTGAATGAATATGAGCTCACTACAGCATTTTTGGTTTGTTCATCATTCTCCTTATTACTTTGGGATGCTCTGGAATGACTTGGAGAGAGATCAGTTTCCTCATTATCTTCATCCTCTTTAAGAGATGCCAGGATATCTGAAGAATTGGTTTCAACTGATAAAGGCCTTTCATCTTCTGTTGAAACCTGGGTAATCGGGACACTCATCTGATCTTGCTTTAAATCTTTAGATGGAACAGGTCTTTTCTCCTCTTCAGCAAATCCATGAATGCTTTCATTTTTTCCATACTTCTCATCAGTATAGCTTGCTTTCTTTGCCTTTGCACAAACTGAATACACTTCACTACGACTAGAGCAACGACTAATGGTACAGTATTGAACTGTGGTGTCACCCTTTCCCCCCTCCCCAACAGTCTGCTGAATGCAGGTTGCCTTTTCTACTACCTGCTCAGTGTATTCCTCACATGACGTGGTATGCACACTATCGACAGATCCCATTTTGCCTTTTATTTTATATGATGGTGCACTTGAGCTAGTGGACCCAATGTGTCTCAGTGTTTCCGGTTCACTACGGGCTGGATTTTTCCAAATGTCATACTCCTGACAGTGAGTGCAGCAGTGTTGACAGTGTGGCGCATCCAAATGCTTCTGGTAAAGTTTGGTAACGTAAACGTCATCAGCTTCACTAGCAGACAGGGACTCTGCCTCTGAGCAACTTTCACCGTGGTCATATTGGGGATAGTACACATTGTCTTGTCCCGGAAAGGACACATTAAAAGTGCATGAGGATTTCTTAATCTCAGTAGAGCAGTGCAATGTCTCATCATTTAGCAGTCGAAAGCGAACTTTCATTTCCATTGACAAGCTACCATCTTTATTGACAAGCACCCGCTTCTCGATGTCATCATCCAGCATATTTTTTCTGGCTTTAGGAAAAGGACCTGGTGGAATGCTTTTCTTGGATTTTAGTCCAAAGTTGACTATAAATGAAAGAGACATATGACAGTAAATATAGGTGTGAGGATTTGTGGTATATGTTAATAAACATAATGTTGGGTGCAAAAACTACATGAATTTTCACTCATTTGGATCATTCTTCAGTACTGTAACTCTAATAAGCTCTTAGTCAAGTCAACACTTTGTTTATTTTTCAAAAGGAAGAGGATTTAAAAACAACAACAACAACAACAACAACAACAGTTGCCACGATTATATGTTCTGTCATTTGGCAACTGGGTGAATTATATTTTGGTGAATATTAAATAACTGTATGTTATTCATTAACCTTCAGCTTATGTTTTATACAATAATAGATATATAACATATCAAATGTGAAAACAGTTCAGACTGCAATGCATTTCCATTTCCAGCAAATAACCTTTTTAATTTTACCTTTTAATGTAGACACTAAAAGACCAGCTTTTCAACTAAGCAACTTTAATTGTATCATAAATTTCGCGTTTCTGATTTCCGATCAGAAAATGCTTGTATTCAAAATATTACTTAACATACCATTTTTCTTGTACCCTTGATCCTCATTGCAGGTACTGGACTGTGACTTCAAGATAAGTTTTGGAAGTTTATCTTCAGAATTTTTCTGGAAACTGTCCAATAAATGTGGGTGGAAGGGTTCACGACCCACACAAACCAAGATACTGGGGCCCTGTAAGAGATTCTGAACACTGTCGACCTGAAAAAGAGTACAGCATTTTAGATGTGTAAAAAGGTTAGATTAGCAAGCAGGAAAAAGGATACATTCAGAATAACTTTATGTGTTTCACTAGAAAGGGGAAAAACATTAAACTATCCTAGGACATGGTGAGGAACTACAGCATAGTGGATTAAAACCATACACATTGAATGCTGCCAGGAAGTGCAAACATCTGTGCTACTAATTTCCTCACACTGTCTCACTAATCATTTCAACAGCGGGTTAATACCAGCAATGATATTTATATATCAGCCTACTTATAAAAATAATTAGCATGACACATATAAGATGGTGATTCTGTTGAATACAGCAGTTATCTTGTATTTTTTATAGAAATAGTCAGGCATAGTGTCTATGTTTTGATATACAGTGCCTTGCGAAAGTATTCGGCCCCCTTGAACTTTTCAACCTTTTGCCACATTTCAGGCTTCAAACATAAAGATATAAAATTTTAATTTTTTTGTGAAGAATCACCAACAAGTGGGACACAATTGTGAAGTGGAACGAAATCTATTGGATTTTTGACACTTTTTTAGCAAATAAAAAACTGAAAAGTGGTGCTTGCAAAATTATTCGGCCCCCTTGCGTTAATACTTTGTAGAGCCACCTTTTGCTGCGATTACAGCTGCAAGTCGCTTGGGGTATGTCTCTATCAGTTTTGCACTGTATTTTTACATTGTTTCAGTGTGATTAACATATTTATGCAATAACATAGTATTAATTTACATATTCACAAAAGCATTCAGTCTACAGTATGCAAATAATAAGGTGATATGTGTTATATGAGATATAATTAAATAATAGCTGAAGTTCATTGAGGTGAATAGGATGATGAACTGAATTAGAACTCAATGTTGCTGCTGCTCACATTAGTATTGTTATTATTATTTAAGTATGGATAATGGTACCTTGGGTATGATAATGTTAATATGTATAAAGCAACACGCAACTGATCAATCGTTTCACTGCGGCTCAAAATTGTTACTCATGTAAATATTAGAATATATCAGAAGTAGCATTTTACTTTTTAATGCCAAATATGCTTGCTTTGAAAAGAATACCCTTGAAAGATACGATTCTGAGCACCTCACACGGTATGTTTTCAAGGCATTGACCTGGTTCTGTTGGTTCAAAATAGCTCTGATTTGAGCAAGATTAATAGTTATTCTCAGCATGCTGGAATATCAGTACTGGAGAAAATTAAAATACAATGCAAAATACAAACATACAATATATTAGATGGTTCAAGCAACAACCATCAAGAGTAAGGCTGAAATGAAAAAGAAATATCTTTTAAATGTCTATTAAAAAAATTCTGACTTATATCTTTTGAATTTTATATCTGCAAGTATTCCTCCTTTCACTAAGTTGTTCAAGACCATTTTACTCTTGAAACCATTCTAGAACTAGCTAGCACCTATAGTCTATCCATCTAAATAACATTCTTCAATATAATCTAGAAAGCAGATTAAAATCCAAAGCATATAGAAGAACTGTATAAATAAGAAAATTATAATTATATAACAGCTTAAAACATAAGCTACACTATTGAGCAGCAACATAACAGCAGTAGTAACACAACATATGTCAGGTGACACATTTTGTTGTGTACCACTTAATTCTGCAATATCCTATAGCTTGCTCTCCATGGTCAACTTTTAACTGCTGTCAACAAAGTTGTGTCTTGAGCCTTTGTAAGATTTACTGCTGCACTGCACTTGTGCCATTTCTACTGGCATTTTTGTATCAATCAGGCCCCTGTGGAGAGGTGTGTTCTGCTTTACAGCATGTTTTCTCTGGGAAGTACATGCCTGTAGCCAGAAATGCCAAGCAAAAGCCAGAGAGGTCGGCTGAGTTCAGTCCTGATTAGCAGGAAAAGCCTGGATCAGCTCCAGACATGTTCTACACTACCGACCAAGTCCTTACTTAAAGCAACAGCCCTCTAACTTTGCCCTCAATGACAGGGTGAAAGTTTTTATTAATTAAAACCTCATATTTACCTGTGTGGAAATACTTTTTTTGTATTTTACTTATTGTAGTTTGTGGGATGAGAAGTAAAGTGTATTCAAGATTGTAACACTACTATCACTATTAGTGTCTATTTCTTCTCTGTTTCTCATCTTACTCCTCTTGTACTAGACATTCACAATGAACCTGAGGCTTCCCACCTCAGGCCACAATTTCCTTCTATCTTCCTAAATCACCCTCTGGCGTTGGTTATTCCCTCTTGTACAGTTTATTTATAGCACTCACCTTTGTGTTATGCTGTACTCTTTTAACATTAACTTAACTAGGCTTGGTAGTACAATACTATAATTTGTGTCAATTAGAAAAAGCTAAAAGATGTTACAAGGAATTAGAGATAATAAACAATGTAACTGTAGACTAAACAACAGAACACTTTACAGTTTTCACCACAAGAGGCCTCTGTATTGCAGTGGGTTGTTTCTGCATTACTAGATAGATTATTTATATAAAGCAACTGCAACTAAGGCATTCCATTTCTGTTGTCTTCACTCATACATTATGGCTCAATAAATTAACAGTGAACAAATGTACAATTAGGTAAATACATATGACTCAAACACAAGACATGTCTGCTGGATTTCTTTTTTTCTTCAAGAGGCAATAACCCCATCTTGCCCATGTCATAATTTTTTACACTCAAGAAAATTTAGCCACAATATGAATATACAGGGCATCTCAAAAGTCTCCATACATAGGGTAAAGTAACACTTTCTAGTTAAAAAAATAATAAAATGATATTATATTTATATATTTATTTCGGATAGTCTTTAAGAATGCCTTTGACAAAAGAAGAGTGCATTGAAATCAGACTCATGGCTGGATCGGGAAGCTGTTGCAAGGTTGCAATGGACTATCACTGAAAACATGGCAAGAACATCACACATGATACTGTTGCCAGCTTATTAACTTATTCACAAATTCAAAAACACTGGAAGTGTTGTGGATGCAAACATAGTCCCCTGTGTATGGACACTTTTGGGACACCATGTATATCTCATGTAACTAAACCCATACAAATCTACAGAACACCCACAGTAAGCAGTCTTACTTTGTGGCCATCCAGTGTGTACAGCTTTCTGATGAGACACTGCATGAGTTCAGAAACATCATCCATAAAGACACCAAGGCTGTGCAAAGGCTTGCGGTACAGCAGAATGGTTTTTTGGATGGACGGGTTACTATTCTTCACAAGCACAATCGTCTTGCAGTGCCGGCGGGTGTGGCATTGGTGGTGATGGCTGTGGTGGTGATGTGCAAGACCATCTACTGGATCATCCTCTGGTCGCATGGGCCTTCTGGGTGTATGCTGTTGGATTGGGCTTTCGGGGTTGGTACCATGAAGCAGACTGATTTCCTGAGATTTCTGAAGTCACTGGCTTGGCCTGCTGGGATTCTGGACACAGGGAGCATCTATAATTCTCCAGTTGCTCCCAATGTGTTGAGGTGAAAGAGCTTCTGTGAGGTAATGCGAAGTTATGCCTAGGAGGTAAAGATGGCTTTTCCACAACAGCATCAAAACACTGAAAGCTGTGCTTGTGGGACGTCATCATGCCCAGTGGTTAAAAGCATCAATGAGTTAGGGGTCCTGAGCCAAAAGTAAGAGTCACATCAGAACAGGGCAGGTTATTTTACTCTGGGAGGCAGGTGTTGTTATTTTCCTCCTACACATCTGTAGCCAGACAGTCCACATACACCCACTCTGTTCTCTGAAAAAAATAGCAATTAGTTTAGGTAATTAAGGTTTTAAATTAGTGTGTGTTATTTGATTTTAGTGATATGTCCTATGAAACAGAATAATTAGAATAAAAATAATAAAAAGAGCACAAAACATGCATGCATTCATCTCCGATTATCAGTTTATCCACTTTATCCTGACCAGGGTGATAATCCAGGAAGACTGGGTATGAGATGGGAATAGACCCTGGATGTTATGCTAGTTCATTGTGCACATATGCTTATAGAAGTTATAGAAGGGTATTATTTATAATTGCACTATCTGGTGTCGCCCAGATGAAGATGGGTTCCCTTTTGAGTCTCATTTCTCTCAACCTTTCTCACATCATCTCAGGGAGATTTTTCTTGCCACCATCACCTCTGGCTTGCTCATTGGGGATACATTTATCAATTTAAAATTTAGATCTGAAATTTATATATTTCTGTAAAGCTGCTTTGTGACCATGTCCAATGTAAAAAGCTCTATACAAATAAAACTGAATTGAACTGAATTGAATATGCACACCTAGGGATAGGTTTGAGTAGCCAATTGCTTATTCAACCATGTTTTTGAGAGGAAACCCATGTGGACACAGGGAGAAAATGCGAAACTCTGCACAGACAGTAGCCTGAGCTCAGGATCGAACCAGTTACTCTGAACCTGTGAGGTAACAATGCTTTATTCTGCGCCAGTGTACTAAAAAAGTTCACTCAACCCTGATATAGCCCTGATATATCTTCAAGCCTAATGAGATTAAAGATTACTTCAGAGATTCTGTGAACACAAAATGTTTTCCTGTTCTTAAACAGATTAGCAGTTGGCGTTTAGGACAAACTTAAAAAATGTTTACTACTTGTTTACAAAAAGAGACATTTATAATAATAATAATAATAATAATAATAATAATAATAATAATAATAATAATAATAATAATAATAATAAAAAATGAATAAAAAGTTATACATAGTAAAAAGCTTATATATTTTTTGTTATGTTTCTGTACTTTTGTATATTATGGTTATTTATGCTATAAATTAAACACAAATAATTGTAAGGTAATTTCACTAATTGTAAAGCCAGAGCTAGCAAACACAAAACAAATGAAAGCAAATTACATTAAGTATTAAGTGATGCTTGATTCCTGTGCTTCAGCCAAACAACCCACTGAAGTATAAGAGATGAGAGACTAAAATTATCAAAGGATTAAAAAGCAGATATGTACAGTCAGGGAAAAAAGTATTTGATCCCCTGCTGATTTTGTGCGTTTGTCCACTGATAAAGAAATGATCAGTCAATGATAATGATAATTTTAATGGTAGGTTTATTTGAACAGTGAGAGACAGAACAACAACAGAAAAATCCAGAAAAACGCATGTCAAAAATGTTATAAATTGATTTGCATTTTAATGAGGGAAATATGTATTTGACCCCTCTGCAAAACATGATACTTGGTACTTGGTAACTACTTTTAATTTTCAATGCCCTGGCTAAAGGAAGGAGGTTCTCACCCAAGATTTGACGGTACATGGCCCCGTCCATCGTCCCTTTGATGCGGTGAAGCTGTCCTGTCCCCTTAGCAGAAAAACACCCCCAAAGCATAATGTTTCCACCTCCATGTTTGATGGTGGGGATGGTGTTCTTGGGGTCATAGGCAGCATTCCTCCTCCTCCAAACATGGCGAGTTGAGTTGATACCAAAGAGCTCCATTTTGGTCTCATCTGACCACCAGAGGACAACTGGGTGAAAGTGTTGTGTTCATATGAGACCAAAATGGAGCTCTTTGGCATCAACACCGCATCAAAGGGACGATGGACGGGGCCATGTACCGTCAAATCTTGGGTGGGAAAAAATCGCTTTTTTTTTGGTAGATAAAGGAAGACTTTTTTTGTATGTAAAGGAAGACTTTTTTATATTAAAACATAATGAAGGCTGCTGGGTTTTGTTTAGAAAAAAAGGGGGGGAAAAATAAGAAGCAAGTTTGAGAATCAGAATCTCCAGAAGAATTGGGACAGATTCTTCAAGATGCTCAATGAAAATTAGCAGCTAATTTCCTTATAATACTGCACAAGTTCCTTATAATACTGCATAAGTTGTAACTGAGTACAATAATAAAAAAATAGGGTATGCTTCCAGTGTTGGGAAAGTTAATCAGGAAAGTAATCCACTGCAGATTACTAATTACTACTTCAAAACTGCAATTTACTTTCAAGTTAACCTATCAAATCTACAAAAATACACTACAAAGTGAATCTTGTAGTTCTTTCAGTAATTTTAATGCACGTCAATGTATGACATGATCATAAAAAGTGGAATTTATCATACAACTTGCCTCGGGTGTTGTCACTGTTTGTAGGATCTAGGCTTGAAGTTTCTAACTAGGCTAGTTTGGTGTCGATAACCAAGGGGAGACATAGCTAATCCATCATTGTATGGGTTTAGCTGCTACAGAGCCATGCAAAGTACATTATATTTCCTTATGCTCTGCTCATATCTTGTTCATGTAAACTGGAACTCATAGACATTTACACACCTTGTTTTGATGCTCAGCATCAGAGGATGTTACTGTTTCAGTTTCAACCCCTTTACCGGTTATATATTTTTTTTTAATCAGCATATTTTTAATCAGTCCATTTTTCCTCACACTGACTGTGAGCTAGTGTTTGGCAGATCTGAGACCCATTCAGCCAATAAGACACAAGTGTTTCCATGTATTGTCCTGTAAACCCTGTCTGATTTAATGCCTTCGTTCGCTGAAGATATAAAATTAAAACAAAGTCTTCTTTTACTGTTGTTCAGTTACATAGAGACAAACTGCTCCTAGTGGAGAATTATTCAGGGCTACAGCCCTGAGTGCCCAGGCCTGGTGATGCACCTTTCAGCTGCGAAAAACGGGATTCATTTTAAAAATACATTTTATTTAATATTCTTTTCTTAACAATAAATTTATATGCAAGTAACCATTTTGGTGACATCAGTAACTATAATCAAATTACATATATTGAAAATGTAATGCATTACTGTGTTATCAGAAAAGGTCATTAGATTACATTAACGCATTACTTTGTAGCGTTATACCCAACTCTGGTTGCCTCACCAAATATTAACTTTGTTTAGTTTATTACTGTTTACTGCTATGCATACTTTTTTATGCAGAAATGTTCATTAATGTTCATAAATATAACTTCACAGCAGTTAGGTTCACTCCACTATATTGATTGGACAAGCGATGTTCCAAGAGTGCTGATATTTAGTACAACAGCACGAAGTCATTTCATTATTCAATGTCACTCTGCTTGTCTGTGTTCACTACATAAAATTCCACATTCTACCAATAGTTTGTCAGTCTGTGTGTAGGTTGCATGGCATCATACACTGTGCTGACCAGTTATGACTTCTTTGGGAACTGTTTTCATTGCTGGAGCAAAACTATACAAAATATTTAGCTATATTGCATCTGAAATGTCAGTTACTGTACATATATAAATTTCTTCATTTAAAGAACTGTTTTATAAACGCAATATCAATAGTGCAATCATTCTGTTGTACTGAATAATTACACTGCATACTTACTTCTGTGATATTCAAATATCTTAAAAACTTAAAAACTGTGTGTTAATTAGACTTCAGACAAAGACTATCTGATTTTCTGATATTATTCTCAGGAGAAACAAAAAAAAAAAAAAAAATTTTTTACAAATGTTGACAAACCCTACAATTCCAAAAGTTGTTACAGTAAATGTTTTTTTTTGGTTAACTTACCATTAATTTTCTGAAATGCAATTTTATAAAATTTTAAATATGCACGAAATGATTCACAATAAAGTACTCACTGTGTAAACAACCATGGTGTTTCAGTTGCTAAAGAAATTAGACAAACCGGTCCACAGATGGAATGACTGTCTTAAAATATTCCTACGTGCAGTGAGGAAGAGCTGCAGCAAACACCAGGTTCAAAAGCATTGCTTCATCTGAGGGCTTCCCTGCCCATCTGGGCCTTGAGATGCTAAGGATAGAACTAAAAGCCCTGCTAATCACCCTGATGGTATTAAAATCTGCTGAGGCTCTGAGCACATGGCAAGCCCTACACCATTCCGTAATGAAGCAACATTTGGTGCAGGTCCTGACAAATTAGAATTAATGACAGCAGACAACAAAGCATTTGAGAGTAAGTAACAAAACATAAGTAATTGGAGCATGCTTACATATGTGAATAATTCAACTAATGACAAGCTCAGGCACACATGTCACCTTTCTAGTAACTTATCAAGCAAGAACTCAAATATATCAGTGACAGCAACAAAGACCATGGAAGAGCATAGTAGTGGATGACCCAAGAATGCTTTCAATCATGAAGCATTTTACATTTACGGTAATTGGCGGACGCCCTTATATAGAGTGACTTACATTTATCTCATTTATATAACTGAGCATTTGAGCAGTGGCAGCTTAGTAGTGCTGGGATTTGAACTCACAACCTTCCATTCAGAAGTCCAACATCTTAAGGGAAACCCAGCTGTTAAATATAGTTTTGTCAAAGTAATTGTGTAAAGACTGCCAGGAGAGAAAAATTCTAAGGGTTTACCACAAGACACAATCCACTAGCATTTTTTTGAAGGGGGAAAGGGAATTTGGGAAAGGGAAGGAAAAGTGCTTATTCACCAATGAGTCTCCATTCCTATAGAGACACATTCTGTATGTAACTTATCATAAGGAACTTGGACAAGCAAAAGATGTTTATATATATATATATATTTTTTTTTTTTTGGAGGGTCCCCGTCTGAGTCAGACGAACACTCTGACAAAAGAATTAAGAATAAATAGACACCTATAGACCTTTCAGGGAAGATCACTGGTTAAAAAAGACAGGAAAGGTTTATATTTAGTGATGATTCAGTGTTTAAGGCCCTGAACAAAAGCACCTTCCATGTGAGTAAAGGATGAGTAAAGAAACTGCAGCTCTCAACTGGAATGGGTTTCCTTCTGTTTATTCACTTTTTCACTTTCTCAACAAGAGACCTAGTTGTCAGGCCCAACACGTGTCACTCGGGCTTAGCCACTGCTGCCTCTGTCAGTACGTCAGACCTGATTACTAAGAAGTTCTTAAATGAGCTCCTGCTATGTTTGTCGTTGCCCTTTCTTTATTTTACCCCTTGGATGATGCTTTATATTCATAATTGAAGAGTGAATTTGTGTACCTGCTTTTTGATGCCCATTGAGAAACTACAGTAAGAATTTTTAAATGTATTTTTTGCCTTCTTATTTCAGTAGAGATTTGTTTTTCCTAGAAAAATGCATGTCTGTACATTTCCATTAAAAGTGGACGTTGAAATAAGACAATCAATATGGCCAAAAGGTTAGGTAAAAACTTAAGACTATAAATAACACTAAAGTGTTATCACATTTAAATTTCTGTGATATGTCATACTAAATAAAATGCTAAAAAAAAATACTATACTAACTATTAGTGTAGAAACCCTAACCTCACTAATCTGTCATGCAATTTAAATAAGCCATGGCAAGTACAATGCATCACACACAATGTACATTATTTCCTCACTGTTACATTTTCTGTTATCTCATTTTGTAAGGTCTGTTTGTTTTCAAAATAAATTTGCTGTACAATCTGAAACGAGTTTTTCCAACAACCTACCACTGATTAGTGGTTAAAATTGAAACAATTCAATTTTACAAGCAATCACACCCATGGCTCGAAAATCTGCAGTCAGTCATTGTGTGGAATTCGTTTCCATGATGAAGTTTCCAAGCTTGGGCAGAAATTTTGGAGGTATGGCTTTGTGTGTAATATAGGGAGCCATCGGCCTTTGTGTAATTGGTGCTACAGCTAGTGCTGAACCTGTTCAGAACAAATGACAAAATAGGCATAATGAATGTACTGTAACTTCAACTACTGTATGAATATAACTAACAGGTATTCCTAAACACTTTACCCTACCTAAAGTGTCTATCTAGCTAGCTAGTTTATTGCTAGCTGGGTATTCCAGTTGAACAATGTTTTATAGCCAAACTTAATTTTACCCAATATTTAGAACTGCTGTAGCCATAACTTTTTATTAAGGTTTATATAATTGAAGTGTTGTACATATGAAAATATTTCTGAGACCTCAGCTAATCTAAATTGACTAATTAAAATGAATGAATGAATGAATGAATGAATGAATGAATAATGTCTCTGATGTCTAAAGTGATAGTAAAAAGTGTAAAGTAAGTGACAGCTGATCGTCCTTGCAGTGGAAAATTACATGTAACCGGGTGTGTCCCCAGATGGGATCAAGAACTTGCAAATGCCTTGTTGGAAGAGTAGAGTAACATCTCACAGCAAGAACGGACAAATCTGGTGCAGTCCATGAGGATGAGATGCACTGTAGTGCTTAAAGCAGCTGGAGGGCACCAGATACTGACTGTTACTATTAATATTGACCCTCTCACCCTCCCCCCTTATATATATATATATATATATATATATATATATATATATATATATATATATATATATATATATATATATATATATATATATATATATATATATATATATATATATATATATATAAATGGGGGAGAATACTTATGTAATCACAACTTTAACAATTTATATTTTTAGCTTTCAGACAAATGTCAATAAATGAACTCATTAAAGATGAGATTTTGATTAAATCTAAACAAGAATAAAGAAAAATAAGTTATTGTTTAGAAATGGCCAATTCAATGACCTTAATACAATAGAAATGTTATGGACGGATCTGAAGCAAGCAGTTCATGTGAGGAAACCCAACAACATCCCTGAGTCGAAGGTGCTCTGTACTGAGGAATGTAATAAACTTCCTCCAAGCCGATGTACAGGACTGATCAACAGTTACCGGAAACGTTTCGTTGCAGTTATTGCTGCAAACAGGGGTCACACCAGATACTGAGTGTTCACATACTTTTGCCACTCACTGCTATGTAATATTGGATCATTTTCCTCAATAAATAAGAGGCCAAATAAAAATATTTTTGTTAAATTGAGGTCTTTTTATGTACTTTTAGGAAAATCTGATCATTTTTTAGGTCATATTTAAACAGAAATGTAGAAAATTCTAAAGGGTTCACAAAATTTCAAACACCAATGAAGATCCACTTTCTCTTTTTTTTTTTTTTTTTTTACAATATTAAAAGTTATAGCACTTAGTTCAGTTACTGTAGCAAAATATTCATTGTGTTCAAAATGAAAGTGACAAAAACCAATGACAGATTCACAGTGGTTGTGGTGCCTCAGAAAGCGTGCCAGCACAGTTTCTTTTGCAGGTGAAAACAACAGACCAGCTCCAAAGCAGAAGAAAATAGGCATGAGCTGTATCCAAAAAATATGAATGTATCCAAATGTATGCAAAGTTATGGCCACATAAGGATAAAATCTAGGTAATAAAAAGTGCACAAGCCTTTATGTAATTAATGTTACAACACTCAAAATAAGCATATGTAATACTATGCGTTAATTAAAGCCTGGTCTGTACACCAATGAACATTAGTTCAACAATAATGCATAATGAATATACATTGTGTGTGACAAAAACAACTATAACGTAAATTAGTTCTTGTCCTGTAATAGGAAATTTTATTAATGTGAAGCTGATTACACAATTAATCCTTTGTGTTTCACTTTCAATTATTATTACAGATTGAAAAATGTATGATGCTACATGTGGCCACACGTAATTGGTTGGTCAGCTCAGAATGTAACAGAAGACAATAAAAGAAGCAGGGAATCATAATATTATTTTAAATAAAAACATACATTCTTAACAGTGTATTTTGTATTTTTGTCTGAGGTCAATACTTTTCTTTCTTCTTTTGGTTAAGCAGTTTGTTATTGGTTTTATCCAGGAGGCCATGGGACAGCAGAGGGGTCTTTTCAGAAACCCAGGCAGCATCAGTGGCTAGAAGCCTCCCTGAAGAAACAGTTTAATTGATGGATGAGTGCCAGTAAAAAAGCTATCAGAGAGTATACAGCATGTTAGGCAAGGCGGAGGAGGATTTCTGTTTGATACACCTCATCCGACTAAAGCCACCTGTGAAGCGACACTTCAACACTTCCAGCACCTGGAGCTCCAGATGTGTGTGACATCACCTACATGTGGCCATACAGTATTTATTTTGTAATCTGATTTTTAAGTATGAATATTAAAATTTTGGCATGTATACATAAAATTCTAGTATGCGTACTTATTTTTTTAATATGCATATTTATTTTTTTAAAGTATGCATATAAACTTTGTGTTTATACTTAATCTGTTTACAACTTTTTTTTAAATGCATATTTTGGATACTTATTGTTTAGTATTTGTATATATTTTTTTATTGATGTGTACTTTAATATTTCTTTGCTTAAAGACTTCTATGTATTAGTAAATTAGGTAAATGCTGCTTAGTTCATTAACCCATAGGGTAAGCTAGTTAAACTTTAACTGGCTTGTGCAACTCTCACCAGGATGTATAAATTGGATGAATTAAGCGTTTCACCACGATTCAGATGCTCAAACTGGTTTGACGAATGACTGAAGTGGTGAGTTGGAATAATTGGTAGTTTTAATACTTCATGTCCCAAGGTTTGCAGGTTCAATACTGAACAGTGGTCACTTCTGTAGTATTTCCCGGTTCCTCCTGGGCTTGTGTGGATTTCCTAGAGTAAATGATCTATGTCAGTAAAAAACACAAACATTCTTTTTGTAATGCACTGTCAGTTGGTTATCATAGGCTAGTTAATTGCACACTACCTGGTCTTGAGCTGGCATATACATTTTATTGGAAGGTTTGTTCATCTTTTAACTCCTTCAGCTTTAGTGCTACCTTTAAGCGGGACCAAATTTAGCTAACCTACAAAAAGTGGCTTTGCAGTGCCCTTGCAATTTCCACATGCCCTGCCTGCATAATCAAGAATAGCTACATGATCTGCTTTTCAAAGAGAATCCTACCTATTTTCATGGACTGAGCTTATTTTAAGAACAAAATACATGCGGGCCTATATAACATAAAACAACAATTTTGCATCTTACTCACATGTGTGCTGAAAAAGGTTTAAACAATATTAAACATAAAGTGATTTTAAAAAATTATGTTTATGTACAGTGTGCAGAATCATCATAAAATCTGAAATGATGCTAATACATAAGTCAGTGTAAGTAAATGCATAGCATACTATTGTCTACAGGCAAAATGGTGCCAGCTTTAGTTATGTAGTATTGTATTTCTGTATGCAGCTGGTGTTGGTGACTACATGTTGCCTTATAAACTGATATCATTTTGTGTTCTCAAACTTTGGTGGTCATTCTTTGGAATGGTCAAGGTGCATACATTTCAGATCTACAAATTTTAATGACTCATTGGCTCAAGACATTCACTAAATATTCTGGCACTAATTCTTTACATTCTTGTTAAAAAGTATGACAACATATGGAGTTCACAACTTGCGTCAAAAAGTTAACATCCTGTTTTGCACCTGCCAAGATGCTGTCATGGAACACTGTCAGGCTTATGAGGATATTATGACTCATTTCCAGGAGTCTCATTTGATGTGAAGTCTTAAAGGAAATGAGCCTGAGCATCCACCAGGAAGAGATTCCTAACAGACATCAACAACATCCAGACATCAACAACATCCATACAAAATGCCTGCACACATGTGGGGAAATGCTGCTACTTTGTGTATTGGCCAAGGTCAGCATGCTACTGCTGCTCCTGCTGTTGCCACACATAAACACATAAGATCAAGGCACTGCTGCCTCAAATATTCAAAAAAAATATTTGAATGTGGATGTTTGCATCTTGATGTTTCGCAAGATCTACATATAATTTCAGGATCATAATGACTTAGCTATTCTATGAGTTATTCTGCTTTCCATTCCAGCATTATTAAAATCCCATTTTGTGATTACAAATTTTTTAATTACAAAACTATGTTAATGTTTTCCGGTCACTCTGTGATGAAATGGGCCGTCCGATAGAAGGTGTGCATTGACGTCACTTTCCTGGAAGAACGCGCCCCCTTGACCAGACTGAGTGGCAAAACATCCAGCAAAATGGCTGGTTTTAATAGGGGCAGTTGTGAAAATGCTAGTATAACAAACGATTATCAGCTTAAATTAAATGTAATTGGACAGTGACCCTTACAACTTGCCCAAAAACCTGTGGTGCATGGTCATTGGCATGTAGCCAGAAATCTGCTTTCCCAACATTTATATGTACCTGATTTTTACACCGAGGAAATACACTAAGCAAACCCTGAAGTCATAAAAAAAGGCTTGACGCTTGGTCCTACTTCAAGGTGGAATTTGTTGGAGAAATTAAAGTGACAAGAACACCAATAAACATTCTGGTTGTATGTACAAATATTTTTATTTTATTATATAATTTTATCTGGTAACCCAAGCTAGCTAGTCCTAGTTTGTTTGTAGCTAACACTGCTTCCACTTACTAACATTATATATTTGTGAAGGTAAAACAGTCAGAGAATGAATGAGCCTCCATTATTGATCTGTGGAAATAGGCAGCATTTAAAAAGCAGTATGTAGCAAATTTTTCATCATTGTGCAACATGAACAGCACGTGCCAAAATAACTTACACTTACCCTGCTCAACTTAGTTACTAAAGGACATGATGGGTTTTTTTTTGGCATTCTGTAAAAAGATAGCTAGATTCTTGTTGGATCTATTAGCACAGTCAATCACACAACAGCTTTTTTCCATTTTAGATGCGTTTTTTCTGTTTTTGCGGAAATCACGCTCTACACTAATTGCAACCGCTCAGTCTTTTTGCCACGGGTATGCCGTGACGTCACATGCATACCCTCTATTATATTTGAGCTTTAGATTGCGTGCCCTGAGCTGCTGCTGTTGCACAAAAGGGCGAGATTGGTGGCGCTATAGCACAGAAAGCTGAAAACCAGTGTAAACACTGGAGAAGAGTATTCTGGAAGAGAGAAGAGACTGGATATTGAGTTCTTGTTATCATTTGGCAAGTTTCCATCCACTTTATGCGTATTTCTGTTGTGAAAGCGCTAAAAAAAAAGTTTGTGATATTTGCTGTTTCCCACCTGCTTCCATCCAATTGGCATTTTACCAATAAATTAGCAAGCATCAGATACTTATACATTAAAAAGTGACGTTTGCACTTTCTCTCTCGCACTTTCTCTCTCTCTCTCTCTCTCTCTATATATATATATATATATATATATATATTTATATCTCACACACACAAGTGCGCGTACCATGGAGATATAAACAAACCATCGTCACATTTAGTATAAAGTATATTTCTTACTGAAATACTTAATAGGCCTATTTGTTTGAATGCAGACAATATTTACTTTCATGTTACAGTTGGACTTTTTGTAGCCGAAAACAATACTCAGTGTGTCATTTGTTATTTTCTTTATATTCTTGCTGAAACATGCCAGTAGTCTAATAAATATAACAGGATAGTAAGATCTGAACTGTCACTTCGTTTAGCTATCAATGTTCTTCCACAATGAAAAAAAGTGGCCTGGTCTTGGGCATTAAACTTGGGTTGTGTCCCACTACTGTGTTATTGTATTATATTTCATATTGAAACAGCTTGGTGGTGCTGTTCAAAAAACACAAACTTTTCTGCCTCAATATACATGCGCTAACATTTAAGTGATTTTTCTTCTCAGTGGTCAAAGACGATGGGCCGATCAGCTGAATAGTGGGTTGCGCCACCTAGTGTACAGGGGTCAATTAGCTGAAGGCGATCAACCGTTTCCTGCTCAGTGTGAAAGGACACGCAGAGGAAATCGCTATCTGTCCTCTTCTGCGTATACAGGCTTACAGATGCTTGAGATTGACTAGTGTCAGTGACTATGGCTATGGCATTATCAGCATTTGAACTTGCACTCTCTCAGCATTAGGACAAATAGGTTTTCTGTTGTGCCACTTGGGAGCCAGAAACAAATACACATGCGCTAAATGTGAAATGCCCCCCGCATGTGAAGGGTCTAAAACATAAGGAAAACAAATTTGTGTGAAGAACCTTAACCTTTACGGTGCTGTGAAAAAGTATTTGCCCCATCCTGATTTCTTCTGTTATTGTGTGCATCTCACAGGCTTCTCTTGTATCAATAAAGGTCACTGTTCATGACTCCACCATCAGACAGACACTGGGTAAAAATGGCACCATGGAAGAGTGGCGAGGTGAAAACCACTGCTAACCCAGAAGAACATTAAGGCTCGTCTGAATTTTGCCAAAACACTCCTTGATGATTCTTAAACCTTTTGGGAGAATTTTCTGTGGATTGATGAGTCTATTTGGAAGACAGGCTCCCGTTACATCTGGGTATAATCAAACACAGAATTACACAAAAAGAACATCATACCTACAGTCAAACATGATGGTGGCTCAACTGGATAATGCAATCAAGACAATGATCCAAAGTATAGGAGTAAGTCATAGTTCTGGAAGTAAGTGGAAGACTGAGCAGCAGTTATCGGAAGTGTTTGGTTGCAGTTATTGCTACTAAAGGTGGCACAAGCAGGTTTTACGTTTAAAGGGGCAATTAATTTTGACATTGGTGATAGGTGTTGGATAACTTTTTTCACTTCAATAAAAAAAAAACTGTATTGTGTGTTAACTCAGGTTGCCTTTGTTTTATGTTGAATTTCATTTGAAAATCTAAAACTATTTAGTGTGAGATGTACACAAAAACCAACAAAATAAGCAAATACTGTATGTAAGGTAAGTGAACTTAAACATGCATTATTTGCAAAGGTATTATACTGTATCATACTGCCCTGATCAGTGGCACAATGCCATTTCTCAGAAGAATCATAAAGATATTTAAACATAAAGCTCTCCAATATCTTCAAACCCTGCAATAGCAGCTTATTGTTTGTAGTGACACCACTACTGTATGGTATCTAAAACAACTACACTTTAATTACTTGCACAGGAAATTAATGCTTTCCTACCTTCCTTTTAAATCTAAATTATATGTGAAGGCCATGAACAATCAGAATTTCTGCACATTAATATCTGAAAGCATCTTCAATAAACAGCCTTTCAAATGTTTTCAGTACTTTCACTTATTTGTAACAGTTGACATTAGACATTCAGGTTGATTAAAATGATTAGATAAATTATTGGAAACTCTGCAATTCCAGTATATGAATGCATCTGCCCACGGGAGAACAGGACACGACACAAGTTTTTCACAGACCAAATGAAAGATCCACACTGCAATTAGGAAGCACAATAGGAACATCCTCCTCCATGTAGGGGTTAAAGAGTTACGGCCCCGTGGGGAGATCCTGTTCTGTGCAAAAACAAACCTGCAGCTTGTGCTGTTTACATGTATTGACCCTGCTAGGACGTGAACTGACTGAATTAATATTTTCAGTCATTTTCTAAGTGTATGCCTCCATGGTACTATTTACCCATGTTATTTCTACGGAGAATTTAAAAAAAAATTTGATGTGTCTCAGAAATTGAGAGAGAACAATGCATTTTTTTTTTATCAGGGTCAGAATTTCTAAAATAGACTTTTAATCCATTTGCAGAAACTGCATGATCTTATTATGATTAGTATGTATA
The DNA here is from genome assembly GCA_012411365.1 of Ameiurus melas. Classification (NCBI taxonomy): domain Eukaryota; kingdom Metazoa; phylum Chordata; class Actinopteri; order Siluriformes; family Ictaluridae; genus Ameiurus; species Ameiurus melas. The sequence continues at coordinate 3,493,948 of CM022779.1, forward strand.
CATATTATGTATTTTAATGAGGTTAAATTTAAATCCGAATATCCTCATAATTGGTATGCAGCTCAAGTCTACTGGATTAAACAGGAGAAAACAAGGTGTGCAATGTTGATGCTGGAATCGCTTTTTTTTTCTGAAAAGGTAACTGAAGATCCCAGAGTTGGCAGAAGAAAACCAGCCTTATTTTCCCAGTTAATGGCACCCTTCTGTATCTGCAGAAAACATGTGTCCTACTCTATACGGCTGGTGTATTCATATGCAGGTACAGGTGGGTGTCCGTTGGCCGGCTTCATCGTCCCTCAAGTTTTCCAGGGGTCCCCATCTGTACCTGTGTGCTGGCTCTACCACATGGCACACAGCCCTGGGCCCGATCTGCTCCATTCTTCAACCAGCCATGCTCCACGCCTGCACTAACACTGCTTGCCGAGTCTGTTGTTCCTGCACAATGAGCAGGAGAATGACTAGCCTTATAATCCCCAGCCACCAGTAATCAATGCCAAGTATGAGCAGTAAACAGGTTATTATTACCCTCTATGCCTTTTGGATTAATATGATAATGTGAGGAGTGACTACAATAGACCAACTACTGATCAACTTGGGAATGAAAAGGTATGTCTGAGTGGAAAGAGTGAATAAAAAACAAGTGATGTAATTAAGGATAAATTGTCGTTAAAGGAAAAATTCACCTGAAATATATTTCAATATTTTTATACTGAAATATTCATGACGTGCTTAATGGTCCTGATGCTAATATGTTGGTTTGGGCTGTGATTCCACTATTCCCATGAGAAATTAGTGGTTGTCTGTAACACTGATGTTACGGGAGGATATTACTCATGCAGTTACAATGGCATTTACAAGAAAACATTTTCAGCAATCTCAAACATAAGAGATAACGTGTAGGTGTCACTGTCAGCTCCTAAAAACAAAAGAGTTTCTTTTCTCATTCACCATTTTCTAATGACATTCGGTGTCATATTAATGAGAAATCAAATGCAGAAGTAGTGGAAATGGAAAACGTTGAGCTCCACAATCCAGAATACAATGCAGTTCTCTGATACAGTTGCTCGAATTTACTGCAAAAGACTCGACTCAGCTAATTAGCAATCTACAAGATGGTGAGCGTAATGGCACTGATGGTGGTAGTAGCATGAAATTTACAGCTTTGGAACATCATCTGTTTGAGCAGAGTGTACAGATGATGAGGTGAGAGAGCTGAACAGTAGGATTAAAGCGCTGCTGCAACAGTCAGTAGAGATGAAACAAGAGATAAATTCCCGCTGGATCACCATCAGCAGGAAGTCACATGGCATTGTGGGTGATATACGGATCTGTTAACCAAAAAGGAAAATAGCTGAACATGTCACTTAAATAAGTAACACTATTGAAGATTATGAAGATTGTGTGTTAATTGTAAAGATCAATATGCAAGTAGTCCAGGATGGATTATTTTCCTTTAAGAAGACAGTTTGATACTATCACACTGTAAGTTACCTGCAACAAAAAAAAATTCATCTGCAGTGCCCAGAATTTACAGCAGATTATTTAGTAACATGCACCAGTCATCATTTCCATAATCTACAATGAGCCGTGATTCTACACTCATGACACATACCTCCAATACGTCATTTCCAAGTTCTAGACTTCCTTTAATACCGGCACTATATGCTGTTTATCATACTCATTTCCGCACGAGGCCCCATGCTATCGTTCAGCTTTTCCCCACACCCAGGCAGGCATGGAGAAGCCAGTGTGTCTCCAGTAGGGATGTCATTAAGCATGATCGCCTCTCCTGGTGGATACTTAATATTTTAGCCAGATGTGCTCACCAGGGCCGCCCACAGGCTGTCACAGCATCATGTACCTGCAAAGGTCACCTTGTTTATTTGCTTGGTGATGTGACGTCACCATGGAGGAAACAGGAAATAGTTGAGACTACCTGACAGTCTCTGGCCTGACACTGGATCTGGTCCAGGGAGCAATCATGGAGTAAAAAAACAAGAAGAGGTCATTAAAAAAGGGAAATTTGTTTACTCAGCCTGTTTCCTGCAGACCCCAAAGCGGCACATCTTAAGGAGTCTAAAATAAATATGAATGTGGAGATAAATATAAATATTACAGAAATGCAATATAACAAGTAAAAGGAAAATATGAAAGTTACAGTATGTGAATATTAAATGTATTTTCTTTAAAATTAAAAAAGTGACTATATATATATATATATATACGCAGAAACACAGCAAAAAAAAAGAAACGTCCTCTCACATTCAACTGCTTTTATTTCCAGCAAAATTTCTTAACATGTGTAAATATTTGTATTAACATAAAAACATTAAACAACTGAGACACAGACATTTGAGGAAGAGAACTGGAATAATGAGTCCCTGAACAAAGGGGGGATCAATATTAATAGTAACAGTCAGTATCTGGTGGCCTCCTATTATTGGCTGCTTTAAGCACTACAGTGCATCTCATCCTCATGGACTGCACCAGTTTTGTCAGTTCTTGCTGTGAGATGTTACTCCACTCTTCCACCAAGGTATTTGTAGGTTCTCGATCACGTCTGGAGGGGTGACACATGGTTACATGTAACTTTCCACTGCAAGGACGATCAGCTGTCCTTCCTGTCTCCCTGTAGCACTGTCTTACATTACAAACATTGCAGTTTTTTTCTCTGGACACATCTGCAGTCCTCATGCCTCCCTACAGCAGGTCTATGGCATGTTCCCGCAGGTGAGCAGGAACCCTAGGCATCTTTCTTCTGCTGTTTTTCACAGGTCTCTTTAGTGTCCTAACTTATTGTAACTGTGACCTTAATTGCCTACCGCCTGTAAAATGTTTGTGTCTTAAGGACTGTTCCACAGGAGCGTGTGCAATAATTGTTTTATGATTCACTGTACAAGCATGAAAGACATTGTTTAAACCCGTTCCAATAAAGATCTGTAAAGATTATTTGGATTTTACAAAATGATCTTTAAAATACAGACTCCTGAAAAAGGGACATTTTTTTTTTGCTGAGTATATTAGGGTGGTGAAAATTATTGTTACATTTTGTTGCTTTGAGAATGTGCTAAAAGTATTGAAACTCATTGAAATATGATTCAAATATGCTGTTACACAACATTTTCCATGATATGTTCATTATTTTAAATGAAATGAAAAACATGCAGATGCAAACATGAAATATGCAGATTGAGTAAGTATTCAAGCTTTCAGGAAATTCCTAGTTTACCCAAATGTAAAGCAATTCCCTAATAATTGGAGATTATGGATGTAGGCTAATTGGTTTCTCTATATTGCTACACGTATCTAAATAAAAAACACTTACAGAAAGTAAGATATTAAGCTTATACAAATGAGAAAATTAGACATTACGGCTAAATTAACTAAATTACATCTAGCCTTTTGGATCCCTTAGTGAGTACAACAACAACAACAACAACAACAACAACAACAATAATAATAATAATAATAATAATAATAATAATAATAATAATAATAATAGTTCCTTAGATTTATACAGTGCTTTTATAGGCACTCGAAGCTCTTAACTTTTTATGGAGGGGAAATCTCCTCAACCACCACCAGTGTGTAGCGTCCACCTGGATGATGCGACGGCATCCATAGTGTGCCAGAACACCCACCACACACCAGCTATTGGTGGATAGGAGAGGAGAGTGATGTAGCCAATTCAGGGCTGAAGATTAAAAAGCGATTGATTTAAGACTACACAGGAAACTTGGCCCATTTTATTCAAATGCAGCAATGAAATGTCTCTGTATTATTCATCAATCTTGGTGAAATCCAACAGTTTAGTGAAACGACTTACCAAATACCTCACTGCAATATTACTCTGTTTGTTCATTTAATACAAAGTGGTTTTATTGGACATCACAGCTTGCAGGAAAGCCCCCTTTAACGCCCCTTACACACTGCTCATAAAACTCCAGTGAAGACCAATTTCTATGGACTTCTATGTCAAATTCAAGTACACTGTATTTTAAAGGGAGAAAATATTAACATTATTATTAATTCCACCCAGACATTGTTTAGGAAAGGCTGTCCTAAAAACTCAGTGTGGAAACTCAAGCAAGACCTGGACTTATATAGGAGGTGACAGACATGCCATCAATCACTTTGTTGTGACAAACATCTTAGCTTTGTGCACAGCTGAGACCAAATGTTTTATAGTCAAAATTCAAAGCAGTCTGCCTATGTCTCAGCAAAGCTTTCATAATGGTGCTTATCGTTCTGTCAGGCTGCATTTTGTCTAAAAGGACAAGCAATCTTAATAAATCTTAATACAATTTAAATTAAGAGTGGATAGACAATCTCTAGCAAAAGAACATATCTTCTAAAAAAGTGAAACCTGGGTAAAAGTCCAGGATTAATCATGTAAAAATGCAGGTGTAGATCATAGTGTCACGAAAAAAAGAAGGTGAATGTCCAACAGTCTTGTCTGACCTCAATCCCTCTACAATTCGACTCTAAATTACATTCCACAAGCATCATTCAAGCAACCTGAACATCTTTCTGCAAATCTACCTAGTGCAGACAAACATTCATTACCACTGAGTGCAGTAACACATATTTCTGTTAAATATTAATAAGTGAGGCATGAATACTCATGAAAGTTGCATATGTCAGAGTTGGGTATAATGCTACAAAGTAACGCTTTACTGTATTATAATTACTTTTTCTGATAACACAGTAACACATTACATTTTAAATGTATGTAATTTGATTACAGTTACTGATGTCAATAAAATTGCGTTACTTGCATTACAAATTTATTGTTAAGAAAACAATATTAAGTCAAATGCAATTTTAAAATAAATCACATGTAGCAGTAACATCCTCTGATGCTGAGCAGAAAAAACAAGGTGTGTAAGTGTCTATATGAGTTCCATGACATAGACCAGTGACATGAGCAGAGCATAAGGAAAGATAAAGTACTTTGCATGGCTCTGTAGCAGCTAAACCCATACAATGATATATTAGTTGGGCCTCCTCTGGCCTAGCGACACCAAACTAGTCTAGTTAGAAAAGTTTTATATGTAATCAGTCTGGTAATCCTACAAACAGTGACAACACCTGAAGTTTTATGATAAATCCAACTTTTTCTGATCATGTCATACATTGGCACATGCTAAAATTATTGAAAGAACTGAGTTTCACCTCGCAGTGTATTTTTATAGGTTTGACAGGTTTTTAAAGTAACATGAAAGTAAAGTAATTAGTAATCTGATGACTTTTTACATGCAATAATCAGTAATGTAATCAGATCAGTTTTAAGGTAGTAATTATTCATTTGTTGGGGATTGCTTTTTTTATTAACAGTGTTTTATTAACACTGGTATTTACAAATGACTTATTTTATGCTATTAAATTCAAAATGAAAATACTGATTGGAAAATAAGTACCATTTGTATTCTAGAAAATTCTGAGATTTTATGTTAAGGAAATCTAAAACATTTAGAATGTTGAGATTATTATTATTATTATTATTATTATTATTATTATTATTAATCCATCCATTTTCTGCTTATTCTACACAGGGTTTCAGGAAGCCTGGAGCCTATCCCAGGATACTCAGAGGGACCCATTCCTACACTACAGACAATTTGGAAATGCCAATCAGCCTACAACACGTCTTTCGACTGCGCGAGGAAACCAGAGCACCCGAAGGAAACCCCCGAAACAAACATGCTAACCACAGAGCCACCATTGTTATTATTTATTATATATATTATTATTATTTGCTGCTATTTTAAGACTATTTAAAGGATGTGGAAATAGGGGCTACACTTAAGGTGACACTGTGAATAGTGTATTCTTGGCCCATGTTATATTGAGCCAAAACTGACAAAGACTGAAGCAGATGAGCTGAACGTTTGCCCTCATTTCCTGAGAGTAAGCAGGATCCTTGATATCCTCTATCCTCTATACAACACACATCAGTGGCTTGGTTACGAGTATGACCTATTACTGAAAATGTTAATCGCTTGCATTCATAGGGGCCTTTTGTAGCTACATACCTTTCCAATTAGTTGCACTACTTACTGAATAATTGACAGCAATTACTGAATGCCTTAAAATGAAAAATTGAAGTTAAAGATGCCAGTTTAAGTGTTAAAATATATATTCTTATGTTGTGTTTAAAAGTGAATTATACAGTCAAGTCATAATAATAATAGCAACTGCTACATTTTTTTTTAAACACAAACAAAAACATTATAATAAAAAAGAAAACATGTATTGTCCAGATAAAAGTCTGTCCCAAGTCATTAGACCGTGAAAATATTTGTTGTTTAGTATGCCACCATGCCCTACCCCCTGGTTCATTGAGCACTTTAGATGTTTGAAGCCATGAGTGAGACACAGGCCTGAGGCTCCCTGACCCAAAATCCCCATTGTCCCAAACACCATCTCCTTATAAGCATATGGCCACAGGCAAGAGGGATAACAATCTTTCTCCGCTGAAATAATTTTCCGATGTTGACACATGATAAATGTTTGTTAATGTACTGTAATCAGAATGAACAAGTGATCAGAAATGTATGTTATGGACAGAGATTTGAATATTCTTGACCATATTAAACTGTCTTTAATTAGGACAAATTAGGAGAATCTGTCATGAGTCCACAGTGTATGGCCAGGCCAAAGAAGGGTCAAATAAGAACCCTTAAAAAACACCACAGTGTAAGATATTAATCAGTGAGAGCCATGTTTCCTCTCAGCTAAAACGAACAGCAGGTTCCCTTTCCCTTGCCATGGGCTCTTTTAATGCGCGGAGCAGCCAGGGCCCAAACATCCTGACGGAGAGAGGCTTTACTCTTATCAGGCAGGAAACACTGCTTCTCCGCTACATCCTCTTTACAAGGAACGCGACTCAACCATTCCCAAAAAACGCAGGAAGACCAAGCCAGACTCCAGGATTTGTCAAACGCCCGCCACCACCCGCTTCTCCCCCCTCCAGATTCCTTTTATCGAAAAAAAAAAAGAGGAATTTTTTGGAGGGGAAAAAGGCAAAGAGAAAAAGAAAAACGATGAACGTGTAGAACAGTCAACAGGGCTGAGGTGCATTTATTTATTTCATGGAGATTATGAAAGTCTGCATCAGCAAGATAGTAAGTGGGGAGCGATGGGGGGAGGGGGGAGGGGGCAAGAGTCGGGATGGAGTAGGAGGGGAGTTTCTGCTTAAGAAAGACACCCCGACTAAGTCACAGCAAACAAAAGGCCAGTGGTAATGGAGACGACAAGGCAGAGAGCGCCGAGACTGTTCTACACCAATCCTCTGAGAGTGTGGAGGAGTAAAACTGTGCAGGAGACATGTTAGCCATACCAGCCAAGGGAACACTGAGTGGGTACCCCCGGCTCTATTGTGCATATACCATCAAAGCTCCGAGCAAAGCAAATATTTGCTTAAATTGCTAAAACAGCCAATCGATCAATCAATAAATAAATAAATAAATAAATAAATAAAATATATCAGAAATGAATTGTTTTTAAACTATTGTAAAATTAATTCACACAATTAACTGATTTGCAAATGTTCAAACAACATGTATGTGTGTTTTGAACATCCAGAAAGAGGAAAGGAAGTATAAAATATGAAGCACATAGCAGTGATAAAGACTGACCTACCTATGACAACCAAAACAAGAGTCTTTGTTATACCTGTGTTTAAATGTTGTTTTTATTCACTGGAGCCCATTTTGTCTGGCTTCTCAGAACATTCATTTTAACATTTCACAAAATGCTAGAGCATCTACAAAGCATTATTTTTCAGGTAGTCCAAAACAATAAACATTGTCAATGTGCTGGGTTTACTTTGACATACACAATGCAGTTTGTCAAGGAAAAATGCCCGGTCCTTCATAACGATCATACAAGCATTCCTATCTTCAATATACATCAGCTTTCTTTGTGAGCTACAATCTTAGATATCGCACTGATATCTGTGGAGATATCAAATTATAAATTTGGTATATTATTCAAATTAAATTAATGCCACGAACCTAAATCAGCATACAATAATATTCATTATTATTATTATTATTATTATTATTTTCCTGGTAACAGTTTATGAGTATAATATATATATTCATATGGATGTGGATAGAAAGGGAGAATTTCCTTAATGAAACACCAAATCCGATGGAAAAAGTCCAGTCTCATTTAAATATGGTGTATTGAGGTAAAAAAAAAAAAGAGGTTCGTATTAAACATGATTATTAGAGGGGGAAAAACAGCAATACAATATGGATTAATGCGAAACATTTAGATACATAAATAAGCTGTTGAGCAAATATACAAGCATCTCTGGCAAAGTCTGAGAACATTTCAGTAGGACTAACAGTTAGTCCAGTCACTTTATTCCCATCCTCTCTCTTTGTGGAAACAAAGATGGGAATGAACTTTAGAGCATTTATCTATGCATCCCTGAGGTGTCCATTGACTTCCTGCAGCTTCTCCTTTCCTCTCTACATCACTCATTCTTTGTTCACCTGCCAATCACATTGCGGACCCATTTGATGTCCATGGGCTTTGTCTGTATTGACTTAAATTATTGTCTATTGGTTCATTTCACTCTTTAAGAAATGCTGTAATTGTTGTAATAGGCGGCCGTTGCATCGGCCAGTACAGAGATGAGACTGGTTTCTGTGGTGCTGCTGGGGCAAGTAGATGCTGGTGTTACCTGGATGTGTCCTGTCACACTCATGCTGCCCTGTTCGGCATGATAGCTGGTGGAGTTCAGGTACTGGTCAAACTCATCGCGGTCCACTTCACCCAGCAGTTCGGCCTGGCTCAGCTGGTCCAATGACTCCAAGTGACCCTGCTCAGGTGGGGGTGAGAGTTGCCCTAAGTGACCCTGAAGGCCATGGTGTACTGGGACTTGAGGGAACGAAGTGCTGTAGTAGGACAGTGGCGGAGTGGGGATAAGGGTGGTTCCACTACATTGGTGGGACATGGGGATGTGATTCAGATGTGTGCTACCACAGTGGAGAGAGGACTGATGTGAGTACTCGGGGTGGTAAGGAGGAGGGCTGCCCATGTGAGCTGGGGTGAGACGCTGCTCCTCTGGGCCCGAAGCAGAGGATGAACAGGAGCTGGATGGGGGGACAGAGCTGGATGCTGAGTAGTAGGATGGGTGCTCATGATCTACCACATCAAGAGGGGACAACTCGGGTGGAGTGGGAAGGCCATAAGGATACCGGTCAAAATTGCTGCTGGAGTTTGCAGGGTCCCTGAAGACCCTTACACCAGGCAAAGTCGCACTGGGGGAAGAGAATCCATTGCTCCCACCGACAGTACTCTCTTCTTCTTTATCCAGGGGGTGACAGCAACCTCGCGGGTCTGACAGAGAGCTCTGGTCAGGGCCAATGCCGGGCAGGAGGAAGCCTGGGTCAACGCGCTTACAGATTCGTTTTAGCTGCTTCTTCCTACGAGGACGGTACTTGTAGTTAGGGTAGTCCTGCATATGCTGAACCCGCAGCCTCTCAGCCTCCTCCACATACGGCCTCTTCTGCAAGGGAGTCAGGGCCTTCCATGACTTACCTATCACAACCAGAAAAAAAAAAAAAAAAGTACAAATGTTAGACACATTGCTATTTCACTCACATAAAGAACTGCACTTGGTATTATCACATTAGAATACCAACATCTGGGAAATACATTTCAATACTTGTCCAAGATTCACATGTAATAAAAAAATCTTTTTTACTGCTTATACAAAGATACTGAAATTCAGTGTTCCACAAGCCGTATCTATCCAGTCGAATTTTGTATTGAATCTAAAGAAACAAAAAGATCCAAATATCTTGTAGATGAAATAAAAAAGTGAGAATTCTAAATTGAGAAATACTTTTCAAATTAACCAATATTCTTACTATTGTTAGTCATGGTAATATTGTTACTATAAGTAACCCATATTGTTTTTGTTGTTTGTTTGTTTTACTCTTCAGTTAATTGTTATATAGAAATACAAGTTGCTGTTGCAAGACAAGCTAAATTTATACTAATGCCGACTACAAAACATTTTTAAATGACGTTCAACAGTAATGATGAAATTAAGACCTAAATATATATATCAGTAAATAAACTTATAATTATTATTAAGCTTATTTTAGCTTCTCCGATTTAAGCTGATAGTTCCTGAGACCCCGCCGTAAACTTCTAGATCAGTATCAGTAATACAGTTTGGAATCACTGATGATCCAGTTTCAGATATAAATGAACAGGTTTTATACAACACACAAAGAGGGTTCATTTTTTTAAGCTGTAAAACTTTGAACTGTATTCTAACAAAAAATTCTCGGATGGGATCTTCGCAAAAAGCCGATGACTAAATTTAGTTCACTACATGGGTGATTTATTACAGATTCAGGCCTTTAAAAACCGTAAACAAATTGTTGTTATAATAATAATAATAATAATAATAATAATAATAATAATAATAAACAACTTAGCCTACTATTTATATCATTTAATTTATGAAAGCTGTGATAATTAAATTAAAAGAAGCCAATATCGGGATCATTAAAACTTTTTTGGTCATAATATCAGTTTAAGAAAATTCCTTTAAAAATTCTGGATGTAGATACAAACAATAATAATAATAATAATAATAATAATAATAATAAATATAATAATAAATGAGAAGAGGAGATAGACAATTAAGAAGACTATAAACATATATATTGTAAAATCTTACCCAGCATTTTGCTGAGCTCTGCATTGTGAAGGTCCGGGTTTTGCACAGCCAGTCTTTTGCGCTCGTCTTTAGCCCACACCATGAAGGCGTTCATGGGTCTGCGGATGCGGGGCTCGGGGGTTTTATCCGCCGCTGCTCGGTGGCTCGTGCGGCCGTCGGCTGCGTCTCCATCCGTGGATGTGCACTCGAAGCTCTCCGGCCATGACGAATACGCGCTAATCAGGGCAGCCATGTGCGCACTCCGCTCTCTCTCTCTCTCTCACACACTCACTCTGCCCAATCTCAAAACTTTACCTGCGCTAATGAGTCTCAAACTCTCTCTGAAACTTTCTGTGGCTTTGCGCTCACGTGCGATTCCACCTGATTCTTTTGGCGGGGGGTAAACAAAGCCCCAATAAGACCTGATTGTGTGAGTGTTACCCTGCGCTGTAGCTATCTTTCCTTCCCTGTCCTAAATGATGAGCTACTCTGTTTGTTTTGTCGGTTTGGGTGAGAACGGTGTGCTCGGTGGACTCCTCCTCGAAAGCAGTGATTCACTCTTTCCCTGTGCGTGGGGAAGCGCTTTATATTTGAGCTGCAGGTTCCAGCCCAGGCCCCGCAGGACACGCAGCTCCTCCTTGATTGCAACTTGAGGCGTGCGGTGCGGAAAAAAAAAAAAAAACAGAATGAAGGAAACTACCTCAACACCCTTTGCTCCAATATGAGTTTTTTGCTTGTGTTGTAATGTGTTGTGAGACATTATGGTTATTGAGCTGCAATGAAAAACACAACGTGCTATTTGCAGTTACAATTGACAACACTTCATTTAGAAATAACTGAATCATGAGAAATAATCTAAACATGTGTTACACCATCAATGTTTTCTGTCACTAAGCGATTAGAGGATTATGTTCTGTTTGGGATCTCTTAAATCACTCTTTCTACTGGTCTACCCCCCCCGCCAAGATTTTCTTTAATCTCAGAAAGGTACAGTACTAAACTCAACCTGTTCCTTGTACTAGAAAGTACAACTCTAGAAAGACACATGCATGTTTCAAAGTTTTACTCTAAAAGGTGATTAAGGTCCTTCAACCACATTTAAAGAAATACTATATCCAGGTGAAAGTTATATAGTAAAGATACCAGTGGTAGCACAGTGAAAGGAAATATACAGTTTAGTACAGTTAGGCGATGTACAAATTAAATGTACAATAGTCAAAAATTTCCTTTCTTACTAGTGCAAATATTGTGGGAAATTATGTAGAAATGCTTTATATATATATATATATATATATATATATATATATATATATATATATATATATATATGTGTATATGTGTGTATATATATATATATATATATATATATATATATATATATATATATATATATATATATATATATATATATATATATATATATATAAATAGTTGGGACCATTGTCTCAGAACAGGTGTATTATGTAGCTGGGAAAAAATACAAATAGGAAACCTGCCTTCAGGTCTGGAATGTTTGTATTTGGATTGGCAACTTGTCAGTCATTTTATAGACAAGCCCCCAACCCCCTTTCACATCCTCATAAATCAATATGAGAAGAATTTGCATGTTTGTAGAGTTACTTGGCTTTCAAGCAGATGATTGTCAGTGACAGTACTTGCAAATGGTAACTCTTGTTGAACCACCATAGGTTTTGGGACGGAGCTTGTCTCACCCAATGCATCTTTAAAGCTGGAAATCAAACAGACTTCTCCCTTTATAAAAATACTGTGAGCTGCCTGGTGTATTGAGAGCAAGATGCCAAAGTTTGGAGTTTAGTTATCAAACCTGTTCTTGAGAACATTCAGGACCGTACCTCTGGTACATTTGCGCAAGACTTAACGTTGTGGTGACGTCACCAGCCCTCTCAACGTCAGCGTGTCCATTCATCAGCTGTCAACTGTTATTTCAGCAGGGCGTGAATAACAGCCCAAATCAAATGCAGTCTAAATACTGAGCAAAGTGCTAATGCTAAGGAATGAGAAAAAGCTACACTAAGAAAAAGAAAAAATAAACACTAAACTCAGTTCTCAAAAAATATTTTAATTGACCTTGTAGCTGAACACCCGTCAGTGTATAATACCTTTAAGATTACTGTAAATTTTTTTTACAACTTTACAATTAAACAAAAAAAAACAAAAAAAATTAAAAAAAAAAAAAAAAAAAAAAAAAAAAAAAAAAAAAAAAAAAAAAAAAAAAAAAAAAAAAAAAAAAAAAACCTTAAAAAAATTTTTTTTTTTTTTTTTTTTTTTTAAAAACCTTCATATGTATATATTCTCTTCTTACAGTGTAGTCTATTAGCCTCCCCCATAAACACACACACAGGAACAGGAAGTCTGTGTAAATTTGCCACAGAATAAGGTCCTTCATTTCCTGTTCTCACCACCCTGAACAGAGATGACGGTCAGGACATCTGTTAGGGTGTTGAAAGATGCACTTGAGTAATTCCACTTTTTTTTCTTTTTTTTTCCTTTTTGCTATTTTGGTTCTGATTTCCTCTCAAGGAAACTAGAAACTAGAGCTTGATCACAAACCAGTCTGTCTTGATGGGAAGTACAGGCGTTTACAGGCTCTACTATTATTACTCATCTGAGGTGTAATTTAGTGACCACTTGTAAATTGGGTTTATTTTAGCATTAAACTAATTCAACAAATCATGTAAAAGGGCAGTTCTGTCTCACCTGCCTTTAGGTGCACAGTTATAGAACTACGAGGCAGCTAACTGTGGTATGACTAATTATCTGATCACAAGAGCTCCATGCAAACTTTTTAAGGTTATTAAATAAAGAGAAAAACCAAAAGGAAGACTTTGCACTTTGCTAAAGCTTTTTGCCAAGCTAAAGCTCTCTTACACTAGAATTAGTCCTATTCTACCCCATACTCAAAATATACAAGGTAGGAATATATCACTGGCTTTTCTCTGTACTGTCTCCCAGGTGGTGGAATGAACTTCCACTTGCTGAATGAGGAGCTGAGTCACTGGCTGACTAATGAAGAGTGACAACATACCTCTTCATGGAGTATTTAAACAAGCATTTAAAAAAAACTTGTACTGTTTTTGTTGCTGTGAAAACACTGACAGCAGTGTAAATGGCTATGAATAAAGGGAGGATTTAAACCAGTCAACAAGATTCATTGATTTACTCTAAAGCGTAAATATCACTGTCAAAGGCGATGGTGAAGCATTATGTCTAATGACTAAGCCCCGTGCAGTATGTCAGTCATTCACAGTGATATAACAAATGTATATTTTTGATTCATTTTGCCAATTTATTTTCCACAAAATCTCACATTCAGCTTCTAACCAAGATTCTTTAGCTGGAGTTTCAGTTGTCTTGTATGATTATTTCATACATTATATATTGCAAAATATACTGGTCCCTAAAAATGATTCCCCTAGACTTAGGCGAGCTGTATAAGCGTCTCAGCAAGTGTCTCACAGATTTTTGTGGGGCAGAATAACATTAATAATGTTATTCTTAACATTAATGTTTTTATAATGTTTTATAAACAATAATGTTTTTTTTAAGCCAAGTTGAATAACCTGGTAATAGGTGGTTGAGAGTCAATAACATACAGTCATAGCACACAGTCCAGCTGTACCTTTTTTCATCTGTGTTCGATACGGCAGGTGTTTATCCCGTCTTTAGTGATGAACAAACATAAGAGCTAATATCATTACCCAGGGTTACCAGGTTTCAGAAAAATTTCCAGCACAACTACATCTCAAAAACAACTCAAAAAAGGCCTAAAAATACCCCAGAAAATTTAGGTATGGGAAAAGGAGACATGTTTTTTTTCCTTTTTTTAAGCCTTTGCATGGGAAACAAGGTCACCATGGTTCGCATTAATTTCTGAAATACGGACATCGTCCACTCCATAATTTGCATTTCCCACTCCCAAACATTGCAAAATATCTTACAACAGAAATTATTCTATACATCGTAAACAAATTGCCTACATTTACAGATTGCGGAAATGTATTAGATTTCATTAGATTACCTGCTATAAACCAAGTTCTTGGAGGCCATGGAGTATTTTAAACTAGACCAATTTGGCATAAACATGCAGGTCCACTCAAGAACTGTCTTTTCCGCTGCTTCTGGGGCAGTGTTATTCGAATGGACCTGTTAGCACTTGTTGCAGTTCCCATTTTGTACCACTAGGTGCACCTCCCTTTCCATCCTATGAGCCCACCACTCGTGGGGTGAACCGTGGGGGTCAGATGCGCTGTTACATGGGTGGCAGTGAAGGTCAGACGCCTCGACGGACCAGACTCGGGTGGCAGAGGCTGGCTCTGGGGATGTGGAACTTCACCTCTTTGTGGGGGAAGGAACTGGAACTTGTGCGGGAGGTGGAGCGCTACTGGCTAGATCTGGTGGGGCTTACATCTACGCACAGTCTTGAGTCTGAAACCGTACTTCAGGATAGGGGATGGAGTCTATTCTACTCTGGAGTTGGCCAGGGTGCGAGACGCCGGGCGGGTGTGGGGATACTCACAAGTCCCCGGCTGAGCGCCGTTACGTTGGAGTTTACACCGGTGGACGAGAGGGTCGCCTCCTTACGCCTACGGGTTGTGGGGGGGGGGGTAAACTCTGACTGTTGTATGTGCATATGCACCGAACACCAGTTCAGAGAACTCTGCCTTCTTGGAGACCCTGAATAGAGTCATGTATGGCCACCAGTAGGGGACTCCATAGTTCTGCTGGGGGACTTCAACATGCACGTGGGCAATGATGGAGATAACTGGAAAGGCCTGATTGGGAGGAACAGCCTCCCTGATCTATACCCGAGCGGGCATTTGTTATTGGACTTCTGTACTAGTCATGGACTGTCTATAACGAATACCATGTTCAAACATAAGGAGGCACATAAGTGTACTTGGTACCAGAGCAGCCTAGGCCGAAGGTCTATGATCGATTTTGTAATCGTATCATCTGATCTGAGGCCGCATGGGTGAAGAGAGGGGCGGAGCTGTCAACTGATCACCATCTGGTGGTGAGTTGGATCAAGGGGTGGGGGAAGACTCTGGACAGACCTGGAAAGCCCAAACGGGTATTGTGGGTGAACTGGGAATGTCTGGAGGAGGCCCCTGTCCGTGAGATCTTCAACTCACACCTCCGGCGGAACTTTTCTGACATCCCTGTGGAGGTTGGGGGCATTGAACCTGAGTGGGCAATGTTCAAAGCTTCCATTGCTGAAGCTGCGGCGGAGAGCTGTGGTCTCAAAGTTTTAGGTGCCTCAAGGGGCGGTAACCCTCAAACACCATGGAGGCCACCGATGGTCAGGGAAGCCATCTGACAGAAGAAGGAGGCCTTCCTGGATGTGTTATCCCAGGGGGACTCTGGAGACAGTTGCAAGGTACCGACAGGCCAGAAGGGCTGCAGCTTCTGCCATGAAAGAAGCAAAGCAGTGGGTGTAGAAGTGTAGAAGTTCGGAGAGGACACGGAGAAGGACTTTCGGTCGGCACCAAGGTGTTTCTGGAAAACCATCCGCCACCTGAGGAAGGGAAAACGGGGAACCATCCAAGCTGTGTACAGTAAGGATGGGACACTGTTGACCTTAACTGAGGAAGTAATTGCATGGTGGAAGGAACACTTTGAGGAACTCCTGAATCCAACTAACACACCCTCTATGGTAGAGGCAGAGGTGGAGGCTGATGTGGGATCATCGTCAGTTTCCATGGTGGAGGTTGCTGAGGTGGTCAATCAACTACACAGTGGCAAAGCTCCGGGGATTGATGAGATCTGTCCAGAAATGCTGAAAGCTCTTGGTGTGGAGGGGATGTCTTGGATGACACGCCTCTTTAACATTACGTGGAAGTCGGGGACATTGCCCAAGGAGTGGCAGACCGGGGTGGTGGTTCCCTTGTTTAAAAAAGGGGACCAGAGAGTGTGCATGTGTTTTGTGGATTCGGAGACGGTGTATGACCGTGTCCCCAGGGGTCTACTGTGGGAGGTGCTGAGGGAGTATGGGGTGAAGGGTTCCCTTCTTAGGGCTATCCAATCACTGTACGCCCAAAGCGAGAGTTGTGTCCGGATGCTTGGCAAGAGGTCAGACTTGTTCCAGGTGGGGGTTGGTCTCCGCCAAGGCTGCGCTTTGTCACCAATCCTGTTTGTGATATTCATGGACAGGATATCGAGGCGTAGTCGTGGTGGGGAGGGGTTGCGGTTTGGTGTCCTGAGGATCTCATCGCTACTTTTTGCGGATGATGTGGTCCTAATGGCATCATCAGTCCGTGACCTCCAGCACTTGCTGGATCGGTTTGCAGCTGAGTGAGAAGCAGTTGGGATGAGGATTAGCACCTCCAAATCTGAGGCCATGGTTCTCAGCAGGAAACTGATGGAGTGCCTACTCCGGGTAGGGAATGAGAACATAACCCAAGTGAAGGAGTTCAAGTACCTCAGGGTCTTGTTCACGGGTGAGGGGACATTGGAGTAGGAGATTGGCCGGAGAATCGGAGCAGTGGGAGCAGTATTGCAATCGCTTCACCGCACCGTTGTGACGAAAAGAGAGTTGAGTCGGAAGGCAAAACTCTCGATCTACCGGGCAATTTTTGTTGCTACACTCACCTATGGTCATGAAGGTTGGGTAGTGACCGAAAGAACTAGATCGCGGGTACAAGCGGCCGAAATGGGTTTTCTCAGGAGGGTGGCCTCTCCCTTAGAGATAGGGTGAGAAGCTCGGCTATCCGAGAGAAACTCAAGAGTAGAGCCGCAGCTCCTTTGCGTTGAGCCAGTTGGTTCAGGCACCTTTTAAGGATGCCCCCTGGGCGCCACCCTAGGGAGGTGTTCCAGGCACGTCCAGCCGGGAGGAGACCTCGGGGAAGACCCAGGACTAGGTGGAGAGATTATATTTCCACACTGGCCTGGGAATGCCTCAGGATCCCCCAGTCAGAGCTGGTAAATTTGGCTCAGGAAAGGGAAGTTTGGGGCCTCTTGCTGGAGCTGCTACCCCTGCAACACGATTACGGATAAGCGGTTGAAGATAGATGAATGGATGCATGAATAGGTGCAATAATAACACTATGGAAGCTAGAATCGATATAAAATCATTGAAACATCAGCTCATATCTGTCAAATGGCAGAGTTACTCGGCATTTAATCCATCCATCCATCTTCCATACCACTTAACCTACATAGGGTTGTGGGGGAGCCTAGAGCCTATGCCAGGGAACTAGGCACGCACGGCAGGTGACGACCTGGACGGTGTCAACCCATCGCAGGGCACAATCACACACTCACACACCCATCCACACACTATGGACAATTTGGAGATGCTGAAAATGCATGTCTTTGGACTGGGGTGTCATGTATCAAGGAGGAAACTCTTGGACTTCATTTCCCAGCAACTGCACCATACAACATCATTGTCACATGACCACCTACACCTGATTTACATTTCGGTTAATGAGCACACTAGTATACATGCCACTGTTTGCACTGCTTTCCTTGTCTCACGTTATCGTCCATCTATGCTTTTGTCCATGCTTCCATGTTTAGTTTTTGCCACAGTATTTTGCCTCGTGTTATTGTGTCTTTGTATTTTGTTTGAAGATCTGCACTTGTTCCCGAAATCACTTTGTAACATGGGGGAGGAAACCGGAGTACCCAGAGGAAACTCCTGAAGCACAGGAAAACATGCAAACTCTACACACACACTGGAGAGGTGGGGAAAAAAAGCCCCAGGCCTGGGGTGTGAGGCAAATGCACTAACCACTAAGCCACCTTGCCCCTCCTACCTCAGTATTCCAACAGAATTTCAAATATATGAAGATTTGAAAGTGGGCTTTATGAGAATCATGATTAACACAGTATGTTGAACGGCTGATATGGATGAGCTGCCACTTGGATAATCATTAGTTAGTTAGCAAGAAGGTATTGCTTTAGGATCATAAGACATTTTCTTGACCATTTGACAGTAATCAGACTTCACAAAGGCTTTATAATTATCCTGCACTATATAAAGCAAATAATTTGACCTGCTTGCTACACTATCTCAGTGAAAACTCTTCATAGCCACAATGAACGATCCATAAGGCAAACATTCTCTACTGAAGCATCAATCCATCAAGGAGAATGAAATCATGTTCAACACTGCTGATCACACTGGTTTCTTTTAAAATGATAAGACTTCAAAATTAATTCCACAGCACAATTTGCAAACGGGTTGACATTTCATTTTATTAGCCCATGTGTAAAATTCATACAATTTAAATCACAGCACCATAGCATAGAGTTCATCTTATAAATACCCAGTTGAGTCACTGAGGGACAACCAGAGAATTAGTCCTAGACCCAGGACATCCACTGACGTGAAATAGGCCTATTTCGTCATTGGTGAAATCAGAGATATTAAGCTAATTACAGGCCTGGACATTATAAACAGTGGTCCTGTAAATACATAAATATCACTGACCAACATCATTCAAAGAAACTACATTTTGAAAGTCAAACTAAGGAAAGACGATTGAATTCAGCATCACATTTATGCTGTCCACTTAAAACACCAGTCTTACACTTTAATTTGACTGCTCATCAACTTTTCATGGGTGAGCTATGTTTTTTTAAACACTTAGGTTTGGGCTACAATCCATCAGGAGCTTCACACCAGGAAGAGGGAAAGTATGACAGTAAGAAAGAGGATGCAGGACTATTTTAAAAACAAAGAAAACTGAAAATTGATTCGGATTGCTGCACTCATATGACACTCTTCCCATATGCCTATAGACACTCAATAAGACATAGGCAGTGATTTATGATTTAAAAAACCTTTAACAGGGGTTGCATTTCTCTTTTGAGAATAACATTTAGGATTACTCCTGGTGCAAAAACACGACTGAGACATTTAAGGCAACTTGCAATAAGTGACACTGTTTGTCCACGTGGTGTAACTTAATGTTCATATGCAAGAGTGAAATAAAAATTGCGCTAATGCATAGATTAATACAATTGATTAGATGTTTTGCTATAGAAATGGGTTTCCGTGGTAAGATACAATCAGAATGAGCTAAAAAAAAAATTTTTTTATTTTTTTTTAAAAAGCTCAATTGCTGCCATTCCTATTATTGAATTACAGACACACCTCAACCCAATCAAGTATAAATCCCTAATTATCATTTGTCTTTCTTCTCTTGTCCTTTTTGGATTTCTTTTCTGCTAGTACTTCTGTCCGCTCTTCCTCTTGTTCTTTCCGCTTCCTCTTTTTTCGCTTTTTATCCAAAACCTCAGTGTCTGTGACGTTCTCTGCGTTATCGTCTTCGTTAATTGAATCTGTAGGTGTGCGAGTGGGCGTTTCTTTGTCTTTCCTTTTCTTCTTTTTCTCGGTGGAAAGGGCCAGTATATCCCCAGCAGTGTCTCGTGTTGCTGCTGGGACACAGCACTCCTCCACTGTAGCTCGTCGCTCTTTCCTCTTTTTCTTCTTCTTCTTCGTCTTGCTGTCCGAGTCAGCCTGCTCTACAACAGTAATCTCTTCGGTCACTGGGGCTTCATCAGTTTCATCCACCCTTTCCTCATCGCCATGTTGGTCATTCTTTCTATTCTTTTTCTTTCTTTTTTTGCTCTCCTCCATGTCGCTGGTGTTGGGAGAGTCCTCTGTGGATTTTGGTGTCGCTGACTGGGATTGCAGGTCACCGTTGCTTTCAGGAGTGGGAACAGAGGACTGGATCTCAGCGCGACCTTTCTTTAATCGTGCCATCCGCTGAGCAAAGTATTCCTGCATGGTCAGAGCACTGGTCACTGTGTTGAGTTCCACCTCGGGGTTTGATGGACCATCCTTGTCATCGCCGTCCTGCTCGTTGTCCTCCTGAGAATCGGTACCGTTGCTTGCCTGTGGAAACAGTTCAATAAATCCTCACGTTAAGCATAAGTTATGGATGTAGGTACTCTCCTGGATCTGATGCAAGAACTACCACTATAACAAAAAAGCACAATAATAAAAAAAAAGTAATTACAGTTATTAATGAATTAACTAAGAATTACTGCAAATTATATATATATATATATATATATATATATATATTATATATATACACCGTTAAAAATAATTAATTAATAAGCAATAGGGACATCACCTATAAAAGGTGATGTCCCTACTGTTCTCTGGAACACTGTTCAAGAGTTTTGGGGTGATGTGTATATATATTAAAAACAAACAAACAAAACACACATGCACAAATCTTGCACCGGTTGAGATACAACTTCAGAATTAATAGTGGGCCTGCTTCATCTAAGCGTGCTGATAGGGATCACAGTATTACGCTGAGAATAACTACAAAAAAAATAAAACTACCCGTCACTACCTTTTACCTTTTCATCCTTCTACTCATAATGCATTTCCCTCGATGAACAGGAAACTAAACAAAATGTCAGAAATGGGCAACTGGACAAAGTTATAACCCACTTCTTTATGCACTCACATTGCCTGTGTAACTACACGGACATTAAAACTAGCCCTGCATCCCAATTATCCTACTGTCCACACAAAATAGTGTCCGAGATTAGAATTAGTGTGTACTAAATCATAGTATATTGAAACGAGTATCCCAAAGAAACCTGGATTGTTTAAAATTTAAAAAGTGTGGATCCGTGGACTCTTTTTCAGCCAATATCGCCCACAACTCCTCGCACGAGGGAGGACAAGTTTTGTGACCCTTTGCTTCACCGAATTCAAGTATGCATTTTAGAGAGTTGTAAATGAAATGTGTAAAAATAAAATCAAGGGAATGGTAAATGAAATGATAAGGAATAACGAATGCAGAAAAGCTGAAGTGCAACGAGGAGTTTGTTTACGGTGATGTAACTAGGCAACGTTTTCTTCTGTTACAAAACGTGTTAGTATGTTCCAGGACTTGATCATACTCTTAATACACACTCAAAAGTATGTACCGTAATTTCCGGACTATAAGCCGCTACTTTTTTCCACACGCTTTGAACACTGCGGCTTAAACAATGATGCGGCTAATTTATGGATTTGTACAGGCTAACGAGTTTCATGCCGCCAAAACATTTAGCCTCGTCACATCGGACAAATGAAATGACCCAATAGGTCACAGTGGACCAATGAAACCGTTAGAATGAAATCTAACGAGCTCACGCTACATTCTTCAGATCAGTTGTTTTTGCGCTTCGTGCACACCCCCTCATCAGGGAAAATACACGAAGAAATTCATATTGGTGACATCATGTCTCGTCATGTGTTTGGCTGGTGTGTATATATACACCGGGAGCCATGACACACAACGCAGGCAGTTAGATAGCGAATATAGTTAGAGTCTTTGTTAATGCCATGTGTCTTAGTTCTTGATCATGTCAAGGCTAGTTAGCTTATAGCATAGTTTATAGCTTAGCCTGTAGCCTAGTAGCTTATAGCATAACTTATAGCCAAGTAGCTTGTAGCATAGCTTATAGTTGTATTGACTTAGTTTAGAATATAGATGTAGAAGTGGTTTATAGAGTATAGATATAGAGTCTTTGTTCCACGTCATAGTTAATGTTTAGATTAGTTGGTTTAGTTAGCTTAGTTCATTGAGTTGGTCATGGTTTCTGTATCTCTTAAGTCTGCTGTCCTCTGTTTCAATAAAAGCTCTCGTCCTAACTGCATTTGCATCTGTCCTGCTTCGTTTACGTCACGAATTGTGACAGTTACAACGTGGAAACCTGCGGCTTAAAGAGATGCGCAGCCTATATATGTACAAAATTGTTTTTCTTTTTAAAATTAGCGGGTGCAGCTTATATTCAGGTGCGCTCAATAGTCCGAGAATTACGGTACTTTTTCTTCACACAAAAAAAAAAAAAAAAGAAAGAAAACAAGAAAGAATACAATACTTTTAATACAAAGTAGGCAAACTGGGACACAGGGTTGTTTTTTGTAGAAACATGCAGTCATACTAATAGCACAGGGTTAAGCAATAAGATGATCCATGATCTGTTTTTACAGGGAGATCATGAGGACCGTGATAGTAACATCCTGTCAGTTGTGCTGAAAACACTCAGCCATGGCATCTTATTACAAGCAGATTTAAAACCCAACAAGTGCTATGTACAACAACGTGTCTATGTAGATTTTACAAGATTCAATTTTGAACTCTTATGGTTTCTGTTTGGCACATAGAAATACAACCATAGACTCGACCACAAACCACACCTCTCAATTTAGAACCCCTGCTGTTTGCTCGTGCCTGGACTATTCTAATGCACTCTTCTGTGCGTGTTTTAATCGGGACGCCTGCGTGTCTTCTGCTAAGGCAGAAGTGAAGTTGAAATTTAAGACAAACTTGCCCATAACCACACATGTACAACACACTACCTTTCACACAGAACACGAGGGTTCTGCAGAACTAGAGATGCAGACTGACACGACAGTTAACAACAGGATTAACCTGTCTCACACACCTGCATTACCGCTCCCAAAGAACGCAGTGCACAATTTAGGGGCATTAAAAGTTCATTTGCTACTAGGATTGATTTGAAGTTTTAAACTGATCACATGTCATGCTTAGAAAAAAACACATGAGAATATTAATCCATATTAAAACTTATTAAACCGTAACGTATAGTCAACAGGGTGACTATCTCTG
Source organism: Ameiurus melas (assembly GCA_012411365.1). NCBI lineage: Eukaryota > Metazoa > Chordata > Actinopteri > Siluriformes > Ictaluridae > Ameiurus > Ameiurus melas. The sequence goes on from CM022779.1 coordinate 3,517,255, forward strand.
ATGAGCATGACATTCTGAGCTGTACCTCAAATATCTATCCTTGGTCCCCCAACGCAACCCCCCGAAATGTTTTGGATATAATCAGTAAACACAAAAGTACACGACCATCTGTTCACACTATGATCTATTCAAACTATAGGTTATTGCATATACGTGATACCACATGATGCCAGTGCCCTTTAATTACCTAGTGAAACATTACTATATCAGCTCTATTTTCTGTATTAGCAAGACATTACTATCCTGAGTTTAAATACAAAAAGAAAAACCTCACCATGTTCATTCAAGTACAAAAAATGAGAAATGAGGAAGAAAATGGGAAACTAGAGAATCTGGTTCTCCCTCTGCATTATCTGTGATTGTAATCTAAGTTACACTGATAGAACGGTATTTTTCATCTTTCGAAAAAAATGTAAAAAATAATAAATATATGTATATATAAAGTAATGACTAATTAGTTTAGACAAAATCAGTTTACATGAAAATAAAATACCCCAACTTAACAGGATCTGGTTCCCAAGAGATTGCTCGTTTTTGTTTTTTAGTCTCTATAATCCTTTTTAAATAAAAAAATAATAATTGTACGCGAACATATCTCCATCCATCCATTTTCCGTACCACTTATCCTCCATAGGTTTACAGGGAGCCCAGAGCCTATCCCAGGGAACTAGGGGCACAAGGCAGGGGACACTCAGGACAGGGAGCTAACCCATCACAGGGCACAATCACAGACATTCACATACCATGGACAATTTGGAAAATCAGCCCACAGTACACATTTTTGGACTGGGAGAGGAAACAAGAGTACCCAGAGTAAACCCTTGAGGCATGGGGAGAACATAGAAAGTCCATGCACACAGGGCAGAAGCAGGATTCAAAACCCCAACCTCGGAGGTGTGAGGCAGACGTACGAACTACCAAGCCACCGTGTCCCCCTGTACGAGAACAATTTTAGCAAATTTAGTATTTCTTCTTGCATATTCTGACATACACCAAAATAAAGACCAAAATTAAGAAAAAAAGTCACATTTTGAGACATAAACCTGAAAACGCAGACGTTATGGAAATGATGATGATCTCGGAAAGAGGTTTGACATTGTGTCAGCAGTCTATTAAAGAAAAAGAAAAAAACAGCGATCGGGCAGAAGTATAAGCGCGAAACCTTTTTGTGCAGCACTACAAGCTGCCGAATCACAGCAGGCAACAAAGCGCTAGACACAATGACTATGTTGAAGAGACCACAGGAGTGCGCTTCAGATTAAACTGTATCCAGCCAACACTTAGTCACCGCAGCACCTCTGTGCCATTCGTCTTCATTTCGCTAATAGGCTGCTCAATGCATAATGATTTGGGGTGAAGAATACCCACTCTGAAGCTTGTGCTAAACAACAGCAGAGCTCTACATTATGTCACAGGCAGCCATGAAAACGGCATTTTTCAAAACTCCCATCAAGGGACCTTGGGGGGGCGGGGGGTTGTTTATGTGCTCCTACTGTAAAAAGAGCAAACAAACAAAACAAATGGAAACACTTCCTCTCGCCTTACAGACTAGCACTCCTACATGGATTGTAGCAGATTAAAGCATGTGCACTACTTTCAGTAGACAATACATACTAAGGCAGTCATGTGTGGTATTTTATTTATGCTAGCTCAAAACTAGCCTGAACTCATAGCTCATTCTGGATGCACAAAGTTTTCTAGACTAGCCGTGAACTCTACCATCTGGAGAAAAAAACAAACCAAAACAAATAACGCCATACCCACAGGCTTTCCCTCTAAAGCCCGCCTCATGGAGATTTTTTCACTTTCTTTTTTCTTTCTTTCAGTTTTCCTTTCTTATGCATTGTTTTCATTATTTCTCTGCCTTCTCTTAACATTATATGCGTCCAGTGCCTTGCGAAAGTATTCGGCCCCCTTGAACTTTTCAAACTTTTGCCACATTTCAGGCTTCAAACATAAAGATATAAAATTTTTATTTTTTGTAAAGAATCAACAACAAGTGGGACACAATTGTGAAGTGGAACGAAATCTATTGGATATTTTAAACTTTTTTAGCAAATAAAAAACTGAAAAGTGGTGTGTGCAAAATTATTTGGCCCTTTACTTTCAGTGCAGCAAACTCACTCCAGAAGTTCAGCAAGGATCTCTGAATGATCCAATGTTGTCCTAAATGACTGATGGTGATAAATAGAATCCACCTGTGTGTAATCAAGTCTCTGTATAAATGCACCTGCTCTGTGATAGTCTCAGGGTTCTGTTCAAAGCGCAGAGAGCATAATGAAGACTAAGGAACACTAAGTTTAAAGCCGGATTTGGATCCAAAAAGATTTCCCAAGCTTTAAACATCCCAAGGAGCACTGTGTAAGCGATCATTTTGAAATGGAAGGAGTATCAGACCATTGCAAATCAACCAAGACCTGGCCATCCCTCTAAACTTTCAGCTCAGACAAGGAGAAGACTGATCAGAGATGCAGCCAAGAGGCCCATGATCACTCTGGATGAACTGCAGAGAACTACAGCTGAGGTGGGAGAGTCTGTCCATAGGACAACAATCAGTCGTACACTGCAAAAATCTGGCCTTTATGGAAGAGTGGCAAGAAGAAAGCCATTTCTCAAAGATATCCATAAAAAGTCTCGTCTAAAGTTTGCCACAAGCCACCTGGGAGACACACCAAACATGTGGAAGAAGGTGCTCTGATCAGATGAAACCAAAATCGAACTTTTTGCCCACAATGATAAGTTTGGCGTAAAAGCAACACAGCTCATCACCCTCAACACACCATCCCCACTGTCAAACATGGTGGTGGCAGCATCATGGTTGGCTGCTTTTGTTTGTTTTTTAGCAGGAACAGGGAAGATGGTTAAAATTGAGGGGAAGATGGATACAGCCAAATACAGGACCATTCTGGATGAAAACCTGTTGGAGTCTGCAAAAAGACTGAAACTGGGACGGAGATTTATCTTCCAACAAGACAATGATCCCAAACATACAGCAAAATCTACAAAGGAATGTTTCACAAATAAACGTATCCAGGTGTTAAAATGGCCAAGTCAAAGTCCAGACCTGAATCCAATCGAGAATCTGTGGAAAGAGCTGAAAACTGCTGTTCACAAACGCTCTACATCCAACCTCACTGAGCTCGAGCTGTTTTGCAAAGAAGAATGGGCAAGAATTTCAGTCTCTCGATGTGCAAAACTGATAGAGACATTCCCCAAGCGACTTGCAGCTGTAATCGCAGCAAAAGGTGGCTCTACAAAGTATTAACGCAAGGGGGCCGAATAATTTTGCACGCCCCACTTTTCATTTTTTTATTAGTTAAAAATGTTTCAAAAATCCAATAGATTTCGTTCCACTTCACAATTGTGTCCCACTTGTTGGTGATTCTTCACAAAAAATAAAAATTTTATATCTATGTTTGAAGCCTGAAATGTGGCAAAAGGTTGAAAAGTTCAAGGGGGCCGAATACTTTCGCAAGGCACAAACACTGAGGTGAAAATGAGTGCAGAAAGAAATAGCATGCCCACAGACTTCCTCTCTAAAGCTAACCCCATGGTAACGTACGCATGATGCCCATATGTTGTTAACACTGTTGGTCATCGCACCTCTTTCAAAATCACCACCTAATTTGAGCTCTGCCTAAGCAAGGTGTTGGCCTGGCTTCGACATTTAAAGCTGAGGTTATCCCCCTTCTTACTTCCCCGGACACCCTTAAGCCAACTTTCTCACTTTCAAACTAGCATCTCCAGACATATCACCTGTCCCCACGACACAATGTGAAAAGGATCTATGGAAAAACCTGTAATACTGTATTATGCAAGTCCCAGACTTAGCGGTTAGCATGATGCCGCAAACCTCCAGGTTTGGGGGTTCAACCCCCCCCACCCGTGTGCACAGTGTTTGCATGTTCTCCCTGTGCTTTGGGGGTTTCCCCCGGGTACTCTGGTTTCCTCTGCCAGTCCAAATAAAACTGTCCGTGGCGTGCGAATGCGTTTATGATCGTGGCCTGTGATGGGTTGGCACCGCGTCCAGGGTGTCCCCCATAGGGTGTTCCCTGGGATATGCTCCAGGCTCCCAGCCGACCCTGTGTAGGATAAGCAGCATGGAAATGGGATGGAAGTCATAGACCCTTGAGTCATTTCAGCTTAAAGCTGCTGCTTTATATTTTTTCTTAGCAAATGTTTAAAAGTAGTCCAGTAAGAGAGAAAAGTGGAAAACCACAGTTTGAGATTCATTAAAAGAAAGTTCAAACTTTTTTTTCCCCTCCTGAAAAATCCATAATTCCCAGTTTGTGTACAAGTGTGGTGAAGAAGTGATTGGGCTTGGTGAAATGTCTGGGGGCCATTTGAAGAGTATGAACTGTGAAATTACTCTCGGGAGGAACAGGAAAAAGGGAGAGAGGCCAGAAGAAGAGGGATGGAGTGAGCAGGGAAATCCTCTTCATCAGAGAGCTGTGTGGGGTTGCACGTTCTGGCCCGCTTGGGGACCGCCATTAGCCTTATCTCTCTAATGTGGCGAGAGAAGTGCTGCTGGTAGCATTCCTTCAGGGACTTGTGGCATACTCATACGTACACTGGGAGTCTGGCACAAACAAACAAAAGCAGAAACACAGAGGCATTGCTGACATACAGACAGTGTAAGCCCACCATACATGACTGTGTTTAAGTGTCTAAGAGGTCCCAGCTGACAAAGAAACAACTACAAGGGGTGAAAAAGCCAGCTGCTTCTCCTTTTTAAACTCCCTCCACTCCGTCTCGTCCTTTCTCTCTGTTTCTCCTCCCTTCCCTCTCCTTGACGCTCCTTTTGGCAACAGGGAGGCCCCAGGAAAAGGATGCGTTCTCTAGACTGTGTGCAGCACTCAGATAAGGCCCCAGTAGTGCGAGCCACTAGCTCTTTCCTGCTCACCGCTCCCCAAGCACATGCTGCTCTTAGGAGAAGGAGGAGGAGGAGCAGGCAGGTCCAAGAGAGAAGCAAATGGATCTGGGACAGACATGGGGCGGAGATCAGTTTAAGGCCTCACAAAAACTAACTTCAAAAAAATAAAAATAATATAAAAATGGAGCTTGCCATGGATGCTGACACACAGCGACTGTTTTTCTTTTTTTTACAATACCATCTAAATTCAGTATTACAGTGCTCTAATTTGCTGCTGAAAACGGCAACAAAAATCACCAACTCCGTGCTATGTCACAGTCTCCCTAATTTATAAACGAGAAGCAATATCCCTCGCTGCATAAAGACTATGCTAGTTTAGCATTGCAAATGCTGCGTCAGCAATGAGAACTTCTAGTGTCCAGGGACTAAAAGACTGCATATGGTGGCGAACTACTGCAAAGATACAGTGCTATATTTAAGAGAGGGGGTATCGCCAAGTCGAGAGAAGTCTTCATATTTTAGATTAGACCACAGGCATGATTCTTCAAAACACCTTCAAAAATGTTTTGAAAAAAATAAAAGCATCGATGTGATGTGATGAGAGAATATTATTTATTTATTTTTATTTATTTATTTTTTTTACACACAATACTAGCTCTATTAAATGTATACTTTAAAGGCCACAGTAATTGATAAGGTGGCGTTTTGAAAGGACGAATGTGTTTGGCCATATTCTTGAGATCTTTTCTCAAATACAAAAAAAATTGACTTTTTAACTCATCTGTGTCACTCTGTTTGTACAGGCTTTTTACTTCCCTGAGCTGGTCTGTTCACTCAATCAGGAGCTTTATAGGGAGTAAATATGGGAGCATATATGTCCTCTGAGAGTTGCACTAGGTGTACGCCAAATAAACCTGAAACTGGCCCATAATGGGCACAAGCCAATAGATACTATCAGGGCAATATTGGGAAGGAGGCTGATTGTGTGAGCATGCTCTCATTGTCCTGCCAGTATTATAAATTTGGTGGTGGTCTGGGTGTATGGATCGGCCCCAGATTACCCAGACTACCCTCCCTGATGAGGAGGGAGAGGCTGGCGCGCCATCCTTCATACCACTCATGTGGGTGGACAGCAAAACAGGTGGCGCCCACGCTATACAGAGCTTCGCCCGGCTTAATTGGGACCTTAACACCTCAAATTACAAGATACTAAATGACCCTGAAATGATCACTTGGAACACACCAACTGACTCCTTTATCCGACTCCTGTATTTATCCTATGTACATTTTCTCCACAGAAGAAAACGGCATGTGACTGACGTTCATAGGTATACGCGGTACGGAAAGCTTGCCTACGTCGTAATTTCACTCCCTTTCGTAAGGATGTGAATAAGTGAAAAATTCAAATGACACGCGAGAATAACCTTGGACAAGCTCACTGGGGTGCCATCAAACAATTGTGAGGATAACGAATGGAAAGCGATTTGACATTATACGACAAGAGGAATGACTACAGAGGAACAAGATTCCCAACGCGGGGCTCAGCTACAGCCTCCTCACAGCTGAAAAACAAAAATAGCAAAGATTTGATTTCGCACAACCTGGAATTAAAACACTTAAAACAGACTAGGATGAACATATTTAGCACCTAATTAAACTCAATAGACTGAAATCTTTAGCACCCAATTAAGCCAAAGAGGTTCAAATAAATAAAGTAATAAAAATGGAGCAAAACAAGACAAAAGAGCTTAAAGCTAAAGCTGGGTCTCCTGAGGCCTGGATTAACTTCCCACCAGAAACAAATGACCACAACACTCTGCATAGGGCATCATCACTAAATTCTGCTTGCTTTACATTGTAAAGTGCTTGCCTTTTCCATGCCCCCCAAGGAGCTGGTGTGTCAGCCCCAAGATGGAGGAGGTGCTGTTTTACTCTGCACGCTGCTGTGATTTATTCGATTAAAAAAGGGCAGTGATTAAACATGAGCCAGGGCCTCCGGAACAGCAGCAGCTCGGAGGAGTGGCAGGCAGTTAGCTTCCTCCGCTGTGCTGTAATCACCCTGCCAGGGCAGTCCTGCCCAGGCATGCAGCTACCGCACCACACGGCTATTCCTGTTACCGCGCACTGCCTTTTGTTTCCCTCCACGCCAGCACTAATCTGTACGTGTCAACAGATTGGCACAGCCAGACAGCCACAGAGTGAGCCGTCGGTGGAGCAGGAGGGGGTTTCAGGGGCATCGAGAGGAGGGAAAGCGAGGACAGGGCGGTTGTCAGTTTGGCTTGTTTCTCTATTATTCCATGGTGGCAGAAACAGAGCCCTGTCAACAGTCACGAGGGAGGCCACACTTTTGTTTAAGGCAATTAGATGTTATCGGATATGAATTAACGCTCCCTGACTTCAAACAAAACACAGTGTTTGAGGTTAAGCGGTCAGACAGCAATAGCTGAATGTGCCGACTCACATGGTTGCGCAAGTTTATCTTAGTGTCTTTTCAACAGCGCACAATAATGCTAAGTGGCACATAACTGAACAGGCATCTGATTCTGCGAAACCTATCTTTTGATATTGGCATTATATACATTGTTTAATTTAATTAAAAAAACAAAACAAACACACACTATATACAGGGGGGAAAGTAGCCTGAAAAATACTAATTCAAATAAGAAAGCTGTAAGCTGAAGATTAAGCTACCAACACTTTCACTTTTGATATTGTTCAGTGTTCATGAGCAACTGAGCAAAACATCAGGAAATCACTGCCAAGGAGAACAAATCTCTTGAACAAATTTCAAGCAAAGAGCTGACAAACGGTCCATAATTTTGCTCTCTTTTTCCAAATGGTCGATGAACACTGTCTTGAGTGTGTCAGGAGCTGGGACAAAGAAAACTATGTGTGGGGAAATGGAAATAAATAAAAAGTATAAAAACCATCAAAACTAATATATGCTGGCATGACATCAGATATTTAAGTAATATTTGAAATATTTTCTCAATGCAATTCGATTCGAAAACCGTGTTAATTCTGCAGTGTCACTGTTCTCCTGTAATTCACTGTAACCAATGTAACCAACCCAGTAGCCGTAGACCAGATATCACGTGACCTCACGCACATCCCTGAAAACAAGGCAAGTCTACAGAAGACAAAGAGGAGAAACGTTGTGGAACAGATGCGAGTGAATCTTAAATTGATCCAGATGCCTGCTCATATTGAGAAGGAATAAATCTGTCCTAAAAAAATATTAAATATTATGTACTCAATTTTAATTACTAAACAAAATGTGTGAAAAGGTGAATGGGCCGAGTGAGTCACGGCGGCACGTACCAGTGACACATTAAAGCATAGAGCACGCTTATAGAGACTGTTTTCCAGAAAAGTAATGTTCCAACAATTACTTACGCTGCTTATATTTCTGGTTTCTTTCAACATTGGGAGGACACGCTGTATTCTTAGCATACTAATATTCCTAAATTCTGATTTAAAAAAGAAGCAGTACAAATTTGACCAAAGAATCATACGTGAAAATCGTACTCTCAATTCTACACCAAAAAAATAACCCCGTCAAGATTCCCATTTCATCAAACATCAGGCAGTTCTAGGACATTTTCTACACAGGTTAGGCTTTGGTGATGGGAGCACCATGGGTTTAAAGTTTAGCCTCATCAGCAAACACTCAGTGGAAATCCCTCAAGCATCCTGTGATGCTGCTACTCCTCATCGCTTTGCCACATCTGCCAAGCGGCCATGCTGAAGCGATCGCGCCTCATTTGGGGATGCAGCTGCATCAGGGGAATGGACGAGTGAGTTGTTGGACGATTCTTCAAGAAGACGGGCGTGGGTGGACCATGAGGGGATACAGGTGCCACCCGCTGGTCCTGCTGCTTTGTGTCAGCATTGGTGTGGGAGTGAGAGAGGTCGCCAAGGGTTACGCAAACCCCTGGAAACAAGCTCAATGGAGAGATCAAACTGACTCAAAAGAAAGCCAGTGGGAAGGCCAGGTACAGCCAAACATGAAGTCCTACATTTAAATGAAGCACACCAAGCTGTATTAGAGGCAATGGTTTAGAGTATATCAGGAATACAAAAATAAAAAAAAAATAGGAAATCTTACACACAACTTAGGCATGCAAACATCAGCTTTTAGCCTGTACATCAGCTTTTATCTGGATACCAGCAACAGGTGGCCAAACACACAATTTGAAATAAACAAAAAGACAGGCTAAATACCTCACATCATTAACTTAATCCAAACATGGTCTCACTATTGTAGATGTGATAGCAAATGTGCAAAGCTTTTATTATTATTATAAAAAGCACCCTCAATAAATGTTAAAGTAATTAAATATTTGACCAGATTTCTTAAAAATCAACAAGCCTTCACAACAAGTTACCACATAAGCCAGGCAACTATTTTATATACACAAATAAAGTGACAAAAAATATTCTGCAAACAGATGAAATTGCAGGGGAGAAGAAAAAAGAAGCCAAAAGTGTAGGCCTCGGTGATCCAGCTTTGACGCACGCAGCAGTGGTAAAAAATGACTAAGTTTGGTTGATGTATGAAGCAGGCGGGAGTCCATTTATCAGCAGGCCCTCAGCGGTCGCCCGCTAGGGTCCCTCAAGTCACAGGCCGCAACGCTCTCCTTTTGACTGATTAATTAGCCAATCACAGGACATTTTTCACCAGCGGCAGTAGGGTTTTATTTCAGCTAATGCTGGAGCTTGGCTAACCGCACCACGTTCAAGCAAACTCGGCTCTTTCTTTCAGGCCTGCTGGAGTGGAGGGGGTGCGAGAGGGCTGCGAGATAAATCAAACCCACTCCTACATCCCTACACCCCATGCTGCAGCCTAACTAAACCCCCTAAGGGAGACAGAGAGGGAGACAGAGCAAGAGAAAGAGAGAGAGAGAGAGGGAGACTTGAAGAGAATCGAAGAAAGAAACATGGTTAAAAAGATTGAAAATTGAAAGAGTAGCTGCTACTGCTCCCTGCTCGTTCACACCGCCTTTATCTGTAACTGAATGTTTACTTCCATAAACATCCTCACAATGACTGTTTCAAAAACCATCAACTTGCTTCGCTTCAAATACACAGACCATTCATCATTGCCAAGTGTCTTACCGAGATGAGCAGAGACCCCTAGTGTGAAATGTTCAAATCCCTGTGCTGTGGAATAGCAAAAAAAAAAAAACAAATTATTCTCCACCAAAGAAAAAATAGGGGGGGGGTCGTTCGACTCACTCCCAAATAAATAAATAAATAAATATTTATTAAATAAAAAATGTCCAAAAAACATCAAAACCCCTAACGCTGAGCTTAACACTTTACTGGCCACAAGCTTTCCGTTAATATGCACACAAAAAAAGCACAAACTTTTGAAAGCTGTGAAATAAATTTTTTTTTTACAGCATCACACTTTCAAATTTATTCCAAAGTTAGAGTCTGTTTGAAGTGGCAGGTAAATCTCACAAATTTGCCAACTTTTTGGTTTGACAATCAAAGAATGATCCAAACTACATGTGTCCTTATGAACAGATTTACGGAGAATATCAGCAAAAAAAAAAAGGTAAAAGTACTTTTCCGAGATAAAGTAACTGTGAGATAAAGTAAGTGTCATTTTACCCCGAGACAAATTTTTTGGGTAAACAAAGTGTGAGAAGTAACCTACAGATTAATCCATATGGGGTCATAAGCTAAAAGCTCTATTCAAAGATCTTAGATGTTTCATTTATTCTCGCACTGCAGCCACAGAGAAAATTTTTTATCAAAACTGACTTTTCGTTTACATTACATAGTTTAACTTGCCGTTTATGAAAATAAAAAATGTCCTATATTTGCTGATAAAGTTGGTTTTTCTACTAGATAAGTGCAACATTTGTAATAATATACATTTTCCCCCTTATGTAAGAAGTAACATGCCCTCTGTAACTTGGATGGGCTACAACAGCAAAAAACCACATGGGGTTCCACTCCTGGCAGCCAAGAACGGGAATCTGAGGCTACAGTGGACACAGGCTCACCTTTATATTGCCTAGCTTTTTTTTTTTTTTTTTTTTTTTTTTTTATAAATAAATACATTTTCAATGGTCCCATTTTAGTGAGCCTGTGCCAGCTGTAGCCACGGTAGCATTACGCTGCGGCCACTTGACTGGCTGGATGGATAACTGCATGAATGAGCAGGTGTCTCTATTAAAGTGGCCTTTCTGGAAGACTGGTGATTCCACTGCAAGGAGTAAATACGAAAATATACAATAAAACATTTCATAAAATATTTTCCTTCTGTAACTTGACAACATTTTCAAGTGAGAGGCGAGTGTCTTCATGTGATGATTACTGGGAGTAAAGATAAGAAAGCGTGAACGATAATGACGCTGTCATATGACATTGGTTAATATTATTTTCCCTCCACCAGTCCATGCACAATGAAGTCAAAAACTGAAGATTAGAGAAAAACAAGACGGCGATGGGTTTTGCATTAGGAGAATACGTGAAGACATGTTTTACGACTAAAGATATGTACCCGTGTAGTAGATATGAATAAATTCATACGTTTAAATGGATATATTTCTGTAAAGCTGCTTTGGGACAATGTTCATCGTTAAAAGCGTTCTACAAACGAGTGAATTGAATTGTATACAAGTTCTAAAAAAAAATGTCAGCAAATTATCTGGGTTCAAAAAAACCTCTGAAAAAATTGTCCGATGATGCATAATAATAAATACAAAATAAATGATTTAAAAATGAAAAGGAGAAAAATAATGAAATCATTCAATTTGATTGAATTTAAAAAACACAATACAATTTTTTTAAACAATGAAATCAGCTGCATCCAAAGTAACTGTTAATGTATATAACGGTTTAAAAAAGTATTTTAGAAATATACCATGATCTCTCAGAGAAGTGTGTTGTGATAGTGATGGGATAATATCTTCATATTGATCAGCCGTATTGTGCACAATGATCCAACAAGGTAAAAAAAAAAAAAAAAAAAAAAAAAAAAACTTCAGGTTTGATTTCAGCTTGTCCTTAAAAATGAATGCTCATGATATGGATGCCCGCTATGGTTCAAGTTGTACTCGGGGAAGCATGATTAGAATACTCCAAAAGGCTACATGACCTGCTACTTCTTCTGAAATCACGAGGAAATGCCCTCACGCATCACTAAATTCAATACTGAAGTGACACAGAAGCAATGTACGGGATCCTTGAGGTACACACTGCTCCTTTCCCCACAGGCTCAGCGAAGTACGGTAAAGGGGTATCCGGTGAGCAGGGGTGTGCTGGGACAGCCTTTTGTGAGTGTGTACGTGTGCGTGGTATGTGTGCTTGTCAGGGAGCATTGTGAAACGAGATAAGGACCTGGCAGGAAGCTGAAGGAAGAAGGAAAACCCCTGGTGCAAGAGGTGGGACAAATCGCTGCCAAGACCAGGACCAAGCGATCCCACAGTCAGCTCTCAGTCTCATCAACTTCACCAAGAATGGAAAGAAGTCCTCAGCTCTCGGACTCCTTTGACATCGGAGGTCCGACAAGAGGCACAAACATGATGGTATACGCGTTATCAGCAAAACATGACATCAGAGAAGATAGACTGGCCAAAAATATGACTCACGAAATCAAGAAGCTTTTCCCGCTCAACAATACGTCACTACTAGCTGTGAAGTTAGTCATAAAAATGATACAGTTCCTGTGTACTGTAGCCACTTAATAAACACATCCTTATGTGTTCTGAATGCATCAAGTACTTTGTGTGTTTACACATGAATGCGCGCACACACACACACACACACACACACACTACTTCCTCAACAGGCCTAACTGGTCGCTCTTTTCCCGGGCTTGTGACCAGCCCTTGCAGCAAAGTCTCATGGGATGCCATTGTGCCCATGTTCAGATTGGTTTTCGATCTGGTCAATGAAGTCCCTCCTGACCAGCACAATAGCAAACCAGAACAAAACGATTGCTGGGGGAAAAAATAACACACTGCCAACATCTCCAATTTTGGGCAAAACAGGAACGCTGGCCATTGTGTGTCACCTGCTGGGTGAGGAGAAGGAATTATTCATGCACAAAAGGACTATCAGATGTGCTTCGTTGAAAAATCCAGAGTCTTTTCTTATGACGAAGTAGGACTGAGCCAGATGACAATATAATATTGATATGAGGAAATTATGGCACGTTATGTGTTCCTGAGATGTTGTGGATATGGTGATATCTTTTTCTTAAATAAAGAAAATTAAAACTGACCGGAAGCAGCTGATGTGGTGTTTTCAGCTAATCTTTAAAATTGTAAACATTTGTTTTCTATTCTTTTCATTATTAAATGTGTATTTTTTAGAAGTAAAAATGCTCTTGTATATAATATACAAGAAAATATTATAAACCGTATATAAAGCATCATCAAACTTTTGCATTTTTGAATAATGCATCATTACTGCTGGCAGTTTGTGAACAAACCTGTATATTGCAATACATACATGGTAGAAATGCCTTTGAGCATCGCAATATGATATTTTGCCATATCATTGCCCCCCCATTAGTTTATTAGAAATAACCTAATGTAAACAAGCATATCCAAAAAAATGGACATAATATACAGCAAGCTAAAAAGATTACCCAATTTTACTGCCATATGTTTGAGCAGTGTGCTATATTTTTCCTCTGCAAATCTCAAAACAGATGAGGTCACAGGTCAACCTGAGAGATTAATAGTAGTCTGCTTTTTTTTTCCCCCAACTGCCGACTGTAGGAGCTGTATATTTAAAGCCAAATGAAGAAATAAACTTAGAATTAAAAACCACAAGGAAAAATATTCACATCATTATTAAAAGGTTCATGCTAAAACTAAAGGCTAAACATGCTGACCTGTTCATAATACGTGATCGGGTCATACATCATCCTCTACAGAAAGACCTCTACTGGTTACGTGCAAAAGCAGCAACACCACACCAAGTTAACTCGAAAAGTCTTTGTAAGCCCCAAAACAACTTAATCCTCCCAACTTCAAACTAACAACCCAGGGATTTATAAGGAGTTCTCAGAAAAGATATTTTTTGTTCATTTCATCACTTCCTGTGCCCTGTAGGACAGCCGCTAACATGTTCTCGGTGATGGTGCTCAGTCACATGCTGACTGCAGTAGTGTACCTGATGTGACCGTGCTGGAGGAGGTGGAACAGAGAGTGGGGATGTTAATCCGTTAATGGGATTTCTGCACTTTCCCCTGAACTGTACGCCATGACATGGCTAATAATCAGCTCATGGCCTGCCGCAAGCAACTCCTCACCCAGAGCAGGTCAGCTGTGCTTACGGGGACACTAAATTGGAGTGAACAGGTATCAGGAACATTGCCCAACAATCATTCATGCTTGAGGTTGTGACCAAAAGTTTGACTTTTACATCTCTCAAATCACTGTTTCCACAGGATAAACATTTAGAGCTGGGCCTCTTGCTAGACACAACGTACATAAAAGCTTACTTTCTGATAAAAGAATAAATGAGACATGATTATCTTACCTCATCCTGATTTCTCATCTGTTTGGCTCTTTTACCAAAGATGCAAGCGAGGTCGGTTTCACTGCGACTGGACAGATCCTTCCCTATGAGGAAAAGGTTGAAAAAGGATTGATATTTGTGGAATGCTGATGTTATAATTTTACAATAGTATCTGTAGGTCATCACGCTGTTTTAATGCTTGTATCCATTGCTAATTTTAAACACGGCGCTTTGCTTTCTTCGTGCTTTGATGCGACCCGACTAATTAGCTTTCGTGAAAAAGCATCCTGAGGTGGGCATGGAAAACACTGGTGGCAGCTGTTGCAGAACAAAACAACCTCTTCTACTTAGAAGTCTTTTGTTTATCATAGACATCATGAGCTTTCTGTAACATAAAAAGAAAACGTCTCTGTCTGGACGCTGTAGACAAATGAGTATTTTTTTTAAAGGAGGTTCGACTGTGTAAATTATTGATTTAAATGGATAAGGGTCGCGGGACAGTTTTGAACTCCTGCCGAGAGGAAAGGTTTTAAAGGCAAAAGAGGGCGAGCTACGTGGTCACAGAGGATGGAACTGACGAAGAAAAACAAACGGTGCTTGGGCGGCCCCCGCCTCACGCCTCCCGCTATCCAGCAGCTCAAAGGCTCCAGGAGAGTGCAGGCGCCCGTCTCGGCCTGCAGGCCTGTTCGTCCAGCTGCATCCTCTTCCTTAAAGCAGCTCCTGATAAGACTGCGTTATTTATTGCTCTAAGCGCTTTTGCTCTCTGCCTTTCAAAGGCGAGACCTTGCCTCCCTGTAACCAAGTTATCCTGTAAGCAAGTTAAACAAAAAGTCCAACAAGTCAAACAAACCAAATAAAGCCCAAAAATGAACTCTCTACATCTTCCAATGACCTCCATTAACACACCAAAGCCCACACTGACTAGTGTGTTGGTAATCAACTTCCTATGATGCTATGATGTGGTCTCAGTGGAGTTGGTGGGGCGTGCTGAACCAGATGAGCAAATCGCACAAGCCTTTTAGGATGGACTCGCTAATCTGACAACCAACAATCTAATTGCATGCCTCAAAAGACAGCAAGATATTATCTGAGCTTCGCTCTCACATTTCAAAGAAAAGCCTTTCTGAAACACAAATCTTTTCTTTTGCACGTGTGGTACATTCGTGAACTGACAGAAAACGATCGCTGTGAAACGAGGGGCGTGTCTTTAACTGAAAGAGCAGTCAACATAAATAACATTTGCCACATATGATGAACACTTGCCAAGCCCTTTGAGGGGAGATAAAGAAAAAAGAAAAACACAAAATCAGGCCAATTATTTGGCTAACAGTCCAAAACTGGTTTATGCATCTACTCTGTAATGGATTGGCCTACTCAGTCACATGGATGATAAAGTGCTGTAGTTCAGCGTGCATCAAAAACTCCCAGATCTCTTGATAAATGGACGGCCAATTAAATCTGGGTTACTGGTTTACACTGCTAGTGCCTTTGGTGAGCAGTGGAGATGCCAGTGCCTTTCCCCAGAGCTGGAATACATCACCTGCAAGAGATCCAAAAGGAGCAGGGTATGACAGACATGATGAAGATTGCTCACGATAATCACCTGCTTCTTATTCTTAACATTTAAGCGATTAGATAATTTTTTTTAGGGATGCTCCGGTCGATTGGCCGCCAATCAGTAGAATTCTATGACTCGACCGGTAGTCTCGAAATTTGAACCGATCGCAATTTGATGATGTAAAACACATGATGAGGTTAAGCTTTAGCGCTGCAGTCATGTCATCCTTGTGGGATTATTACGAGGTCTCAAGAAACAATGAAAAATTCGCCATTTGCCGTGTATTTTGCCGTGTAAGGCCTATTAAAATGTTCACTTGAAAATTAATATTTGTTGGGCTTATTTATTTGATTCTCAATTAAAACAATAATCTACAACCTATAAATAATATAACCAAGGAAACATCTGTGGTATTACTTTATCTGGAAAGGGGAAAAAAATAAATAAATAAAAAAAGGTAAACAGTGACGATCAACAGACAGCTCACACATCACTTATATAAAGCTTGAACGATTGGGATCGGGCCGATCATGATGACAAGAAATCGGTAATCAGTATGGACTGCAAAATTCCTGTCTTTAGCATCACTACATTCCTTTTCACATCATGATTCAAATTCAGCTCTGACGGCCATCTGTACATTACTCTGGGTTTACTCAGGATGGTGTGGGGGAAGAGATTATGCTCCTCCTGCTTTATATTCCGATTTCTACCAAACCAAAACAGGTAACATGTCTACACATTGCAGAAGAGCCCTAAGCCTCAGCAACTACAGCATCGCATGAGCACCTGCTGAATACTGCCTGCCTACATATGTAACAGGTTTATGTCTGCTAAATCCCTGACCCGACAATACCCAACATACTGCAATAAAACCGTGCCTGGAGACTTGGACATTATCCTCGTACCCATCCAAAGAGTGAAATCTGATGACAAAGTAACGTTGCTCAAGGATATGATTGCTTTAATGCTTAAAGCAATGGACACTAACTAAAAAAAAAAAAAACAGCTATTAGCCAGTCATTTCAGTTTAATGTTAGAAATTGATTGCTAGGGAACCACATTCGCATCGACGGTAACCAGGACACAAAAAGCTGAAGTGCTGGTTCTGTTATGTAGTTTTAATCCCAACAGCAGGAAGAGGTGTGACATCATGTCATTAGAGACGGGGGCAACGGAGGCAACAGAAAAATGATCGCACCCAAATCCAATAACAAGGAATGCATTTGAAACCTGAGCATTAGCTCTTTCAGGGGGGTAAACGTCCTCAACGTGTATCGGTTAAGCATTGAAAAATAGAACCATTACTTTGTTTATTAAACTTACAAACTGAACGTTAACCTTCAAAAACGCACTGAAGGTGTACTGCGAGAAAAGTTTCCACTCCATGACCATGAACAGTTAAGATGCCCAGAGTTCATCGAGGTTGTCCCAAGCCTGAAGCTCAGGAATAAAGTTTGCCTAAGGACATGCACTCTTATACGTGATCTACCTTTGAGAACATCCACTCTCATCCTGTCTGTAAGGACAACAGACGTCTGTCTCAAGGCTAAATAAAGTGCCTGAAATCACGACGACGGCAGCATGCTCCCAGACTCGCTGTTATCTGCGACACTCATTAGGCACTGATTGAGGCCAGTTTGAGCCGCAAATGCATCAGCCAGTGCTCTTCACAGGAAACAGGAAGCCGTGCTTTTAAGCTGTGTGCAACGGTGACTTGTGGGCGATAAAAGATGAGAGACCTTTCATCCACATTCCTGACATTTTTCAAAAACATCAAGCCGAGAGAGGGGGATTTTGGTTGCTCATCAAAAACATAAGCATGACCACTGTGAAGGTCAGTCTTTTCTGGTTACGGACACTTGGCAGCTTTCAGCGTTACGGATTTAATGTCAGATTCATGCAGTCAAAAATAAGCAAAGATTTAGAGCTTTGCAAGTGAAGCTGGTGAAGTCGGGAAAGTCCTGGCACGTTCCAAAGCTAATTGCGCAGGTGGGTTTAAGTCCCTCCCTGGTTAAGTTGACCTCAGTGTCCCGGCAGGCTGATCTATTGCAGCACTGACCCATGAGCACTGCTACTACTCCTGCCAAAGGCAGCAGGGATAAAAGAGGTTAACATCTGAGGAACATTCTAATAAATACACTGGCATTTATTGCACAAACAAGTAAAGGGTACGCTTGATTTCTAGTCAAGGTTTAGAGTATCTATGAACACAGATGAGTTGATTAACAACATACGTGACCATAAACTAACAGTGTGTGTGTGTGTGTCAGCATGTGAAAACCTTTTGAACATTTTCTTCTATATCACTCTGGGAAAGCAGGTTTCTCCCAACCTCAAATATGTTTCCCTTTGCATGCATCTCAACCAGACGTTCCAATACGACTGAGAAAACGTCTTAGAACATTTGTAACACAATCCACTAATGAAAAAATACAACATTACTGCCAAGAATTACAATTAATCACTGGGGAAATGAGTGATTATCACCTCATCCACATCAGTATGTCTCACTGTCTGAGGGAAAAGTCATTCATCATGAGCTTCGTCGTCGTCTCGTCACTCTCGGTCCTCATTAACATCGATGGTTAAATAACCACCCAATCTTTCAGTCAGTTAGTTCTCTTGCCTATATTTCTTGTTAACAGGCCATTTAAACCACTTTCATCTGTACAGAATGTGGAAGCGCTGATTTCAAACTGAACTTATTACACTTAGGTCCATTTCGCCATACCACGTAGCCATCCAGGAACTTCATCAAGTGACGTTCACGGTGTCAGGTAATCGCGCCGCCAGATTTGAGACATCTTTAAGAACACTGACTGAATTTAGCGATGATAAACTGACTTGATGCCAAGGCAACGTTAGAAAGTAGACTAAAACATTTCCACATAGTGTGTTGCAAAGGTCTTCGTGCTCAGGGGAAATGAACACTTTACCACAATGTCTTCCAAAATCTTTCATACTTTGTGTGTATATATGTATATATTTATTTATTCCATTTACTGTATATTTATTAATGTTTCACACTCCTATATATATATATATATATATATATATATATATATATATATATATATATATATATATATATATATATATATATAAAAAAAATTCTCTTCATTTACTGTATAGTTATTAATGTTTCACACTCCTATATATATATATAAAAAAAAATGTCCCCCTCCCAGATAGCCTATGAGAATGCCTTTGAGAAAAGAAGACCGTACTGAAATCATTTCCATGGCTGGATCGGGAAGCTGTCGCAAGGTTGCGATGGACTTTAACAGGAAGCACGGCAAGCACATCACACATACACACACATACACACACATACACACACATACACACACATACACACACATACACACACACACACACACATACACACACATACACACACATACACACACACACACACACATACACACACATACACACACACACACATACACATACACGACACTGCTGCCAAACCGTGAGCTAAAGTTGGGAGAGACGACTCTGTGTTTACAAAGAAATGACATCATGTAGAGAATGTTTTGCTAGAAAGTGTTCATTTCCCCGATATACAGAGTCTTCTGAGACACCCTTTAATTTATGTAAAACGTATACTAAAATATACTATTGACAAAAAAAATTATAATTTTGCTGAAAGATTTTATTTTTGGTCCGTTATCCAGAATTCACCCACAGCGACATCTGACTGGATTTCTCAGGCCAGCACACATATGCGCAAAAGTCCAGGAAAGCTAGAACCCTGATTTAACCCTGTGTTGTGTGTGTGTGTACTAAACAATCCCATTTTAACATCTATTTTAAACTCAATAATTAAAAATATATATACGCAACACAGATGGAGCCCCAAAACACTTTCCCTTGACTGTGGAGTGTAAATAAGATATTTAGAAAACATGATCGCAATTGAAATGGTTCTTGTTTACTTTTAACAGTAACAGAACAGTAAGGCCTGTCATTTTCACCAAATATTTCACCTCCGTTACTCTCAGCTCAAATGTTACTCTCAGCTCAAATGACCCTGAACAACATCAAGTTCATTCATCACAAACTGAATCAAACATGTACAGCTTCATTTGTATTATTACTCATGTTGGACTTTCAGTCAGGTCATTTTGAGCTGAACAGATCGCGAGAGTTCGCTCATACAGCACGGACTCGGTGTTACCTTTGGTGAACTTCATGTAATGGACCCTTTTTTTAGACGTCTTGGATTTCTCCTCCAAGCTGAATCCTTGTGTCTGTTCCGGGGACGGCTCTGCACGCACACACACACACACACAGCAGAATTCAAGAATATACTGCGATCGAACCTTGACGGTCACACGAAATAAATACACTGTTCATTGCACTGTCCAGCTCTGAAACTCTGAAACCAGATAGAAATCGCATGGTATAAAAAGAGGGTTTATTAACTAAATCGTTACAGAAGTTACGCAGGAGTGTAGTGACGGCAAACTGCCGTTTGACAGTTGAGCTTGTCCACTGTGTCCTGTCATACAACAGCACCATCAAGTGGTATTTAAAAAGAAAAAGGAAAACTACGTGGTGAAGGTTAAACACTGTTAATCATAAAGCCTTAATTATGCATTTATTTTAACTGCCATTAAGCCCTAGAAGCAGACCAACCCTTAATACATTACAACAAATTAGCAAGCATGTGTTACCTTCAGTGTTGTTCTGCCCATGGCAGTTGTTCAGTTCAGCAAGAAGTTGATTAAAATCGTCCTGATGAGCGATCCAGTTATCCTGCAAAATCACAATCACACCAATTATAATGATTCAGCAGTTCAAATGATTAAATAAAGTAAGAGAATGAAAAGGTACAGAAGATCGGTGCAAGCTCTCACCTCGTGGTTGATTGAGGTGCCTAAACCCAAGCTGTTGTTCTTCACTTTAACCTTGATATGCTCTGTAGCACCCTGCTCACTTTTGCCAAGACCCTAAGAGAGAGTGAGTGAATAAGTGTGAATACTGTATAAAATAAATAAATAAATATAAAATAAATAATATATATAAAATATATATATATATATATATATATATATATATATATATATATATATATATATATATAAATGAGAGTTTATGAGAAGTACAGTACATTTGCATGGTACAGTCAGTATTGTTATTTTTGTCAGCAAGGTCAGCAATATTTTACTTTGAGCGTTATGTTTTCGTTCAGTATCAATTTTAAAAACTCATTTGGTTTGTCAGCAGGTACCGCCCGACTTAGTTATCTGTAAAAATCTGTCGACCTCTAAACCGTAATGCTTTTTAAGCGTTTAATAAATTTAAATTTAATTTAATAAAACGTAATATTTTGTCGGAGACAGACTCGTTCTGTTATAACTTACACTACAGCAGCTATAAACGGTCATTCCCTCACCATCCTCTGGTACAAATACCATTACAAACCATCAGCTAAGCATTAAAACCAGTCCTTAATGGTATCCACCAGATATAACATGCTACCAATAGAACGCAACAGATTACCAGTAGAGTACATTACAGTTTCTTAAAACCGATGCAAGTCCCATTCAAACAGTTACAAATTCTATGAGTGTTTCTATTGGGCTGGAGGATCAGAACAGTGACTCCAACGTTGTAGATATATGGGCCTGCAAAAGCGAAGTGCGCATGCGCAAACACTCGCTCATCAGAACACTGACACTACTGTCAGAGCTGCTGTTATAGGAAATTACTCACCACCTTCTGACCAGAATAAAAAACTCAACAGCTGCGTGGTTATAAATCGGATTACAGATGCACCGGTTTAATTACCTTCCCTTTAGACCAGCCCATTCGTTCCAGCATCTTCTGGCCGAACTTCGAGTCATCACTGCTCCATGTGCTGTTCCTCGGGTCCACGGACCACTTCTGCTTCCGGCGAGCTGAACACATCAACAGGACAAGAAACCAGCGTCAGTTTAATCACTACGGAACGTGACAGCACGAGTTTGAGTTTAATCTCAAGTCACTTTCCATTTAATCTCCACGTCCCGCTATTAGACAATCCCTGATTCAGAAGAACGATGTGAGGGAGGCAGAATTTGAGAGCAGATGCCACCGGTTAGCATACATGCTAACACATTGGCAGAATGTTAGAAAAAGGAAAACTCTGTTATCGGATTACAAATACGGCCACAAATGCCGCTGTATACCATACACACATTCCCTACAATTATCATATAAAATATTAATAGTAATAAGCACAACAATACATGTACAATTAACTAAGAACTCACGCTCAGCAAGCATGGACATCTCGGGGTCCTGTTACACGTGGGCCGAATCAGAGAGGCTGTCCTTTATGTGCCTGATTGGAATTTTTTATTTATTTATTTTTTTAGAAGATTTTGCTTGTGTTTCTATATAGAGTTTCTGCAATTACAGAAATATGTTTTTTTAAAACGTGTTGTTTACAAAATACTCCGTGTTTCAGTATAATTTAGACAGGCTTGTTAGAATTTTTGAATTTATTGCCAGCTTTTCAACACTAGATGGCGGAAAAGTATCATTTTACTACATTACATGTCTTGTGTATTTCAGGGTCACAATTGAGGGTTTCCGTCCATCCGTCTAATTTCCGTACCACTTATCTTGTAACTCAAGCCAAAAAGGATGCCATGCCAAGTTTTATATCTAAATCTGGTACTACAAATATATTTTAGCTGTAACCTTGAGTCCTATACTCATTAGAGTTGGCTGGAGAGAGAAATGTGGAATGATAAGAGTTGTTTGCCTTGTGTCAAGAAAATCTTAATCAGTAAAGAACAAAGGGTTTATTTATGACTGTACACATTTTTTAAATATAACTGCTGAGTCCTTCAAAAAAAAAACTCACAAAATAACACGTGCGTTCCAATGTTATACAAATGATGATAGAAGTCGAGTATGCAGTAATGTTCCTTTTATATGGATACTGTTTCATCAAACAAGCATTTTGCTTTCTTTATACCCTGCAATATTACATATGAAAATGGGTTTATTGCCCCCAACCCTACCCCACCCCCGCCAAAACCACTTTGTCAGATGAAGGTTAAAAGGTTCATCTGCTGTGACATAGCGTTTGTGCTGAGAGAAATGGAAAACAACAACAACAACATAAAAATGGATTTTTGATGGCTCACTGAAACCTGCTGTCACACTCTCCCACTGACTCTGAAGAATATGACTAAAAGGGCACCAAAATGTCACCATCAGCAGTCAGCATTTGGAGCAATTCCATTAAACGGCTGCTGTGTGCTGTCTTTGCAAATTAACTGTTAAAGAGAGGTTTTGCAATCACTTTACAATGCCTTTTAAATGTCTAGAGCAAGTATTCTATATGTACAGTGGTGCTTGAACGTTTTCAAACTCTTTAGAAGTTTCTATATTTCTGCATAAATACAACCTAAAACATCATCGGATTTGCAAATACTAAAAGTAGATAAAGAGAACCAAATTAAACAAATAAGACAAAAATATTATACTTGGTCTTTTAATTATTGAGGAAAATGATCCAATATCCCTTTGTGTAGCAATAACTGCAGCTAAACGTTTCCGGTAATTGTTGATCAGTCCTGTACAGATCGGTTTGGAGGAATTTGAACCCATTACTCAGTACAGAACAACGTCAACTCTGGGATGTTGGTGGGTTTCCTCAAATTAACTGCTTGCTTCAGGTCCTTCCACAACACTTCTACTAGATTAAGCTCAGGACTTCAACTTGGCAATTCCAAAACATTAACTTCTTTAACTACATTTTATTCTTCTTTAACCATTCTTTGTTAGAATGACTCGTGTGTTTAGGGTCATTGTCTTGCTGCATGACAGCTGTCCTGACCTTTTCCTTTAGAAATCGCTGGTATAATTCAGAATTCATTGTTCCATCAATGATGGCAAGTCCCATATGCAGGAATACAGGCCAAAACCATGACACTACCACCACCATGTTTCACAGATAAGGATAGGGTTCTTATGCTGGAATGAAGTGTTTTCTTTTCTCCAAACATAACGCTTCACATTTAAAAGTTCTATTTTGGTCTCATCCATCCACAAAACATTTTTCCAGCAGTCTTCTGGCTTATCCATGTGAGATTTAGCAAACTACAGAGGGGCAGTAATGTTGTTTTTGGAGAGCAGTGACTTTCTCCTTGCAACCCTGCCATGCACACCATTGTTGTTCAGAGTTCTACTGATGTTGGACTCATGAACATTAAAATTAGCCAATGTGAGAGAGACATTTAGTTGCTTAGAAGTTACCGTGAGTGCCTTTGTGAGTTTGCAGACTATTACACATCTTCATCTCGGAGTGATCTCTGTTGGTCGATCATTCCTGGGTCTTGAATTTCCTTCATTTGTACACAATTTATCTGACTGTGGATTGGTGAAGTCCATTCTATTTAGAGATGGTTTTGTAACCTTTTCCAGCCTGATGAGTATCAGGAACTCTTTTTCTGAGGTCCTCAGAAATCTCCACTGTTCATGCCATGATATACTTCCACAAACATGTGTTGTGAAGATCAGACTCTGATAGATCCCTCTTCACTCACACCTGATCGTCATCCCATTGATTGAAAACACCAGACTCTAATTCGATTTTCAAATTACCTACTAATCCAAGAGGTTCACATACTTTTGCCACTCACAGATATGTAATATTGGATCATTTTCCTCAAGTATAATATGTTTGTCTCATTTTTTTAAATAAAATCTTATTATGGTTTAGGTCATATTTATGGAGAAATACCTTTCAAACACCACTGTATTATTTACAACCTAAATATCCATCCATCCACTACTGCTTATTCCTTTTTCAGGGTGCCAGTCCATCGCAGGGCACGATCACATACACATTCACACATTATGGACAATTTAGACACACCAATCAGCCTACCATGCATGTCTTTGGACTGGGGAAGGAAACCCCAGCAACACGGGGAGAACATGCAAACTCCACATTCACATGGCCCCGGCAGGAATTGAACCCCAGACCCTGGAGGTGTGAGGCGAACAGGCGAACGTGCTAACCACTAAGCCACCGTGCGCCCTACTACCGAAACAGTAGATAATATTTATAATTAAATGAATAGGAAAATGGCCACATACTGAAATTAAGCTTGTTTAAACTCATCTAACAGAATATCTTTACATGACGGTGGAGGACGGTTTACTTGGGGTTCCCATAGCACAGTTTAACATGTAAAAAAAACAACAAATAGAGTGTTTTGGCATTTCCCACACAGACTAATCATGGGTCTGAGCCAGTGAGCTCACTGCACGCCCAGCTTCTGTGTAATAGGCCCACTGTAGTCTCTGCCTCTCCTATTGGGCAAACAGTGGGTGTGTGCTGCTTGCATAACACTTCCTGCCAAACCAGCTAGCATTTGGGAAATATAATAGCTTGGTATTTTAGTTTTAATTTCAGTCACCCACCCATTACTTCTGCCCTTATCCCAGTCACAGAGAAGACAAAGCAGGTCTGTGAAAATCAGTATGATTAGAAGGGTGGGTATGTCAATTATGTTTTTCCCATAAAAAAGTAATAAGCCATTCACAGAAAGACATCTAAAGACAAGCTTTCCACACAGAACAGAAAAAGCATCCTGTACAAATATGCAGGCAACATTTTGGTCTACGCATTGATGTGAGTGTTTCCCTTTCACATATGTTGGTCAAATACAGTTCTGTAATGGTTTTACACCATTACAGAATTGAATAGAGTATATGAAGCATGACGATTTGTATGGGAAGTCACATCTATGATGCCATCTGGCATGATTTAAAATGCCTCCTAAAAATAGACACATTAGTTCCTAATGAGTGAGCTCTAAATTCACTCTAGGGTCAAGGACAGAGCATTAACAATCTTCCACAATACACAGTTACATTCAAAGACTGATCATCAAAAAGCTTACAAATGAAACAAGAATCAAACCGCCAACCCTACGAATCATGGATAACTTGCTCTACCACCTGAGCCACAGCCGCCCTGTTGGTATGTTGGTGTGTGTTGCGTGGAGTTTGCATGTTCTCTCCATGTTTAGGGGTTTCCTCCTGGTTTCCTATCCCAGTCCAAAGACATGCCTTGTAGGCTGATTGCCATTTCTAAATTGTCTGTAGTGTGTAAATGGGTGTGTGAATGTGTGTGATTGTGCCCTTGGATGGGTTGGCACCCCGTCCAGGGTGTCGCCAGCCTTGTGCCTCGAATCCCCTGGGATAGGCCCCTAGGCTTCCCCGCGACCATGTGTCAGTTAAGCAGTATGGAAAATGGATGGATGGATGTAACATTATGTAAAAGAAGGGGCGGGAAGCTGCATTTTGTTCATTTTCATCTTTTTGTATTTCTGCCTGCTGGCCCATCTAACTAGTGTTTCCATTCAAATAATATGCACCACAGGCAATATTTTATTCAGGAATTTCCAATTTTAAAAAAAGTTATTAATCACTATAGAATTTCAAATGTTCAAATTTGATCATGTCTCCCAAAAATTACAACTTTTAAAAGGGTTAAATACGTTATAAAGTTTATTGTTAGATAGAACAGAGGCATGATAAATACTACAATGTAAAAACAATGAATTCATAATTATTATTATTATTATTACTGTTAATATATTATTATATTATTATTATAGACAATGTATTTCAATGTACACTTTTTGTGTTTGGGAAAAAAAATATCATGCTCAGCATTTCTAACATGTCTCGGGTAAATTAATCCAAATCACACAGCCGTCCTCACGTAACACTCGACACAAACAAGACTGCCTTTATTTATCGCAGTCATGTGTCACACTGCACTTGGACGAGATTATTTAAGACTATTTCCCTGCCTTATCTCGCTCATGTTACACATGGATCCTGTAGACCTCTGGATCCCTGCGTGCAAGGAATAACTACCATGTTTTCACATATCCAATAACTCAGAAGCCATCAGCAACTAAACAAATTATGTTGCTGTTTGAAACATACAGTACTTCACTGGGACCAGCAATGTCTTGTACATAAAACATGCAGCCTGCTATGCAAGACAAATTTTATTTGGTAGGTTTGGAGCACACGTGTGAAACCACAGTATTTGAGCCAGTGTTTATCTTGGATATCACGATGGGGGAAAGGATTTAAGTCTATATACACTATAGATAAGAACATTATGTAACCCCGCAGACATTTGAACAGGCGCAGTGCAATTGAAAGCACAATCACTGTTAGTCTTTGCTCTTGGGAACAATAACATTACACCTATTCAAACAATTTCATATCCTGCTTGAGCCTGAAAAGAGCATGTGTTGTTCTCAACTGTCCAATCCTTACATAACATTAGCTTATTTACAATTTATGCAAAATATCTTTATGTGCTATTCAGAAAGTTAAAGAATGAATTCAGGCTCAACGTGAGATTTTAAATTTGTTAGAATGTGTTTATTAAAATAACATGTACTATGAAATTCAATTAGAAAATTATTTTGACCACACGTTTTTTGCTGTGGTTTTTTTTTATTAAAAAGGGCAAACAGACATGGAGTCGTAAAATGTCTTTATTATTCCTGTTGTTGCAATCAAAGTGTGGTTTGTGAATGCTAACACAAAAGATCTAGCACACATTTCCCATAAGAATTGAGATTTCATACAGAAGCTTTATTGTGTTCCTTGAAACACCCCTTTTTTTAAAAAACAAAAAAACAAAAAACAAAATAATAATCTAGCTGCACCTCAGGAGACTGTCACTCATCAGGGAATTCATCGCAGTTGCTGAAAGTTGCCGATTTGCGGAGTCAAGACATAACCAACTCATTCAAGCATAATTGGGGGAAACAATTTTTTCACAGACATTTTATGCTCACAAAATTGTGTTGCCAAGTAAAGAGGTTACTCTAACATTTCTTCAAGTACAAAAAGGTATGATTAATATGACAAGCTCATATGGAAAAGAAAAGATAAGCGCTTATATGGAAAACAATGTCCATGTAGTTAAAAAAAGAAAGAATTAGATACAAATGCATTACATTAAGTAACTATTGGTGCATGAGACTGAAGACAAATAAGCTCATTGCTTGTCAGCAAACGCAAAATAAATAAATCTTACACAAGTGGAGGAGAGAAAAAAAGAAAAGAAAATGCTAATATTACACCTGCTGGCCCCTGCTTCCATTTTACACTCTCACACACACACACACACACACAAACACACAAACCTTATGGTAGCTCAGTGGTTAAGGCATTGAAAGATTGATGGTAAGGTCATGAGTTCAAACTCAAGCACTGCCAAATTGCCCCTGCTGGGCCCTTGATAAAGACTGCTGTTATAAGAAAAGAGATAAATGTAACGTCCTTTTACTTACGTACGTCCCTCTGGACAACGGCATCTGCCAAATGCCGTTAATGCTAATTCTTAGGCTTGTAGCCATCATTTTTACATACAAGTTGAACAGGCTGGACATAGCGATTTTTATAGTGATGAGAAACTTACAGAAAAATAATTGAACAATATACAGTAATTACCTTATTTATAATTTGTTTAAGTGATTCATGTATTTCGGTGCTATATCAGACAGTTAAGCTAACATTTTCTAGCATTCATCATTACTAACTTGTTTTTAACACTTGAATTAATAAAATATAATTAGCTAGAGTTTGCCTAGCTATGTTTCGCTGCTTCTGGTATTAAAATGTACAGTTTTTATTTATTTATTTATTTATTTATTCATTCTATCCATTTGGTTTTTTTTTAATGCAGTGTTAATTAGTATGCAGGACATTATTTGTTCGGGTTGGTCATAAGTGAAAGTTTCGTGCATTCTTATTTAACTCATAGTAGGCATTTCTCAGTTAAAAAGTATGCTAACACACTGTTGTGTTCAGACCCATCATTTAAGCAGTGCAGCAAGACAACATTTTGCTCCATTATTGGTGGCAATTTCCACTCGAAACCAGTCCTTAACCCTGCCCCTGAACAGTATTCGTTTTCATTTCCGACACCATTTATAAAGGTTTTTTTTTTTTTGGGGGGTGCACTCGGTAACTGTTCTGGGCACGCAAGAATTTACATTCATCGTTAATTTGAGTGGCAAATCTCTTATCCAGTTTCCTCCAGATAATCCAGGCACAGAAGAGACAGAGAGCAAAATTATTTACAGACCAGGGATCTCTGTTCTCCAAGGCTATCAGTCTTTAGAATATGTATGTATAAGCTCCTATTTCTTGGACTTGATTCAGCTGACTTGGGCAACTTGGGACTCTGAACCAATGAAGTTGAGCATTGTCTGAACCAACTCCGGCAGGTCGTAGTCATGTTTCCACCTCCAGTCATTGCGCGCGTTAGAGTCATCAAAGTTCATGGGCCAACTGTCAGCTATACAGGGAACAATCACACATCAAGAAGATTAATAGATCTAGATCTTGATCTCTCATATGACAAACATAATAATGGTAAAAAAAAAAAAAAAAACTGTCAGGTATGTTGGCAGGTTGACTCGTACCTATTGCCTGCCGTACAGGATCGATTTTGTACGCGAGTTGCAGGTCAGGAAGCTGTTTCTGGACCTCCTGCGCCAGTTCATCAGGAGTGAAGCTCATGGCATTGATGTTGTAAGTGCGCATGGACAGCGTCTCAGCTGGGGCTTCCATGACCTCGAGCGTAGCCCGCAAACAGTCATCAATGTACATCATAGGAAGCCGCGTGTCTGGCTTCAAGTTGCACTCAAACTTGCCGGTCTTGACAGCATCATGGAATATTTGCACAGCGTAATCTGAAGATCAAAGACAGACCAAGACTTAGAATGATGCCATATTTTCCATCATAATACATTCGTAGCCATTTGTACAAAGGCATGCCCGTCCTTGATAATGATAGCAGCAAATTTGAGGATGCACATCTAAGAAGATATAGGCTAAATGCTTGGGCTGATATTTTATCAGCACAGCTAAAAATACTTGCAGGAAGTAGCACTGTGAGAGACATACGTCACGAGCCATAAGCATTAGGTTAAAGTACATATATAACACAGACGTGAGTACGGGTGTAAACATCAGACCTATATTTGATATGATTTAAAATTTCATTCATGAGGCAACAAGTTGATATTTGACAACACTGGATCTGCTATAATACAATACAATACAATTCAATCTCGTGGCCTCCAATCTATGTGTGACCAACTTTGTTCAGAGTAGGCCTACAGTTCATTTGGAGAGGACTATTTATTTTAAAGTATTGGAATTACAGACAAATCACATTGTACATTAGCCTAATAAAGTATTTACAAAAGTAGTTTAAAAATCCCCCCAAAAATTAACACAACAGCTGTTTGTCTTTTTTGGTAATAATTGATTTATTATTGTTGAATTGATTCATTTGAATTGTTGCCTTTTAAATGGATGCATCGCTCAGAAATCGTTTGTCAGATCGTTACACTTCTAGTTGCGACTGAGACTACTGTACCTGTCGTGCCTCCGCCTGGCTGGGAATCTGCAGAGATTATACCAGGGTACCGCAGACAGCGGAAGTCAAGACCATACCGGTGATGGTAATACTATGGATGAAAGAAAGAATGGCTGAGAAGGAATTAAAGTTGACTGACCAATATTCTGAGCTATCGTGACCGGGTGGATATCGAATGCATGCATTCATTACCTCGCCCATTAGCTCAGCATGGACCTTGGAAACACCATATATGGTACGGGGACGCTGCACACAAAGATCAGGAGTCGGGTTACGTGGGGAAGTTGGGCCAAAGGCACCAATCGTGCTAGGAACAAACAGTCGAAGCCCATGCTCTGCAGCAATGTCCAAGATGTTGTGAAGACCTGAGAACATAGACAATGGCACATGTCACTTAGCAAGAAAAATGAAAACTTACATTTAATAAATAAATAACCATTTTAAGCTCCTTATTATACTGAATGATAGAAATGATAATAAGCGATTATTATAATTGAATAACCCAGACATACCAGTTATGTTGACAGCCCGGGCCAGGGCTACATTAGCTTCCCCAACAGCACTGAGAAGAGCACTGTAATGCACCAACCAGGTGATCCGGTTGTTGACAACAATCTCTCTCAAGTTCTTATAGTCCAAAATGTCCGAGTAGATAAAGGGGCCTGTATAGAAGTCAAGAAATACGCCATTTCCATAATCAGAACTCATGTCTTCTTGCTTTATGCTGGGCAGTCAGACAACTTTAATATAATACAGATGCCAGGGTAGCAAACTATCCAAATTGCCTTTCTGGCAAAACACACAACTTAGAAGTACAAAGGTGTGAGTTAGACCGGTAAGCCATAGGCAGTTTTTTAAAAAAGAAACCGCTATAAAAAATAAGAACCTGAAGCGCAGGTATATAATTGCTATTAAAATGTCCCAAGCAGACTGCGTTCTACGATTTGAATAAGACAAATGTGACACAGAATACATAAACAATAAACGGTATTTTCAACAGTCATACTATCAGGAGCTGTTGCAAAGGCTGCTTTGTTTATACTGGTAACCATAGAAAGGCAGTGAAAGACCTGCTCTCAGAGCTTTGAGACTCTAGCAGACTACAGTTACATGAGAGAAAGAAACCAAAGACAGCACTTACCACTGTGAAACACATGGGTGGGAGGCTTCCTGATATCTGAAAGGATGACATTGTTTTTTCCAAACCTCTTCCTGTGAATCAAAACCAAGCTTCAGATTAACTTTCCCAGAGAACCAAAAACTGAGAACAACGTTATATTGACCTGGACAATTACACTTGTTATTCACAAACCCAGTATGCACATCCATCCTTACCTTAACAATTTGGCAAGCCCAACACCCAGTTGCCCAAGGCCGCCTACAAGGGAATGAAAATGCAGAACAATCAATCAGGAAAGTTGTACAGGCCACTACTTGTGCAAGCGGATAATCCAATGAATAACAGAACGGTTAATCATGATTCATGAAATTAGGCAATGGCAAATATAGTTAGCGTTAGTCATACCTGTGATAAGGACCTTTGGGTGATCTGTTTCAGAAAAGGACACAGAGTGAAAGCTGGCATCTGATGCATTCGTCACTTGACGGGGGGAGAAACTGACATGACGCACAGCCACTGCTGAAACCTGGCAGCCACATCCAGGGGTCAGAAGGGCTTGCTTTGCCACCTTAGTCAAAGCACGGACTACTGGCATCTTCCGTTACCTATGAATCAAAATGTATTTAAAGAATAAAAAGTAGTTATTGGGAGCTATTTTAAGTAATGGACCACATGCGACTAGCTATATACATTATTAGTACGGCAAATTATGACACCTTTATTAATTATTTTATATACACAACTCTGGAGAACAAGGCCGGTCAGACAAGAGCTGAATTTTTCAGCTGGTCTTACAGAAGAAATAATCTGCTGATAGACTGTGACACAGAGACAACGGACGCCGTGTGTCGAAGGCTTATCGCGTCAGTCTGGCAGTTGAAGGCTGAGAGGTGGGGTGGCCAAGTATCTATACTGCCCTGCTTTCTCGAGAGGCCAATCCTCGCGCAAGAAGGACGTCATTAGGCAGCGCGAGTGACGTCAAGTGTCCGACTCTGGTCACGTGGGGGCGACTACACTTCTTCAGCGACGGATGCTGCCGTTTAAATGGAGACGTGCGAGTGGAAACGAATTCTGTGCGATTATGGAAAGGGTGTAGCTTTAAAAAAAAAAAAAAACGACAGCACCTCGAGTCTTGAACAGAGACACGTCTGTAAAGAGGAGTAAAGACTAGAGAATGCGACCAGCGCCACACAGTGTTATATATTCTAATCTACATGCAGTGTTTGAAGTGTTGGTGCATTCAAGTGGGATTCAGGGAATAAATAAATAAATAACTCGATTAGACACCCGCACATACATTCAGGTCGGCGCTAGGATCTTCATCCCAACCACTCAAGGTTACACCCATACACTAGTTTATCCTACAGCAATTAACACTCAATGGGGCTGCATTTTCACTTGCTTCTCTTCCTGAACACGCACGCACGCGCGCGCACAGACAGCGAGAAACCCCTCCCTCCTTAGGACACAGCCACATGACTCTTTATTCCAAATGATTCGGGGGGGAAAAAAAAGATTCGTTCGATTTTGCTGAACGAGCTACAATGAATCGGAGTCAGTAAAATGATCCGAACTTCGCATGATCAGAAACCACTACACTGCGACGCGTGTGCTAAGCGGACACAATGTTATTCGTAACCATGGTTACTAAGAAATATGAGCAGTAATTTTTTTATTATTTTTTTTTAAATTACAGTAAAGCTGAAGCAAGACGGGCATGCAAATTAGAAATGATGTTAATGAGATACCACATCTATGTGCAGGCATTTCAAACAATTCATTCACATGTATTTCCGAATCTTGTTCATTTAAACCTTATAGAAGTCATTTAAAAACAGCAGATTTCTACCAACAGAATTTTGCTTACCAATAAGCTAGTTTTAAACGATAAAGTGTGTCTGCTAGGAGTGTCGGATGCTTTCCTCACGCTGCTCCTTTAACTGGATGTCTCCGTGCTGATTTATCTCCTCCCGCAGTTGCATCAGCTAGTGAGAGGAGGTTATATATCAGCAGCCAGCTGGGTTTAAGCGAAGCCGGTTCTCGCTCTGATTGGTCGCGCAGCGAAGGCGCGGTCTCCACACTCCTGGCCACACCTACTTGACGTCACTGAAATGTTAGCGCGCGTGTCTGCTGTGGGGCCCAGCAAGCAACGTGGTGCCACATGTTGACTCTCATGCGTTCTGCCATGAAATACACGACTATGAGTCTGTCTGCTGAAGCGGAGGAACGGAAAGCAAATGCAAAATGCAGAATACAATGCTTCTTAAATCGAACGTGCGTCATCTTGTGTGTCGTTCGATTTCGTGCTGGTTCAACTGTCAACCATAGTTTGAGATACTGAAATGTAAAACTAGAAAAGAAAAAAGAAAGAAAGAGAAAGAAAGAAAGAAAGGAAAGAGGGGTTTAATTTATGAAAGGGAAATTCTTTGGTGAAAATGTGACATTTTTGTATCCTCCCACTCTTAACCTATGAAAGTTATTCTAAAAATCTGAGCCAATAGACAAATAAATATTATTTGGTTTATTAACACATAACTATGACTGTGTAGTAGTGGTAAAGATAAATAAATAAATAAAAGTCACCTTCACTGTCTTACAGTTATTCAAATTATTATAGAATTATTCAACCCCCACTGCAAATCAGGTTTATTGTAAAAATAAATAAATAAATAAATAAATCTACAGACTTTCAGCTGTTTGCAATGAACAAATCAAACAAAAGCAATGAATGCTTCAAGTGCTTTCCCCAAATTCAACTGGAAATGCAAGTTGTAATGATTCCTCCAGTTTCAAAATTATTCAACCCGCACAATAGAAAACCTTTACAAGAGCACAAATATGCAAAACAGATGTTGTCTCAAGCACACCTGATGCAACTAATCAAGGGCTTCATTCGCTGCACCAGGTGTGTTTGAGCTGGAACACACAAACTACCTGAACTGGCTGGGGGCAGAAAAGAGATTAAATAACTGGACAGGGCAGAAAAAGGAAGCTATCAATGGCTGCAACCAGATTTCTGAGAAGGCAGGTTGTGAAAAACCCTCGAGTGACTGCAAAAGACCTGCAGCAACAGGCACTGAGGTTTCAGTGAGTACAGTAAGGCGCGTACAGAACTCCAAGACGTACACTACTACTGACCCAAAAGCATGAGAAATTTCATCTCAAAATCATATAAATAAGCCACAGAACTTTTGGTATTCTGTTCTGTGGAGCAATTATATAAAATTGGAACTTTTCGGCATGATGGATCAGCGGTATATCTGGAGGAAGAAGAATGAAGAAAGAACACTCTGTGCACAGTCAAGCATGGTAGTGGCTTGATGATGCTTGGGGCTGCATTGTATCCTCTGGCACTGGAAACCTCCAGCATGGGGAAGGCAAGATGGATCCATTGAAGTATCAGGAAATCCTGGGAGAAAAGCTCATGCCGTCTGTGAGGAAGCTGAAGCTTGGGCATCATTGGAACTTCCAACAGGACAATGATCCCAAGCATACCTCAAATTCCACCAAGGCTTGTTTGCATAAGTAGTCCTGGAAGATTCTACAGGGCCATCACAGTCACCTGACTTCAACCCCACTGAAAATCTTTGGTGGGATTTGAAGAAGGCAGTTGCACCACACAAACCCAAGAATATTACTGAACTGGAGGCCATTGCTCACGCGGAATGAGCTAAGATTCCTCAGGAATTCTGCCAGAACCTATGCATCTTGTTTGTAGCAGGTCATAACATCAAAAAGGGGGTTGAATCATTTTGATTGCAACTGTATTTTTGTGTCATAAATCTCACAAAGCATAAGAATAAAAGCAAAAGAAAATGAAGAAAGTGGCCTATTTTTCGTATACCTGCTACTGTACATATAGACCCCAAACAGACAACACAAAGATCTACAATTTGTGCTCTGGTTCTTTCACCTGATATGATCTAATCGTGTGTGGTCAGAAGCTTTTATCCCAGGTAAGTGGGTAGAGGTAAACCTCATTGTAACTGGACAGTTGAAGATTAGAAAAAGACTAGGCGATGTTTCTTCCAATGTTCAGCTGTCCAGTTTAGGTGAATCTATGCCCTCAGATCCCTGTTCTTGGCTGATGGATTATTCTGCTATTGTAGTCCAACTGCCACAAGGTTTGACGTCATCTCATTCTGAGATGGTTTTCTGCACACTACAGTTGTAGAGTGAGTATATTTGAGTTACTGTAGCCTTCCTTTCAGCTCACAACAGTCATGGTCTTTCTCCTTTGATTGACCTGTCTTATCAAAAAGGCGTTCCTGCCCACAGAACTACCAAACACTGAGATTTTTCCCGACCTAGACTGTTGTGCATGAAAATCTCAACATAATTGAGATCACGTTCTGATGTTTGATGTGAATATTAGGTGACACTCTGGCCTTGTATCTGCATGATTTTACTCAGCAAATGTTCCTAATAAAGTGGTCAGTTAGTGTATATGATATACACTAAGCAAATCTCTAAAAGAGGTCACTGGCCACTGATTTATTTAAACACTAATGCATATACGAATTATTTTACAGACTTCTTATTGTACAGTAAACAGGCTTATTTAGGGAGGAAATGCAATTTTAAAGAGTGAAAGTGTTTCAAAACACAGAATTTCTCAAATAAGCCAACAAACCCCCCAAAAACAAACTGTTAAATGACTCACTCCACCATATTTCACACAGGAGGCATGGTCTGAGGGCACACTATTGATTACTGCTAGAAGTCAAGTGGTAGTTTTTTCAACCTGCTCATATTTAAAAGGATTCGTGACGGCTCAAATTCAAAAAAAAAAAAAAAAGAAAGAAAGAAAGAATGAAGGAGTAGTCAGAACGGCCAAGGTGAATGCGTGCCAGTGAGACAGTGGAGACTGCCTCAAGAACAACGAGGTACGTGAGCACACACACTGCTCAAATGGTTCCTCATACTGCTCGCTCCCCTCCCCCAAGGAAAAACTAGCAGTGAGTTCTAAACTGAGCGCTTCTTCCTCCTTCTGGCATTACTGTACTGTTACTGTAGCCTTCCTGCCAGCTCAGAACAGTCTGGCCATTCTCCTCTGACCTGCCTCATCAGCAAGGCATTTCTGCACAGAACCGCTGCTCACTGGATTGTGTGTGTGTGTGTGTGTGTGTGTGTATTTTTGCAACATTCTGCACAAGTAAGATCAATAGTTCAGAGCTCTGTAATTTTGTGAAATATTAAAACCAGCCTACCTGACACCATCAACAATCAAAGGCACTGAAATCACATTTTCACCCCATTCTGATGTTTGAAGTGAACATTAGATGAAGCTCCTCACCTGTATCTGCATGATTTTATGCCTTGTGCTGCTGCCATATATTTGGCAGTGTGTGTGTGTGTGTGTGTGTGTGTTTGTATATGCAATGGATATAAAAATTCTACACACCCCTGTTAAAATGGCAGGTATTTGTGAAAACATTTTTGTGGAAAAATACAACCAGAGCTTTTCCCACCTTTTATGTGATATAGCAAAACATTCCATTCAAATGAAAAATAAATATTTTAGGGACGAAAAAGAAAGAAAAATGACAATAACCTGGTTGTTAACTTCACTAATACTTTGTTAAAGCACATTTTTCTTTTACAGCACTAAGTCTTTTTGGGTATGAGTTGGCCGACTTCGCACATCTTGTTCACTCTTCCGTGCACAAACGCTCCAGATCGATAACATTCCTAGGGGATCTCCTGTGCACATCTCTCTTCAAGTCATTCCACAGATTTTTGATAGGATTTAGATCTGGAATCTGGACCATTCCAAA
Organism: Ameiurus melas; assembly: GCA_012411365.1. Taxonomy (NCBI): domain Eukaryota; kingdom Metazoa; phylum Chordata; class Actinopteri; order Siluriformes; family Ictaluridae; genus Ameiurus; species Ameiurus melas. Next base: position 3,554,518 of record CM022779.1, read on the forward strand.
ACGTCATTCTTCTTCTTCTGAAGCCATTCCTTTGTTGACATGGATTTGTGCTTTTGGTCATTATGCTGGAAGGTACATTCTTTTCTTCATTTTTGAGCTGTGTAACAGAGGCCTATAAGTTTTGTGCCAAAATTGATTGGGATTTGGAGCTATTAACGTTTCCCTCTATCTGGACTACAGCCGCAGTCCCAGCTGAAAATAAGCAGCTCCACAGAATGATGCTGCCACCATCATCCTTCACTGTGGGTATGGATGAAAAACTCTCGTTTTTGCAACAAACAATGCTGCCACCAGCATGCTTCATTGTGGGTATGGATGATACGCTCTCTTGTTTTTGCAACAAACAAATCTTTTAGAATTATACCCAGAAAGATCTATCTTGGTCTCATGAGATGATGACCCAGTTTGCCACTTTGTTTGGGGTAATATAGGCTGACTTGAATGCTTTTTCATGAGAAAAGCCTTCCATCTAGCTACCCTACCCCACAGTCCAGACATGCGAATAATAGACGGGATGGCCGTCACATGCAGGGAGTGACCCGTACTTGCCAGAAATTCCTGCAGCTCCTTTAATGTTGGTGTAAATCTCTTGTGCAGCTTCCCGGATAAACTTTCATCTTGTTTTTTCAGACTTTCAGACAGGGACATCCTGTTCTTGTTAATGTTACATAGTCCTTTTGTGTACTTGTTGATGATGATGGGGGGTCAACGAAGAATCTTATTAAAAAGTGTTCGGCCACGTCCAGAACAGCTTCAGTGAGTGTTGAACAAGTCTCTGGAACTGTACTGAAGGGATGAGCATTGTTCTTCTAAGAGATATTCCCTCAGTTGGTGTTTTGATGATTGTGATAGAAAGCAATGTCTAACACAGTTTAAAATCTCCCATAGCTGTACAGTTGCATTAACATCTGGCTGTTGTGAAGGCTATGGCATACGACTTTCATATTCATCTATTCATCAGTGGATGGGCATCAGCACAGAAATGTCTCATCAGACAAATAAATGTGATCAAACAGAATAACTTAGTTTTTCTCCCTTTGCCTTCTATCTGTACATATAGATCTCAGAACACGTTCGTTGTTAATTAACATTGCTTCCCCGTTTTCCATAATGTCCTTGGGAAATATCTCGAGAATGCTCGCAGCATTATTACATTAAAGACACTGCACGTGTAATACCATGTTCTAACTTTATTAAGGATTTGTTTGATCAGGTTTTGTATGAAACCACCTACAGAACATTTGAATGCCCAAACAATAGAACATAAATCTATAGTTAATGTACATCAACACGTGACATGCATCAATCACTGAAATACAACCACTGAAATCACGGTCTCAGTAAAGCATTGCGAAACATTCCTAAAAAATAAAATAAAATTAAAAAGTTACATCTGACCAAAAAAAAAAAAAAAAAAAAGCATGTTTTGGGTAAACGGTGAACATATACAGTACAATACAAATGATTTGGTTAACATGCCAGTCCAAAAACCTGTCGCCACAAGCTGTTGCCATTGACGACGTTACCACCTAAAACTAGGATGATTTACAAAAAGGCCTTGTGTTCATGATGAATCCCATTAGACGTATGAAGATAATCTGACTACAGAACACCAGAGGAGTTACTAAACTACAGACAAATAAACATGTAATGAAATGTACATTGTCCCGACAGTATTCTGCACCCTATGACCTCAGTCTGAGTAAATTTAAACACATGTGAATCCACACTGGGGGATATAATAATGAAGGCAGAGGACTAAGTGGTATATATCAAGAGATGCTGTTTTTTTTTTTTTTTATTGCCAGATGAATGTCTGGAATGAGTCACTGTGCCTTCACACCAATAGTTTTTATTTCACATTCTGACCCTGAAGCCAGACAAGACGGTGGAAGTTTTCAACCCAGATTACACTCGTGTGGCTGTGAATAGGATCAGAGTGGCACACGACACTGGGACAAATGCTAAGCAAAATGGCCTTACTGTAAAAATGATGTATCCAGCACATAGCTGGTGATGACAGAAATGTCTAAAATAGCTTAGTATTTTGTAGTAAGTATATGGTTTTGACCCATTATCTGTAATCGAATGCAAGAGAGGGATTATTCACTACCACTACACTAAATATGTGTCTAATGTGCAACATTACAGCAGACAGTTGCACTCGAGTATGATTTTTAGTGTGAACCGATGCAACAGCAGGGTATGTCTTTATGTTTATATTTCTTTGAAATTTCATTTATTTTAAGGAGGATTTCTAAGAAGAATAACAACGAAGCAACAAACATTAACTGCAACCAAACACACAGGAATGCTGAATGCAGGGGTGCTCTGCTTAAATCCTGGTTACCGTTACACCACGATTAAGCTTGGGACCAAAGTGTGCAAAAAAACACAGGCTTTTTACTGTACAGATCCGAAATATCATTTCCCTTATAAAATCATTTTCTTTATACTGGCAAATTATACGCTACTGTTCAACAGCAAAAGATTTCAGAGCAAATTGTTTTTGGGCAACCATCGACCATCATATCAAGCACTGACCATCATTATTCGGAAAAAAACAACAACAACAACAAAAAAAAAAAGAGTAAAAAATAATTGCACAATTTGGTACAGGGGCTCACACCCAACCACCTACATGTCTAGTAACTGGCTTTTTGTCTCGATAAGTTTCACTTAGTGTATGAAAGTTGCCACATTCAATATATCAATATATATAGCATAACCTTTCTTCGAGTGTTTAGGCACCTGATGTGGCAACTAGCAGTGGGGGGAGGGTTTTGAGAGAACTATGACTACACATAGAAGAAGTACTTTAAGACAATATGACTGACTGAGCAGACGTGATGTGTGTGAACGTGTGCACGTGTGTACATACATGCATGGATCAGAATAAATTTCAGTAGTGCTCAATAGGCTCTGTTCAGATTTCTCAGTCAGGTCAGGATGCATGTCTATGGACTCTGAAGAGGGCCGTCCTCCGTCTCTAGTTGAGCTAGCTGTCTCCTGAGGCTGTTCACTTTAGTCTGTAGCTCCTTATTGTATTCAATAATATGGACCATCTCCTCGTACGCCTCGTCCAGACACTTGGTTGAGCGATTAAAGCGAAGGAACACACCTTTAACAGAGTAAACACAATGAACAGATCAGCATATCTGATATTAAGAGTACTTTAAATCAGTTTTGAAAGGTGATGGGATTACATGATGCTACAGCCGCAAAGCCGAAGCTAGCTAAGTGCATGGAAAGAGCGGCTACATGCCATGCCGGTAGGATCATATATCAAAATGTCAGAGATGCTTGCATGTGAGCAGTCTCATGATGCGAATACAGTTTTGACACCATTCTTACACCATGTACAGATAGTCACGAGTCATATTGCATAAAGCATGTATTGTGAAATTAGTCATGCGTTTCCTAGAAATGCTGCACGTTTCCAGCAAATCCGTGAGGACACTGGGTCACAGCACAAAGTACTGGTGCTCCTACACTTTAAAATATTACAAACTTGAAATGGTTGTATTGGATACAAACTGCCCTGTGTCTCTGACTGCTATTTAGAGAGGTGTTTAGAGAGCCTCCTCATGCGCTGAGAATGTTCAGGAACCCTTGAATTCAGTGACCACTAAAGATATTTGTCAGAGAAAGGAACAGGACACAAAAGCCCAGTTTTAACATACATGATCACATTTCAGAATGAGTCAAAGGCTTAATTAATCTCATTTCTTGCGCGAAGGAATGGATCAGTTAGTCCACAATTTTCACTTTTCAGTTTCAATGAAAAAATTTCACTTTGTATATGTTGCAGATGATTTTTAAGAAGAGTGTGTATCCAAAGGAATGCCACTGTTGTTTCTTTAGACCTTATAAAAAGTGTGTGTACACTTACTCTGCAACTTTTATTATGTTAAATCATACAAATGCATAATGTTAACGGGTTTTTAAAAAGGTCTCCTTTTTAGAACTAGAGTATGCCCCATTATACAGTATACTGTGGGCATTAAAGCATCTGGTACCATTATTTTAAGAACCAGTTCTAGCCAGCACTACTGCAGCCCCAATCTTGTTGCCATATGAACAACCGAATGTAACCCTGCTTTGAACCGGTGCCATTATTTTCATAAGAAGAAAACATCCCATAATGTGAGCATTAGCACATGTTGCTTTATAAATCTTGATGGTTTACATTCTAAGAAAGAGAATGTTGGAGTGGATCACTTTCCCTTGACACAACTTCAGCATTTAATTCTTAGAAAGCAATCCTCTGCTGATTTGTTCTTCATTATTGAGTAATGTAAAAGCGACACAGTGAAGGCTGTGGTTTCTGCACGACGCTAATGAACATGAATAGTTTGCGTATTGTGTTTCATGTTTGTTTCACTGGTGCGGTTACTTCTTGCCCTGGAACAGAATCTTTCTCATATTCAAATACAGAAATCAGTCACACAGCAGAAATACACTGCTGCCCTCTAATGGTTATACAAGAGAACACTGTACATCACATACACTCACTGACATTTTATTAGTAACATGACACTAATACTGGGTAGGGCCTCCCTTTGCTCTCAAAACAGCACCATTCTGAGTGATCTCTAGAGACTGTTGTGTGTGAAAATACAGCCCCCCCCCCAATTCTGATGGTTGGTGTGAATATTACCCGTAGCCGGTGGCCCGTATCTCTGGTGTTCCTAATACATTGTTCCGTGAGTGTACATACAATACTGTTATTAAACTTTAGGTATTAAAAACAGGTACTGTACTCCCGTGATGTCATATGAATATAGACGGCAAACCACTAGCTTCAGCAAGGAGGAAGTATGGTTGAGAAGAAAGGAAATGTTATTAAAGGTAAAGTCAAAGCTATCAGTGTTATAGAGAAATCTAACACATCGGGGTGAGTGTGTAGAAGGAGTAAGAAAGGAAACCAAACAGAAATAAGATGAGAGAGAGAAGAAAACAGACATAAAAGAAAACCATAAGGAAACTTTAAGTACTAAGATGCAACAGGTGAAAAAGTTTACAGTGAGATTAAATGCGTGTTCTCACCCTCCCAAAGCAGCAGACTCTGTGGAGCTACAGATGGCCAGATCACAAGACTGTTGGCCTCATAGAGAGGGTTAAGGAAGCGCTCCAGCTCCTGAGGCCTATTCATCCATGACCACAGGGACACTGTCTTTTGACAGAGCTCCAACGTCACCCTGCCATTATGACACATACAAAAGGTTGAATGACTGCAGTTTCTACAGAGTCTGCAAAGACTGTAATAACAAATGCATTACCAAGTCAGCACTCACTGAACATCCTCATGTATCAAGTACCCTTCTATTTAATGTTTAGTGTCTACACTAGGTGACCCTCTAAGGGCTATGCTTGATCACTAACAGTAATAAATCTTTCTGCTATAATATGTGGTATATATCATTAATGCACAGAGTGAACATCAGCAGTGATTTTACAATATGTAGTGACTGCAGAGATTATACAATATCCATACGTCCATCCCATAGTTAAAGCAGATGAGTGGAAGTGAGATACCGACCTCTCGGCAGCGCTGTTTCCCAGAAAAGTCCCAAACTGGGAGGCGTAAGCGTGTTCGAACAGCATGACCAGAAAGTGTTCGTTAAATTGGAAGGAGCAAGGAAACTGGCGCAGGATCTGCCACACACAGTCCAGGAAGAGCAAGAACACAGGCGCTTCACTCCTCGGCTTCCCGTTGGAGTATGCAGACTGGGCACAGCGCTGCTGAAACGGGTGACCCGCCTGCACACAAAGGAGAAAAAAAAAAATAAATAAAAAGTCAGACAATGATGGAAAAAAACAAAAAAAAAACCAAAACCAGCTTGTAATTTCTGGAACCATATCCTGCACTCGCACACAAGGTCACACACATAGGCACACTCGTTTCCCTTCATATTTGTTGAAACTACTACTTGAGGAGTTTCCTCACTGGTTGGGGGCTGGAGCTTGCGTTAGTCTGCATGGCAATACTGTGAAGCACAATATTTAAGGTTCAATACTGTGATTATTATAGGCGTATAAGCACTTTTAAATGTTAAAAATGATTGGTTAATCCACAGTCATTAGGCACGTTAATAGGAACACCTGCTCATTCATGCAATTACCAATCCGTCAATTATGTGGCAGAAGTGCAATGCATCAAATCATGCAGAGTCGTCAAGAGGTAGGACTCAGTTAATGTTCACATCAAACATCAGAATGGGATAAATGTGATCCCGGTGACTTTGTTCTGGTTTGAGTATTTCAGAAACTGCCATTTCTGGGAATTTTCACACACAACAGTCTCTAGAGTTTACACAGAACGGTGCGGAAAACAAAAAAACATCCAGGGAGTGGCAGCTCTGTGGGTGGAAATACCGTTTTGATAAGCAGGGTTTAGGCACTCTATACAAACATGAACAGCTGAAAAGCATCTTGGAATGAACAACACGTCAAACCTTGAAACCGATAGATCACATCAGGTTCCACTCGTGACAGCCAAGAACAAGAAGCTGAGGCAACAGCGAGCACCGGCCAAAAACTGCAGAAGATTTGAAAACTCTGTATTTTTCCAATATTTTTAATTCCTTGGCTTACCTAGGTAACTGTGAATCCATTACTAAGGCCGCATTTACACTACATGGTTCAAGTGACCCAATTCGGATTTTCCCGCCCATGTGGCACAGATCAGATATGACCGATGAACGCGTAAGCAGGAAAAATTACGATTTTCTAAGATCCGTTTCAGGCCTCATTCTGGAAATAAATCTGATATGAATCGGATACGTGCATTTGCGTCTGCCATGTGAGCAGACAGATATTCTCCCGTCAACGCGAGTCGTACCTCATTGAAAAAGCGACGGTGGCGAATGAGGTCAACTCAGATGGACACCAACCGCTGCAACACGTTTCTATACCAATCACTGCTACATTTGCCCAGGCTGCAACAAGGGCTCTCTTCTTTTTTTTTGCTTACCTTTAAACATGGTGCAGAAAGCAAAAGCTTTTTTCTTTTTTTTTTGCAAAATGCGCCGTTTTACTTCCCTTTCGGCATAAGCTTTTCTGATGACGTCTACCTCGAGTTGTTCCCGAAGTGTATAGTGTAAATGCAGATATCAGATATGGGTCACTTTTCAAAGAAGATGTAAGTGGGTCATCAAAAAAAGAAATCAAAATTGGGATATAGTCAGCAAATCGGAATTAGGCATCAAGACCTGTAGTGTAAGTGCAGCCTAAGTGTCCCCGGCAGTGTGTCTCACCTGCAGCCACTCACGCTCCACGAGGGCCTGGAAGCCACGGACTGTCCTGCAGCCTGGATCCAAGATGATCTGGGCTAAAGAAGTGACCTGCAGTGTGGAGTCAGTGCCCTCTGTCCCGTGGACCAGCACTGATGCACCCTCTCTGAAGACACAAAGCCACGACGGCAAACAGTGGGACAAACACAAGTCAATAAACTCGCTTGTCATTTTTTGATTGTGCTTTCATTTTGTCACTGTAAGTGTACACAGCACAGGGACGAAATAGTTCATTTATGAATGCTAAACTATACATAATGGGGTTTGCAATAGAAAAAACAAAACAGTCCCTTTGTAAATGCAGTAAGCTTAGCTAATCTGGCAAACAGGATTTTACATTTAATAGTAATAGATGTGGTAGTCTGGGAAAACCCAGCGTATGTTTCTGTGGCTGGATTTTGGCACACCGCTAAAACATTACGACTAAAACTCAGGTTTGGGCCAAAATAGGGTTTTTCCTACCTAGAACATACTTTCACTGTGCAACTTTTTAAAAAAAAAACCCACAAATGTCACTGAAACAACTTTGTTTTGATTACTATTATATTATTACTATTAAATTTGATTACTATTATATTATTTATAAAAATGTATTTTGTAACCTTGCCTAGGTTATCTTCCTGCAACGACCACGATTAAAATCTCGCTAGTTACGTGTGATTTCTCCACACAGTGAATGTCAAGCTTTTATCCAGCTGGTGGATAGATACAAGATGTCTTGAAACAGACACGTTCCTCATCGAATTTGGGTTGTAATCTCACTTTTCGCTCTTGGGGTAATCAGTTATTTGGGGGTAAATAGAGTTATTTACATAAGACTCTTCGCCTCCACATCGTGCATTAAAATGGTGTAACACACACCTAGCAGTGGATTATCCCGCTTTTACCATGGCCACTTGCCAGCATCGACACGCTAAAACAGTCATCGGTGTTTGTGTTGCAAAATTTGACTGAAAGGATAAAATAACGGTTAATGTTTGTTAGTGATTTTATATATCTAGACTTCCGCCAGCTCTAAATCATACACAGAGATAAAGTAGTGTGATAAGATTACATTTATTCAAATGAATATATATAATATATAGATATTAAGAGAGAGACTGTGCGTGTGTGAATTACCTGCGTGAGTTTAACTACTGTACGCTACTGTAAATGTATGTTACTATGGTTACAGTTGTTTATAGGAAGCACATGAATTTTTGAACAGTGATTAAACTGACTGAAACTACATGTGCATTATACAGTTTGAACGCACACCCTCCAGCCAATCAGAATCGAGTATTCAGACAGACCGTGGTATAAAGAGCAATATATACCAGGCAAATTTCACCAGGAGTGTTTCCAGGCACCCACGCATACGTTTCTTAAATTTATTTTCTGTGAAGATTTTATAAAAAATATATATTGATTTACCTGCTGCGTTCTCATGAATACTGTGGTCACTCGCCACCATTTAAAAATATGTGTACTTTTTCCTTATTTATAACAATGACTTAAAAAAAACCCGCCAATTCATTATCTTATTCATTTAATATTCTAGTCTCCAGGGATTTTGGGGGTGCGAATGTGCTTTCCGTACAAATTAAAATGTTCAAATCTAGGTCATTTAGAAGTGTGACGGGACCTCAATCCCACTTCTAAATGACAATGCCATGTGGTAAAAGCTTACGTTCCAAGATGCGTATAAAGTATATAGCGTGTGGAGTGTTGAAATTCAACTGTGCTTACATTCTAACAAGATTTAACTTTGCACGCATTGCCATATAAGGAGTTACTTCACACCTGCCCCTGCCAGCCAATCGGAATGAATTACTCTTTACTAAATCACAGACGGGACGGATTTTTAGTACATTATTATTGCTTCATGCCTATATTGTTCTCTTTGACGCCACAAATGATGTTCGTATTTCCTCACAGAAAGGTCATGGAAGAATAGAAAAATGTAGAATCTAGAGAAATCAGCTCATAACCAAACCCAGAAATGACACTATATTTAAAGACACAGCAGCACAAAGCACATTAATGAGCTGTGTACAAACAGTAGCATGAGACACAGCTGTACAAGTGTTTTATAAACTTAATGATGATTGCAGGCTAGAAACTAGCTAACCGTTATTACTCAAATGGGCTTTGCAACAAGTGTAACACGAAGCAAAGCAAACGCTCTTTAATTAGCTCAGAATGCAACAGCCAGTGAGAAAACAGTAATTAACACAGCCGTAAACTAGTTACACGCAGCTATCTTCTGTAATGATTCAGAGGGTTTGAGAGCACATCTGTCCAAGACAGAGAAAGAAGAGGTGAGACAGAGCACAAGGAATGAAACACTTGAAGAACGCAGATCAAACACTGACCTGTCAATGCACTGAGCAGCCAGGCAGGCAGTGGTGAGGATCTCTTTTACATGGCTCTGCCAGTTAGAGGCCTCCAGTTTGCTAAGCCAGCGGTCCATGCTGTTCGAGTGGTCATTACACGCCTCCACCAGCTTGATCAGGCTCTCTTGTAGGATGTTGGACCTGGGACAGATCATTTCACACGTTAAAAAAGCGGTCACGGCATACAGCACAGAACTAATAAAGAAACAGGGAAGATTCCAAACATTTTCCATTCCCTTGTGGTACTCTGGTATAAATGAGATGCTGTAATGTGAAGCACCACCATGTGTCCGCAACCGAGTAAACAAATTAACATTGTCTCAAATACTCGTTTGTACTATTCTAGACTAATGATATTCTAGCAGTAAGTACTCACACCAACCGGTTTTCTTATTGCAGTTAGTGTTTGAAGTTTAAAAACCTACCAAACGATCTGTTTTGAGTCTTCTGGATTTTGTTAATTAGTAAATACTTTTGAATGTATGGTGAGGGTTTACGATTTGGTACACCAGATCATGAAAACAATCACGATGACGGCAGAACGTTTTTAAAGATAAACAGAGCTTGCCAATCTGTTTAGTACTGTTGGTCAGTTTTGATTTGAAAACCAGATGGACAGGGATGTTTTGCCTCTTGCTTTTAATCCTCCTAGAATGCTCCAAAGAGCTAACTAGGAAATGAACTTAAATTAAAGGCAGAATTTTTGAATAGAATATGAAAAACATGAGCTATTGTCACTCAGCCACAGGACTTGTTTTTATAGTAGCTTGTTCTCGAAATGTTTTATGGACATTTATTATCGGCATTGTTTCACTGCATATTACATAATTCAGTGTTTCTGGTAAAATTGAGTCCAAATTTTGCACCATATGAAGGCACCAATGATAAAGCGATCAGAGTCACACTGAGCTTGATTTCCAGAATTTGAATTTAGAAGTTCAGAACCTTCTTAGCTCATAATAGTTGAGAACAGAGAAAATCTTGATGACCTAGTCTTTATGAAGACACCAAAAATTATGAGCAATTATTGTTTACATTGTGTTAATTGAAAAAATTAACTTGCATGAAAAAATGCTTGCGCAGGCTCTGGTCTTTCTTTCTTGGGTATTCACAGTAATACAGTGATGAAACTTATTAAGTGAGAACTTATGCTAATTTATTCAACTGAGCATCAACATCACTTAAATACTGAAAACTCAAAGAATATACATTATACATCAATCTCAAATTGAAGATTATTAATTATCATCATTATTATTATTATTATATAAGATTTATATTACAGCAATTACTAATGAGACATGTTGAAGAAATTTGACAGTAAGTTAACAATGAAATTCACTCAGCTGGGCGTCCGCAATTACTCAAAGCCTATTGGCTGATTCCGGTCATGTGACTGGACTGTGATCATTTTTCCAAAGCATGGCTTTATTTTAAATGGAAAATTCTGTGACCCTGATCTTTCTATCATCCGAGTACATTCATGAGCTCATTCTTCAATGCTCAAATCAACAGCTGTGGATGCACAACTCATGCAATAATATAGTTTTGTGACTCTGATCGTTTTTTCATTGTGGTCTTCATATAATATAGGATTCTAGTATTCACTCACCTCTCAATAGCTTTGTTGATTCTCCTCCACTGCGGGTAGTTCGCCTCCTGTTCAAACCCACCTCCGCGGGCCTTAGCCTGCTGTGCTACTGCAACAGTGCGCGTGTCGATGATGTAACCACGTTTCCCTGCACGGAGTGTAGCATTGATCAACTTCTCATCTTCCTTACAGCGGCGTCCATTTGTTCCAGTCAGAGGCTGCCCTGCTCGCATCATCACCTGGGGACACAAACACCAAGTACATGCCTAATCGTGATCAAAATACACCTATTATACAGAACACGACTCCCCGATGTGTAACAGCTGACCATGCCGTTCTTCTTGTGGTAGTAGCTGAGCACCGGGAAGCGTCCGCCGTGTCGAAATGTAGCAGCTTTGCACAGAGTGTCGTCGTCTATTTCCCTGGGTACAGCCACCAGCGAAGGGTAAGAGGGGCAAACAATGAAGTTTTTATTCACTTCACTAAGTCGCCACTCATCTGTCTGTCAAAGAACCACAAACAAAACACACTCAGCCAGCAGTCTACAACCTTCTGAATATAGCATAGTCAATGGGCACAAAAGTGAGCACATACCATCGATTCCAGATCTCTGAAGGCCTCATCTGGTGAGAACAAGTGCCACCCATCATCAATGACCTCAAACATGGGACGGTAGAAGAAAGGATACATCAGGGAGACTGAGTCGAGTGTGGATAATGCCTAAAAAAAAATGGGAGTGTTAGATCCGAGATTCAGATTTTTCATGCCAAGGATGTCTTGCATTTCCAGGCATTTCGACCCATTAAAATGAGCCATGTTTGGTTGCTTTTGAAGCTCCTGGAATAACCTGGCATTTTGATTGCAATATATGAGTGATATATGATTTATATAAGATTGAGAATGTAAATGCTTGGACATCCACATAATTTCAACATCTTTAATAAGGGGAAGTTGTGGCTTGATTAAAATAAAAGAACACTGATTGTAAACTGCCAATGTATTGATATTGAATCATAAAACTTCACAATCTGCAAAGACAATTATGTAAGGAATAAATCACAACAGGTGTGCTGTTATAGGAAACTAATCAAATCGTGTGAGTAACTACCTAAAGTCCATTCTTCTCCTATAACAGCAATGTCCAAAGAGTGTTTTATGCTTCTTTAACGTCCTGAAGACTGAAGAAGAAAACCTACTGACTGCTGTAAGGTACTGACATACAAGACTTTAATAAACATTTAAAATCCACACTGATAGTTTTTCCCGGTGGCATCCGTTGTGGGAGCGGCTGAGAACAGTCCGCTGCTGCTATACAGTATGAAAGCGGCCTCTAGAGGCGAAATAAAAATTATCGCTGAGCAATTTTGCAGTGTTATTTGAAGTGTTTTTTTTTTATTATTCATTTCGGATGTCTCTATTTTTATTTGGTATATGGAGTGTTACTTTTTGGTTCAGTTTGGGTGTATTGCTTTTATTTATTTTTTTATATATTTATTAACAGTTAATATATATTCATATTTTTCATTTTAAAAAGTACAGTACATTTTCATGGTACAGTCAGTACTGTTTATTTTTGTAATAAAGTTCAGCAATGTTTTACTTTGAGGGTTGTGTTTTCATTCAGTATCAATTTTCATTCAGTATCAATTTTAAAAACTATCGGTATAGATTCATCGGTTATCGGCAGGTACTTAGTTATTGGTATTGGTAAAATCGGTCGATCTCTAATGTCTACAGTGAAATGAGTGCAGGGTCTTAAACCAAGCAAAGTTAATGAATAATCAATCTCAGTTGAGGCTACATATTCATACAAGCCTGAACATGAAAAAAATTCAAATGAGATCACAGTATCCGAATAAATAGTTAAACACACTTCAATGGAGCTAGCAATGTTGAGACACTCCTCCATGCCAGGTATGTCCAACTGAATAATCCGCAGGTCCTTGCATTTCACGATAATTGAGCCGAGAGAGCCGAGAAACCTACGAGAGGAGAAATCAAGAGAGGATATCAGATGAGGCCCTTACTTTTGTCCTGAATCCGTTACCAGTTCTAGGTTAAACATTTTAAACAACAGCACCCAAGCCCTCTGAAAATGTAGGGGAAAACCCTTCACAACGTTTGTAATAGTCAGGTCTGTATTTTATTATGCTCCAAATTTTAAAGCTGCAGAACAAAAATCTATTTATTGAGCAAGTAAAACTTTGGCACTTTGGCATTTACATCTCTGCTCTGCGCACTTTGCTCTGCTAGAGCTCAATTAAAAATATCTTGTAGGGTACCATTACTTGTATTGTTCTCCACTTGATATATCGCTTTGCTTTGCTTATATTCCCTCATTTGTAAGTTGTTCTGGATAAAAGTGTCTGCTAAATGAATAAATGTAAATGTAAAAGTAAGCACATAAAAAATTAGTGTTCAAGACTGTCTCCTTACTTTACCCCCATACTCAACATTAATCTTATAATAATGATTTATTTGAGCTGGAAATGTCGGTTTGATGTCGTTCTTCTTTGTGTGGTTATGTCACGTCCCTAAACAGAAAGAAGACCCGGCTACTATATCACGTGTGTGGGTGTTGAGGATGGTGGAGTGTTTGTAGCTTGTTCTTACAACAGCAGCTGAGAATTTAAGCTTGTCATCTAGATGGATGCTTTCAATCTGGATCGTTCTAAACGAAATCATCATGGGGAATTAGCTGTTGTCAAAACCAAGAAGCCTTGAGAGTCACAGAGCCCGTGCTAAAACAAGAAGAAATATCGGCATGGCTTTTGAGATGTGCGAAAAACACAGAGATCTGATGGGATTGAAGACTGACACAGAGATGGCTTTTCTTCTGCTGAACAGGTCAGATAGTTCAGTGGCTCAATAGGTAGCTAGCTAACATTAGCACACTTGTTCGTTTGATTCAGCTAGGTATCGAGTTTTTTCGGTGTTGTTTTTTTTTTGTTGTTTTTTTAGCTATGAGAGAGAGAGAAAAACTCATCTCTACTCCAAGAAAACCGTATCCGCACCACCTCCATTGTTAAGTATTGGAGCTAATATACAACCCATAGGAACACCTCAAACCATCAGCCTTATCCACGCAGAGGGGGAGTACTGAAGCACAACCCACATTAAAAAATAAAAACACAACTGCTACAAGTTACTTGCAATTTTATGTTTCAAACAGAGATGGCGATAGAGAGGGAAACGTTCAGTACTGCAGCTTTAAGTGAAAATTAACAGTTTATTAATGCCTGGTGGTCCAGTCTTTGGACATTTTCATCCTACCATTGACAGTAATTCCCTTCAGGGATGTGTCACCATGAACAGCCTTTTCTCCCCATCTAACAGTAATCCTAAACCCAGACCTTTCTCCTGTGGTACTGATGTCAGTGTGGCATGCACTAATTCTGTTTTTAGCTGTCACTTTCAAATCCTCTGCCACAGGTACAACTACAACACTGACAAATGCTCCATTTCTTGTTCTTAGATAAACCACTCATAAAAGCAACAAATAATACATGAGGTTGTTTTTGTTTTTTTGCTCTACTTAGTGAAACAGTGTTTCTTATTCATTGTTGGCAAGGCTCATCTTCTCGGACCCTTGTTTAACATGTTTATGTAGTGCTCTGGGAAAACCCATAGCATGTACCTAGAAATATGATGACTGAAAAATTGGATTCTGCCTATAACACACTGTGCCACCTTTACTTTTAAAAAAATCATACGTTTTTCACCAAAATGGTGCAGAAATATTTTTGCTTTATTCGCATAAAGCATTTCCCTACGCATTGAACTGTGTATGGTTGTGTGAGACAAATAAAAATGATATTGGAATAACTTTGTCTGGGCTTCCCGAAAATCGTTTTGTCGAAAAGACGTTTTCTCGAATGTCGTGACTAAGATTTGCCTCGGGAGAAAAGACTTGAGAGAGACTGATGTAGAGACTGCTTATGAAGTGTGATTACCCATTTTCCACCATAAATAGTCCATGAATATCTTATTTTTTATATTTTATTCATTACATATTTAGGTGAATATTATTACCCCAACATGCTGGTGTCTTTCAGAGGAGTTGGATTTAAACTTAAGTATTCATTTTCATCACGTGAAGGGTTTTCCTAGGCCGCCACGCATATCTCAACTTCATGTAAATATGTATAGAACATATGGGATTTATTATCAATAATTGTGTGGACACATCTTTCTTATGCACATATTTAAAATGTGTTCTAAATACTTTCTGACAAAAAGACAATCCTCTGTGTTAAAAGAATCAGGTGTTTAAATACAAGCACAAAGAAACCAGCCAACTAGAGACCCTGGACTCCCACCTGGTGTACAGTGAGCCTACCTCTTCTCAATAGCGTCGATGTTGGCGTGGAGCAGCCAGAGCTCTTCGGTGTTGTCCTGGCGTGAGGACAGGATGAGGTGGTGGCCGGTTAAACACAGAGTTCCCTCCACGGTGGGCAGAAAGGGCCGGTGTAGGACCACGCCATCCACCCGGGGGGTCTTTATCAATTCCGCAAACTCCATTCTGTGCTGTTGGGAGAGTCTGGTGAGGGGACAAAAACGGCTTGGCTCTCAGATAAGAGCAGGGAACACTGGCACTGGAGAACAGAAGGAAAACGGTAGAGG
Source organism: Ameiurus melas (assembly GCA_012411365.1). Classification (NCBI taxonomy): domain Eukaryota; kingdom Metazoa; phylum Chordata; class Actinopteri; order Siluriformes; family Ictaluridae; genus Ameiurus; species Ameiurus melas. The sequence goes on from CM022779.1 coordinate 3,570,402, forward strand.
CCAAATATAAGCAAATGATACGATATGAGCACAACGTTACAGGCAGAATCACAACTGTCTACTCCCTATATAACTGTGCTAAATTGTTTACACATTAATGGCTTACATCTCCCCCAACCCAGTAGAGTGCATTGTACAGGACATTCAATATCGTTTAAGGTGAAAAAGAAAGCTTAACAAGGCTCAACATAAATGTATGGTAGTAGATTCAGTGGCATCATCAAATAACGAAACGAATCATTTCCTCATGAATCTAAATCCTAATGTAACGTAGTAGATTCAGTGGCATCATCAAATAACGAATCATTTCCTCATGAATCTAAATCCTAATGTAACGTAGTAGATTCAGTGGCATCATCAAATAACGAATCATTTCCTCATGAATCTAAATCCTAATGTAACGTAGTAGATTCAGTGGCATCATCAAATAACGAATCATTTCCTCATGAATCTAAATCCTAATGTAACGTAATAGATTCAGTGGCATCATCAAATAACGAATCATTTCCTCATGAATCTAAATCCTAATGTAACGTAATAGATTCAGTGGCATCATCATATAACGAATCATTTCCTCATGAATCTATATCCTAATGTAACGTAAAAGATTCAGTGGCATCATCAAATAACGAATCATTTCCTCATGAATCTAAATCCTAATGTAACGTAATAGATTCAGTGGCATCATCATATAACGAATCATTTCCTCATGAATCTAAATCCTAATGTAACGTAAAAGATTCAGTGGCATCATCAAATAACGAATCATTTCCTCATGAATCTATATCCTAATGTAACGTAGTAGATTCAGTGGAGTCGTTGCCTAATGAATCCAAATCATCTCGTGTCACAGCAAACTCAACAGCATCATCAAATACTGAATCGAAACTTCGATATGAATCGAACGATTCGTGAATCCTTATGAATCCAAATCGTATCGTTTGGAAGCCTACGGTTTGATCCCGTACTACTACAACTATTACTCTATTAGTCTACAACTATTACTGTAACAGGAAATGAACACCACCTGACCAATCACATTTCACAGTTCAACAGCAAATAAATCGTTTTATTGGTCATAATCGCTCAGGTTCATGTCTGGGTGTAGAGACATCTCCACACTCGGCCTGCGACATTCACTAGCACACTGCTAGAGCAAAAACAAAACAAATGACATGAACCCCTAAGACGCATTTAAGATACTATTCATACAGCTTTTTCATTCAAATCTATCCGATCACTGCATCCTGATTAGCCTGTTAGCCTGATTTAGTATTTTGGATGGTGAATGCAGTAAATAAAAAGCACCGAGACATGAATGCACATTTCTACTAGCGCAAAGAAACAAGCAGATTCGACAAAACTGTCAAACACAACTCTATTAATATCAGTGGAGAAATAAAACACAGCAGTGACATTGCTTACGCCTCATCCACCTGACGCCTTTTCCTGTTTTGCTTCCCCCCCCCCAGCTCTTTTTTTTTGGATTTTACGGAGTGGATCACAGAGCAAGTGAGGGTTACATCGCCGCCTAGAGGCATGGAAGAACATTGCGTACTCTGCGTAGTCGCTGTACTATGTAGTCGCCAGTAGGTGCTCCTACTACCGGTTGCCATAGTAACATTTAGCAGTGGGTGGTGCAATGAGGGGCGCAGGTTCACCACATCACCGCAAGGTTGGGGGATCTATTCCCGCCGCTGTCCAGTGTGAGCCTTTGTGAAGTCTGATTACTGTCAAACGGTCAAGAAAATGTCTTATGATCTTGAAGCCATAGCTTCTTGCTTAATAAGTAATGATTATCCCAGTGGCAGCTCATCCAGATCAGCCGTTCAACATACTGTGTGTTAATCATGAAGCTCATAAAGTTCACTTTCAAAACAGTGGCTTAGTGGTTAGCATGTTTGCCTCGCACCTCCAGGGTCGGGGTTCAATTCCTGCCTCTGTGTGCTCGGAGTTTGCATCTCCCGGTGCTGTGGGAGTTTCCTCCGGGTACTCCGGTTTCCTCCCCAGTCCAAAGACATGCAGGATAGGCTGATTGGCGTGTCCAAAGTGGCTGTAGTATGACTGGGTGTGTGAGTGTGTATGTGATTGTGCCCTGTCCAGGGTGTACCCCACCTTGTACCCGATGCTCCTGGGATAGGCTCCAGGTTCCCCCGTGACCCTGAAAAGGAGTAAGCGGTTGAGGATGGATGGATTATATATGTTATATATTTGCATCATGTCCTACGAGATGTGTGCTCTTTGCCATGGAGGCCATCTATCTGCTGCGAAAGACCAAGCCGGACTGTCTGGGTTCATGAAACAATTTGGTGTGTGTCTCAATCAGTTCCCTAGTTCAGTAGTCAGGGCACTGATCAGGGACTTAGGTGTTTTTTGTGTGCTTTTTTTTTTTTTTTTGCAGAAAACCTCTTGAAATGGTGAAATTGCAATTGCATGAAATTGCTTTGCACTGTGCTTTCACAGTGATGTTCGTTGGTAAATGAGACCTTTTGGCTGTACTCGTGTTTGACGCTGGTCAATCGAAGAGGGCTTTGGTTGAATGCGCGTTGCGATGAGTCTGCCATTTTAAGGTCTGTCTCAATCGCAAAAATCCTTCCAGTGCACCAGAACGTTTGCTCCCTAAAAACATCCTGCAAAAACCAGCGAGCATCGACGCTCACTACGTTCCCTTACTGCAAATGATGTCGTATTTTCTGAAGCCTCTCAGCTCGAAAAAAAAACAAACAAATAAAGAATGTGGGCCAAACTCTCAGCCAACTTCGTCTACAAATGTAAGCAGCTTGTTATTGCTGTTGTAGCTCTGAAATGATTACATACGTTAGCGACTTTTCACTCTCAATTTACATGACATGTAAAACTTAAATATTTTTGTAATATTTTGTAAAAGTTTTTCATTTTCGGTGACGTTTTACAGTGAGTACGTAGTCACGTCGCCGGAAATTGAGTTAATAGTGTCCTAATGTGTAGTGAGCCAGGGTCCTCACCAGGGCCCGAACTCACGCACACAACATACTGATTCACCACCTAGGGAGCTGATCGAGACTCGCAGGCAGCATGGTGGATCAAGGATCATGTGCACTCTATTGTCTTCACACCTATTGGTAGTAGCGGCACCAAGGTGCTCCAAATTTGCCTAAAGTCAAACTTTTCTCAACTTTGTCGCATCACTGGACACATCTAGTCGCCAACGGTCGCTGTCGCTCATGTCGCTGGAAGTCACCAGCTCTCAGTGAAAATGAATTATCGCTGCGAGTCGCTGTATGTGTGAATGTACCTTTAGTTGGATAAGTGGATTTGTTGTTGTTATACAGTGTCTTCTGGATTAGGATAAGGGGTTAGGGATTAGAATTAGAGTTAGATTTATAGGAGGAGTTGGACTAGGTCCAGTGCCATCCTCTGGACTTTTGGTTCTGCAGCAAGCGATATCCTGCTGTTCCACCAGGACTGTCAAAAATTCTGCAATCTGAAACCTATTTAACTGTAAAATAAATAAATAAAAAACATTCCACAAACTCTGTCAGTACAGAATTATTTCATGAGCATTATTTAAATGCCTACAATGGTTTATTTGTTTGTTTGTCTGCTTATTTGTTTGTTTGTTAAATCCATGGAGCTTTTTCTTCCTGAACTTCTCACCAACAGAACACAAAAGTGGTTCAAGTTGATACACACACACGCACACACACGCACACACACAAGTGGTCCAAGTTGATACACACACACGCACACACACACTCTCACACACACATGCACATACACACACACACACACACACACATACACACACAGACACAAAACACGCACACACACACACACACACACACACACTTCCACACACACACACACACACACACACACACACACACACACACACACACACACACACACACACACACACACACACACACACACACACACACACACACACACACACACACACACACACACATGCCCCAACAGAACACAGGTGGCCTAAGTTGATATTATTTACAGGCCTACTTGTTCTTAAGTTATTGAAGTTTGGATTAAACCCATTCACCAGGAAACTAATAACTATAACAAAACTGAAAAATAAATATTTTCATAATGGTGATCAGTGGCAGCTCACCCATAGAGGCAGTTTGTTCAGAGATCAGTTGTTCAACAAATGTGAATCTTAATAAAGTCCTCATTTACAAGTGCATACAATTTCAATTCCACTGAATCGTCCATTACACGGGTTTCCCTGTTTCCTCCTACCTCCCAAAACAACATGCTAGTAGGTAGATTGGTGTATAAATTGCCCCTAGGTTTGAATGAGTGTGCGTCCTACCCAGTGTGTATTCCCCTTTACACCCAGTGCTCTCAGATAAAGAGGTTACTGAAGATGAATGAATGATCATGGCACATTTGTGAAAACCTCTCATTCATTCAGATTATTATTATCATTATTAAAATTTTTTTTTGTTTTTGTGTGTGTGTGTGTGTGTGTGTGTGTGTGTGTGTGTGTGTGTGACACTCCCTATGATGATAAGCCCCTGGTACTTTTCAGGCAGGCTACTTACAAGTGTAAGTACTTCCTCTCTTTCTATGCATTTCTATGCAATTCCGGCCTCTTCATCTTGTTCTCTCTCATTTCGCCTCCTCCCTCCTCCGCTCTGTGTTTGTGCTATCACAAACAAGAAGACATTTTTTATTTTTTTATTTTTACACTTTAAAAAAAGTGTTAACAATCACACCAGAAAAAGGAGATTCTCTCTCTCTCTCTCTCTCTCTTTCTCACACACACACACACATGCACGCACCACTTGTATAACAGAAACACAGCAGGACTCTAAATGTATGCGTACTTTGCTGAATTGTAGGTTGTTCTAAGCAATTAAACTGAATTACAGAAAGACAGACTGAATATTTGAAAGGAATGAGGTGACTAATATTATAAATGAACACACAGAATTATTTATCATTTATAATATTTTTAATAGAATAATAGATCCTAAATATGGTCTAGAGACTCGCCTGGTTGTCTGGTGCACTCGAATCAGGATTTGATAAGTGGCAAAGCGCCCTGTTGATTGCAGTGATAGAAGCATCTGGAGCCTCGAGGGAGCCAGCTGCGATTACACACATTGCATTATTTAGCTTGAGTTACATGTGTGTCATGAATCCAACACTCCCCCCAAAATATGTGGATCCATTTGCTCTCATTAAAAATGTATGGAGTTTGGTAGGGAAACAGATTTTCCTGACTAAGAACTGATATTTTAGCGGATGTAGCTGGGTGGATGTCAGCGGAGGTGGGGTGCAGAAGATACAGACGGGAACCAGATCAGCTTGGGTCATGGTATTATATCAGTTACCTACACAGAAGCATGACAATGCGGAGGTCCAGAAATGAGGTCCAGAACCTGGCTGGCTCCTTGAAAGTGTTTTGTAACATTCTTGTCTTGTAAGAGCCCAAAGGCCATGAAGCAGTGCCAGAGTGCTTTGACGAGCCACCCGATTTGCCGTGATGAACTGACACTCTTCATCTCACGCATGCTGCTTCGCTGTATTTGGGGCTCTGATAGGCCCTCATCGCTGAACTGCAGGCTGAACCAACACTCTCATTAATACAACACTGCTGTAGTTAAACTAATTACTTTATGACATTTATGACTCAGCTTGGTGTAAGCCTACTGACAGTCAGAGGGATGAATCTGGTCTCTGCAACGTAACAGTTATATAGTCTTAATCCGGCTAATGTCTCCCCAGAGGAGGCACAGGTGTTGAGGAATTATGAGGCTGAGAAAGTGGAATGGACATTGTAGCCACGTTCTTGGCTGCTGATCAGAGAGAATGTCTTGTCTCAAAATCAGAGACTAAATGACACATTATAACTTTCTCTGAGGTCTCACTCTCTCTCTCTCTCTCTCTCTCTCTCTCTCTCTCGCAAGCATGCGCGCACACACACGCACACACTGCCCTTGTATCACAGAAACACAGCAGGACTCCACATGCCTGTACATTTTGGTGTCTTGTAAGTAAACCACGCACAGCTGCTCACTCCACTCATCATGACGACTGGATTTTTAATTTTTTTTTCCTTTACTGGACTACAGTGGCACCAAATATCATCCACACAGTTCCTCATGCTCAAAAACACAGAGAGATCTGATATCTGATTATCCACTAATACACTCTCCCCTTGTTGTTCAATCCGGAGTCACTGTCGGACTTCAGCACCATGGTCAGCTCAGTTAAACGGCTGATTCATCACCAGGAGATACAACAGTACACAGGCGCACGCACAAACGAGAGTATCCAGAAACGTCAGTGGACAAGACACATCTGGCTGAAAGAGAAGGAGACATTAGGCTTTCTGTGGTTAAGATGCCTATAAAGTGCCAGGGATCACAAACCTCATGATTTTCTTCCTACATCTGTAAAGGGTTAACAAAAATACGAGCGGCGTGCTCACTACAGCATTACATCATTCAGAGAGCGCCCCCTCCACACACACACACACACACACAGAGAGAGAGAGAGAGAGAGAGAGAGAGAGAGAGTTTCATGGTTTAAAGCGTATCACTGCGTGGCATCATCAATGGGCAGGGAACCGCGTCTTGGTTAAGGGAGCTGGAGTGAAGAACAGTCCTGCCATTCGTGTTGTACGGCTCAGGGAGAAGACCGGGTGCTTGTGCATCGCGACAGGGACACTTGCGCAGGTGAGGAACACTGCGTCCTGCCAACACATCGTGGTTTGCTTGTTATTGTTGTTGTTGTTGTTGTTTCTGGGAAAGGGAGGGGGGGGCTTGGCTTGGAGCTTATTCTCCAACCTGTGTTCATATCAAAGCCATATACCAGGTGCGTCGTGGTGCATCTATCAGGCCATAAAGCAGGCTCAACTCCAGCTGAAGGAAAATGCTCGTCCTGTGCGGTGTCAGGACGCGGCGGTGCAGAGAGCTGGCACTGGTCGATGCTGCGCCACGGTCACCCCGGACCTAGATGGCTACCTCGTTAGGCGCGCTCGCGCAAGACAGGTATCGGGGAAGTGACGTCACAAGCCGCGGAAGCCGGAGGCGGGCGTTTGGGAGAGCAAGATGGCAGCGAAATCCGACGGTCGGGGGCTCGCCACTGCCACCGGCTTTGCCCAGCTGCACAACCTGGACGAGGCGGCGGGCGGCGGCTGCAGTGAGGACTACCCGCGGGAGGGCAGCTCGCTGCACATCTGCCACTGCTGCAACACGTCCTCGTGCTACTGGGGCTGCCGGAGCGCATGCCTGCACTACCTGCTGGGCAAGGGGCGGGAGGGCGCGCGGCCAGCGCGGGAGGAGCGCCTCTGGCTCGACTGCCTGTGGATCGTGCTGGCACTGGTCGTCTTCTTCTGGGACGTGGGCACCGACCTGTGGCTGGCGGCCGACTACTACGCCAAGCAGGACTACCTCTGGTTCGGGCTCACGCTCTTCTTCGTGCTGGTGCCATCTGTGCTCGTGCAGATACTGAGCTTCAGGTGGTTCGTGCAGGATTACACGGGAGGAGGCTTGGGCTCTGTAGAAGGGCTGAGCAGCCGGAGAGCCACGACGGGTTCCCGCAGACGCGGCAAGTGCTGCCGCATCTCTGTCTGGGTCTGGCAGACGTTCGTCCACATCCTGCAGATGGGACAAGTGTGGAGGTAAGCTGCGCCGAGGTGTTTCAAGTTTACTAGCTGTTTAAACAGACTTCTCGTTGTATTGGTTCTGCCTTCTTTCCACTGAGAGGCCTCTGATCACCTTGCCTTGGGTTCATTTGTTCATTGCTTCTGTCTAGTCACCTGATTTAACCCGAGCGAGCAGAAGCGCTCCTCTGTGGATACACTAGTAGTTTCTCCATCCCTGCCTGTCACTTGCGCATTTACGCATTTCACTGCTTGCTTTTGATGCTTCAAACGCACACACGCGCGTGCACACGCACCACACACACACACACACAGGCTGTAGGGATGCTCTTCTCCTACACTCATCATCTCAGGTGGAAATAAAAAAAAAGGTGCGCTGTTAGTGAACAGTGTGTTAGATCGCCGTGTGTAGGTGCATGTGAGGATTCTCTGGCTCCACTTACTCTCTCTCTCTCTCTCTCTCTCTCTCTCTCTCACACACACACACACACACACACTCTCTCTCTTTCTCTCTCACACACACTCTCCCCCTCCCGCATGAGAGAGAACATCCTTGTGTGCGAGCAGCGGCGAGACGGACATCTGTTCACACGGACACCGCGTCCCCACGGAGCAGCACAAGGCGCTACGTCACTCACATCATTTGTCCTTCGTGATCTTTTTTGGTCGCTTTTCTTTCACTATCCTCACAGGTCAGAGCGAAAGCGCGCGCCATCCTGCACAAACTGCGCTCCTGCATGACGCCTGCGATTCAGACAGATAAGCATCACAGATGACGGCGGAGAGAGAGAGAGAGGGTAGAGAGTGGGAGAGACAGAGAGGGAGAAAGAGAGAGAAGGAGAGGGGGGAGAGAGAGAGAGAGAGAGAGAGGGTAGAGACTGGGAGACAGAGAGAGAGAGAGAGAGGATAGAGACTGGGAGAGACAGAGAGGGAGGGAGAGAAGGAGAGAGGGGGAGAGAGATAGAGGGGGAGAGAGAGACGAAGGGAGAGAGAGAAAGAGAGAGAGAGAAATAACACCAGGCTCTGGTGGCAGTTCAAACTTCAATTGATGCGTGCGTTAGTGGAGGAAAATTGCTTATCTTTCTCCTTTTCCCGCAGTGTACAGACGCAGTGCCAGCATTTACCGACTGTGGGGATTGTGTTGTGTAAAATGTTCTGCTTTTGTCGCGGCAGCTTGTTTCTTGTGTTCCTGTTTTTTTCTTCTTCTTATATTTGGTTTATGTGTTTTTGTTTTATTTTCTGCGCCGTTTTTAAAAAACCAAATCCGTTCAGAATCAAATGCTTCACGATTGGCATGTCATCACTTTCAGTGTGGAATTATCTCTCTCTCTCTCTCTCTCTCTCTCTCTCTCTCTCTCTCTCTCTCGCTCGCTCTGTCTCACACTCTCTCTCTCTCTCTCGCTCTCTCTCACACACTCTCTCTCGCTCTCTCTCGCTCTCTCACACTCTCTCTCTCTCGCTCTCTCTCACACACACTCTCTCTCTCGCTCTCTCACACACTCTCTCTCGCTCTTTCTCTCACACACGCTCTCTCTCTCTCCTCTCTCTCTCTCTCTCTCTCACTCACACGCTCTCTCTCTCTCTCACTCCTACGCTCTCTCTCTCTCTCTCTCTCTCTCTCTCTCTCTCACTCACACTCTCTCTCTCCTCCCCATCTCTCTCTCACTCCACTCACACGCTCTCTCTCTCTCACTCACACACACATACTCTCTCTCTCTCACTCACACACACACACACTCTCTCTCTCTCTCCCTCCCTCCCTCTCTCTCTCTCTCTCTCTCTCTCTCTCTCACACACATACTCTTTCTCTCACACACATACACACACTCTCTCTCTCTCTCTCTCTCTCTCTCACACACACACATTCTCTTGTTCTGTTTGTAAAGTAATTATCAAATTATCAGATGTATGATAACAGACCACATAGCTAATCAAAAATGAAAGAACATTTAATGAATCCCTACCAAACTACAGCGTGTCCCAGAGGTCTCCATACATATGGGAAATTAACACTTTGTATCAAAATGTCTTTAAGAACGCCTTTGACAAAATAAGAAAGTATTGAAATCATTCTCATGGCTGGATCTGGAAGCTGCAATTGCCTTTAATGGCGAGCACATCACACACGACACTGCTGCCAACAAAAGTATTGCGGACCAACTGACAAATGGACATCCACTGACGAAGGCACACCCGATGTGGTGCTGGAAAACCTAGTCCCCTATGTATGGAGAATTTGGGGACACCCTGTTGATCAAATAAACACATGCTTTTGTCTCCAAAGTGTCCCCTGTGTAACATCACTCTGTGAGATTTAATGTGGTTAATCTTATTTAAGCCACCTATTCGGGACCACACTGGGCCGCTCTGCTGTCATTGGGTGGGATTCCTCAGATCAGCCATTAATAACTCCACTAAGCTTTCCATCAAAGGTATAACAAACACGGCGACAATTGTCTCCAGCTGGTGAGAAAACACTTCTGCCGAGGGTTTATTTATTCATGCGCATCGTCCTGAGTCTCCCGAGAGAGTCGCTGATGTTCAATACCCACTCTGTTCTCCCAGAATCACAATATCTTGTGCAACTCCTATTTTTATCTCTTTATCATATCATGATGCTTAAACCTGGCCAAATCAAGCCATTTGTCATGCTGTTTGAGGGCCGTTGTTATAATAAGTGACTGCCCCTGACCACAACACCCCATTTATGACCATGACTGATGTAGCAAGTTGATCTGCAGGCTGATCTTAACAATAAACAAGTGTTTAAATGCTGTTGCATTTATTTGGGACATGAACCTGGGGGTGAGTGATCCGGGAAAAATATCATATCGTGATTTTTTCCCCCCAGAAGAATCATAATCCATGATTTAATCACGATTTTTTAAATATTGGTTTTTAAGACATTTTTTGCAAGTTAATGAACAGAGCAACTGAACAATTTTGTTTTTATTTACTGATGTAAATATTTAGTAACTGTACAAGAAAACATAACCTCAGAGAAAAAGAATTGTCACTTAGGCCAAAGCACCTTTTCAAAATTATTATTTTTTTAATTAAGTGCAGTTCCTAAACAAAATGTAAGCAATGATTTCCAATATGAAAACAATCAAGGCATGGATACTGTATTTAATAAAGATTGAAAAATCTTGGTGAGCTTGGTTGGGGGGTAACGCATCAATTTAAATTATGAGCCCATTAAAGTGTTTTTTGACCTTGGATGAATGTAAATATATAATATGAAATATTAAAACAAAATTAGACACGTTTCAAAACCATAATAGGTAGGTGCAGATCTGAAATCTATATTTAAAGCTGAGTTATATTTAACATTTTTAAAATAAGTGATTTGTATTTCGTGATTTTAGTTTTTATTGCACTCCTCTCAGCATTTGCAACTTGGTAGGTTGTCGTGAGGACCAGTTATTTTTCAAAGTCAATTAAAACCCCTGAATTGACCATTTTAATGGGTATTACATCCTTGACCAGATGTAATGTCACAGCATCAGTGATGTCTTTCCAGCACTTCCTTGTTTTCTCATAAATCGTGCCTTTTCCAAATGCATTTGTTACTTCAGCACTGTTTCTGGCTACGTTGGATTTACGCTCACTGTAAAACATACATTATACTTGCTGTGAAATTTAAACTTAGTACTTTATATTACTTTACATTCACAATGAACCACTGGAAAACACATTTACAGTAAAATACTATAATATCGTACAAAGTATTAAATAACACATAATCCAATACATATGCTTACTGGGCTGATGGTTTTTTTTTGTGTGTGTGTGTGTGTGTTCATAAAGCAGCTTATATATTATAATTTACCAATTAAGGTAGGATACAACTGAGCAGAAGGTTAAGGGTCTTGATTAATCATGGCAGCATGGCAGTGCTAGGATTTGAACACATGACCTTCTGATGTATAACTCAAAGCATTAACACTGACCCACCACGAGTAGCAGAACTCTTTTGCATTAATCCAACCACCTCTGCCACTGAATTATCTCAGACTAACAGAGTTTTTGCTGTATTTGGCTAAAATAGTTGCTAAAATAAAGGGCACAAAAATGAGCCACTAATTTGCGGATGTTAACACAAGGAGAAATTTTTACCATTCTCACCCCTGCCAAAAAACATTAGATATCCCACAAACAAATATTGTAAATTTATAGTAATTTCTTACAGTGCTCATGCACTCACCGTGTTATCTATATTCCAACGTACTCTTTGGGGTGCTTATAGGAAAAGATGTAGGAAAGATGGGCACACAATATAATAGTGCCCAGCTCTGTGAGCAAGACTATGAGCCATTCCTGCTTACTTTTATTGGGCAAGCCGACAGTGTGGGATAAATTCAAGGTTGATTATGTCGCCCAGGAATTGCTTCTTGAGTACGCCATGCATTATGCTTCTTTTTTTTGCACTTTGGTAGAACCACTGTTCCAAATGTTATTTCTAATCACAGTGGCCTTGGAGTGGTGCATGAAATTTAGTCTGCATTTCCTGATTAATTGTGATTTCTGGTATAATATTGGCTTATGTATAGTAAATTGGGTAGGATATAAAGCATCACTATGATAAAACAGAACTTGGCAAATAAAAACCTGTGTCACTGTGTCAAGAGACTGAGATATTGATGGAGTAGCTTTGTAACATGACTGCACTTATTACGATCACAATCCACCATTGCCTGACATGCTGTGTGCATTTTCTCCACATTCCCAGGCTATGACACTGCTCTGAATCTCTAGGGAACACAGAGTACTCTCCGTCTCACTTTGCCTCAGGGCATACTAATAGCATAGAACAGGGCTTTCCAAGTGTGTGCGCTGCAAGCCCTAGATCTTCCAAGTGTTTTCTCAATTCTAGCTCCAAGCTCTCAAGCTGTCTTTTTGAAAGTTTTAGCCGAGGCCCTTATCAAAAGAACATGTTTCAATTACTAATACTGTATCTATAAGTAGACGGTCCTGGGTGGCACAGCAGGTATTGTTGCCACCTCACAGCCTGAGCTCTGGCTGATGTGTGTGCCGAGGTTCTGTGCAGTTTCTTCTCATGTCTGCTTGGGGTTTCAGACATAATAAGTGCATTCTCTGGTTTCCTCCCACCTCTCAAAAACATGCCAGTAGGTTGATTGGCTGTGCTAAATTGCCCCTAGGTGTAAATGTGTGTGTGCGTCATGCTCTGAAATGGATTGGCATCTCATTGAGGGGGTATTCCCTTCTCACACCAAGTGTTCTCGGGATAGACTCAGAATACAACACGGCCCTGAGCAGCATAATGTAGTTTTTGAAAATGAGTGAGTGTAAAAACGAACTGGTGGCCCTCAGTGAGTTTATATTATGTGACCTTCTGTCATGGTGCAGTCGAAGCCCTACATTTGCACTCTGATTGCCCATTCTCATCTGGCAAAAAAAAGCACCTATGTTGTGCTTCTGGAGGCACTGCATTCCTCTGAAGCTTGATTAAAAAGAGCAGCATGACAGATAACACACATACCAGTCATTTGTATTACATGTAAATGCTGGCAGTTATGGTACAGTACAACCAAATATGTTCATTAACTGAACAGGTGAATTTGTAGCTTTGCCCAAGCCTTAGATAATCGCTGCCTTACCCAGTATATCTAGGACTGATCTGTAAACAGTAATGCTTTATTGTATTGTCTTGAAATAATTATAATAATATACTTTGATGAACACTAATCAAATCATATAACATGGTGAGGCTTGTTATGTGCTGCTTTAATATTGGTTGATATACACTATATGTCCAAAAGTACATGGACGCCTGATTCCATTCCGGATTTAGTCATCCTTGGCTGTTATAATAACCTCCACTCTTCTGGGAAGGCTTTCCACTAGATATCGCAACGTGGGCAAGAAGGTCTGGTCGTCGTTCCAATTTATCCATGCAGAACACTCGAGTTCTTTCACAACAACCTTGACAAACCATGTCTTCATGGGTCTCACTTTGTGCACAGGAGTATCCTTGGTATCAGTGAAGGGAAATTTTGATGCTACAGCATACGACATTTTAAACAAGTGCGCTTTCAACTATGTTGTAACAGTTTGGAGAAGCCCACATGTGGCCATGATGGTGATGGTGACATACGTTTGGCCAAATAGTATAGTTCAAACTTCATCCATATGCGCCTTTGTAACTTGAAGCACCAGCCCCAATTAGGGTCTCCTCACAGTCCTCATAACTGACCCGGCAACTTGGTTTAAAGAGCTATTGTATGAACTGACTAAATCTCAAGCCAATTGGGTTTTTATTGTCAAAACTGGAACGAAATGGCATTTCTCCAGAAACATGTTACATATTGCATGGCTACATAGAGCAGATACACGACAGTGTGATGGGAGTGCAAAAAAAAACCAACAGACAATAAATAAACAGGACAATAAATACATAGGAGAGTGCACATTAAGTAGACAGGACAACAGAACAGTGTTGTATGGGAGAACCAGTGCAAACAACTGCCTGTAAGCTATTTACTCTGAAGAGAAGTGTAGCAGCAATATCAAATCAGAGGTAGCAAACAATAGTAAAAAAAAAAGGAAAGAAGAAAAGGTGTGCAGTTATCTCTGTGCAAAGGTGGGTGTTGGGAAGGTTTTGACTAGTCTAGGTGAGAATTTTGAGAGGTAGCAATGTGTTGAGTGTGTTCTCTTGCATGTAAACACTTCTACTAACTCACCTTTCCATCAGATTACAAGGAAAAACAAATAGTTATTTAAGAAAATGAAATGAGAAGACTCAAAGTTGCCCCTCTCTGATGTGTTTGCTATGGAGAAGAAGGCAATAATCTGACATTCTCTTTAGTTTTTTAACTACAATTTCAGTCAAAAGAACTGCACTGCTTCTGTCCTCCCAGTCCACCAGTTAAAGACATAATGTGCTCCTTTGCCTTGCCCCCCTCTCCGCCTGTGTTCCTTTCACATAGAGCTCCAGTTGACCTCCATTCCTGTCAAGGAAACTGGAGCATCTGTCAGCCTCCCCATTACCGCAGACTCCCCCCACCCCCATCTGTGGCGGTTCGAGCCCAGCTTCTCAGTCCTTCTCACATTGTCTATAAACCCTCCCAAACTCCTAAACGTCCTAATTCTCTCTGGTGTCCTCTACATATAGTACATAATACAGTATATAAAGCTGTAGCAGGGTCTTTTGTTGGTCAACAGAGTTGATTTCAGGCAAAAATGCAAAAGCTTTTCCCATTGTTTTTCCCATCAGCTCCACACCATATTAATGTTTCTCTGAGCTGCTGATTGAATAGCACTCATGCAATTAGAATATGGTTGGTTAAACAATGCTAAGGCTGTCAGCAAACTGTCAGGTATCTGGGTGCCTGTGTACATACAGGGTATGACTGGCAATACCAAAGTGTTAACTATTGTAAAAGGGGATCTGTGTGATGTGTAATCCATTGCAGCCTTAAGATATATTTAGTACCATACAAGCCCACAAACACTCTTCGGAAAAAAATGAAAAATAAGACAGACTAAAGTGTGGTGTATCTGTTTGAGAGCAATAGACGTAGTTCAACAACCTTCAAGTGCTATTACAGTGGCCACTGTGAACCCAGCAGCAGACAATTCAACAGTTTCCACTTACTCAACTGTGTTCAGAATTGGCCAGCAGACACATAGAGTGTGTGCAACCTTCAGAAAATGCATTTATAACATGGCCTTCCTCTAGTTATTTCAAGGCAACCAACAGTAAAGAGATTCAATGACTTGCTGTTTGGACTATTATCATAGTTATTCTAAATGACATAAGACCAGATCATCTGTCGTTGCTGGATAGCAAGTACAAGGTATTGCACTATTTAAGGAATAAAACACAATGGGGCATGCTATTCGAGAAAATAATCAACAACATGGTGGTGTGATGCGGGCCGATGTGAAGAGTAGTAACTGTTATCACTAGAAGGTTTATTATTTCCGTATAACAGAACACCTGGCCACAGCAATTCGCCAACAATTACAATTTGTATTCATTATAGCCAGGTCCATAATTATTTGGACAGAAACACAATTTCTGTAATTTTTCCTTTGTACACAACTACGATGGATTTGAAATGAAGCAATGAAGATGGGATTGAAGTGTAGACTTTTATCTTTTATTCAAGGAATTTAACAAAAATATCGCATTAACCATTCAGGAATTACAGCCATTTATATAAAGTCCCTCCATTTTCACAGGCTGAAAAGTAATCGGACAAACCAACATTCATAAATATTAGCATTATTGTTAATACTTGATGCAAACCATTTGTTGTCAATGGCTACCTGAACCATGGATATTATCAAATGCTGAGTTTCCTCCCTTGTCATGCTTTGCCAGGATTTTACTTTAGTTGCTTATGGGTCTTTCTGCTATTTCAGTTTTGTCTTCAGTAAATGAAAAGCATGCTCAGTTGGGTTGTGGTCATCAGATATTTAAGAACATTCCATTTCTTTTCCTTAAGAAGCTCTTGGGTTGCTTTCGTGGTATGTTTTGGGTCATTATCCATCGGTACTGTGACGCAGTTTTGCAGCGTTTGACTGAATCTGAGCAGAAAGTATAGCTCTATAAACTTTAGAATTCATCTTGCTACTTCTATAAGCAGTCACATCATCAATAAACACGAGTGACCCAGTTCCATTGGCAGCCATACTTGCCCATTCCATAACACTTCCTCCACATGTTTGATAGATGATGTGGTATGCTTTGAATCATGAGCCCTTCCTTATCTTTTCTATACTCTTCTGACTGAATTTGACACATTGTACTTTTCTAATCATTTAATATTGTAGATTATCGTTTGTTATCATATGTTATCATTTGTGTTATAACAGCTATAAACAGTCACTTCCGCACCAGCCTTTTTCTCTCTCTCTCTCTCATTTAAAGTTACTACGGTAAACAAAACAGCTTGTCAAGTTACCAAGGAACTGCAAAGTCCTCCTTCCCGAAGCTGTTCCCATGTAAGATAACTTAAAGGTTTTTTTAAACTAATTAATGTGGTGTCTGCCTTGTCTGCGTTGTTACTATAGAAACGATAGCATAGTAAAACCATGTCCAAGCCATGCTGTCACAGAAAATTCATCAACACTGTCTTAAATCCAATTGAAGAATTTAACAGTGCTGTGGTATACATTACATAATCTTCTATGCCAACAACAATGATGAATTAGCTCAGCTTTTGTATATAGACTAAGTTCTGGGCCAAGCTGTAGGGGGTGTAGGATGAAATGACTTATGTAGTCACATGAGTATAATCTGCAATGATAAGTGCCAAAATGCACAGTTGATGCTTATGACTAATTTGCTCGTGTTTTTGCTTGTTGGTGTTCAGATTGTTATGGCTAATTTGTGTGTGCTTGTGTTGGCTTGGCTGTAAATTGTAGTGACTAATGAACGTGAGTGTGTTTACCAATTCGACTACAAAGTGTCAGGAATCATTTGAATGTATTCAAACCCACCATCTGGGTTTAATATTAGGACAGTTTTTGTTGTTGTTGTGCCACTCCTGACAACTAACATGTTTGGACAGCTTCTGAAACTGTCTGAGAGACAGACAGGGAAAGATGGAGCATGGTTGTATACATGTTACCATTTGACATAAATAAAAATCTTCATAAAAAAACATACAGACTAATTATGTATTTTGCTTTTAGCGTTATATGGAGCCAGGATCTGATTATAGTACAATAACAGCGCACAACACACCTTTTAATGAATGGTAGAGTAGTTTGTTTTGACCCCACATGCTTCATTTTGCATTTTACTCCTCAGGCAGCCAATAACAGCAAAATATGTGTTCACAATGTTAGATAGAACTAATCCTAAAATATGCTGTAAAAATCGAAGACATGTACACATTCTGCCATGGGCTGTTTCTCACTGTAGAATCTGTCTGTTTCATGAAACATTTTTTTTCCAGCAAGCTTTACTTTATTTGAAGAATGTCATTTGAAGAATGTTCATGTAATCGATTCTAAGTGCATATGTCATATGTGCATATGTCATTTAAAATATCGAAGCATTAGCGCCAATGAGCCTCAAAGCACGGTTAACCCTGTATCGTTCATAGGAGATCCCATTCTGGAGAAATGTGGACAACTGGAAGTTTTAATATAGGAAATGTTTCCTCTAAACAGCTTCAGGTCTTGTCTTCTGATATTTCCTGTGCTATTTAATATGCCAGGATGGTTGGCGTAATCCTGTATATATCTTGAATAATGATTCATTTGGGAGGACATTGGTGCTGTAATTGCCGCCTCACAGCTCCAGGGTCCCCTGTTTCACATGTTCTCCCTGGGCTCTCCAGTTTCCTCCCATCTCCCAAAAACAGTAGGTTGTAAATTGCTAATAGGCGTGAATGAGTATGTGAATTTGTGCATGTATGTTGCCCAGCGATGCCTTCTGTTCACTAGATCTAAATGCACTATGACCCTAACCAGGATAATGTGGTTACTGGAGATGAATGAATGAATGAATGCATGACTCTTTTACATATCTTGCCCCGAAGTGACCCATAAACATACATGGCATGCATGAACATGCCATAAACATACACATACATTTGCTGTTTCTTTTCTTGCTCCTTAATCCAGCACCACAGAACAGTATGATCACATACCAGCTAAAGCAGATGCATGTGTGAGCATTTGCACTGACATTAGTACTGCTAAATGATCACAAAGCACCATAATGCCTCACACTTCACCTCCATGTGACCTTCTAAACCTGACAACTGACTAAACCTGACAGCACTTTAGTCCTGCACCTCCAGATCTGATGTACACGGACTTATTCTGGGCACAAATTTGGCTTGCACTATAAGAGATTAAGCTTTGTTTAAGCAGTGAAGTGTTTAGAGCAAAAAATAAAGTGAAAGCTGAACTTTTATCTGTGAGCTGAGAAGAGCAAGATATCCTCATAAATCCAAACCAAACAGTTCTGAAGCTTTGCCAGGGAGAAAGTGTCTGCTTACATTTTTATTTCTGCTATTTTTGTACAAGGGTATAGGACAGCCAGGTCCAATTTAAACATCCCAATACTAGTAACAGGGATTCCCTGCTTCTCTGTCTGGAATATTCCTACCAACACTGCCTAAATTAGAAATATACACATTTATATATATATATATATATATATATATATATATATATAAATTTTAAGACTGGGAATACTCTTTCACTGTTAATCCTGTGTCATTTGCTGAAGTGGAGGAAAGTCTTTAAATTAGAGGTATTTTCTTTGGGGTATTTGAGATGAGACTGGAATATGACAAAAGAATGCACAAAGGACTAAGGAAATATTAAAAAAATGTACAGCACCCCTCCAAACTTTTAAACACATCTCATGGAATATTGGAGAACACAGTGGTGTAGCAGGTAGTGTTGATGCCTCACAAAATTTGAACATGAGAAAAAAAAAATGTACAGCAGGTGGCTTAGTGGTTAGCACATTCGCCTTACACCTCCAGGGTCGGGGGATTGATTCCCACAATGGCCCCGTGTGTGTGTGGAGTTTGCATGTTCTCCCCGTGCTGCGGGGGTTTCCTCCGGGTACTCTGGTTTCCTCCCCCAGTCCAAAAACATGCATGGTAGACTGATTGCCGTGTCCAATATGTCCGTAGCGTATGAATGGGTGTATTTGATTGTGCCCTGCGATGCCCTGTCCAGGGTGTATCCCACCTTGTGCCCGATGCTCCCTGGGATAGGCCTGAAAAGGATAAAGCGGTATAGAAGATGGATGGATGGATTTTCAGAACTATATGATAGTTAAGGTGAATTCAGGTAAATACTTGCCCAGCACAACCCCGCGGCCCCCCCCCAAAACGGGTTTCCTTAAACCCCCATTTTTTTAACACCCCACATTTTCCCCCCAAAAAAACAACACCCCAAAAAAAAAACCGCTTTTTTAAAAGGTTTATCTTATATTAATTTTAAATAAATTAAAAAAAGATAAAAAAAAAAAAAAAAAAAAAAAAAAAAAAAAAAAAAAAAAAAAAAAAAAAAAAAAAAAAAAAAAAAAAAAAAAAAAAAAAAAAAAAAAAAAAATTTATTTTTTACTTTAATCTGGCTAACGACATACTCGGAGTAAACACAAATGGAATCAAGACATCTGGAGTATTCCTGTTTTATGAAAACTGCTGAATGAAAGTACAGAGGAGGCCTGTTGCTGGAGAATTTGTATCCGCCGTCGTCTATTTGCACGTAGAGCATGACACATAATTTACTGTACTCGAAGCTTTCATGAAATTAAAAATGAAACAACCAAAACTGTATACGGTACCATAATGAACACGAACTGATTGTTAATATGTGAAATTCTGGAGGGACGTTGGACGGCGTGGCACGGTGACGTAATGATGTGTGCTGTTAATCAACCTATGTTCTATAACACATAAAACCTGAACATGAAAGGAATATTCTAAAAGCGACTCATGTAAACACCTTAATCAGAACATTGTCTTACTCTGAATAAAATTGATAATTAGATTCCTGTTGTCCATGTAAACATAGTCAGTGTCACCAAATCTTCTTTTAATAATGTTAACGAGGGTTAAAACATTTGTTCATTGGTTTAACACGTTTTGTTTTGTTTTTTTTATTCTAAATGTAGTTATTCAATGTCTAATATTTTACATCACAATTTACTCTATGTGGAATAATGGACTCCTTGCATTCAGTGTTATGACACATTTCCATTTTGAAAATGTAGCGTCGTTTACAATGATCAGTACAACGAGACCGCAACTTGTCCTTCGGGGGTCTCTAACACCACCTCCACCGTGTCCGCTGTGAGGTATTACAGATGGAATGTTTTCCCAAACAAATTAACAGATGTCCTTCTGTGCACATCGTCTACTAAAAAGGTTAAGAGCTGACATAGCTTCTTGGTCCGATGTGATCTCAGGAGACGATGGTTAGTAAACATACAGTACTTCGCAAACATTTCACCATTTTACCCTATACAAAGGTTATAACGAGATAAAGTATCAAAGAAAATCATGCATAATTTAATGTACTGTATGTATCCAGTTCTTACTGTAAAACCAGGAGTAGTGTTTGTGTAATGAGCCCATAGTAAATAATAAAATAGTAATAGTAAAATAGTAAACGCCATTCTGTGAGGAATGCATTTAGTCCATTTCAGTACTGTTTACACACAGTGAACAGCTATACACACAGCTGCAGATAGACAGCTACTAAATTGGGCTGTAATCTGTATCTGCAATCCAATACATAAGCATTAATACACACTACTACATCACTACAGCAAAATATTTATTTTTCACCAACTGAAAGTGTAAAAAGTATATTTAGTGCAGTGTGTTATGAAGCTCTGATTACAATTAAGATGATGAGTAGTTTGCTGGAGGCTATCAGGCTAAGAACGAGATTTGAAGCTCTGCGGTGTAGAAAAAGCAGAACATTTATCTCTGGTTGGAAAGACCGAAGTCGTGCCTTCTTGCCAGCACTGAAATATTTTAAATGCGGTGTCCTGTAGTGTAGTGACCGTTCATGTAGAACGTGCTTAACTGTAAAGCCCAATAACAATACTCACCACTTGTGTGTGATGTATAAACACCCACTCTCTCCATCTGTCTATTAACATCGTTAAGCACATTCTCTCTAACTACAATGACCATAGGATCTCATAGATCTTCACATCCCCTTAAAAAAAAAATCTTGGAATCTTTGCCTTTTTTTCTGTTTCGGAAGATTTTACACCCTCAGGCTCCGGCACTGTAATCCCAAGCATCCCTGATCCCGAAGCATGACATTATGGAAGAGCTCAAATACCTATGTTGTTAAAGATTCCATATCCATATTCCATACTAAACACAAATCCAAGGATTGCTTTGTGTGCGAGAGAGATTTTGACCTTTGTGCTCAGTCACAGGAGACCTACCGGCACTATTTTCCTCCTAGCCAAAGGATTCTTCCTTCATGTCTTGATTACACCATATGACCTTTACAGAGGATGAAGCCTTTCATTTCCCCCTCCTGATGCACTCCTTATTAATCCATCCATCCATTTTCTGTACCGCTTATCCTACACAGGGTCACAGGCAGCCTGGAGCCAATCCCAGGGACCTTGGGACACAAGGCGGGGGTCACCCTGGACAGGGTCCCATCCCATCTCAGGGCACAATCGCACACACACTATGGACAATTTGGAAATGCCAATCTACAAACTTACAAGGCATGTCTTTGGACTGGGGGAGGAAACTGGAGTACCTGGAGGAAACCCCTGCGGCACAGGGGAGAGCATGCAAGCTCTGTGTACACAGGACAGAGATGGGAATTGATCCTGCAACCCTGCAGGTGCGAGGCAAATGTTCTAACTTCTAAGCCACCACGCCTCCTTATTAAAGATCATTTCAAAACATCCACGCACTCCTAGTTGTTGATATTGGTAAGACTGGTAAGAGAGCAAAAAATATATATAGGGGCTCCAGTCTAAAATGATTTCTTTGTAGTATTCAATGTATATATTATTCAGATATTCAATGGCACAGTAAGATGTTTTGTTCAAGAAACAATACTGTAGTGGGTAAAACTGACATCACACGGTCACCCATGAGCAAGTAGAGACAGCCGTATTAACAAACCACACCATCTTAACCTTGATACTCCAGTGTATCTTTCTCTCTCTCTTCCTTCCTTCCTTCTTTACACATTCTTTCTTTCTCTCTCTCTCTCTCTCTCTCTCTCTCTCACATACACACACACATACACACACATACATACACACACACCGTTTCATCCCTCATTGCATCCTATTGCTCTCACCCCCCTTGCTTTCTTCTACTCTCCCTTCCTCCTTTCCTTTCTCTCCCGCACTGCCCCCACCTCTTGTCGCGGGCGAGTGTTGGGAGGTGCTGACAGTTGTATTAGCAGTCGATTGCAGGGTCACTCACACTCAGCTCCTCCTAGACTCAACCTCACAGAACAGTACAGTACAGCAGAGCACAGCTGAGCAGGGAAGCGGTAGAGAGAGGGAGAGAGGGAGAGAGTCTTGAAACTCTTTCACTGAATGCACACTGAAAAGCCTTCACATAGCTCCAAACTGAAACAAAACAAAACAAAAAAAAAACAAGAAAGATTTAATAGTTCTTCAAATTGCCACTACAGAGGAAACCATCTGGAATTTTGTAATAGGGTGACCATATAAACCACAGAAGGGTGTTAAGTCCAGAACAACAGTATATTATCCTGCAGCTTGCATTGAGACATTGTCTTTCTGCAACTAAGCTGTAATATGTTCAAGCACACAGTGATGAGCACACAACGCATGTTTTTGCCTGGACAGCCACAACAGTTTAAAATTTATTTTTTTTTTTTTAGGGTTTCTAAGTGTACATCAAAGATAGGAACATCATCTTTGGATAAATTTGAATGGTCCCAGGCTTAACACAGCAATGTAAGAACACAATTAAAGGACACTCAGTACGTTTACATGGACAACGATAAATAAAGGTAAATTTGATATTAAACTGATTAAGACAGTACTCTGATTAAGAAACTAGTATGTAAACAGCGATTATTGATGACTTTAATCCGGCTAAAGTCATACTAGAGGTAAACACAAATGGAGTTAAGACATGTGGAGTATTCCTGTTTTAATCGCATTAACGAAGCGCATTATAGACATGTACACATCTTAATCACATTATTGACGTCGTGTGGGAGTTTTCACAGCATTTCGTGACAGGACAAGTTCACACACGGCAGTGCTCAACCGTTTGACGGAAAACAAGAGAGCACGACTGCGTCCAAAACTGCGTACTTACCTACTATACAGTAGGCAAGATACATGTATCTCAGCTACTATATAGTGTGTGTGTGTATGTTCCCTTTTGAAAGTTGCATTCTCATGCTTCTTTTGCTCTTCAAGTTACATTCACACTAGCGTGCTACAAGTTGCACATGTTGCTTGTAGTTTGTCTCTTGTGGGCATGGAGTGAGTGCTACTGTTGTTGCTTTGGGACGTGTCCTATCCGTCCAGAGTTTTTAGAGTCGATGAGAAAGGCTAGCCAAAAGCACACGATTTACTACAGTACACTACTGTAAAATGTGTTTAATATTAATTCTATTATTTTAATAAAGTGACAAAGAGTGAAAATTGGTTGTTTGATATAAGTTAGACGCCAGGCATCATGTTAATTTTGATCGCAGTTTTAGCAGTTAACTGTACTACCTACATACACTCACCAAAGGTACCACCATATGCCTCTATGTCCATATACTGTATCTTCTTCTAATTCACTTAAAACCCTAATTATATAATTCACTAATCAGTGTGAAATTAGATTGTTTGATTTTACGTTATGTGGCAGCTTTCATATTACATTTCATTTTAATCAAGGCAAGTTTATATATATAGTACTTTTCATACACAAAGGCAATTAAAAAGTACAATGGAAATGAAGACAAGGGGCATTAAAGGATAAAGGATTAAAGTGCAAAAGAAAATAAATTAGAAAATAAGAATAGAAATGAAAAATTTGATTAAAAGGGGCTGAAAGCAATCGACGTAATGAGGATAAATAAAAAGTGAATTAAAAATGAAATATAAAATTAGAATGATTAGAATGGTAATGTGGTGTTACATGACAGAAGCGCAGCAGTGCTGTAGAGCTAAAAGTACAGTGTTTTAATCTGAGCTGAAAACCTGTTCAGATATGAACGTTTTCAGTCTGGATTTAAAAGTGTCTTGTGTCTGGGCTTTTTGAATGTTCTCTGTCAGTTAGTTCCATTTAAGAGCACATAGTAGCTAACCGCTGCCTCTCCTTGCTTAGTCTTTACCTTACGCAGGATTAACTGACTAGTATCTAATGATCTGAGAGTTCTGCTTGGTTCGTATTGCTGCAGCATATCAGATACTGTAAATACACTGATCCTGCACAATTAAGCGATTTATAGACTAGTAATAATATCTTGAAGTCAGTCGGCAGTGTATAGGTATTTATTGCAGCCATATGCTTACGCATAAGCTTTACAGCGTTGTACCTAATTTGCATAAAGTTGAGAAAATCTCAACTCACGTGTTTGGCACTTTGGCGCAGGCCACTATTGCTGAAATCGAGACCCTGTTGCTTCGCCACTTCCTGATCTGAAAGCAGGGTCACTCAGACTTGAACAGCCGATCAGAGAACACTTTCTTCCACCAATATTTTCAACGGAATCTCACAGCTGACAGTCAGTTTGGTGTATTATGTACATAAATGATAGATAATTCTGCTCCGATGGAGGCTCTTGGATAGTGTAAGACACTGCAAGGGGACAGAGCATTACAGAACAGGACGGTCAGAGGAAATATTTCACTGAAATAACATAAATAAAAACCATCCACTTGCACCATAAGCAGACTTGCAAGAGGTTTCAGTTTCATAACTTTGTGTCATTGGACAATGATCAGGCCTTGCTTTGGAAACATTCACAGTTTTGGCTACTTGTTTCTTCGAGAGTGGGGTTTCTCTCAACTCTGGCTGAGGCTGTGAAATCACTGCTTGAGCTATTCTCTGTTGTCTGGCTCTTTTTGGTGTCTCTCAGCCTGTACAAGTATAAGTGAACTAAAGTAAATCCGTTTTTTATTTCCCCATTGGGAACATATCTATCAGCCACACGAACGCCTTCATTATTGCAGATTTGAAACAGATGCTATATGGCTGTGGCGTGTAAAGTCGGCAGCGTCAGTCTCTATGCTCTTCAGCTCCAAATCAGTAGGGGATTGAGATGAGAGGAAGGTTGCATTGCTCTGTAGCTCTCGTCATGGTGGCTGTAGGTTGACATGAGGCTCCTGTGAGACTGTCTCAGGCTGTTTGTATGGCCTCAGGCATACAGAGACAGACAGAAAAACAGAACGCATACATCACCGTGGGTTTACCATGACGTGCTCGGAAG
The DNA here is from genome assembly GCA_012411365.1 of Ameiurus melas. Classification (NCBI taxonomy): domain Eukaryota; kingdom Metazoa; phylum Chordata; class Actinopteri; order Siluriformes; family Ictaluridae; genus Ameiurus; species Ameiurus melas. The sequence goes on from CM022779.1 coordinate 3,595,930, forward strand.
TGAATTAAATAGACCCGAGTACAGAGATAATTATGGAGACGATACGAAGATTCGTTGTAAAGGAAGTAGCAGGGGAACACACCATACTGCTGTCATCCGTCGTTGATTTTCATCACTCACATTCCTCTCTGATTCATCCTCAGTGCTGTCTTAATTGTTTGACATGCTTTGTGCTGTTCTCTTTTCACCAAAACCTTTTGTTTACATGTTAGTCAACAAAACCAATTATTGTATGAGTAATGTATTCAAGATATGAGTAAATATCACATGACGCAGCTGTAAAATATTAGTCAGAACATCTTATTCATTTTCATTAACAACATAGTACGTCTTTCGACATATGTGATTATTTCATGATCCTCATGATAACAGATTTATCAACTTTGTTTCTCTGCAAAAATAGATAATAACTATATTTTTAATAAGAAACATAGGAATAATAAGTGAGAAAGTGTGGCTGAGGTGGCACTCTGGATAAGAGCTTTTTTCAGGGGAGAGGGTGTCTGTCAAAATGTGGGACTGTTGGTGTGTTGGGATGAGAATATAAAATAAAGGGTGATGGAAACAGATGTTTTTTTTCTTTAAATACATGACAATGTGGGTTTTAGTCTCTCTGTATTATTCTCTGTCTCTTTTTCATGATTGAACTGCACCTGGCAAAATAGTGCATATAACTACCGCATTATATATTCTTTGTATTTGTGTGACCAGTTATGTAGGTGGTAATATGGCGCAAAACATCATGATTATTACAAAAAAATGGATGCATTAAAAAAAAAAAAAATTAACAAGAGGTGTGGTTAACACGGTGCGCCTGTGTATGTGGAGTTTACATGTTCTCCCTTTGGGGTTTCCTCCATGTACTCCAGTTTCCTCATCCAGTCCAAGCACATGCGTTGTAGGCTGATTGGCATTTCCAAATTATTCGTCGTGTGTGTGTTTGTGTGCGATTGTGCCTTGTGATGTCTTGGCACCCCATCCAGGGTGTTCCTCGCTTTGTGCCCTCAGATCCCTGGGATATGCTTCAGGCTCCACATGACCCTGTATAAGATAAGTGGTACAGAAAATGGATGGATGGATGGAGGTGTGGTTACACTACTGCAATATTGCAGTGACATACAATTACATTTCATGTACAGATTTTAATTAGTGCTATAACCTTACAGTCAGTCTCATAAACATTTGGACATTAACATTGACAAAGTTTGTGTTTGTTATTAATCACAATTATTTCACTTACTATTCAGCAGACAAAAGGTGTAGAGTTGATTCCAGGCAAAACCTAAAGGAAAAACACCTCAAGAACAAGCAGGAACTAAAGTAAAGGCAGAGCATCACCAGGGAAGAAACCCAACGTCTGGTAATGCCTATTGGTTCCAGTCTTCAGGCTGTCATGGACTGCAAGGGATATGCTATGAAGTATTAAAAATGAAAATTTCATTTACGATTGCTAGTTTGTCCCTTTAAAACAAATAGCTCATAGTTTCCGAGTTGGGGCGGGTCAATAATAAAACATGCAATGTCTGTAGTTAACGGTACATTTGTTGAAACTGAATGTTTACTCGTCTCACTCGTCCACACTACATATGGGAATTTAGCAGTGACACGTCTTGGTCAGGCTTTTTTTTTTATGGTATTACGGTATAATATGTAACGATACAGTTCACAGTGGCTTCATAAAGTTCTATGAAAATTAAAATAGCAAAGCAAACCTGATGCATAGTCTCCGTTCTTCGTTTTCTAGAAGTAGAGCTAAAAACCTTGCTGTATTTTTTTGTAGTTAATTAAGAGAAGGGACACCACCATCTTGCTCTATAAATAAATTAAAGCTGAAAGTCTGCACTTTGAGCTCATATTCATTATTTAATTTCAACTCTGATATACTGTGGTAGACAGCTAAAATAACAGTAACTTTGTCAAATATTCATGGACCTGACTGTCTATTAATCCTTCATATCAATTATTTGCTTTTGAGAAAGTCAACACTCACTTCCAAAAGCTTTGTAGAGCAAACACACTGATTTGTAGATCACTGATGCCGTAGCTTGTGAGTCCTCCTGACTCACCACACAGACGGATCCTCTGATCCGGTAGCACCAGGTACTAGAACGGGGTACAGGAGAGGGCATGTAGGTGGCACAGTAGAGTCACAGCCCCGGCAGTAAGAGCACTCATTGGCACACCCCAGGTGACAGAGCAGCCTCAGAGAGTCTGACTCACTGGTCACTAATGACTCATTGACTGAGCATGCTCCGTGGGCTGCACTGTGGTGTTCTTTCTGTCTGTAAGGTGAGAACAGCAGGGGGCTAGACAAGCAGGTGTGCATGTGTGTACATGTACAGACACCTCTCTCTCTCTCTCTCTCTCTCTCTCTCTCTCATGTTTTTGAATGATGTTTTTTTATTATTATTATTATTAACTGATTCCACTTGTGACACTGATATATCGTTAATACATAGTTAATTGCACCTGTTTTAATACAAATTTCAAATATGGTTCTGTTTCTAAACAGCTCGTCTTGTGGCTTGTGTGCAGCTCAATGCAGTGTAGTATGTCCATATTCATCTATATTCTGCACACCTCTTAACATTATACTTTTGCACTCAGTAAAACCATCTCCCCTCCAGGTGCCACAAAACTGTGATCAGGGGAAAAATTAATTAGAGAGTGGAGGGGGTGTGAGGTAGGGGGTAGATGGGCAAGAGGGAGATTTTTTTTTTCCTTTCTGAAATAGGCCGGCTCCAGGTGTCCAGCAGAGATAGAACAGACTGAGTATATGAGTGAGATTGTCAAAGATGGGTGCTTGAGCCAGCGTAGAAAGTCAGAGAAAAGTGGCGACTTGTCTGGATTTTCTGCTGGCTGATGGCATCAACACCTCTCTCCTGCTTAAAGTGCTGAGTTTCGAGGGGCCTGTCTCCTCCAATTTGTTCTCAATGTCTCACTCAGACATTTTCTGAAATGGCTCCCGATTGAAGAGTGTGAGGAGGCTTGGGCTTTTTGGAGCAGGGTGAACTGATTCAAATGTCAGGCTGCCTGAGCTCTTGCATGAGAAAAGCTGGTTATATAACAGCTGTGACAAATTGTAAGACAGGCTGTTTACACCATCAGTTTTGACACAAAAATAGAGATTAGTATTAATATTTTTAGGAATCAGGTCATAGGCTATGGTGTGGTGTTTCACAAAACAATTTCAGTCTGTTCCAGTGAGGTGGTCACACTGCAGGTGTTCCTGAGAGCAATGCTGCTGTCAAAACAGTCATCTCAGACATCTTTAAAGATTTTTAACCTTTTAGATCAGGACAGACACACACACACACACACACACACACACACACTCACACACAGACACACACACACACTCTGCTGTCCTACTTTCCCCAAACACTCTTACCACCCTCTCTTCCTACTCCTCCACACCACTGTCACTTAATGAGGGGCTAGATCCTCCACACAAGGACTTACAAATATTTTAGTTTTGGGAAGGAAGCTGGTTATTCATAAAATAAATCACAAATGAGGTTCCTTTAAAGATGCTAGGCTACAATTATTTAAATAGAAATTTGCTGATTTATTTGGAGATACATTATGAAAAATGTAGTTTTTACAATCAATAAAATAAATAGGGAAAGAAAGTAAGAATTGGAATTGGAAAAAATGCCTTATATAATTAAAAATTGAAGAAACTGTCATATCTGAATCCACTCCAATCCAGTTCAGACATTAATTCACCTTCCCTCACCTGTCTATTGAACTGGCCTGGTTACTCGTTAACACTTAAATGGTAAATGTGCACTTATATAGTGCTTTTATCCAAAGTGCTTTACACTGTGTCTCATTCACCCACACACACACACACACACACACACACACATACCAGTGGTAGCAGAGCTGCCATGCAAGGTGCTAGCTTGCCATCGGGAGCAACTTGGGGTTCAGTGTCTTGCCCAAGGACACTTCGGCATGTGGAGTCACGTGGGCCAGAAATCGAACCGCCAACCATACGATTAGTGGACAACCCACTCTACCAACTGCGCCACAGCTGCCCACTTATTTACTCCTATGTATTCTCTCACCACAGATCTTTATGTGGTATGTTTTTGCCATTCCAGTGTCCTGTGGTTTATTTTTCCTGCTTTTCAACCTTTTGCTTCTGCCCTTCATTTGTTTTAGTTTTTGTATTTCCCTGCATTCTTTGTTTTCTGCTCAAATTATACATGAATGAAATTGAAAAGAATAAAAAAAAGTCTTAAGTTCACTCCAAAATATACTGAAGTACTTAAAAGTATATAATAATAATAATAATAATAATAATAATAATAATAATAATAATAATAATAATAATAATAATAAAATGCTTTCATCCTTCATACTGGGTATTTAGAAAGCAAATCTTCTCAAATGAAAATAGTCTTCACAGTTTTTAATGATGGTCTTTCCTACTTTCTCCAAGGACTTGAAGTGAAGTCAGACCACATTTCCCTCCTTTATCTAAACATGTATACATTAAAAAAAAAAAAAAAGCTTCAACCATGGGAGGTACCAAGAACATAAAAGGGATCAAATAAAAATATAAGGAGTAAAAAGTGTGGACAGGGTGCACAATCCCAGGCCACAATTGCACAGCCATTCACACACTGCAGACAATATGGAAATGCCAATCTACAAACCTACAATGCATGTCTTTGGACTTGCAAGTGCTAACCACTTTACTTTTTTTCCTTTTCATTTTATACATATAGATTTGGAATATCTTTGACCCCAAGAAATAAGGAATCAAACCCAATCTCAACAAAAACATGAACGTTAACATTACCCCAGATCTAACACACGAGCATAAACAAAGAATCTTCAAGTGTCCCACATGCAAATAACAAGTATTCCACGATACTGGACTATTTCTGTGCTGAAATGAAACTGGCTGGATTTAGTCATGTGGGTGCACCAGCTGAGAGCTGGTAAGTGGCAGGGTGGTGGACTGAATCATGGTGAATCACCCGACAGTGTGTAGGCTCTCAGATGGGTAGTGAATGGAAATATGACCTAACATATTTTAGTGGGAATGTGTACCCAATTCCCACCACATACACAGCAGAACCCACTAATGTGGTGAACTAATAAATACAAGCCTGCTTTCTCTCTCTGAGTGCTGGCGTGATACTGTGGGAACGCCGTGATATGGTGTTTATCTGCTTGGGTGGGTTCGCATGTACTGAAGTTCAAAGTCATCTCTTTGCCAGTATTACTAAGTGTCACATATGTAATGCATCTGACTGTCTGACTCAAAGACCAGTCTGGAACACTGATATGCCCAGCATGTGTGGGGAATAGTAATGATATAACAGCAGGACATCTTGTGTGGTTAGTGGTGGTTGCGTAGGTTAGTCCTTCTGTTTTCAGTCCTTAATTTCCTTTCTGTTTATCCTACTGAAATCTTGCAGTCATGGATATAAGTTGGAGAAAAGCGTTTTTTAAAAAACTTTCCCCCTGCTACATCCTCACCTTATTATCTCCTGTTACTTCTCAAATTCTGTGTTTTCTGTCTTGTGTCCAGTGTAATAATTAAAGCCACATTGTCCTACCCGTACTTCCCTTCTTTCTCTGCTAGTACTTTCTCAGACTTTCACCCAGAAGAAATCGATATGGATTAGGGGTTTGTTTGTGTATGTGTTTGTTTGTGTTTATATGTGCATGCTGTAGCTCTTAGGCCAGAGTGCATGAAAGAAGAGAGTTCTCTTATGGGATTGGCTTAAATACTAGTTGTGAAGGAAGTATAGTCATGACTGGAGTTTTATGAATGAAACAAATAACTTTGAATTGATCCCGTCTTCACTGACAGGAGTCACAAGGTCTCTCAGTCTGATGATGTGTCTAAGGGTCTGATAATTTTCACATAGGGTTGTATTCAGTGTTATGTATACGTAGTGAGGAGTCAATGGCATTCAGACATAACTACTGATGCTATGTTTGTCTTTACTTGAATTGCTGTCAGTTATTGTCATAAAATTTATGTAATTTTTGACCTCTGTGTGTAAGGAAAAACACAGATGCCAGGGCCTTTAGCTGGACTGTGGTAATCATCCGGGGCTGAGCCAGACTCTTCTCCACCAAAAACAGTTTAAATACACACTTCTAAATAGATCGTTTCCATGCATTTCTTTCTTGCATGTGAGGGCTAATTGCTTAACAAATTTGAAAATTAGTTAAAAGTTTGGATAAAACTTGACTGGTGTTATCACTGTTTGCAGGACTACCAGAGAGATAAAATATAAAACCTTTTGACTATCTAACACGAGACTAGGCTAGTATGGTGTTGCTAGCCAAGGGGAGGCATAACTAAGCTATCACTGTATGGGTTTAACTGTTACAGTGCCATGCAAAGTACGTTATCTGTCCTTATGCTCTGCTCATATCATGTTCATGTAAACTGGAACTCATATAAACATTTACACACCATGTTTTGCTGCTCAGTATCAGGGGATATTAGTGTTTCAACCCCTTTCTGGTTTAAAAAAAAAAAAAATCAGTGTATATCCATGTACCCCTGACTGTGTGAGCTAGTGTTTGGCAGAATTGAGAGCTGTCTGCCAAAAAGACACAAGTATTTTCCTGTAAACCCTGTCTGATTGGTCTTGCCTTTGTTAACTGAGGATAAAATACAACACTCTGGACACTAATGACACAAAATTACAAAATTACAACACTGACATCTTCTTTTACTGATGTTCATGTGCATAGTGACAAGCCACTCCAATTATTCAAGGCTAAAGAAAAAATCTTTGGGGCTACAGCCCTGAATGCCCAGGCCAGGTTATGCCCTTGACTGACGCCTCCATGTTCGTCATTTTGTTAGCAGCAATCTACCTACACGCATCTGAAAAATTAAGTATACCCCATGAAGATTGTTGTTGTTGTTTTTGTTTTTTACATATTAGGACAAGCAAACGTTTGATCCTTTTTGAAACAGTGCCTATAAATAAAATTGATACACTCTATCAAATGACACATAAAACTGACATTTTGTAGTAATTTTCACAATTTAAATGAACAAAAAAAGAGATCAGTCACATGGAAAATGTAAGTAAATACATCCCTATATTTATCACACCTTCAGATTCATAAAATTAGAATCAGGTGTTCAGTATCAGGTGCCAGTGATCAGAACCTGCTTAGGAAGTGCAGGTGGAACCTGTCTTATATGTACCCCTCTCATATTGTCACGGTTTCCCCTTGAGGCAGCATGCTATAAAGCAAAAATGCGCGATCACCTGCTTTTCCGTGGTTGACAGCAGTGACATTGGGACATGTGAGTTTTGTTTACGTTTCTGTCATGTCTCCTCCCTGTTCTGTCATTGGCTGGGATTTCACGTGTGTCTGTATTGCCCTCAGCTGCGAGCAGTTTAGACGCTGATCATGCCGGCATATATACAGCGCGCCTCCCAGCACACAACGCGGAAGATTGATGTAGATAAGTTTAATGCGATTGTCATTGTTTCCGTTCATAGTTTCCTGTCATAGTTTCCTGTCATAGTTTCCGGTCATAGTTTCCGGTCATAGTTTCCGGTCATAGTTTCCGGTCATAGTTTCCGGTCATAGTTTCCTGTCATAGTTTCCAGTCATAGTTTCCTGTCTAGATTTGTTCACTGGTTTCTCCGCTACCAGTTCCTCGCTCATGTTTATGTTGTTTATGTTTCATGTTTAATATCTCAACCCCGTTTTTCTGTGACCACAACCTTGAACACTGCCTTGCCCAAGTTTATGCCTGTTTGCCGATCGTCTGACTTTGCTTATTTTGGATTACGGTTACGGATTACGATTTGTATTTGTCTGCCTCTCTTTAAATAAAACTGTTGTACTTTACTGCGCTTGAATCCGTCCTTTCTTCGCTCCGTCACGATACATGACCGTATCTTCTGCCGAAAAATAGATACAGCAGGAGAACGGAGAGGATACAGAACCCGGAAGTCCACGCCAACCATCTCCGCCTTGGACTCTATGCAGTTTCCACAAAGGACATTCGTGGACCTTCCTGATCGGTATGATGGATTCTTTGGTTATCCGGACTATTTTATGGTGGACTGTCAGTTTTACTTCTCCAGCCTGTGTGACCCGAAACCTAAGGAAAAATAGTGGATTCGGTTCATAATGTCCCGATTTTTTGGCCCAGCTCGCACGTGGGTGCAGCGAGTAGCAGCCACGAGACCCCGGGTACTGGAGGATAGTAGGCGGTTCTCTGACCTGTTTTTAAAGGAGTTTGGAGAACCAGGGCAAAGTTATAACTTGGATAAGTTGCTGAACGGAGTTAATCTGGCAAATAGTGCTGATCTCCCATTCCATGTGCATTATGAGCAGGTGAGCCACCAAGTTGATGTTAACACACACAACCAAGCCTGCTACCCAAGTCAAGTTCATGTCCAAGTCTGTTAAGCAAGTTCCGCTCATATCCAAGTCTCAAGTCCAAGCCAAGTCCCAGTCCTAGCCAAGTCTCAAGCCCAAGTCCTAGCCAAGTCTCAAGCCCAAGTCCAAGCCAGGTCCCAAGTCCAAGCCAGGTCCCAAGTCCAAGCCCCAGCCAAGTCTCAAGCCCAAGTCCAAGCCAGGTCCCAAGTCCAAGCCAGGTCCCAGGTCCAAGCCAAGTCCCAAGTCCAAGCCAAATCTCCAGTCCAAGTCCAGTCTCAAGTTCCTGACGTCCAAGTCCAGTCTCAAGTCTTTGACGTCCAAGTTAAGTTTCACGTCTCTGATGTCCAAGTAAAATTTCCAGTCTCTGCAGTCCAAGTCAAGTCTCCAGTCTCTGCAGTCCAAGTCAAGTCTCAAGTTCCTGAAGTCACATCCAAGCCTGCTGATCCAGTTAAACAGGTTCCGCAAATATCTAAGCCTACTGACCAAGTCATGCTCACGCCCAAGTCTACCTACCCGACTGCCCAGGCTCAACCTACGCCCAAGTCTACCGACCCGGTCGTCGAAGTTCAATCCATGTCCAAGTTTACTGACCCGGTCGTCCATGTTCAGTCCACGTCCAAGTTTACTGACCTGGACGTCGAAGTTCAGTCCACGTCCAAGTTTACTGACACGACCACCCAAGTTCTGCTCACGCCCGAGTCTGCTGACACAGACAGCCAAGTTCTGCTCACGCCCGAGTCTGCTGACACAGACAGCCAAGTTCTGCTCACGCCCGAGTCTGCTGACACAGACAGCCAAGTTCTGCTCAAGCCCGAGGAAAGCTCCACTCCAGAACTGCAGTCGGCCTGTACAGCTGGGGATGTCGCTCAGCCTTCCTGTGCAGCTGAGGTCGTCGCTCAGCCTTCCTGTGCAGCTGAGGTCATCGCTCTGCCGTCCTGCGCCATGACGAACATCGTTCCCCCCTCCTGCTTCGAGGAGAGCTTCGTTCCTCTCCGTGGCCTCACAGGGGACTTTGCTTCACTTTTCTGCACTCCTGAGTACAGTGCTCTGTTTCCCTGTTCAGCCGAGGACGTCGCTCTGCTCTCCTGCTCCATCGAGGACGCCGCTCTGCTCTCCTGCTCCGTCGAGGACGCCGCTCTGCTCTCCTGCTCCGTCGAGGACGCTGCTCTGCTCTCCTGCTCCGTTGAGGACACCGTTCTGCTCTCCTGATCCGCCGAGAATATCGCTCTGTTTTCCTGCTCTGCCGAGGACGTCGCTCTGCTCTGGGGTTCTGTCACAGTTTCCCCTTGAGGCAGCATGCTCTAAAGCGCAAATGCGCGAGCACCTGCTTTTCCGTGGTTGACAGCAGTGACATTGGGACATTGGGACACGTGTGTTTTGTTTACATTTCTGTCATGTCTTCTCCCTGTTCTGTCATTGGCTGGGATTCTACGTGTGTCTGTATTGCCCTCAGCTGCGAGCAGTTTAGACACTGATCATGCCGGCATATATACAGCGCGCCTCCCAGCACACAACGCGGAAGATTGAAGAAATGGAGGGTTATGGAATGGTCTAGTCAAAGCCCAGATTTGAATCCCATTGAAATTTTTGGTGCATCTGCCAATTTTATTAAAATACATAAGGGTTGGCAGGACTAATACAGTAATTCCACAGTTCAAATACCTCAGTTTTAGATAATGTAAATATGCTCAAAACTTGTATAATGGCATTTCAGGGCCATTATATATATGTAGATATGGCATTAACAATTAGTTAATTTTATAATTCATCCTTGTAGAAGCCACTTTTTTAGACTTCTGTTGCATGCAAATTTAGGACCTCTACATACTGAAAGTGGGCTGTAACCATTGTAGATGACTGCTTGGTCATCTTGGTTTATCCAGTATATGCAGACATGTTTTTCTTCCATAGCAGAGCACAAATTAATCAAAAATATTAATTAACTCCAAAACTCAAAATATTATAATGAAAACAAGGCAAACTACATCCTGTGCACATGGCCTACATTTTTAAAATCTCATCATACATGCCTACAATTTACTACATCAGTACACCAAATAAAAACACGATAAAATAATTATTGTTTTTATGACTGGTACTCTCATTTTTCCATTTCCAATTCTGCCTAAGCTTCATGCTGTCTATTGCAGGCAATACAAAATATTAGGCGGTTCTAGTTCATCTTATTAAAAATGTGCTACAGTTGGGGTCAGAAGTTTACATATGCCTCACAGAATCTGCTCAATGTTAATTATTTTTTATTTTTTTTAATAAGCAGGATCATAAACAATGCATTTTGTTGCTTATTTAGTGCTGCCCTGAATAAACTATTTCACATAACAGATGTTTACATGTAGTCCACAAGACACAAAAACAGCTGAATTTACACAAATTAACCAGTTCAAAGTTTACATTCGCTTGATTCTTAATATTGTTTGTTGTTACCTGGATGATGAATGACTGTTTTTATGTTTTATATTAGAAATCAAGCGTATGTAAACTTTTGAACGAGTTCATTTGTGTCAATTCAGTTATTATTGTGTATTGAGGACTATATGTAAACATCTGTTATGTGAAATAGCTTATTCAGTGCAGGACTAACTAAACAAAATACTATTTTTATGATCCTATTTATAAAAAAAACACACACACATATACACACACACACACACACACACACATATATATATATATATTAGTTTGCAGATTCTGTAATGTAAACTTATGACCGGAACTTTATATCAAGTGCTATTTTATAGGCTGGTGGGGTGGAACCCATCTAAATTGAGAATATTAATGATGTAAAATTGCAGTGAATAAATGTACAATATATTAGACATCCACTATTATTTGTTCATTTGAATCCTTGCCTACTTATTGAGCAGTCATTGAGTCTAAACTTTATTTTATCTCTTGCTTTTATGCTCTTATGCTGCATCATATTACATTTTTAAGGGGATTAAAGAAAAGTGCTTGTCTTTAAAGGAAGTAGTCTAGACACAACTAAAAAAAAAACGCTTTACACAAGAAAACTATGGCAACCTCAGCAGCTTGAACTGCACGAGTAATTTAAGTTAAACACCTGCATAATACGTGTCTGAATATGGAGATGTAACTTTGAAACTTAAGTTACTAACTTTTAATATGCTCTTAGTGGAGACCCAAAGGGATCTGAATTCTCTGTTGTAAATCCTTACATCAGAAGTGTTGAGTGATCGAGTCGTGGTACAACTATAAGAAGTATAACACAGATATCATAACCTCAGATAGAGATGTTACTATGTTTTTTGCCATATAATAGATCATTAAAATGTGTAGCAAGTCATTATTGCATCTTTCACACAGCTTCACAGAGGCTTGTTTAATGCTGTGTTAGTAACAAAAACCTCAAGTGTTTCCTATAAATTCCAGTAAATTGCAATACAAAGAAATGCCCACTTTCCTCTTTCACATTTTGTTTCCTGAACTGAAAGACAGTAGTTTATTTATGTATTTATTTATTTATTTATTTTATTTATTTTATGAGGACGAATCCTTAACCAAATGATCTACTATTCCTGACTCCAGTAGATCAGGGCCACTAGATCAAAGTGACTTGAGACCCACTGGCCCAGAGGCATTGCATGCAGTGATGGACATATGCTTAGTGTTGAGAGACGGCCTCAGGCCAGAATGCTGTTCGTCTGCTACTGTGAATCTGCCATGTGACAGTACATGCAAAGAACTGGCAACATGGCCCGTGGAGTGATTTATGATGGATGCTGACTGTGGAATACTGGTCCCAGAGGCTTAGAAAAAAGGAAAAGTGCCCCACAGCACCACCAAGGCCATGAGGTCTTCACAGCAGCCTGTAGCATGATGATGTATTATATTAGATCTACTACATACTGCGTCGACGGCATACACGGTATGTCGCTAAGTAATTCATCTACGGTTATTGTTAGTGTTAAAACATCCAGTATGTAGTGGATCTAAACCAATACGTCATCGCGCTACAGGCTGCAGTGAGGACACACTCACCAACACGTCTGTTGCTAGAGGTCTCGACAATTGTAACTCATTACAGTATCCTGTAATTGGCAAACCTTCCCAGGAGTGAAGGTGTGTGAAGCATGAAAACAATGTGTGTGTGTGTGTGTGTGTTTGGGGTGTGTGGGTGTGTATGAAGGGTTTTACAGTAATAGTGCATGTTTATCCTTCTGTGTTTGTTCATAATGCTGAACTGATTTTGTGCATTTTGATGGAGAAATCCCCTCTGAATGCTAGTGTGAGTATGCAGATGTTCAAAGGTGCACTCACATCTATCATCCATCAGAATAGCGCCACTAAGCTGTGAGGTCGGCATCCGCAGGCACCTGGGGAGCAGGGAACAGTATCAACATGGCTTCAAACATTACAGATGCGCTATCAAACGTTCTCTACGCACTCCTCCTACGAGAGCTCTGTATGACGAGGCAGCAGCTGCTTTTTGCTTACCACACACACACACAAACACCCCCACACACACACACACTTCTGTGCAATGCTATAGTGAGGGTTAAAGACAGTTTATATTCATATTCCTCTCTACTATATCTCTTCCTCTCTCATCCTAATTTACCTCTGTCACTCACTGCCTCTGCCTACCGCAAAGAAGCATAGTGGATATGTCCGGCAGGGCTTGAGAGAAGAGAGAGGCGGGGGTGGATGTGAAATGGTACAGTCTGATAGATGGAGCCGGGAGAGACGGAGAGAGAGAGTGTGTGAGCGGAATAGTAAAACAGCCCCAGAGACGAGGGGAGAAGAGGGGGGAGGGGGAGGTGGAGTGGAGGCACACAGCCAGAAAATTGCCTTGCTTGTTTGGTGATTAGTTTACCTCCTGGGTTCTTCTTTTCTTTTTGTGGTCTTACTTGCCTTTTTCTTCCCCTTACACCTCATGCTTGCTCTCTTGCCCAGATCATCCCCCCATCATTCAGGTTGTCCTTCTTTTTCTGTGATTTCCACACTCTATAGCTCTTGAGCTTCCTCAACTTGTCTCAAGGCTAGAACATTACACTTTGACTCAACACGGTATTTCATAGGTCTAGGCCTTATTTCCCTTTTAACACAGGAAAAAGCTCACTTCCTAGCATGCTTCCAAGTCAGCTGATATGTAGAGGGAAAAAGTCATTTTGGGGGGAAAATTAGCTTAGATCTTTGTGCAGAACACAGCAGTGAAACCAGGCTATTTACAGTGACAAATTACCCACTTATAAATGCAGACACCAGCAAACACTCTGCAAAGTTTGTGTGCCTTGGAACTCAGAAAAGGATTTGCTTGTGGGCTACCACTGACCGCAGGGCATCTTAGGAGCACAAAATAACAGGAAACCGTTCTTTGTAAAAGAACCATAATAATAAGCCACCATTTCTATTTACTATCTCCAATGTCAGTATCCTGCACTCTAGTTGGGTCAGCTTCTATAGCTAGCAATCGTCTGAAAGGCAACTAGGTCAAGCTCTGTCTTTTCATCCTAGATTAGTCAAGCCTCTTGTTTGCTTGATGTGAGCCATCATTCTCCAAAGGAACAATAAAGCATCTCACCCTCTTCAATACAGTGGAAATCCCCCACTCTACTATTTTCTGTTTAAAATCAATAGGAGCTGCCCTGTTTTTTTCTTTCTGCTTCTTTCTGTTCTTGTTGTTCAAAATCCTAGCAATCTCTTTTGTCCAAGGATGAAAACCTTGTTTCTCCAAAATGGTAACTTTTTTTTAGGGGAAATTTTCTTAATACCTGTTAAGATAAGGTTTACTTTTCAAAGGCTATACAAAAACTTAATGTTTATTTATTTATCCATCCATCCATTTTCTGTACCGCTTATCTGTCACAGGGAAGCTTGGAGCCTATCTCAGGGGACTCAAGGCGGGGGACACCCTGGACAGGGTGCCATCCCATCGCAGGGCACAATCACACACACATTCACACACTATGGACAATTTGGAAATGCCAATCAGCCTACAACGCATGGCTTTGGACTGGGGGAGGAAACCAGAGTACCCGGAGGAAACCTCCGAAACATGCACACAGGGCGGAGACGGCTATTTAATGAATGAATTAATTTATTTATTCAAAGACATTTTTAAAATATACAATGTTTTCAGAAAGTATCACATGGAGGGCGCAACTCAACTAGACCACATCATCATCGCCATAGTTGCTGCTTTAGTTCTCTCTCTCATTTTGTGATGTTATTTGTTTGTCCTTAAACATAGCAAGTACGAATCCAGATTTGACTGCCGATGGACTTACCAAATATTGGTCCATTTACTCCTAAAAATTCACACAATGTAAAACATGGCTGGCAATTTCAAAAGTTGTTACAAGGTTAGTTATGACTGTCATATGAAATACAGTATGTTTCACTTTCTTGTAGGTGAAAGTGGTTTCTTTCACAGTGGTTTCTATTAAACATATTTCTATCAGTAAGTAATTGTTTTAATAATCAGGATACATTATATGCCTATTTATTAAAATTGGTGTCTTAAATGAGCATATCACAATGGAATGTTAATCATTTAGACATTTAGAACCATGATGTTTCATTGCACAAAACTTGAAATATCAAGGAACTATCAAAGTCCATTAGATGTGTTACCTCAGCAATAGTGTGCCATTTATTACCACAAGACTCCCAAACGTGTAGGACTATAGAATTTTTTTTGAAATTAGTCAAATATGTGTTAAAGCAGTGAAGGGTCACCATTAAGGCTGTAGCCATTGTCACGTCCATGACAAATCCAAAACCAGTACTAGTCAGGATTGAATATTAAAGATGTCAAGGCCAAGTCAAGAGTCTAAATGTCCAACTGAAAGCAAGAGTCACAATCGAGACCAAAATCCATCAAATACACTATATGGCCAAAGGTATGTATATGCCAAACCCCCTCCCACCACCACCCACCCACACACACACACACACACACACACACATTAATAATAACCTTCACTAGTCTATGAAGGCTTTACACTAGATTTTGGCATGTGCTTGTAGGGATTTGTGTTTATTCAGCCACATGAGCATTAGTGAGGTCAGGCACTGATGTTGGGTGAGGAGGTCTGGCATGTACAATAGTCAGCATTCCAGTTCTCTGTGGCAGCAGTTTGTGGAAAGCCTACATATGGGAATGGTGGTCAGGTGTCCAAAAACTTTTGGCCATAGAGTGTTCAGCTGATTGACTTAATAAATATGCTATGTTTTCTAGATGAAGGAATTGCTTCTTGTCAAACTTTGTGCATGCAAAAAGAAAAGACAACCCAAACTTTTGGATGAGACCAACACAATACAAATAAGTCTGAGACAAGTCCAAGTCAATACAGAAAATGTCTTGAGACTGGACCCAATCAAAGACCATATTCAAGTCCATACCTACAGCCCTAGTCACCATACTGTACCTTTTCTTTGTGGTAGCATCATAATAAAAACCACAAGCTACAGTCACAGACCATTACAAAATGACTGGGAACTAAAACAAAAATCTTTAATGGTTACCATGAATTTTTCAACAAGGCAAGGAATACCAAGAGTAGCAAGTAAAGATCTACTTGGGAAACTTGGCCATGTACAGTAAGGCCATGTGTGCTCTGTGTGGTGTAGACAAATGGACCAGTTAACAGGAATCTGAGCACAGTGCTAATCTACTATTCATATGTATCCAGCCTCAGGAGATCATTGCCTTTTAGCGCCATGGACACTGTTTTTTGGCTAGAGAACAAATTGAAAAGGGCAAAGCTTCTACCCAATTTGCTGCTATTTGCAACCCCTGGGCAAACAGTGCTGTGCATTCTGACTGTGATGAAGGAGTAGCATATAAAATGTTTTTGTAGCTGAGGATTTTCTCTCAGGAACTGGGGCACACGAATAAAGGCATACAAGTACAGTGGATCATAGGACAGAGGTTTGGCATGCAGAAATTGCATAAGGTCTTGAGACAGTTTCCTATATGATGGCAAATAATATTTCCTCATTAGGAAAGTGAGCACAACTCTGTACTGAGCATGATGACATGGTTCGAGTCTCTCCTTCCAAGCCTTGATGTAAACTCATTAATCAGAGACTAGTATGGCAGTCAGGGTGACAGTGAATGGGAGGTCACAGATGACTGCATGGCTGTAGCTTGCACTGCCAGACGGAAGCAGTTGTGCTTTCGTCACTGCCACCTCCCTCCTCCTCCCTCTCATGGTGAGCTCATGGTCATGTGATGCAGCCTTGCCGCCCCCATGAGCAGGCGGTTGCTAATAGTGACAAAATGTGGCCGTGTGGAGCCAGGCAGAGCGTGAGAGACTCAGAGCTCCACTGATGACTGGGAGCTGTGAGACTGTGGGAAACACACACACACACACACACACACACACACACATCCAAGGGAGTCAAGCTTTTGTTTGCAAATAAAATTCAGCGTTACTGGATTCATTGATATAAACCCCAGTTGTATTTATTGCATCAGTATTGAATTTAGCTTGAAGATCAGTTTAAACAAGACCGACACTAACATATGTGTCCAAAAATACCCAGTACATCCTAGAAAGAGTTTACTTTTGTTAATTATTTGAGCTGTCACCATAAGAGGTATGCTGATTCCTCAGTTCCATTGGAGCAGTAGTCACTATTTGACAAAGGAAGTTGTTTATTGCCAGTGAGACCTTTGAGGAGCTCTAGCGCTGTCACAACACTGTCAGTGAAGGTCTAATGTACTTAATCTGCATGTCTCTCACCTTCTACTCTCGTTTTCTTGAAGACTTACTTGTGTACAATTGTACGGAGATGTAATCAGTCATAACATCATGGTTATCCACAGGTATGGGGACAAAATTGGAAATATGTCCACACTAATAACGAGAATGGAAGCTTTATGAAAACAAAATCAACATCTTTTTTTTTTTTTTTAATTCTGGCTTGGCTTTAAACACTTTACCCCATTACTTCAGAAGTGCTTATGTGAACAGGGCTATACATATTATATGAGTAGGGGACATACAAGAACATACTTATATACACATGCATATTATGCATACACAGATCTAGGCAGTCCCTCCACTATGGTGAAACAACCAGGGAAGCTGTCACCAATCCAGACGTAGTGGGAGACCGTAGGTGGTTTAGTAGTTCATTGACATTCAGAATAAAACCGTCTGAAATATGTGTGAGCAGACAAGGCTGGTCAAAAATGTGGATCTATGTATTATTTGCAACTCCTCATTCAAACATTTCTCATAGTTTGCTAAATTGTTTGGTGTGCTGCATTTTCCACTAAGAGCTTCCACACCCACTGAAACGTTCATGGTTAATTACAGACATTGTTATCATATGGAGAGGGTCTCTGGTTATTAGGTATTTTCATTTCTTACAGATGTGCTAAGATGTCGCACAAGTCAGGCACATACAGATAAAGAAAAAGGGAAGAAGGACTGGTTAATTTGAGGGTGTGTATGGCAAAGTTCTTAAATCTTTCTCTCTCTCTCTTGTGACCTTTCTATCACTTACAGTTGCAATCAAAATTACTCAACCCCCACTGCAAATCAGGTTTATTGTCAAAATTTACAGTCTTTCAGCTGTTTGCAATGAACAAATCAAACAAAAGCAATTGAAATAGTTCAACACAACAAATGGTTCAAGTTATTTCCCCACATTCAACTGAATATGAAACTTATAATGTCTTCTCCAGTTTAAAAATGATTCAATCCCCTGAATAGAATCCTTCACAACAACACAAAAATGCAAAATAGGTGTTGTCTCAAGCACACGTGATGCAACTAATCAAGGGCTTCATTAGCTGCACCAGGTGTGCTTGAGTTGGAACGCATAAAATACCCGAACTGGCTGGGGGTAGAAAATGTATGAAATACCTGGACGGGGCAGAAAAAGGAAGCTATCAATGGCTGCAACCAGATTTCTGAGAAGGCAGGTTGTGAAAAACCCTCAAGTGACTGCAAAAGTCCTGCAGCAAGACTTGGTGGCAACAGGCACTGAGCACAGTAAGGCGCATACTAAACGCAGAAGGTTTGCATGCCAGAACTCCAAGACGTACACCACTGCTGACCCAAAAGCACAAGAAAAGGGATTCTGTTCTGTGGAGCAATGAAACAAAACTGGAACTTTTTGGCACAATGGATCAGCAATATATCTGAAGGAAAAAGAATGAAGAAAGAACACTCTGTCCACAGTCAAGCATGGTGGTGGCTCGGTGATGCTCTGGGGCTGCTTTGTGTCCTCTGGCACTGGAAACCTGCAGCATGTGGAAGGCAAGATGGATTCATTGAAATATCATGAAATCCTATTAGAAAACCTCATGCCGTCTGTGAGGAAGCTGAAGCTTGGGCGTCATTGGACCTTCCAACAGGACAATGATCCCAAGCATACCTCAAATTCTACCAAGTCTTGGTTGCAGAAGAAGTGCTGGACGATCCTACAGGGCCATCAAGGTCACCTGACTTGAACCCCATAGAAAAACTCTGGTGGGATTTGAAGAAGGTGGTTGCAGCACACAAACCCAAGAATATTACTGAACTGGAGGCCATTGCTCATGAGGAATGATCTAAGATTCCTTAGAAATGCTGCCAGAAGCTATGCATCTCATTTGCAGCAGGTCATAACAGCAAACGGGTGCTTTATTTAGTACTAAAGATGCTTGCCATGAAGGGGATGAATAATTTTGATACTGGAGAAATCCAGTCCGAGTTGCATTTTCAGTTGAATTTGGGGAAAACACTTGAAGCATTTGTTGTGTTGAACTATTTCAGTTGCTTTTTATATGTTCATTGCAAACAGCTGAAAGTCTGTCAATTTTGAAAATACATCATAATTGCAATGGGAGTTGAATAATTTTTATTGCATCTGTTCTCTCTATATCTTCATGAGGTGATTGCAGTGAGGTGAAAATCAAATGCATTGCCTCTAATCAGCTTCATATCACATTTACCCCTAAGCTAATAGTGTGTACCACACAATGCCTCCTTATTAAGAACGTAGCAGAGTTTTTAATTCACCTGCCTTAGTCTGCCTTTGTTATATTTGATATGATTAGCTGTGGGTGTGGGAGCACAGTGGCTTAGTGGTTAGCACATTTGCCTCGCACCTCTGGAGTTGGGGGTTCAAATTACGCCTCTCCCCTGTGTGTGTGGAGTTTGCATGTTCTTCCCATGCTTCGGGGATTCTCCCGGGTATTGCGGTTTCCTCCTCCAGTTCATAAATGTGTTGTAGGCTGAATGGCATTTCCAAATGGTCTGTAGTGTAGGAATGGGTGTGTGATTGTGGGTGCAACTGTGCCCTGTGATGGGTTGGCACCCCTGTCCAGGGTGTCCTCTGCTGTCAGAGATTTCCCCTGACACAGTACCAAGATTTTGTCCTGTGTTCAAGTTTCTAGTGTTTTGATACTGCATCTGGTTTCCCGTTTTGTCCCTTTGAATTGCCTGCCTTAAGTATGTTTGCTGATTGCCTGACCTTTGCCTGTTTTCGACCTCGTTATTGATTCACGTTTTGGATTTGTCTGCTCGATTTCCTCAATAAATCTCTTTACTGCATCCTGCAACCGTGACACCTGCCTTGTGCCCTGAGTTCTCTGGAATAGGCTCCAGGATCCCTGTGACCCTGTGTAGAATAAGCAGTATGGAAAATGGATTGATGATTTATGATTAGGTGATTAGATGATATTCATGATTTATGATTAGGTGTGGCACATACTTAGATGGTTTTTTGGGGTTTTTTTTGCACTATTCTGTGTAAACTCTAGAGAGTTCTGTGTGTGAGAGCTCTGCAGTTTCTGAAATACTCAAACCATTTCAGTGGTCTGCCACAAAAAGGTCTTCCAGAAACGACCAATAACTGGTTTGGTGTGAACATTTACTGACATTTCTGACCTGCATTTTATGCATTATACTGCAGCCACATGATTGGCAGCTTGGGTAATTGCATGAATAAGAAGGTATACCTATTAAAGTGTCCCTTTAGAGCATGTCATATGGGGAAACTGCACTTTATTTAGCATCAAAGAGTTAATTTCTCAGGCTAACTTGAATCATTGTGTCTCCTTCCATAAATATTATGTGGGTTTCACTGATACATAGAAAGGCTTTTGTGTCCCACAGGGAAGTGTTTAAGCCCAAACTGTCATAAAATGAGGCATTTTCCTGCTTCCTCTGGGGAGGATTGGGAGCCTTTAAATCTTCCGCTGTCACACTTTCATAAAAGCCCAAATTGAATTCCTAGCCATTTGTATGCCCCCCCTCACAGTGAATAGGACCGCAGCTATAAATACTTCAGACGCAGAGTGCCAAACATATTCTGTATAATGAGGGGAACCTGAAAAGAGGCACAAAGCCAGGAGAGACAAGAAGGTAAAGAGAAACAAAATGTGGTCTGGAATTGGAGCTCTCACAGCAGGTAGTGTAGCAGACCTCATTGACAGTCTCAGCAATGTTCCTTCTCAGCTTCATCGAGTGACTCACTGAATGAGTCATATGAATCCTGCTTCCCAAACACATACCTCTCTCATCACATAAACAAACAAAATCACATTCAGATATGCAGACCTTTTACCCTCAGCCCTCTCCACAACTGAACAATCCTTTTCTCATAACACACAAACGCTTGTATCCAAGGCAGTCAAGATGCCTTCTGTAGCGTGCAGCAGGGGGTTAGTCACAAAGCTCCTCATCATTTCAGTACAGTGTGTACCAGTCAGCATCACGTCTTCTGGAGTCTGTAGTACACAGAGTTCACAGTAATCACCTTGTGTTCCTTGTGACCAGTTGTGGCTGTTGGTAAAATTAGTTTTTGAAAAAACATTTTTTAAACTTTCAATACATTGAAATTATTAGGGTTGAAAACTGTATCACTTAAAGACAGATAGACAACAGCATTTATCCATCCTATACAGGGTTGCGGGGAGCCTGGAGCCTATTCCAGGGACTCCTAGCACAAGACGGGGGACACCCTGGACGGGGTGCCAACCCATCACTGTGCACAATCACACACACACTCACACACCCATTCACACATTATGAACAATTTGGAAATGCCAGTCAACCTACAACACACGTTGTTGGAGGAAACCGGTGTACATGGAGGAAACCTCCAAAGCACAGGGAGAACATGCAAGCTTCAGACACACAGGGCAGGATTGAAACTCCCAACACAGGAGGTATGAGGCAAACACTAAGCCATGGGACCCCCTGTAGCTACATTCAAGATTTGTATGTTTTTTTTAAGTGTTTAAAGTTGGTAATATGCAACTGGATTCATGCCATGGTTGATCATCTTTTTTTGTTTGATTACTACTTAGTCTATTTACTTTTAGTGTCGCCTACATTGACATTTTAAGGCAAAAACAGATGGTAAGAGTAAATTATTCACCTTGTTTGTGTTCATTACACCAGACACTGTATTTCACATGCACCTTCTCAATCATTGCTGTGTTATGGATGTGTCAGCAAAGTATGCTGAAAAATATCAACCAAAATGCACACAAAATGTGTGTTTTACTCTGTACAATCACCTGACACAAGTCTGGTGATGGCTGTACAAGACTGTTAGGCTCCATGAATGCCCCAGTATTTATTCTTATGACTATTGGTTGTGTTGTTGCACTTTTGATTTTGGTTCCACGAAAGACCCAAATAATCTGCCTTAAGACTTTTGCTAACAACAAATAATCTGAAGGATGCCAAAAATTAAACCTGATGCTGATGTCTATTAACCTTTAAAAGACGGAGCGACTTAGAGCTGCTAGCCCATTTATACCAGCCAGTTATAATGATAGTTATAGTTAGTTTCTGCGACGCTTGAATGCAAGTGTAATTTAGCTTGATTGCTTGTATGCATGCATGGCTACTCCACCTTTTATCCCTTTGCCTTTTCTACTTTAATTCCCATACAGACAATGCCTGGTCTTCAAGCAGGATTTAATTAAACTGAAACAATACACTACAAGCCTTGAATCATTAGTCATTAAAGCATGGGTGCGGCAGGATACGGGTTGGATCAGTGGCACAGACAGGCAGAGCACTTAGACATGGCCTGGCCAACTAAGCCAAATGTAGGCTAGCTAACGAGGCGTGAGCAAACGCTATGATCTCAGCACGAATAATTCATAGGAGCCATGTTTCAGGCCACAGCGCCGCAACAAGAGTCACTGAAGAGCTTCGGACTGACTACACCCTCAAATCTGACAGGAAAACCTGTAGTACATGCTTGTCAGTGTGTGAACGTGTACGTTTTATATAAATGTTGCCACATTTATGTTTCACAAGAGTTATGGATCTTTTACTTTAAGTGCATCTATGGAAACATATCCACCTCCCACGGCAAGCTACTAATTGAATTTTTTTTAATCTAATTTGCCCATTCATTTGCTCTCTTTTATCTTGTTTACTGTTGCCATGCTTTGTACTGAGGTTTGAATATAGTGTTTCACTGTGTATTTGAATACAGAAGTGTATTCAAATATGTATGTGTATGTGTACAGAAGAAGGCAAAATTGCAGAAATAGATGTATCTGAAACATTACTTATGAAGCAGCATGCACAGAAAGAACTGTTGCCTTGAAATCTAGGATAATTCTTTATACTAGGGTAGATATACTAGATATACTAGGGTAGATATACATAATTTATACTAGGGTAGATATACTAGATATATACATACAAGTTGGAAAAAATCAAAGAGTAAAAATAGAAGAAAAA
Source organism: Ameiurus melas (assembly GCA_012411365.1). NCBI lineage: Eukaryota > Metazoa > Chordata > Actinopteri > Siluriformes > Ictaluridae > Ameiurus > Ameiurus melas. The sequence goes on from CM022779.1 coordinate 3,619,020, forward strand.
AAAGATGGTAATATATTTCACAAGCTCAAATGTAACATGCTTTTAATAACAGGTATTGCCATTTATTATAAACATTTAACATTCAATGTTATAATGTACAAACAATGTACAGCGCCTACTTAAGGTCCCAAGAGGTACTTAAATCAAATAGTTTTGACAAGCAAAAACTTTGTAAGCCATGCTTATAAAAAATATTGCTTTGGGAAGTGTTAAATGTAAAGCCTAAATGAGGATTTAAATAGGGTTAATTGAGGATTTCCTTTTGTGCTGAAAATCACTTTTATATCGGGGAATAGGAGACGAGGGCATGTGTTGGGGGCTTTGTCTCCTAGCACCCCTGACATTTACAAGACTAACAGAAAATGTCAGTGAATGCCAAATGTTACCTCAGGTTATGATGTAGCTCTTGAAAGGCTTGAGCTATTGATCCCTAATTTCTCTTCTATCCCCTTGTTCACTTCTGCCTCCCTGTTGCCACACTTACACTCTTATCCTTCAATCCGGTTTACTTGCACTTCCTCACTGTTCTGTGCTTAGACACTTGTTAAAGATCTAACATGCTGTGCACCTCACATATGGTGGCTATTATCCTAAGCTTGGGTTTGCTACTAGAACATTGCCTATGGTAGCCCAGTGGTCTTACACATAGCTGTATTGAGTGAACAGTGAGGCTGTTTCTGCTTCAGCTCATCAGTTTGGGTCTCACAGTTAATAAACAGTTAATGTGTATTGAGTAGTAATCTCTCTATAGTATAAAGTGGGTTTTTTTTGTTTTTTGTTATTTTCCTGAGTGAAGAAAAAAATTCAGGAAATAAATTACAAAAGGTCAATGAACCTTGCGCACCCATGACCCTGTCCTTGGACCACGTTTGGTAGGTACTAACCAATGCATACTGCAAACACCCCACAACACCTGCCATTTTGGAGATGCTCTGACAAAGTTGTCTAGCCATCACAATTTGGACCTTGTTAAAGTCAATCAGAATGTCACACTTGCCCATTTTTGCTCCTTCCAATACATGAAGTTTGAGAACTGACTGTTCATTTGCTGCCTAATATATCCCACCTATTGACAGGTGCCATTGTAACAAAATAATCAATGTTATTCACTTCAACTATCGGTGGTTTAATGTTGCAGCTGATCGGTGTATAATAAAGATAAAAAGTCCATCCATCCATCTTCTACTGCTTACTCCTTTTCAGGGTAAGATAAAAAAAATCTTTTAAAGATAAAAAGTCATGTAAGGTTTTGTTTTTGGCATCCACATCAGATCATTTGCATTTACATCATCGAAACAAATCCGAACACATCACCAGGAATGGCTATCAGAATGATATGAAGAAGTGAGGCTCTGGCTGATTTCTTCCTAACCTAGACAGCAATATGCCAATAAAATTTTATATTAATTAAATAAACCTTTTATTCGATTCTAGTTAAAGAAGGTCTGTGAAACTACAGGGTGTCCCAAAAGTCTCCATACATAGGGAACTATGTTTGCCAGCACCACGTTAGTTGTGCCTTCGTCAGTGGATGCTCATGGATGTCAACGTCTCAGTTGGTCCGCAACACTTCCAGCACTTCTTTTTTAATTTGTTAATAAGTTTGGTAACAGTGTCGTGTGTGATGTGTCGTCATGTTTCCCTTTTAAGTCAATCAGAAGATGAAGGCGTTTTTAAAGGCTGGGAAAATATATAATATGAACTAAGTATAAAGACATTTTATGGAGACTTTTGGGATATCATGTAGTTAGTTGCTTTTTTTGGTAGGTCAAAAAATCTCCTTCAGAAAGCTTCACTTTTCTACAACATGTTTTTAAATTAATGTATTAGTCTTAGATTAAGTAGTGCCTTTATCATAAAAATCCCTGGGAATTAACTGTAGAACAGATAATGGATTAGAAAGAGTGCTTTAAGGTGTCTTGCAGCTGACTCTATTGCCAAATTAAGATAAATACTTTATTAATACTTTATTATAATATCAATGCTTTTATCGAAAATTATCAACATCTTCTGACCAATGAGATTCCAGATTTCATATTCATCTTGGTGGTGCCCCAGCTATCCATGGCCAAAGTTTTTTAAGGCTTTTTGTCAAAACATGCACTATACAAACATGTAAGAAACCAGTTTAATAAGCTTACACAAACTCAGCATATGTCCAATATTGTCCAATATCAATGCTAAGGCTTAAACAAAAATGTAAACTACAGCTTTTTCTTCCCTTCTGGAATAGTGAAGGCTAAGGTCAGGCTATTTCTGTCCATTTCCAAGTTATTGTCTTCGCTTGACTGGCCTCACATCATTATCATGAAGCAGGCTCTTCTGTTCCAGCAGAGATTTTCCTGCACTACAGACACTGGTGTGAAGGCAGGCTTTCTCTGGTTTTACAGTGCCATGAGTCAAAATAAAGAGCACTCCATGTGCAAGCACGGGTAAAGGAGAAAATTTAAAGTAGCAAATAAAAAGAAAGAAGATGATTTTGTGGGGGGTTTTTTTCTTTTTCTTTTTTGATGTACTGAGTAAAATGTAGTTTGCACTGAACTCACTCTCCTGAAGATAACATGTTTTACTGGAGCCACAATGAATCCTTTTTGTTACTGTTGTTAGTGGTGTTTGCCACCAAATGTTCCTTGCTCTTCTTCATAATTACCAACTCCTATTGCCGCCATTACAGTCTGCCACAAACACAAAGATGATTATGGCTCTAATTAGCCACATCTGAGTGCAGAGTGGCAGGGAGTGATTATATTTCATTCAAAATATATTCTGGTGATGAATTTCTAAAGATAAAATGCATGAAGAAGTCGAGTCATTTAAAAAATATATTATTGTAGGACTCAAGAACATTCATAGAAATGGTTACATATACAATATAAAATTTGGGTTAAAAAAGATTTTTGGAAAAAAAGAAAAATATAATTAAATCAACTGCTCCTGCTGTTGTTATTATTATTATTATTATTATTATTATTATTATTATTATTATTATTATTATTATTTTAATAGTATTGCAACTTGCATTACAAAAGTATTAAGATTAAGGTTAACATGACTTCATATGGTTTGTGGCCCACCACATGGGACCGGTCTGATAAAAACTCTAATCTGACCCATCAACTGAATTTTAAATTTGTCTTCTAAATGATATTAATCTTGTGGGTGGTAATTAAAAAATAATAATAATTGTCATTTTTCATTACCAAGCTAAAATGTTTACTCTATATCCATGTGTCTTTCCAAAATAATATCCCAGTTTCCAAAATTATATCCCAACCAACCCCCCAACTGCTTTAATATGGACTCTTTTATGTAGATTGATGACTTGTATACAACGTGTGTGGTGTTATGTACTGTACAAAGTCCTTCGTTGACAAGCCGTGCTTCTGCTTGAATATGTAATGCATGAATGCATGAAAAATGCATGAATATGTAATATCTGTTTAAAAATAAATTAATAATAATAATAATAATAATAATAATAATGATAATAAATATTATTAAAAGAGAACTTTAGAGTGCTATGTTCCAGCTGTAGCCCTGAGGACTAATCTCACCTAAAATAATGTTAGATAGAAGTTTGTTAGGAGCAATGAAGTAGACGTCTTATAAGAGAAGGTTTCCTGCCCAAAATATTCTTCATATAACTGGATATCGCAGCTTACTGTTCCGTCCAAATTGCCACCTCCAGCCTCAGTTTGTATGTTCTCTGCACGTTTGGGGGTTTCCTCCAAGTACTCCAGTGTACTCCCCTAGTCCAAAGATTTACGCTAGACTGATTTGCATTTCCAAATCGTCCGTAGTGTGTGTGATTGTGCCCTAAAACGAGTTGGCATCCCATCCAGGGTGTCCCCCGCCTTGTGTCCCAAGTTCCCTGGGATAGGCTCCAGGCTCCCCACGAGCCTGTGTAGGATAACGGTACAGAAAATGAATGGATGGATGCATGGTGGTTGTTGATAATTTGCAAGTCAGTTTAGCCCAGAGGTCTGTTCACCCTAATGACAAATTTGACTGACACAGAAATGTAAATGTGAACCGGCTTTATTATATCTAAGCAAAATGTTTGTATTGAGTAACAACTGTAAGCTTTTTGCCACTGTTTCACAACATTTCATAGATCTCTGTTGTGTATTCACACATGCTTTTCAAAATACAATCTCAGGACATACTGTACATGGTAGCCCCAAAATTAACCACAGGCGAGGCCTCAGTCTTTAAATAGCAAGTCTCTCACATCTGGGAGGCAGGATTTTCCGCTGCCTCACTAAAAAGCATGAAGGCTTTCAAGGTAGCACTCTTTTAATCGGCATTGGCCTTCACTGCAGTATTACTGAATTCTATAATAGTATTATCAGACTGTTTGGTGAAAAATGAAATCTCACTGATGTTGTTTGCTTTGCAGTGAAATTCCCAAAGGAACGGTGAGATCATGATAATCTCCAGAGAAACAGAGCATTAGACTCAGCCGTGTATCACATTCAGCAAATCTTGCAGTGCAGTGAAATGTACCCTCTAGTGGTGCCACAGATGCACCACAGCTATTTTTTTTGTTTTAGCTTTAGTAAGCAGTAATCCTGTGAATGCTCTTCACCTCACCTTGACCACATCATCATATTTTAAAACAAGGATTTAAAATGATTCAGCTGCTTTTCTCCACCTGTCTCACGATACTTAGTTTACGTCCATAAAAAAACAGTCAGCTAATTATGCTCATATTTTCCCACAAGAAGCACAATTGGTCCACAGTCAGGTGAATACTGTACTGTTCTGTAATGGTTCCTCAGAGGATAATTTAATACTGGGATCCCAGACGTCTGATCTCAGACTATCAATTCCAGATGGTTCCTAACATGTACTGTAACCCTCTGTCTCCATGCCTGCCCAGACAGATGCCTGCCTCCTACTGGAGATTTGTCTGTTGGCAGGTTTCCTCTTGAAGCTCACACACCACACACACTCACTCAGCATGCCCAAAGTAAAGTACTATAATTTATAATTGCACATATGCATTTAAAATGGTTGATTCTACTGTAATTCCAATAAGTATAATATTTCAACATAGGGGGGCAGGGTCTTCCTCTGCTTCGAGGCTTTCCCACAGATACTCCATCCTCACCCTACTGCCCCCCAAGACCAAAGAAGTGTTTGAATGTTTGTTTGATTGTGCCCATTGATGGGTTGGCACCTCATCCAGGGTGTCCCCCACTTTGTGCCCTGAGTCCCCTGGAATATGCTCAACACTCCCCCGTGGACCATGTGTAGGACAAGCGATAAAGAAATTGGATGGATGGATGGATAATATTTCAAATAAGTAACATTTTATTTGCACATACATACATACGTTCGAACTGCAGTCCTGTGATCAGCGATTGCTCGATTACGCAGTGATGTGCGGATTCAGCCATCACACTCTGATGATTGCTGCTGACTCTGAAAAGCACCACTATTTGTCTTATGTGCGATTGAGTTTAATTGTTCATGTTAAACGTAACGGTGCAATGTCTGCATGTTATGTTATTGTTACCATGTTACGTTATCGTCAGATACTAGTGTGTGAAAATTCGTTTGGCGAACAAATGCATAGTTAAATGCAGTACTATAAATGATTTGCAATACCTAATCTGCATAAATCAGATCTTATGAACATAAGATGCTCTGTTTGTACTGTAAATTACTGTTTTATTTTTCCACATACAGTATGTTAGAGGAGATCGATCTTTCTTTCTTTCTTTCTTTCTGTCTTTCTTTCTTTCTTTCTTTCTTTCTTTCTTTCTTTAATATTCATGGTTGGCATAATTCCCTGTTGTTTCCTCCAACCTCAGACTGTCCCTGCTTTCTTTTCCTTGTGCATCTGCATTTCTACAGGTACATCCGGACCATGTACCTCGGCATACAGAGTCGCAGGCAAAAGGAAAATCAGCGACGTTTCTATTGGGCCATGATGTACGAGTATGCTGATGTGAACATGCTTCGTCTCCTCGAAACCTTTTTGGAAAGCGCCCCACAGTTAGTGCTCCAGCTCTGCATAATGATCCAGAAGAACCGCGCTGAGACGCTGCAGTGTAAGGAATGCCCCACGGCTCAGTGCTAGGACTGCTGACGTTTCTGCATTGTGTTACATTTAAACTGCATCTGTGTTTTGAAAACATAAATGCCACAGTTCCCTAATTTGTGTGACTAATTGTTAGGATTTGATGATTTATGAAAGCTTACAGAATTAATACAAAGCAAAAGTCATTAAAAAAAATTATGTATAGTTGCAAAACACTGAAAGTACTACTGTTGTACATTCTAGAGGTTTCTGGTGCAATGTTTGCTTGAAATTGTTTTGATTTGCTTTTCAGAGATATGTCTAATTTATTATACACGTTGCATACGTAAGCTTTGTTTCTTGATTAGAAACTAGTTGGAGATTCACTTTAAAGTTTTTCATGCATATTCTGGAGCGCTAGGCACTGCAAAGCATAATGCATTGGAGACCATTCTGCTTTTGAAGTCAGACTAGAATATGACTCCCTGGATCTCATGATTTTGTGTTGCATCAATCCATTAACAACTTTATATTCATGTATAGATGATGCACATCATTACCTTTCCATGCTGTATATCTTTAAAAAAAAAAAAAGACTGACTCTGTACGAGTCAAAACAGTCTAAGACCTGTTATGATTGACACTTTTGAGTATCCAGAATTTGTGGGGACAAGCCTTTTCTGCAGCTGAGCAGATAAATGTAGGACCGTTTCTCACGTTTGAGGTGACAGCACTCACAGCAACGCAGAAGTCTCTATGAACATCCTGAAGAACACTGAGTTGAGCAGGATGAATAGTAAACTTGGCTATGCTTTAAAAAAGATACATAGAAAAAGCAAGAGGTAAGTGTTAGAGAACGTATCTAGGAATAAGTATGACTTGGAGACATGCATATTACTTTGAAAGAAACAAAGTGAAAGAGTTTAGACTTAGTTTGATGTAGTCCTCATTTCCTTATATTATTGCATTTTGTTTTAGCATAGACTGATAATGTATGAGTAATATGCTAGATCATTTTAATTTTCTTTACATTATTAAAAACTAACTATTAAAAATATTTAACTATTGTAGTCTATTATAGATCACACCTTATAACTTCATCCCTTTTAACGTTTTTGTTCGCCCACCATTCTACTGAATACAGCATACTTGCTGTACACAACGAAGTGATGTATGGTCAGTTTTACTCTTTTTTGCCTGTTTGTCTTCCTTCTGTCATTCCTCCCCACCCTCACTGCAGGCATGTCAGCAGTTGCCTCTCTCTTATCTCTCTCCTGGGTGCTGGCCTCCTACCATAAGCTTCTGCGCGACTCTCGCGATGACCAAAAGAGCATGAGCTACCGAGGAGCTCTGGTGCATCTCCTGTGGCGCTTCTTCACCATTTCCTCACGGGCACTTTCCTTTGCCCTCTTTGCCTCGGTTTTCCACCTCTACTTTGGCATTTTTGTGGTGCTACACTGGTGTGCTATGGCCTTCTGGGTGATTCATGGTGGCACTGACTTCTGCATGTCCAAGTGGGAGGAGGTGGTCTTCAACATGGTGGTTGGTGTGGTGTACGTCTTCTGTTGGTTCAACGTGAAGGAAGGCAGGACTCGATACCGAATGATAGCCTATTACTCACTGGTGTTGGTGGAGAACACTGTCCTGACTGCCTTGTGGTATGTCTACAGAGACCCTGTCACCACTGACTCGTATGCCGCATCTGTGCTCTGCGGCGTCTTCCTGTGCTTCGCCTCAGGAGTGGCATGCATGGTCCTCTACTATGGGGTTTTGCATCCTATGGGTCCCAGGCTGAGGGTCCTGGCAAGCTCCTGTTGTGCTGAGCTCCTCTGGGGCCTCCCCCTGCCCCCAGAGGCTGAGCCTATGGCCCCGACCCCAGGGCCTCGTGGCTCTCAGGCCACCCCCACTCGGGGCATGGCTTCAGGGGAATATGGAGAAGCTGAGGAGGCTGTCACGGATACCTGCTTGCCTGTATTCCAGGTGAGGTCCACATTGCCCACTGATGCAGCAGGCCGGCCCATTCACCCTGAAGGGCCCCTGATTAAGATTGACATGCCCAGGAAGCGATACCCAGCCTGGGATGCACACTTTGTAGACCGTCGCTTGCGGCGGACCATATATATCCTCCAGTACATCAGCCCCAATGCAGTGGGCATCAGGTACAGGGATGGGCCTCTTCTCTATGAGCTGCTCCAGTATGAGTCCTCCCTATAAAGCCCCCCTCCCCCCTCCCCCCGATCTCCAAAACACACAATGTGCTTCACCTCTCTCCATTTGGGTGCTTATTTTCTTCAGTTGAATTAAGTTATTCAGCCAAGTTATTAGAGTATTTCAAAAGGTCTAAAAAAAAGTTCTGAACAGAGAAAATGTAACATTTATTTTCACAAATAAAGAAAATATTATTACAGAAATGGAGAACTAAGTCAAAAATAAGCAGTCCTTAAAAGGGGCCCTTGTTATGTGGATGTGTGCCACCAATATATATGTTGGATAGTGTCTTTGTCCTGGTTAACTCTGAGATGTGCAAAGTCCCATGGGAATGATGGAGGACCATAGTACTACTTAACTAATTTTCGGATTTCCAAGTCACTATTTAGTGCCTATTATAATTATGAGTGAATGTGATGACACAGGACCGAAAGCGATCAGCACTATCTAAACTGTGCTGCAGAGCAAAAGAAAAGCACACAATTAGCATAGCATGTTTTACTTTTCTTTCTATATTGATAAAAGCGCAAAGGTTTCTAAGTAGCTTCTTACTCATCTCTGCTGAAGTATCACCAATATTTGTTTGATTACCCATTAGTGGCTTTCATTTAGTTTCCAATAATTAGATATTTAAAGACCCAAATTAAGAGTACTAGCATTGCAATTACTGGGCAAATAACACTGCCATAAACACTTTAGTAAATAAGAAGGCCTTAAAATATAAAATTCATTTCTGTGTTCTTTTCATATCCATTAGTGTAGGGAGTCAAATGTAATCAAAAACGTGCATGAGTGTTAGGCCATTTTGCATAAACATACAGTGCCCTTCAATAATATTGGCACCCTTGTAAAATATGAGCAAAGAAGGTTGTGAAAAATTGCCTTTATTGTTTAACCTTTTGATCTTTTGTTAAAAAATCTTTGTTAAATATAGGTGTTCAACAGTTATTGGCACCCCATGAATTCATATGAGAAAAATATATTTGAAGTATATTCCCATTGATATTTTACTTTTTTTTTTTAGCACACCTGGGCGACTAGGAACAGCAAATTGTACCTCAAGCCCACAATTAAATTTGGTGGTGGATCTTTAATGTTTTGAGGCTGTTCTTCTGCCAGATGACCTGGACATTTTGTTAGGATGTATGGCATGATGGACTCTAACAAATATCAACAGATATTAAATGAAGACCTGACTGCCTCTGCCAGAAAGCTTCAAATGGGCCGTGGTTGGATCTTTCAGCAGGACAACGATCCAAAATATACATCAAAATCAACACAAAAAATGGTTTACTGACCACAAAATCAAGGTCCTGCCATGGCCATCCCAGTCCCCTGACATGAAACTAATATAAAACCTGTGTGGTGAAGAGGAGCGTCCACCAGTGTGGACCTCGAAATTTGAAGGACCAGGAGAGATTCTGTATGGAGGAATGGTCTCAGATCTCAGAAGGGAGGTAGCACAAAGTATTGACTAAAACGGTGCCAACAATTGTTGCACACTTATATTTAATAAAGATTTTTTTGGATAAACCTGTGTTGTGTCTGCAATTGTTTGATATCCATGAGAGCAGAGTATTTTTGTGGATTGTTTTAACAAAAGATCAAAAGGATAAACAATAAAGACTAAAGATGTACTAAAGCCTTCTTTGCTCATACTTACCAAGGGTGCCAATATTAGTGGAGGGCACTGTATGTATTATTTGTCAATGTTTGCACACTTGATTCGATATTTTTGGATTTATGGATAAAAGCTTATTAATTGTAAGTGTAACTTATTTAAACAATGTCTATAAGTGAGGAAATCCCAAAGAATTGGAATGTTCAGGGTTTTAATTAACAAAACAATGGTCAGTAAAAACACCTGTACCTTATACTGTAGCTCAAACAAACAACAACAACAACAACAAAAAAAATCCTTGCAGAATGCGGTGCTAAGATTAATCTCTAGGATTCCTCCATCATTCTCTATTCTTGTGAACGTTCCGATTTGGATGGTTGGTAAAATATAAGCTATGAATGGCACAACATTTGTAAATTGTGCACTATTCTTACTATGAGTTTTTCATTAGGAAGCTTTTCTTATGTTGGTGTGCACTGTAATACACACAAAAGAAAAAGGGTTATTTTATCTGATTTTTATTATAAAGGATGCATGCTAAGGCTGTGTACTTTGATGAATAATTGGGTTGTCCGTACGTGCCAGCCAGTGTGTGAGTGTTTCAATGGTGCTGCTCTTTTGCAAAATAACTGTAACAGTTCTGTCGCGTTATTGTCAATCTCTTGTACATAGAGCACTGCACCTCGTTTGAGGAAAAAGTACACTAAAAAGGAATGTGGCATGTGATGAGTTTGCCATGAGCACTGATGACGCATATATATTATTATCAGTTGCACAACACAAAACAGTTTTTCATTGCGTGCTATAACCTTTAGAAATTTCTTTCTAATAAGATTTGTCTCAGCAGCTTAATAGGTATTTCTACTACTAATAATAATAACATAGGATGCCAAGGTTCACTGCAAAAATGGAGACATGGGCTACTACAGACCCCTTTGTGCCTGCTGTGGTTTCAGAAGCAGACTTCAGACTGGTTGTAGTGGATGGGGTGATGGGTTTTTTTTTGCCAAAGATGGAAAAGAATGAGTGGACACACAATAATGTGTATGTCTTTGCACACACATTTCTATTCCACTGATCTTCGGGTCAGTTGTCCAACATTTCGGCTCCATGCTTGGTTGCTGCTTTGACCCGTACACCCTTCTCATGAGATTAAGATTGGGTATATTCTGATGCAAATATTTTATCCCAAGACGGCAGACTGAAAATCATTCGTACCAGAATCTAACAATTTCATCATGCTCTTTCAAACTCTCTTGCTTTTGTTGTATTGAGAAGAATAATTAGCTTTAGAAAAAAGAAGAAAAAAAAACAGCCCAGCAAGTTTAAGCTATAGAGTAGATCCAGTAGCATTTGTGTGAATTGTGTAATATAGCCGGCTAAACCCGATGAATCCAGAGGCCAATGGCTCTTCTAGGTGCTTGGCACAGTGTCGCACTGTTGTTTGCTGGGATATTCCCTGATTCATGATGGTGTGAATGATTAAATAAATGTGGTGGTTGGATGAGTTGGCTGCCTGGCACCCCCTGCTGTGTTCACACTCCACATACACACTCCGCTACTACAGTATTTACACTCTTTCCCGAGAGAGATACACATTTAACCAGGTGCAAATACACTGTGATTCCTTCTCCCCTCGCTCACCGCTATATCTGAAAGAATTTATATGCCGAGTTTGCATGAGGACTAAGTTGGCAAATGGAAATATGTTAATATATTTAGATTACTGCCTTACAAGACAATAGATGAGAGATGAAGAGTTGTGTAATCAACAGACACTCAAATCCTTCACCACATAAAAGTACACAGAAAGGAGTGGCCAACAACAGTCCTGTATTAACAGATACTTTGTGGTGCCTTGTTTCACTGGGTGCTTCTCTCTAGCCATGGCAGCCAGTACAGCAAACAACAATGCCAGTGTCTCTTTCTCCTTTCATAATACACTCTGTACTGTAACCAAGTTTAACCTAAACAAAAACTGCATCGAATGGGCACGGCGTGCTGACATTCCTAACCTTAAGAGGCTTCGTCTTTGCAAAACTAAATTACCAGAGCGATACGAATGCAAGGCAATACTTAACATCTGCTTGAATATTTGGTGATATGTTCTCCTAATATGAGCATATATACTGACAGCCTCTGTATGATTTTGGTCAAATTGGATTTAATATGGGATTAAAATGTCCATTATTCAACAGGGTTCACTTAAGTGATACACAGTTGTGAAGATGTTTAGCAATTAATTTGATGTATTTCTGTCTATGCCTTCCTCTGTCTTGCAAGATGAATGATCTGTAGTGCCAACAAGTTACTTTTTTTCTGTCTGTTGTTTGTCTTGTGAACCAAAATGTCTAGCCAAATGGATTATTGCCTGCAAAAACGTATGTAGGAACAATACGAGTAGGAGAATTATGTTGTATGTAGACAAGGTGTTGACTGGGTTAACTGTGGAAACCCGCATCAAGGATGGTATTGGAAGCTTCAAAGGCATTCTTGAAAGGCATATAGTGCTGAATTCACCCACAGACTGCCTTGACATCAGCCGGCTTCCTAGCATGTCAACAGAATGCCTCGTGCAGTGATGCGTCCGATACGTTTGCATGTTAGCTTTCTTGAGTGCGGTGTTTCACTCATTCCCTGGGTTCCTTCGAAGCATTGCCAAGTAGTGGCTCATCGCGCCAGGTTCAGTTTCAACCTGTACAGTTGTGCCATCTGTATTAAAACAGAGCCAAATGTCCTTTAGACAAAGTAAATTAAAAAAGAAAAACAAATGGTGCAATTAAGCTCGTCGACCTGGTGCTTACAGACAACTTCTAAAGGTGCTACCACAGAATGTGGACTGCAGGACTCCGTGTCGCGGCTCTCAGAGCAAGGCAGCCATCTGAAGGATCTGCTCCTTTAATCTCACACACTCTTTAACTCTGGAAGAACAAGCACCTCAACACAGTTTACAGCCGAACTTCAGTCTCTTATTCGATGGCACTTATTATTTTTCAACATGCACAAAGAAGCAACAGCGGAGCAAGAATTCAAGTCATTTCATCAGTTTTTTTTTATTTTTATAAACTTACCTTGTTTTGTGTCTGCACTAGGGTTTCCCATCCGAGTGAGAAAAGATACAAATCCATCAATTCGAAACATTCATCCAGAGGCATAACAATAATGCTGATAAAAGGAATTGCCGACAAAAAGAAAAAGCAGACGGTGATTGCTGTGTTGTATATTCCTGTCATCTATATGTCCAGAACCTGTGTGTATCTTTTTTTTGGTTTTGTTGTTATTGTTATTGTAGGTCTGGCTGTAATATTTTGTTGGAAATTGATCTTATCAATGGCTATGGTTGTGAGATGAAATGCTGCTGAATTTTAGAACTGTTATCAATGCTGTGAGAGACTGGTTCGAATAATACTGATTACATTTTAGATTGTGTTAAACTGTTAATGTATTTGATGAGTATGTAACCATATCCCAGAATTATGGGGTATATAAGAGCATTGATAAAATTATTCAGCAAACTATTTGCTACTGTGTGTAGCATTTTCCTTCTCTGGCTATAATATTTACTTATGTTGAAAACATAAAGAGAGGTTTCTTTGATGTTGTCAAATATAAATGAAAGTCAACTGTTTCACTGGATCCCCATTATTTGAAAACAAATCTGATGTCCAGTATTGTATAATGCCCTATGCTTTAGGGAATAACATTAATGATGTTAATAACACATGGTGCTACAGTTGTTTTTGTATACTTTCATTTTTAGATGAAAAAAAGGAATACTACAACAGAAGAGAAGAACAAAAAACTTGTCAAGCTTTACTGTCAGTCATTAGATGAGACCTTTCCGTTAAGACACAAAAAGGAAAATACAGCTTGAACGTGTGTGCAAATATACCATAAGATGTATACTGTATACACATGCACAGTTTGCCAACAGTGGTTATATACAGATGTATATGTACAGATGTTTATGTGAATGTACTGATATGATAGAGATAGACGTCCCAGAGTAACATATTGTTGTTTAATAAAGAATTATTACATTCTATCATTCACTCTATCATGACATTTCTTGTTATTTTTATAAATAGAACAATAAGACGTACTATATATGTAATAAATAAATAAATAAATCAGATTATTTGGGATTGTAATTGTCCTGGTTCTTAAAGTGGGGTTCAGGGATCCCCAGGGGCCCGTCAGGCCTAGTGAGTTGCTCTGTGATTTTCTTTCTTCGTTTTCTTTCTTTGTTATTTTTGTTGCACTGTCGGAAATCACAATCTGTCATTAAATAATAAAAGTTATTATATTTATTATAGACCTGAGGGCCTCTTACAGCTATTAGTGACTACTAATTACAAATTTACAAATGACTAATGTACTAAATAATATTTACTACTAACTACCGATAACCATCACTAATTTACATTGTCACTTGAATTGAATGAGTTTAATAACTGCAAAACAATCAGGTCTATAAATAATGCCAACTTAATTTTAATTATAGTTTCAATAAAAAGCATGTATTTTTTTCGTGTGAGTGTAACGTTCAGTAGTAGTAGTAAAAAAAAAGAGAAAAAAACCTCTTAACGAGACTTGGATTGAATATAATTGAACAGTTAATTATGTTTATACAATAAATCTATACTACAGGAATTTTTGCAAAAGTTAATGGGATCCCTGGCTGGGGGGAGAGAGCCTGCTATAGGCCACTATAGAGTACAAAAGCTTCTAAGTTTGTTAATTATTTCATTAATAAATTACTGAAAGTTCGTTCATTAAATTAATTAACTACGTTTAAACGTGTTAATTATCAATTTATATCACCAACTTGCTATGAAAACAGAAAACAACTAAAAATTCCAGTTACACTGGAACACGTCCACTATCCATCCTGTAGCTGTAAACTTTCCAGCCATCGCAAGGCATTCTGGGTAAAGCGTCCTACGCCCAAAATGGCGGCACGATTGAAAAGTTTGCTGCTGTTTTTGTTCTAGTTTAAAGTTTAGTTGATGTTGTTTACTTTGTCTGTTTTAGTTACACAAGTACCTGCCCTGGAGTGAAGAAAGAAGATTGTTTCCTTCCGATATTGCCACAAATCAGAGACAGGGCTGCGGTTTTATTCCAGCGTGTAGAGTTTCCGAGCGGGGATCACTGCTCACGTTAACCTTACTGGGAGAGAGAGACACAGACACACACACACACACACACACACCACTGCTTACTGGAGCAGCGCGATTTTCAACCTTCGATAGTCTCCTCTATCCAATTAAACATGAATAGCACTTGTACATAGAGATGGGGGATGATGAAAAGAAAATTAAAAAGGTAAGTCCTGTGTCTGTCTGTCCGACTTTGTGTCATGTTGTAGCGGTGGAGCTAAAGACTAGCTAGCCTCCTAGCTTAGCCACAGAGCTAGCGAGTTCCCCAACGCTGCGTTTAAACCAGTCTAATTCGGTTGGACTGTGTCATCATGGTCGGTATTCATATGAATCTATTCTCGCAGTGTGAAGTTTTGAAGTCTTATTATAATATATAAAACAACAACAACAAGGCTTCCAGGGTAGGGGACTTCTGAACCAGGGAGACTTTTAAATGTAAAATAAACTCTAACCACTCCCTCTGATTATAAAGCAACTGCTCAGGTATTGGGCTCATTATGTTCAACTGTGTAGAATGATGTTTTGGCTGTTTTATTTATTTGTTTGGGTTATTTCTGAACTTTCCACAGGTACTAAACAATAGGTCCAGGTATTTATAGGCCCATTTGTGTTTAAGGCACTGAGGTGAAGTCACTGAAATCAACCCATTCGATTCAAGTTGACTGACAGGACACAGAGAGAGACGGTGTGCACATGGACACGGGAATAAAACACTACAGGGCACGCCGTTCTAGATAAATCATCAACAGTGCGGAGGCCTGACATAAAGCAGGGTTACTGTTCACACCCCAGCACTGATTGTTTTCCAATAACGGCACTGCCTGAAGTTGCCAACGATTTACATTTTATAAAATAAAAATGTATTAACGAGTAACGCTTTGCATTTGTTTATAGTTAACGTTTAATGACGTGGAACACCTGTGTGGCAAGTTAGTTCCAGTTATAACCTCTTCTCTCCCTCACCAGCCTGTGTTTCATTCTCTCTTGCTGTTAATAAGAGAAAACCGAAGCTTGACACGTTACTGAGAAAGTGCAAAGCCCGTCGTTCTAAAGACCTCTGACTCCTTCTGTAAAACGTCTCCTTACTGAAAGCTTCACCGTATCAACAATTACACGTGGTTTTAATCGGGTTATATGGAGCATCCTTTGTACTAGTTGGTGTGTAAGTAAAAAAAAATAAATAAATCCTCTCACATTAGAATGAGTGCTTTATTTTAAACCTGTGATTTGCCTTACAGCCGGAAGTACTGTACTTTCTGTAAGTGCTGTTACCGAAAATGACTCGACACCTTCTGACCAATTAAAATCGAGCATTTAGTACATCGCCCTTGCAATATAATGTCACTTTTCCACAGCGTGGTTCGACTCGACTCTGAGTGTGTTTTTTGGGGGCTTTCCACTGTAGATGGTACCTGGTACTTTATTTTAGTACCACCTCGGTCGAGGTTCCGAGTGAGCCGATACTAAATGTGAGCCACGCACTGAGGAAGTAGGGAATTCTCCTTAACGAGTGGTTCTGTATTTTGCCTGAATAAATGTTATTTTACATTCTTAAATGGTCTATGTTCAGTGAACAGGAAAGGCGTTTGGAATACGGCCTGACCATGTATTTGTACAGAGCATCGATAGTACAACGTTAGTCCTGCGTGAAGCCGAGTGGAAGATGGCGCCCACGTTGAGGCGGCACTAAACCGCAGTGGAAAAGCAAGCTCAGAAAAGTAAAGGGAGTCGAGCCGTACCCTGCACTGAAAAAGTGGCTTAAGTAATCTTAAAGCACACTGTTTCGCAAAACAGAAGTGGACAGTTTGCTAGGGGATTATGTCTTCCCCAGAAGACCGACCTAGATATCAGTATTGTACTGAAAAATGGAAAGAAAAGTTACTTTATTATTAGTACGTCATTAAATACTCGTCATTTCTCTATTATATTATTTATTTCATTTTAATCTGTACTTTAACACACACCCCCATAATGTAATGATTGTTAATAGATTTTAACCTGAGCATGTAACCGTGCTAGTTTAATATCCTGTTGTAAGATTTTCATATCCTGCTGCAAATTTGTAAGACTTTATTTTGTAATAATGCTGCACTGCAAGGATGTCTTGTAAAAGACGAGTTGCCCCACTTCATTCGGTCGTGTCGCATGTCAGCCCTGCCTCGTAGACTTTCCCTCGGCATACACAAGGGAGAATAAAGGGCAGGGTTTGCTAAAGACTCAGACAGGATATGACTCCCCCGTGACTGCCTACTCAGGAGCCAGGGAAAGAATCTCCTCAGTGTTGTTTCTTTTTCTTGTTAATCTGGAAAACAATAACACTCCCTCAGCTGAGCCATCATCGTAGGGGTTTCTCAGGGAGTTTACAGACCATGTTGAGGAAATGACTGCCATTTGCTCCGTCAGCAGGTGTGGCAGGCGGCTGGAAGCGCTGCTATTTTTAATTAATATATTTGTTTGTTTATATTTTTTTCAGTGTTCAGTGACCATTCCTAAATCCATTATTTGGGTTCAGTTGTTCATACATTGCACACTGTAATAACTGCGCAGATCATTAGGTGACAGGAGATTGTGTTTTAGTTGTTAATCTTCGGAGCATGTTGTGGACATTGTTTAGTGGTTGTGATTTGATCCCATATGCTGCTACATTTCCTTTTAGAAATAGGTAGTTAGGGTGGGATGTGTCGAGGGCTTTACTTCTTTCCCATGTCAGGGACAAGCATTTAACATGCATAAACATGGAGGAAACGTACAACTTTAACAGTTATTCATTGGTATAAAAACAAAAAGTTGACCCATAAGGTGACCGCACAGATTGTGAAATTTTATTGACATGGAATTTTATTTTATAGTTGATATGTCCTTCACTTACCTAACAACACCTGCATGTTCTGTAAAACATCAGTTGTTTATTTTTGTACAGAGTGTAATACACTACTGAGGCAGTTGGAGGCAGCGGAAGCACAACTTGTTTCTTTTCATCTGTGTGGGATGCTTTGATTTGGTTCGCTTATTACAAATTCGAGCTGCAACGACCAGTTGATAAAATCGATAATCATCGATGATGAAAATCGGTGTCAACGAATCTCATTATCGATTAGTTGGTCTGTGCCTGGCACATTTACTCATTACGTTACTTCTGTTCTGTAAACACGCTTCGGAGAGTAAATACTAAAGTTGTGTCCCAAATGATGTACTATACACTTACACTGTGCACTATGTGCTCTACCGCCTAGTCAGTGTTTCTCAACTCAGTAGTGGTAGCAGGGGGTCCGTAGGAAAGTTAAAAAAAATGTCAATATATATAAAAATTTTGTTAAATGTATCAAAATATATTCAAATGAGATGTTTTCAAATTAACCAATTTGGTTAATGCGTTCACAGAGATCATGTTGGCTGAGCTGACAATCGTTCGTTGGTTTAAAATTTATTTACAAATGAAATGATCATTTGCAAAAAAACCTTTGAGTGGTAGTGGTAAGGGGCGCACTGATGGATAAAATAAACAAAAGATAATTCAGAGAGTCACACCATTAATAAAATGTAATTGAACCAGGTATGTGAACCAATCCCTGGGGAATGACCAGTTCAACCAGGGATTGCTAGGACTGTACAATTCAGCGTTCTTTGTGCATCAAAGTAATGCATAAATTCCAATTCAAATATGTATGTGCGTGTGTAATAAATATATATATTTATTTGTATTACTTTTTATAGATTCAAATAAAGCACTGAATTAAACTGCAGTCCTAAATGAGTAATTCTGGCATGTGTCTTGGGTTCTTTTCAGTCTTATATGATTGGACAAACAGTTTTATAAAGTTTTTGTGTAACACTCAGTTTGTAAATTTTATTTTAATTAAACGTACAAATGGTACGGAAAATTTGCCCCCCAGTCCGATTAATCGAAAAAATAATTGGACAGCTAATCGATTATGAAAATAATCACCACAGTTATAACTATAACAGCAGCTCTCACTGCAAGAAAAAAAAATTACAAAGGTAACCCGATCATGCTGTAACGGGAAAATCATCAGCTCAAACAGAATAAAGTGCAGCTGCGGTTTTCGTCAGACTGTGTTAATCCAGCCTGTCGTTAAATGATTGATTGATTGCCCACAATATTTATAATTTACATAAGATGATTAAATCAAGCCTGTTTAGGCTTTTTAGATGAATAGGTTAATGCGTCTGCATGTAAGCCATGTAATAAGAGAGTTTGTTCCTATATCATTATTTATAATTGGGAGTGTATTCCTGCCTCATGCTCGGTGTTCCCGGGATAGACTCCAGATCCACTGCGACATTGATCATGATAAAGTGCTTACTATAGATGAATTAAACGAGACTTCACGCTTGTAATTTTAGTTGGTTAGTTTTATTGAAACGGGGAATAATCATTGGTCAGATTCTTCTTCTTTTTTTTTAATGCTGTGTGTGATTACCAATTTTACCACTATATATACTTCCACTTTCCACTATATATACTTCTGGTAAATAGATGTTAAAACCTTTTTCGCGAACTCCAACATGTTTCTCTTTTCATGCGTCTCAGTTAAAGTTCTAGAATAACTAAGTCTGCTACCTCCAGACTGAATGGATATTTTGACATGCTCGTATCTGATTACAGACTGAATTGTTTAGACTTGTCTATTTCGCTATAGCGCGTATCTATGCAACAGCTTGATCAAAGACCGGCATTCACCGTGTGGGGAAATCATGCTTAGATAGGAAGGGTTTAGAGATCATTAGATAGACTGAGGTCTATCTACCACCGCGGTCGTTAAACAGGTTCCTTTATCCAAAATGATCTTGGCAGCAAGCCTAACCAAGCTTTAAAAAGTACATAAAAACATTTCCCTGCACAAATATGGTATTATTATTATTATTATTATTATTATTATTATTACTATTATTGTTGCTTTTTAAAGCAAAAATGATATTCAGTGCACTTTCATCCATCTAGCTTTTATTGCTATGCAAACTTGTATATTTTAACATGTGTGTGTTAAAATATAATGTCTTGGAGATACTTCAAAAAGCAAAACCGAGTGTCCACGGTTAAAACATTGCTCCTCGCCTCCACACACACACGCGCATGGAACCCACTTCCTAAAGTGCATTTTTTTCAAATCTGCAGAACTCAAGGGTGTACCTACTCATTAATTTGTCCATAAAATCTTACTCTACCCTCTGATTAACAATAGAAGCTGATACTTTGCAGTGTGTTGGTTATACACTTGAAATAATGGTCAAGCCAGCAAGGTAATGCCTGTTTGCATTGATGAATAAAGCACGCATCCCTGTTTTAATAGTTCTGTGCCTGCTGTGTATGTGTGGTTACAATGTAATTTGGTTGTTCATCTCCTTTTGTCCTGATGACTTTTCATCTCTCGCGTACACAACATACATCATAAAGCAAGCAACAGTGCTGTCGGACTGTCACGCTGCCTCAGTCGGTGACAAACCCGTCTCACTGTTCATGCTGGGTGACCGGAACTGGTAATACACTGCCAAACAACTCGGAAGTTGATAAGATTCACTTGACCCAGTGCAACTATTACTGTAGTGGTTAATAGCATTAAAGAGTATAGATGAATTGTTAGTCTGCATGACAGGGATGATATCCTAGGTTATAAAGTGGACACCTGAGCAGCACACCTGTATGTGGTTTGTCCCCACAGCGTTGGAAACACACAGTTGTATAGGATGTGTTTGTATGCTGTAGCATTACAATTTTCCTTCACGAGTTCCAGCATGACCATGGAAGAACTCGATTGTCCTGCACAGATCTCTGACCACAACCCCACTGAACAGTGGGATGAACTGGAACCCTGAGTGCACCCCAGATATCCTCACCCTACACCAGTGTTTAATCTCACTAATGGTCTTGTGGCTGAATGAACAAACCCTCAGAGCCATGCTCCAAAATCTAGTGGAACGCCTTCCCAGAAGAGTGGAGGTTATTTTAACATCAAAGAGGGGAATAAATCAAGAATGGGATGTTCAGCAAGCACGTTTGGGTGTGATGGTCAGGTGTCCACAAACTTTTAGGCACGTAGTGTATATTCGTTAACACTAGAAAGGTGCAGCTTCTGGTACGTTGTAGATGGAAAGTTAATGGAAAGTATTTCATTGGATGCAAAGTTACTATTTGCCTCAGATTGCAGGGAGGACAAGTCAACAAAATCTTTTCAGTTTTTATACTTCATACTGTTTTCCAAGAAATGACAAAGCATAAAAAATGTATATGTATTAAATGAAATAATTTCCATGTACTGTGTACCGCAGGATGTTTGTCTGTAATGACACAATACATGTAAAAGCCTCATTTTATCATGAGGGCTGGCGTTATGCTAATGCTAGCCAATCATATCACCACAAGGTGGCACTATTGTGGCAACACAGTGTGGGCAGCTTTGACAGAAACCAGCACTGTAAACTCATCGCACAAGTTTCCTTAGAAATCATGAAGGTGTTCTATTAAAACACTTTGAATGTGTAAGGTCTGAGGGACTGCATAGAATCTATAGAGTTTATTTTGGACTGTTCCCATAAAGTTTCATCGGATCTGTATCTCTACAGTATCTGCTGATCTAAACATCAGGCACTATCCAAGGGTAAATTCCTAATCAGATTTCAGACTTCTCATTAGCAGATAAGAGTTGGCTATTTTTAAGACAGAAAACGCAGTTTGATGTGTTTAAAATAAAATAAAATAAAATAAAAAAATATATATAAAATATATATATATATATATATATATATATATATATATATATATAAAATAAAAAACTACTACAGTGGTCATTTTCAGACTAACTGAAATTGATTGATCATATTGACTGTCTGTCTAAATACAAAGCCAGTTTTCCAAGCGATGCATTACGATTCGAGTCGAGGCTTGAAGTGGGTTTATTTCTCTTTGTATAGTTCCCGTGTAGCGTCTCATGTTCTCATGTTACAGGTAGAAGCAGACATGTGAAATGTTGATGCTCCTGTGGTGTTCGAGCGCTGTGCGAATTAAATAATTAAAGTAGTTAGGAGACCAGTGAGCAGAGCGTGTGTTACTGAAGAGGTAAAGGGTATTTTTGTTTGAACCAGGGAATGGTGTAATAATGTGTGAATGCAAGGGTGTATCCCACAGGTTTGAGTGTTTGTTGTTTTTGCTATTCTACAGAAGATTGGCTCTGAGAGTTCTTTCTATTTGAGATTGAATTTGGATTTATTTTGCTGTCTAGTCATTAACTGAAGCAACTAGAGGAAATAAAGGCAATTTCATGTACCTTTTTAAGTTTCGTCACAGGAAGCTGTGGTCACCCATCTTCCTTTTCGCACACGTTGCAGCACAGTTGAGTGTATGAGCGGTTGTGTTAGTGTGTTTTTGTGCGGTGGGGTGCGCTGCGTTGGTGGCTCGCGTGTCTTTCGTCTTGTGCCACGTGCCACCTGTTGTGAGTGTAACAGCCGCAAGTGTGTTTGGAAAGGAGCATTTTGTTGAAGACCACCCGAAACGAAGGTTACTCTTCTCCTCTTGTGTGTGCTCTATAGAGAAATCATGGAGGCAGAGGTAGGTTTACCGGAAGCATTTTATTTCTACGATTGGAAGTTCTTCTACCGTTGTTGCAAGGTTTTCTGCAAATTTGAAAAGGTGATTTTTTTGATTAGCATGCACTTCTTAAAGCTTGGAAAATGAGGAAGGGAAGATGTGCACAACTCTTTACCACAGAGAAAATATGCAGCTTTTTGCAGCGGTTTTGAGGTACATAATCCTTTGCCAATATGTTTAGTTTCCTAAAAAAACGTTTCTTAAACAGGACACGTTGGATACTGTGGGGCATCTGTGCATTTGTGCTCTGTAAGAATAATCCATCCATTTTGTTTTTGCTGGCGCAAGAGAATGGGTGTAAGAAAAGACTGGAGTCAGCATGTAACTTTGTATTTGTCTGTTTGTCTGTCTGAGGCTAAATTAGCTTCAGACTGCCTTCATTAGAAAAGCGTATGCTTCTGGTCACCATGGATACAGTTTCCACAGCAGCTCAGGGGATCAGTTGTGTTTAGTAGAAGTGTTACTAACTAAATGTCCGCGTAGCACCGGAGTCATTTCCCTGCCATCTAAACTATCTCGTGTCATGATTGTGACTTCCACAGCACTGTATGCAGAAATTCTGCTTAGCTCTTTCCTCACTGTCCCCTTCCTCTGTCTTTCCCATCGGCACAGCCAGGTATCGTGTCCCCGTTTAAGCGTGTGTTTCTGAAGGGCGAGAAAGGGAGAGATAAGAAAGCTCAGGAGAAGTGCACTGAACGACGGGCTCTTCACACCTTTGCGCTCTCTGTCCCCGACCACCGTATCGACCCAGACATCCTGCTCAACGATTACATCGAGAAAGAGGTCAAGGTGAGAATAGCCTCCATGGACGCACAACATAAGAGGTACACGGTGTAGGACTTGCCTATCCTTGGTGCATCTCTGCTCTTATGTAAATGGTGTCGAAGGATATGAAGTAGTGCAAGTGATCTGAATCAGGGGTTCTCAAACATTTTGCAGCCAGGGACAAACATTCCACACATCTGTTCATTAGAGATCTGTTTTATGAAATAATCATATATCAGGCTCATTATTCAAATGTGTACAATAATCTGAAATCATTTTTGGAGCCTTAAGAGTGCAGTTTGACATTCATTATAGGCCTACTTGTTTATCAGTTATTAAGGTTTGGAGTAAATTCAAGTGAGCAGTGAAACAGGCTTATAGCTGTTCGAACTTAAAAATAAATACAGCTTTGGTAAAGATGGGTTGTTTTTCCACTGCTGTAACAGCAACAACAACAAAAAATCAATCAATTAGTCGATCACTGACTATAATTTATGGACCCGACCTAGAAAACCACAGATCCTCATAGTATTTAGTTGTCTAGCTTGTTTTTCGATTAGTGACTAAGCTCAGAAAATAACTTACTGTTTTCTTTTTATTCTTTACATTCATGACCTTCTATTGACTTTTCTATGTATGTTTTGTCTCATTGTAGTATCTGGGGCAGCTGACCTCAGTCCCAGGATACCTTAATCCCTCCAGTCGCACTGAGGTTTTGCAGCTGATTGACAAAGCCAGGGTGAGATGACTACAAACACACGTGTGTGTGATTTTCATTTTTTCTTCATGCTAATAAGTCAGAGAACTAATTGAATATGTGGCGGTGGTGTATTCTTCTCCCAGAAGTCTCACCAGCTGGCAGGTCAGCTGACATCGGAACAAGATGCCGTGGTCAGCCTGTCTGCGTACAATATCAAGCTGGTGTGGCGTGATGGAGAGGACATCATCCTGAGAGTACCCATCCATGACATCGCTGCCGTTTCCTACATTCGAGACGACTCCCTGCACCTGGTGATTTTGAAGACAGGTATGCTCACGTGCTCGAGTCTCTTCGCATGGCGATCCTGTTGGAATGCTGTCTTTGTACACCCGAAGCAGTGTATTAAATCACGTTATTAATACGTTTCATCTGTTTTTAGAAAGACTCTGAAAAGTGTCAAATTTACCAGAATCAAATTTATCAGCTTGTTCGTCATTAGTAATCGTGTGTGTGTGTGTGTGTGTGTGTGTGTGTGTGTGTGTGTGTGTGTGTGTGTGTGTAGCCCAAGAGCCTGGAGGCTCACCTTGTCCCAGCACATGTCCGGAACTGTCGAAGTCACCTACTCTGAGTTCTTTATCTGAGAGCGGAGCTATGGATGTCTGCTGCCTGCTCGTGCTGGCCGTCGAGAACAAGGTCACTAATCTGCTCAACTCAAATACTACCATTTACTAGTTATAAGACACGATCATTTGTAGCACCACGGTCCGTTGTGCCTTTAGTAAGCCTAGGCTGTACAGTTCTGTGACCCACCGTGCCCCAATTCCCACAGAAAAACTTTTGGGAACCAGTTATCCAATCAAATTATTTGTAGAGGCAAAGTCACACAACTTTTTAGATGCGCATCGAAGAATTTATTCTGTAAACGTGTTTCCAATGTAGATTATGTGCATGCCTTCTTATCAGATTTTATTCGCATCTGTTATTTCCATCAAGCATTTTGTTTTTTGTTTGTTTGTTTTTATGCGATATCCCTCAGAAAAAAAAAGCTAATGTAACGAAATGAAACATGGGTAATTCAAAAACCTTCACTGGTCTCAGCAAAATTATAGCCACAACTACATGCAAAAACACTTGAAGCTCAGGCCAGAAATAACCCAGACGTTGGAAAATAGAGATGCAAATGTTCCTCATTTTCCACGCCTGTGCACAGATTTAAAACTAGCTCAATTTTGCACAAACACTGCAACGCTGCTGGTGTGCTAGTATACAAGCGTGTGTGCTTGTGAAAAACTGTATTTAGGAGAAGCTTTTTCTAAACCCTCATATCCTCTTTTGAATGTAGATGAACAGGAAGCTAGTTTTTCAGAAGAGGGAGGGGGGCTTGGATGTGTTTAAGGATTTATTGTGCCTCACGTAATATACGTGGTATTTTATGATGTTTAACCTGCTTTATGCCGAGTGTGGAGTGTATTGTACAATACGCGCACAAATAGATTTAAAAGCATATTGAATATGATGCCGTGCGCTGTATATTTCTACCCCTAATATTTTTTTCACCAAGTATTTAATTTTCCTTCCTTTGTCAAATCATGTATTTTTGTACATGTTAAATGAAGTTAGAATTGAATCGATAGCTTATAAAGAAATGCAGCACTACTGTTTTGCTAGAATTTGCAGTTTAATACATTTCCTCTAATTGTTTGCAAAATGTTGTCTTGGATGTAGTCAGGACTTTATGGATGGTCTCTGCTGGTTGTATTGTTTCAGGCAGCAGCAGAGGAGCTCTGTCTGCTCCTCAGTCAGGTCTTCCAGATAGTCTACACAGAATCTACTATCGACTTCCTGGACAGGACTATCGACTTTCTTGACGGAGCTACAACGCCCACTCGGCACCTCTCCCTCTACAGCGGTGAGTGGAAACGGTGACCATTATCACAGCAACAACACACACACACACACGGAACAAGTAGCTGGAAGATCTTTTAATGTTTGTTGTTCTTGGAAGTCAATCCCCATTCTTGGACTCATTAGACCTTATGTAATCAGTCACTCTGAAAATAATATTTAATTGGTTTGAACTGAAATGTTTAACTTTTCACTTACTCTTTAACTTCTTGGTTATTTGTTGCTGACTGAAACCGTTCACTCAGAGTTGTATTCCGTTTTAGCCTCGGATACATGTTGCAAACAGATCTGACTTGTTTGTTTGTCGTTTTTTGCACAGAGCTGCATACCTTGTAGTTGTTATAGTAACAATGCTGGTTTCCAAAGGTTACGTAGTGCTGGCCAGAATGGTTACCAATGTAGAGATTATGCTTTACATAACAGCAAAAAAGGACAAATTTGCTCAAGATATCAAGAAATGCCATGCACAGAATTACAGGGAAAACTTGAAATCCAATCCAGCTCGTCACTTTCCCCATTTGCCACTTAAAAATCTGCCTTCAGTTTGATTGGGAAAAAACGTCTTAAATCAGAGCTCCAAAAATAAATAAATAAATGTGTGTGTGTGTGTGTATATATATATATATATATATAAAATATATCTCAGATTTGACATTTATTATTCAGCATATGTATTGAGTGGGTTGATAATTGAAGAACTTGTGGTAGCAAAAGGGGAGTCATTAATTACAAGGCTTGTGTGTTATTTTATTCTCAAGACGACTCCTCAAGCAAGGATGTTAAAGAGCCATTTGAAGGAGGCCCAGGCACATTGTAAGTATTTACTTGATTCCAGTACGTGGTAATCGGGTTTTTATTTTTGTGATCGCAGTGAATTCTTGTTAAGTAACTCGACAATCTCTCCACCACTGGCTGCATAGAATGCTCTGATGGTAATCTTTTTGGCCAATTGCAGCTTGTTTCAGAGCTCATTAGAGGCAGCAGGACATTCTCCGTGTTCATCGCCATCATCCACACCAGCATCGCCACAGGACAAAACCGCCAGCGAGAGTGAACTAAGCACAACGGCAGCAGAATTACTCCAGGACTACATGACAACGGTGTGTGCACATGCATTTTTTTTTTTATATATAATTCACTTTTGAAGGATTGTCCATAGTCCATAGTCTTTGATTTGTTTCTTCAGTGAATCTTGGAAAAAAAATAAAAGTGCTAAACGCCCGACTTTTATTTTTTTATTATTATTTTTTTTGTGTGTCTCTCTTCTAGTTAAGAACCAAATTATCCTCTCAGGAGATTCAGCAGTTTGCCACACACTTGCACGAGTACAGAAATGGTGCCTCCATCCACGAGTTCTGTATCAACCTGAGACAGCTCTACGGAGACAGCAGGAAGTTCCTCCTACTCGGTGAGCGCAGTTTCCTGTGGCGAAACAGCAAGTTGCAGTTTTAAACAGGAACCACATATGAACCACTTTGTTGAAGCCCATGGAAAAAAGTGAAACCATATGCAGGGCCTTCCACTCTGCATTGTTGGAGGCTTCATGGCTGATGTTTGCCTTCATAATAAGGTTTTTCTCTATGGCTTATGCATGTCTTCTGTCATCCTAGTTAATGTATTGGCACAAACTATTGCTCAAAAAGTTATTGAATTGCCCTTGTCTCTTACTGTTAGCACACTATGCTTTATGACCTAAAGATTTGTGGACATCACACCCATATAGGCTTTTTGAAGCTCCCATTTCAGATGTAAACTGTTATAATAACCTATACTCTACCGAGAGGGTTTGTCCGTATTGGAGTGAGGAGGTCTGGGGTGCAGTTAGGGTTCCAGTTCATCCTAAATGTGTTCAGTGGGGTTGAGGTCAGGGCTTTGTGCAGGACACCCGAGTTCGTCTACTCCAACCTGGGCAAAACATGACTACATGGAGCTCGCTGTGTGCACAGGGGCATCGTAATGCTGGAACAGGTTTGCGCTTCTTTGTTCAAGTGAAGGGAAGTTGTAATGCTACTGTATACAAAGACAATTGTATGCTTTGTGGCAACAATTTGGGGGAAAGCCATATATGGATGTGATGGTCCACAAACCTTTGGCCATATAGTGTACAAAATGTTCCTGAGCCATTTTAGTAGCTTGTTGAGTATGAATAGTTATTTCTACATTATTTATCATGGTATAAAATGACATGTTCAGTGGCACTTTATCACTTTATAATTAGCCTACTAATTCTCCTGGTTCTTTGGCAGGCCTTAGGCCCTTCATCCCAGAGAAGGACAGTCAGCACTTTGAGAACTTCCTTGAAACCATTGGCGTGAAGGATGGCCGCGGAATCATCACCGACAGCTTTGGCCGCTACAGACGTACGGCCAGTTCAGCTTCTGACTCGACCACCAATGGCAATGGGGCAGCAGGAGGGTCAGATGAAGGAACAGTGTCCTCTGAGGGTGACGAGTGGGACCGCATGATATCAGACATCAGCAATGACATAGAGGCGTTAGGGTGCAGTATGGACCAGGACGGTGTGTCACCCTGACGGCAAACCTTTCTCAATGTGCTTTAGCCAATCACCACTTGATATACTGACTGTTACATAGTTCACTGGTCCATGTCACTTTGTCAAATGATGCTGGAATGTCAATACTATGCCATCTCAGTTTAATCTTGGCTCTTATGTATTGCTGTGACCACATTTCAGTCATTCACCTGGATGATGGTGCTTTTTGAGACACTTGAAGTGCATGTGGACCTTCTGTAACTGTGCGTGGCACAGATGAGGCTTTCATGAGAGTTTATTGGCAGTATCTGCTATCAGTCATGACACAGTAGCTTTTTAGGCTGATCTGCGACCAGCGTTTAGGTTTCTTTTATGAAGGCGTTAGATTGAAACTCCGTTTTAATTCTCGAGCGTTCACATTTAAGATTTAAGAATTGTCCGATACCATTGGCGTCAAGTGGGGATACCGGGACTGATGAGACACGGAACGAAGTGGAATAGCTATATTTTTATGAAGCACATTTAAAATGATTCATGTTAGTCTGTGGATTCTGGGGTTAGTCATATGCATGGATTTCACAGGGAAATCAAGGCGGTCATTCGGGTACCTTCAGTATCAAATGCAGATTCTTGAAAAGACAGTTCTGTTTTTACAGCATGAGCAAGGGGATTACAAAAGATCAGGGTTTCCTGGGAGGTGTTTTTACTTGCCAATATTAGCAGCAGTTTGACTGCTGATTCTCAACTGCTAGGTTTATTTTAAGATTAGTAAACCGAGTGTCTGCTTGAACTGATGAGTAGAGCCAAGGTGTGTTCTCGAATACAGTTTGGGTTTCACTTAAGTTGTGTGGATCAGTGGTTTCCTGTGTATTGTCACTTATGACCGTTTTTCTTTTCAAGTTTAGCTTGACTTCCGATCCATCAAGTGTGTTTATTTCTCTCTTTGTATTAACTGTTTGATGTGTTATTCTTATTTTTATTGCCTAACATTTAAACACATTTTACTATTATGTTTTTACAACTAGTGCCGGTTGTAATTACCCCATGAGTGTTTATTTGCAATGCACCAGGTAGAGAAGGTAGTTCTATATATTTGTTGGTTTGGGCTGACAACTTTGGAGTATTTAGATATTTGACAAAGCCGGTTAGCTGGCTGATGGTGTTCAGTGTTTTGTTACACTGCGGTGCAAATATGTCTTGTTATACAGAATGTTGTAGCCTTCTATGAGTTTTTGGTAGCCTGACATTGTGCCTTGCAGAACAACTGCTTATTTTATCATCCAACAGGGATGTAAGAATCATTCTGTAATCTGTTCAGATTGTGACCAAGGAGTTGTATTAAATATTAAGTTTAGTATTCAGAGTTTTGTGAATGTGCTGTAGGTTGTTGTTTGGATATTCCTGTGCTGGTCCAACCTGCAACCATCAACGTCTTTCCTAATAAGGCCAGCGTATGAAAATACATGTCACCAATCACTTTTCTACTTTGATTTAAGGCAACCTGCATTGTAATAGCAAGATGTTTCAGGATGAGCATGTCACTGTTCTTCACTTAATACTGCTCTTCAGTACGACACCACACTTAATCCAGTATGTCTAGTATATATGGCAGCTGGGGAAAACACTTCACATGCTTAAAATTGCCTTTAAATTTTATTTATTTATTTGTTTATTTTTTACATTTTCTAATTGACATTCATAGTCTCTTGGGTTTTCCAGGTTTTTCTAAAGTGAAATATTTTATATTCAAATGAAGCAAATTTACAGCCATAAATAAGGAGCCATTATTATTTATGTAATGTAATCTTTGCAAAAAAGGGTAGGCAAGATGAAGACCATTGCAAACAAGTGATCGTTTTCTCACTCATTAAACTACTCACTGTGGTGTGCTATGGATGGGATCACAGTCAACCTGGAAGATACTGCCCCCTTCAGGGTACAAATGTTGTTGTTGTTTTTAAATCATAGGATAAGTTTGATCAGTCAGAATAACTTTGCATCGATTTGCAGTGACTCTTCCCAGCAGAAAAATCTTAGAAGACGGCACTGTCCCACTTTAAGGTCGTGTGAACACTTTACTGGCCACAAGCTTTTGAATCTTGACGGTTACAGTCTGATTGACTCCACACTTCCATGCAGCAGTTTTCAATAAGGCAACAACAACAAAAAAGTATGGCCTTGGTAGAAAGAGAGACATGCGCTATCCGGCATTTGTTTGCTTTTTGGAAACGGTCAGATCATTTGGGTAACAGATGCGCCAGTCATGCTGGAAGTAAATGTTATTTAATTTACTGCGTTTATAATGTAGGAAATTGGATCATTTGAAACAGACTTAATGATTATATATATATATATATATATATATATATATATATATATATATATATATATGAGTGTGTGTATATATACATATATATAGCTCTTTTTGCATCCTCACGTTGAATATACCTGAGATGAGTTATATAAGCAGAAAAAAACCTTTCAAAGTTATCCTTTCATTTTGCACATACACCCATGCAAAGGAACAAGCAGTTAAAGAGATCTCTAAATAGGCATAAGCCTTTGCTAATGGTCTGAGTATGCAACCTTCTCTGCTAGATAAAGCGGATTAAATGATCCCAGGGTGGATAATAGAGGAGCCATGTTTTCTCCAGCCTGGTGTGACCTCGGCTTGGGTTACCTGCAGCGATGCTAAAAGTGTAGTAGGATAAGTCCGTGCTGTCCTAAAGAGACAAAATCTTTCATCTTGGGACAGGTCTTGGACAGAAAACATATTAGTAAGCATTTCTTTCTGTATGACTTGGGTTAAGCCTCTACAGGAACAGGTGCTGACTTTGGCAACCCTGACGTAAATGAATACCACAGTATTACGTTATCTTTCCTGGTCAGATGGCTTGGTGCCTGCTGCAGGCTGAAAACCGCCAACTTCCTTTACCTTTTTTCTTTCTTTTGAGATGGTAGATTAGGTCTCAGAAAAGAGAGAGGAAGAGCTTAACCATGACCGTCTATTCACTCATATAACTGTGGCTCACTCATTCAGTTGCATGATGTCCGTCTTGTATTTCAGAGGGTGTCTGTGTGCGAAAGCTTTCTGTGCTGAGCTGAAAGAGCAGCTCCTAAAAGAATTAAGGTGCAGACACGCAATAAGTGGGAAGCCTCAGGCCTCAACAACAAAGGTAGGTCATATACTGTACGTCACAGCACAGAGATAAACAGGAAGTCTCACAGTCATTGTATCAAGGTTAAACATTACACATGTGTGTACGTTCATTCTCAGGGATGGTGCTGTTGTTATAAATGTGTGACTAGTCGTGCCATTAAAAGTATCCTTAGTCATGTGAAACTGTCTCTTGGGAGCATGGAGTTTCCCTCAATTGCTCCTTTTTGTGTGTTTTCCATTGATTGAAGCCAGTCATTGTGAGCGGCGGTGAAACAGTAACCTCCTGAAAGCAATCTTTTGGCAGAAACCCACCGGTCCTACTTTTGTTTCCCACATTATCTTATCCTGGGGCTTCTTTTTTAAAAAGATGTGGATACGTATCAGGGAATTTTCCCTTTCAGTTTTGTGGCACTGCTGATGAGTTCGAGTGGGCAGCAACAGGAGGTTGTCATGCTAGTTTAACCTAATTGCTCAGCTGAAAAAAGGAAGAGATAATGTGCTCTCACGAAGTTTTTCTTTACTTCTTCATTTTTAAAGTGACTTGACAAAATTCCACTGAACTCTTTTTATTAAACAATAAGACCGTATTCTGGACTATAATGCCACTTAATCAGCGCAACATTTCTATCTACACTGTATGACTTATAATCTTTGATAGAGTGCTGTTATTAAAGTAGGTCACCAGTCCATACAGAATCAAAGGACACACATTAAAGGTAATTAATTATACACAGTGCTGCTGAGTATTCGAGTCTGATTGGTCAGCAGGTGTTTCGTTTTATATAACGGCCCGTCTCTGACAATAATGCCGGCTGTCAGGCAAATCGTGTGTTAATATTATTGCACTCGTTATCATTTGTATTAACAGGTGTTTCACAGGGACTTGTATGGCAGATGTATTTAACGGGGGCACAGTGACTTAGTGTTTAGCATGCATGCCTTGCACCTCTGGGGCCCTGTGTGGGACCATTAATGTTCTCCCCATGCTCTGGGAATTTCCTCTGGGTAGTCCAGTTTTCTCCCCCAGTCCAGACATATGCATAAGAGACTAGTCGAGGATTGACTGTTTTACAACATAACCAAAAACAGGAACCTGTCTCAATGATGTTCCACAACATTAAACTAACTACTAAAGGTTAAAAAAAAAATTGGCATGTCTTCCATTTATACATTGACAATTGTATTTATTAGCAGATTGCCGGGTTAAAAGAGGAATACCTCAGTGATTATTTACCTAGAACAGCTTGTCTCTGTACAGACCATAGTAAATGTGTAGAGTAAATGGTTTACTTAATATTAAGAATGTTCAGATTAATCTAGAATCTCGTGTCTCCCACACTACAGTAGGACTTAAATAATAAAGTAATAGTAGTGGATCTCAAAGCATTGAAAAGTTTCATCCAAACAATACACTGTTTTAAACCCAATCTTTCAGTGTAAACCCTTTATCAGATACAGTGCAGATAGAAAACATAAAGAATTTCATTGTTTATGAAATTCAGTTATTTGTTACAATCAAAATTTATTTAATTTATTAAATTTTGCGCTAAATGCTCCACGGATAAATTACTACTACTGCCCTGATTTGAGATACTTTGTCATATGTGCAAAATCTGAGTACATGTTATTGAAATGAATACTGAACAGCGGAAGGCAAGCTGGCACGGCGTATTCCTTCTTCTATTTGTAATAATTTGCATGATTATTCTTTCCTGTATCTGCTATAATTATATCTGTAGAAGATATTGTTCAAGCATGTACAAAACAATACAAAATGAAGTATAATTTTTAAAGCATACTTTTTTTTACTTTCTGTGTGCCATAATTGTTCAAGTATTTTTTTTTCTTAATCGAGCTCATAAGGCTTGATGTGCAATTAAAATGATGCAGCATATTGCATACAATGCAGAAATCAATGCAAACATTAAAAGCAAATTACTTAGTGAGCGCAGTATAGCGGCCAACAGGTTAATGTTTCGTTACAAAATAGGTCTCAAAATATTTTTCACTATAATACATTTTCATATAAGATCCTTGTTTTTTCCATTGAAGACAGGATACACGTGACTTGTTTACTTTTGGGCTAACAGAGGGAGAAGCGTCTCGTGTTTATGTTCATCTTAGTGACCCCAATCAGGCGGAGAGGTGCTGACAGACCAAACCCAGGCGTAACAGGACTATCGCACAGAAGATCAGAGAGCTCGTCGTGCTCCTCCAGGCCAAATGTGGCATCGTTGAGCATTCGTCGGTGCAGGTGGCACGTCTGCTCGATCTTCAGTTTGTTGATATCTCCGCGTAGGCGCATGAGCTGGCGGGCAAGCTGTTGGTCCTGCAAACGCATCTCCTTCTGCAAACAAGGAGTGAAGGATATGAGTAATCTGATAAGATGCAAAGCCTCAGAGACATATGTCTGCTTCACGTCATAATTGTAGGCCATCACAAATGCAATCTGAATTAACCAGAAAATTCTTTAAGTTTTCCCCCAAAGGTCATCCCACCACATGCTTACAATGTAGTTGTTTTTATGGTATTTAGATGTTCCATAGACATTTGAGGATAAGCTCACATATTTGCAGTTTCCTAAATTATATATTGACACAAATCTTATTTTGCATAATTTACTTTTAGAACAAGTACATCAAGAGAATTAAAAAAAAATCCTTCTGAGGTAGTGTGACCCTGTACTGTGTGGTAGCTCAGCAATAAACAACAAACACCTCTCAAACTATCATAATTGATGGAACATAATTTACAATGCCCAGTTTTCTAAGTGTAAATATTTACAGACCCTTGGATTGGCAAGTTTGGGGGGGATTTGTTTATTTATGTATTTTTAAATGCAAGATAAACTAGTGCATGTGGTGGACTGTAATTGCCAATATGTACCCAATGAATATCAGCTACATGGTTGTGTAGCTTTACTTGAGTTAAAGGAGATGCGTATAAACTTTTTAAAAAATCCATAAAATAAAACATCTGCCTCAAGTCACACTGATTTTATGTGGGTTCAAGTCCTCCTGGGAAGTTTGTATTTATGAGGTACGATGTCAGGTGCGTTCGGTGCAAGAGGCGGTACCTTCTCTTAATTAACTACAGATAATACAGCGAGGTTTTTCGCTCTACTTCTATAAAACAAAGAATGCGCTTCAGCTTTGCTTTGTTTTTTAATGTTTTTAATCAGTTTAGGAAGCTACTGTTAACTTTATCGTTACATACTGTATTATATCGTAATTGTTCAATGCTATCGTATTTTGTGCAGACTATTAGCTTGATTTATTGTCAATTAAAAAGCCTTGCAATGACGTGTTATGCAGTTTGCTTGTATTGCAATAACTTGCTGCATATACCTGAAACATAATCACTGAAATCAGCTTCTGAGACGAGTAAACATTCAATATCAATAAATTTACCGTCAATTACGGATGTTGCAGACATTGATTCCAGAATGTTTTCTTACTGATACGCCCCCAACTGTCATTGAACCAAGTTGCTCCTGATGTCAATCTAGCACCTTGCATGGCAGCTCTGCTACCATTGGGTGGGGGTGGGTGTGAATGAGAGAGTGTAAAGCGCTTTGTAGAACTGCTAAGGTTAAATGCGCTATATAAGTGCAGACCATTAGTTACTGATGGTAAATTAGTTCCCCTTTCCCCCAGTTAGCCAATGGGAAACATGGTAAAGCATGAGCTAAACCTATCGAATGACAGCTTCATTCCTAATCTCCATAATATTAGCAAGCATGGTAACTCTGTGTATGGTTAATAGTATTCAACTAGTCGCATCATCAAAGTGCTAAATGGTTATTAGCCGTTTCTCAACATTTGTTGAGGACGCAAGCGTTCTTGCGTCCTCATGTAATCATTCTATGTTGAAGTTCTGATACTCAAGAACCGGGGACACATGAAATAATGATGTGTTCTTAATATCAAGGACATAGACAGGATCCATCGGATGCAGACCTGAGCACACCGAACCTGCTCGAAGACCCAGAAGTCATTGCGGTAAAACAATAGCAGATGACGGAAACCTGACCCATACCTGTAGTTTTAACATCTTTTAACGACGATAATTGAAGTAAATGATTTTGATATATGATTTA
Organism: Ameiurus melas; assembly: GCA_012411365.1. Taxonomy (NCBI): domain Eukaryota; kingdom Metazoa; phylum Chordata; class Actinopteri; order Siluriformes; family Ictaluridae; genus Ameiurus; species Ameiurus melas. The sequence goes on from CM022779.1 coordinate 3,654,762, forward strand.
GATTGAGCTATATATGAGGTTGTTGAAAAGTTCAATTTATCCCTGAGAAGTATTTTAAACTATGCTAGCTTCCGTCCTGAGAGAACGGTAAACTCATTAGCTTAGTTTTTAGTTAACATGAGGTCTTTTAACCAGATGAAACTTATTACTTAGGGAGCACTAAAGAAATGAGGACCCTGTCCCGCTACTATAAATGACATTTGGATCGCCAGCACCCTGATCAGGAAGTCTTGAGTCTTCAGTGGCGCAAATTTTGGAGAGTGTGCTGGAGTGGTCTATGTATTGTTAGTGTTTGTACATTTGTACTGGAAAACTTGTTTACTTAGTCGGTATATTAGTTCGTAATTAAAATTTGAGGTCCCATATGCTATTTATTTTTTTTAAATGAGCTCTCATGTAGTGCCATCATCGTCATTATCCTCCTCCTCAGCTGGACACTTGCTGTCAATCCCAATCTCACTAGCCAATTAGAGTACATCACAGTTAAGCCCCGCCCACACGAGAGGATTGTGCCAGAATGCCGAAGGTAAACTTGGGGAGCATAAACGAAAACTCTGGCAGTGCATTCATAAACCATAATTAGCAAGAAGGGGACTTAAGAAACTGTTAAGAAAACTGTTTAATTCCATACCCACTAGGTGTAAATAAAACACCAGACCTCTGCTGAGCAATCATAGATTAAACTGGTGGAAGTGGAATCCACTTACACTACTCTGCTCCTTTTCACTTCTGCTTACTTTGATAATAACACAACACGTGATTATGTGACGATGGAGACTGGACATTCATGTTACAGAATGGCTAGCATGCTAATGGGTAAAATAAATGAAAGGGTCATGGGCAATGCATCAAAATGGCAACATTATCCAACAAGTTCTCCAAAATCTGCAGCAAAATGGGTCTTAAGAGGTTTGTTCATTTACTACATTGCTTCATTTTGCTAATGAACTATCTTGTTTAATAAAGATTAAACTTGTAATCTCCCACAGCAGGGCTTCACTACATTACTTCATTAGTTTATTTTTTTAAAAATCATGTTTAATAGCTAGCTAATTGGAGATGCTGATTTTTATTTTCTAAGTGAGCATGTCAAGGAAATGCACATCCAAAATGAACTTTATTTAATATGAAATATATAGTCTACAATAGTATTTACAGGGATCTATCCTAAATAATAAATAATCTGTAATCTCCCATAATGGGGCTTAAGACCTGTCTGGGCATTCAGAATACTGTTTTACTCAAAGTAATAGGAGATACTAATTTTAATACTCTAATTGTGAGGTTTAAGGAAGAACACATCCAAAACTTTATCCAAACAAAAAAATGTGAAAAAGTCTTTACTATCAAATTGAATAAGATTTAACCTGTAACCCCCCCACATCAACCACAATCAAGATTCTCTCACCAGTTCTTTCCTCAGCCAGATGAGAGCTTCATCAATATTCTCAAACCCCTTCAGGTTTCTTGAAGCCAGGCTGCATTCTTGTGTTAAATCCAACTTGTCATTTCTTTCAGGCCTGTCTGTGTGTTCCTGTCCAGCACATTCACCTAACACAGTGGACTTTGTTGGGTCAGATGGTCCTTTGGCACCAGTAGCTTCTACTTGGTCCTTCCACTCTTGATAGGAGGGTCTCCTGGTCTGTAGTCTTAGTCTCTCAGCCAAAGCCTTTAAATTTCTTAAATGGTCATCTGTTGCAACCTCCAGGTTATCACAGTCCAGGCTACTGACGTTGTTTACATTAATCTGTGGCAATGTGTCCATGGCTTGTCTAATATACAAACACAAGAGTAGTTAAAAATAAACTGGAGATAAACTGAAATGCTAATGCATCCTACTTTTTACAATAGCTGATCACTAATGCTGATCAGGACCTTTGGAAGTGCAAATGAATTTGCAGGGGAAAAGGCAACGAGAGAGTCATGTAATTCGTCCTTTTATGTTTAACGTCCAAATAGAGAATATTCACATCTTCTGTTTGAGCAAATACCATGTACGCTTGATTCTTCCTTAAAGCAGAATATACAGTACCCTCCACTAATATTGGCACCCTTGGTAAATATGAGCGAAGTAGGCTGTGAATTAGTTTTTAAAAAAATTTTAATCCTTAATAGCTAGCTAATTGGATTTATTGGTTAACCTTTTGATCATTTGGTTTAAAAAAATTCATAAAAAATAACTGCATATATACATGTTACCTCATATTTATACCCCATGAAACAGGAAGTCATGGTTGAACAATTTCCTGTTCCTAGTCACCCAGGTGTACTAAAAAGACTTATAGTTAATATATATAGTTATATAGTATAAATGTAGTTTTCTCATATGTATTCACAGGTGGTGCCAATATTAGTGGAGGGCACTGTTGGTTTTTTTCTTCCTGGCCTCAGGTAAGAAAGGTGTTTTAGGAAATATATATGTATACAATGTGTGTGTGTATATATATATATATATTTCTCCATAAATGTGTCACTGTGTATCCATATATCGGGAAATAAAATGACAAACACTATATATCCATATAGCAATATATATCTCAATCAGCAATACCATCCTCTTGACCAGTAACTTTTCTAAAGGCTCATAATAACAGTTTCCTTTTTACATCTCATGTCACTCTGGATCCTCCCAACCTAGCAGTTGCCATGGTAACTTAAACCAGCCTATGAGTCAGCATTTTGCTGTTACATGAAACGACACCTATAAGGCCTTGACAGTTAAGTAGCAGCAGAGTTTATGATCCCAAAGCTTAGGATAAACAAGGATGACAAATAGGTCACATCCTCCATATCCAATGTGCTGTTATAATATTAGTACACAAAACAACTAGTTTTAATTTTAACTAATGGCAAGCAAACACTGCTTCAGGTCAAGCCAATTTCATAAATAAATCCTTCAAAATGTATTTTGCCCTGCTCTTTCACTTAAATATTTTTAACTAAAAATAATTTAATTAAACTAATTAAATTAACGTGGCTATGTTTCTGGGACCGAATGTCAAATTCTCTTGTGTGTAGTTACACCACACTGTCAACTGATGGCTAGTAATCTTATATTTTGTTGTATATATTTACTACGTGGCACTGGTTATGTATTTGTGTGTTGAAGAAGGTGGGAATTATAATTTGCAGTGTACATTCAACTTAGAATTTGATTATGAAATGACCAGATCAATAGGAATTTTCTTAAGACTTGAGCTGAGGTCAAAGTCTCTGGATACATCAATATTCCAGCAACAACTCAAAGCTCTGGTGCATGTAAGAATGATTAAGATCCAGTTTGCTTAAAGATTCAAAGTTGAACAATTAATATGTAACCTAAGCTACTACTACTACTACTACTAATAATAATAATAATGGCATTTGGTACTAGTTGAGCCAAAATGAAATTTTCATCTAACCTAGTTGTAAGAACAAATAAGCATTTTGTTTAGAAATGCAGATTGTCAAATTGTGCATGTTCTTTTTGTGCCCGTGTGGGTTTCCTCTGGGTTCTCCAGTTTCCTCTCACGTCCCAAAACATGCAAGTAGGTGGATTGGTAATGTTAATTTGCCCTAAGTGTGTGAATGTGTGTGCATGGTGCCCTGTAATTGACAGGTGTGCCATTCTGGGTGTACTCCCACTTTTTGCTCAGTGTTTTTGGGATATGATTTGGATCCACCATGACCCTGACCAGGATAAACTGGTTACTGAAGATGAATAAATAAATGAATGAGTAATAAATAAAGCTCACGTCATTGTTAAGGACAGCCTGATGTCTTGCTTTAATGGCATATCCAAATCCATCCATCATATTCCATACCACTTGTCCTACCCAGGGTCATAGGGAGCCTGGAGCCTATCCCAGGGAACTATGGCACAAGGCAGGGGACAACCTGGACAGGGTGCCAACCCATCGCAGTCCACAATCACGCACCCATTCACACACTATGGACAATTTGGACATGCCAATCATGTCTTTGGACTAGAGGAGGAAACCGGAGTACCTAGAGGAAACCCCTAAAGCATGCGGAGAAGATGCAAACTCGTGCACACGAGGCAGAGGCTGGAATACCCCGACCCTGGAGGTGCAAGGCAAATGTGCCACTAAATCACTGTCATGTAAATGCTCAGTGATTTTATCCCACTGATTATAAAGGTCTTGTGCCTCATTAAAATTTAAATATCGACTCCAACAGTCAACAAATATTCCGTTCTTGGTCTATGCCACCTAATAGATGTATAACCAGTGTTGGAGCCACATATAGGCTACTCATCTATCATTAGAGTATCTCATCTGTCATAAGAGTATCCTATACATGCACTATTTGGTAATAAATTCTAATTATAGATTTTTCACACCTGGAACATGCTTAGAAAAAAAGTTCAGTATAGAACTCTACAGGGTTCTTTGGCTTGTCCCTCTGGAGGGACCATTAAAGGCTCTTTGTAGAACCTAACAAACAGATCTCTGACAAGAAAACTCTAGATTCTCTAGTTTCCTTATCAGAGAGGTTTCCAAGTAAAACCCCTTTATGAAAATTAATCATTTACTATGAAAAGAAAAATCCTTTTATCCTGAGTAGCGGTGTTTTATTGTCTTCGCTGTTTCATATGAAATTAAACTCGTGTGTTCTGTAACATAGTGATCTAATCTAAATATATATATATATATATATATATATATATATATATATATATATATATATATATATATATATATATATATTTTTTTTTTTTTTTTTTTTTTTAAACAATAATAATTCTTTAATCTGAGTAAGCAAGTGGAATCGGAGTAAATTACCAAGAGACTACCTGGTGACTTTGTAATACTCCAGAACGGTGCATCAGATCTGAATACAATATCAGCATCATATCTTATCTTTAAATCACACACGTGTTGCTAATACACAGGGAAATCTGAAACATCTGGAAGCGTCATATTCCACGACAGAGCGCGAGCAGCGTTATTATCTAAACTGGGAATGCTAATTAAAAATATTTGAAAGATTTATTTTCTCTCTCTCTCTCTCACACACACACACAAGCTCGGTCACACGACACCGTCTGCTCTAAATTGTAGAAATGAGAGCCGTGGTTGCTTTTGAAAGAGACTTACCGCTTATATGGCTCTGAAGACGAAGGAAAGGAAGACGCGCGTGGAGAAAGAAAAGAGTTGTGCGCTCGCTCGCGCTGCTCCTACTTTCCACTTGTTTTTGAATGAGAAAAGAGGGAGGAGGGAGCGGGGTGTTGCGTCAGCTTCTGGTTACCACGGAGACAGCAAAGTATCTGATCACATCCTCGTAGTTTGCACACCAGCCAGGCTGTGGTCTAACTTTACATTTCCCCATGACACGGTTCAGTGGAGACAGTGAGCACAGGGACCTACACCCAACTGCTCCCTCTGTAGGGGACCTACTAGTGCAACTATTATAGCCTGTAATACCTACTAGTGCAACTCATATATCCTATAATACCTACTAGTGCAACTCATATATCCTATAATACCTACTAGTGCAACTCATATATCCTATAATACCTACTAGTGCAACTCATATATCCTATAATACCTACTAGTGCAACTCATATATCCTATAATACCTACTAGTGCAACTATTATAGCCTGTAATACCTACTAGTGCAACTCATATATCCTATAATACCTACTAGTGCAACTCATATATCCTATAATACCTACTAGTGCAACTCATATATCCTATAATACCTACTAGTGCAACTCATATATCCTATAATACCTACTAGTGCAACTCATATATCCTATAATACCTACTAGTGCAACTCATATATCCTATAATACCTACTAGTGCAACTATTATAGCCTATAATACCTACTAGTGCAACTATTATAGCCTATAATACCTACTAGTGCAACTCATATATCCTATAATACCTACTAGTGCCACTATTATAGCCTATAATACCTACTAGTGCCACTCATATATCCTATAATACCTACTAGTGCAACTATTATAGCCTGTAATACCTACTAGTGCAACTATTATAGCCTGTAATACCTACTAGTGCAACTCATATATCCTATAATACCTACTAGTGCAACTCATATATCCTATAATACCTACTAGTGCAACTCATATATCCTATAATACCTACTAGTGCAACTCATATATCCTATAATACCTACTAGTGCAACTCATATATCCTATAATACCTACTAGTGCAACTCATATATCCTATAATACCTACTAGTGCAACTATTATAGCCTATAATACCTACTAGTGCAACTATTATAGCCTATAATACCTACTAGTGCAACTCATATATCCTATAATACCTACTAGTGCAACTCATATATCCTATAATACCTACTAGTGCAACTCATATATCCTATAATACCTACTAGTGCAACTCATATATCCTATAATACCTACTAGTGCAACTCATATATCCTATAATACCTACTAGTGCCACTATTATAGCCTATAATACCTACTAGTGCCACTCATATATCCTATAATACCTACTAGTGCAACTATTATAGCCTGTAATACCTACTAGTGCAACTCATATATCCTATAATACCTACTAGTGCAACTATTATAGCCTGTAATACCTACTAGTGCAACTCATATATCCTATAATAGCTACTAGTGCAACTATTATAGCCTATAATACCTTCTAGTGCAACTATTATAGCCTGTAATACCTACTAGTGCAACTATTATAGCCTGTAATACCTACTAGTGCAACTCATATATCCTATAATACCTACTAGTGCAACTAATATATCCTATAATACCTACTAGTGCAACTATTATAGCCTATAATACCTACTAGTGCAACTATTATAGCCTGTAATACCTACTAGTGCAACTCATATATCCTATAATACCTACTAGTGCAACTATTATAGCCTGTAATACCTACTAGTGCAACTCATATATCCTATAATACCTACTAGTGCAACTCATATATCCTATAATACCTACTAGTGCAACTATTATAGCCTGTAATACCTACTAGTGCAACTCATATATCCTATAATACCTACTAGTGCCACTATTATAGCCTGTAATACCTACTAGTGCAACTCATATATCCTATAATACCTACTAGTGCAACTCATATATCCTATAATACCTACTAGTGCAACTATTATAGCCTGTAATACCTACTAGTGCAACTCATATATCCTATAATACCTACTAGTGCAACTCATATATCCTATAATACCTACTAGTGCAACTCATATATCCTATAATACCTACTAGTGCAACTCATATATCCTATAATACCTACTAGTGCCACTCATATATCCTATAATACCTACTAGTGCAACTATTATAGCCTATAATACCTACTAGTGCAACTCATATATCCTATAATACCTACTAGTGCAACTATTATAGCCTGTAATACCTACTAGTGCAACTCATATATCCTATAATACCTACTAGTGCCACTATTATAGCCTGTAATACCTACTAGTGCAACTCATATATCCTATAATACCTACTAGTGCCACTCATATATCCTATAATACCTACTAGTGCAACTATTATAGCCTGTAATACCTACTAGTGCAACTCATATATCCTATAATACCTACTAGTGCCACTCATATATCCTATAATACTTACTAGTGCAACTATTATAGCCTGTAATACCTACTAGTGCAACTATTATAGCCTGTAATACCTACTAGTGCAACTCATATATCCTATAATACCTACTAGTGCAACTATTATAGCCTGTAATACCTACTAGTGCAACTATTATAGCCTGTAATACCTACTAGTGCAACTCATATATCCTATAATACCTACTAGTGCCACTCATATATCCTATAATACTTACTAGTGCTATTATTATAGCCTGTAATACCTACTAGTGCAACTCATATATCCTATAATACTTACTAGTGCTATTATTATAGCCTGTAATACCTACTAGTGCAACTAATATAGCCTGTAATACCTACTAGTGCAATTATTATAGCCTATAATACATACTAGTGCAACTAATATAGCCTATAATACCTACTAGTGCAATTATTATAGCCTGTAATACCTACTAGTGCAACTATTATAGCCTGTAATACCTACTAGTGCAATTATTATAGCCTATAATACATACTAGTGCAACTAATATAGCCTATAATACCTACTAGTGCAATTATTATAGCCTGTAATACCTACTAGTGCAACTATTATAGCCTGTAATACCTACTAGTGCAACTCATATATCCTATAATACCTACTAGTGCAACTAATATATCCTATAAAACCTACTAGTGCAACTATTATAGCCTATAATACCTACTAGTGCAACTATTATAGCCTATAATACCCCCGTCTTTGAACCCAAGCAGGCATCACAATGTCTCTAAAACTTTGTTAATTTCATTTAATAATAAATAATGTAAAAAATATAATTCATGACTGAATCTGATAATAATAATAATAATAATAATAATAATAATAATAATAATAATAATGGCATTTGCTATTGGGTGCACCAATAATGAAACTTTCATCTAACCTAGCTGTAAGGACAAATAATTTTAAAGGTATTGTTTCGAAATTCAGACATATAATAACGGGGGTGGCTTAGTGGTTAGCAGATTTGCTTGCACCTCCAGGGTTGGGGGTTTGTTTCCTTTTTCTTGGGGGGGGTTTTGGTGGTTTTCCCCTTGTTTTTGTTTGTTTTTTTTTTGTTGCCTCCCCTAGTCCAAAAACATGCATTGCAGGCTGATTGGCATTTCCAAATTGTCAATGGTGTGTGAATGGGTGTGTGATTGTGCCCTGCGATGGGTTGGCACCCCATCCAGAGTGTCCCCCATCTTGTGCCCCAAGTTCCCTGGGATAGGCTTCAGACTCCCCTGTGACCCTGTGTAGGATAAACGGTACAGAAAATTGATAGATGGATGAATTGATAATAATAATAATAATAATACGCAAAGCTGTGAAACACAGTGTGCACTACTGTCATCTTGTGGTCAAAAGGATGAAAAGCCACTATTAATGTACTGCGTCCTGGTGGATGCTGCTGCAGCTTTTTTTTACTGCAGCTAATAAATCTGTGTTCCAGTGATTTGAAAACATTCAAACAATACAGAATTACTTTTACTAGGACCACAGGCAGCTAGAATTACTGTTTATAATATGTATTAACTCTGGATGGCCTTTCAGATACATCATGTGCGGCAGTGAAATAGTCTCCATTATATCTCTATATAGGTGCATAAACAACCTCCAGATATTCCAGAATGTTGCAGCAAAGCATTTACTAGGATCAGATGATTTAACCACATAACAGTAAAATTTTGCATTGTTTATAAAATAGTACTAATGACCTATAAAGCACTGAATGGTCTATCTAAAAATAAAAATAAATCTTTTTTGATCCACCACACCTACTTCAATCAAAAGGTGCAGGATCTTTGTGGGTATCTAGAATAATGTGCGTTACAGCAGGGGGCACAGTTATAAAACAGCCTTCCAATTGGTGTTTGGGACTTGGACACAGTCACAATCTTTAAGTCTGGGCTAATAACCTGTTTGAGGTAGTCAAGCTTTTTGTTAATAGGTTTATGTCTTAGGTGAAGATCTGTAGAGTTCATTAACATCGAGAGTTTTGGTAAACTGAACACCAGTCTCATTCACATGTTCACGGTTGATGTTTGGACAGGTTTGTTGATTGTTGGCCATTTCATGTCCTAAAGCGCCCTCATGAGTGTATTGAGGCTTATGAGGCTTTTAATTACGCTGTAATAGCTAGTCTTGCCAGAGTCCCAACTTGCATTCTGCACGAAGTGTACATCCTCTTCAATGCATATAGGACAAGAACACACTTAATAACCTGTTCTCAAAAGATACAATTTTGACTTCATTTATTTTAAACCATTCATTATGTGCAGACACCATAACATTTTTCATATAATGAATTATTATTTTTTAAAATTATAAACAAACAAAACCACTTATCCTACAGGGAGAACCTGGAGCCTATCTCAGGGAGCATGGGGCACAAGGCAGGATACAGTGTGGACAAGGTGCTAATCCATAGCACATACAATCACATACACATTCACACAATATGGACACTTTGGACATGCCAATCAACATACATGTCTTTGGACTGGGGGAGGAAACCAAACTGCAGTATAATGAGAACATGCAAACTGTACACACACACACACACAGGGCAGCGGCAGGAATCAAACCCCCAACCCTGGAAGTGTGAGGCGACAGCGCTAACCACTAACCACTAACCCACCGTGCACCACAAAATTGCATTATTTACTTATTTATTTATGCAACAGCAACATCAATAGACACAGAGCTCACTGCCTCACTGGAGCATCATATTTATTTAAACGTTTCCATGTAAAAGCATTTTGTATCTACTGTTTTTCACACTCAGGTATATTGTCATTTTGCGTGTCCTGGAAGGAAATTAATCAGCTGTACCTCTCTTTTCTCACATATTTAAAAACAAGTTTATCATTAAAAGATTTCTGTTAAAAACAATGAATACAACTCAAATGTAAATGTGTAAACAAAAAAAGTGCACAAAATCATGAAACCTTTTCATGATTATGGTGGAAAAATAAATTATTCTTACAACAATTAATACATTTCCATAATATCTAAGTTTTCTTGCCTATATTAAAACCAACACTCCAGCACATGATGGCTTTCTTAAACCCTTAAAGTGGTGACTGTTTACAGGTGCTAGAAAAATATGACTACTATATTCTAAAGAAGCATGGCTTGTGACTGAAGATTGACTTGACTAACATTTTTAACGACATGTTTGGTCATATGGGGCACAAAAGTTTAATTGGTTTAGGCCTTGTTTTCAAGGTTATACATTTTTAGCAAGGTAACAGGATTAACATATGATGGGGTTTTACAATTTACATTTACATTGATTCACTTAGCAGACGCTTTTATCCAAAGCGACTTACAAATGAGAAAAATGCAAGCAATTTGATCATTTTTTCGTTTTGGTTCTATTCAGAAATAGTTGTTGTTGTTTTTTTGTAGGATACATCCACATGTCACCAGTGTGGAATTCCTTTTATTTGTTAACAAAACAAAACAAAAACCCCAAACCTGTAAAGTTGAGGTTGTGGCTTCTTTGCAGTAAAATCGCTATTATTAATATTCTTATAATTATAGTTATATATTTAAATAATTAATAAACCTATATTGATAGAAAACCGGTATGTGTATTTGTTGTGGTTTTTTCTTCTTATTTTCTTCTTCTTCTTCTTCTTCTTCTTTTTATCTTTTCAAAATAACATTTTGGAATGTAAACAACAATACATTTATTTTATTAGGTAAATACCATATACATAAGAAGAAATGCGTCCTTAGTAAACCAATGTTTCTACATCTTATAAATGCCTTTACATGAATTATAGGCTACATAAAGCTTTTGGAACAAACTAAAAACAAAAATAACAGAAAAAAAAGGCACTGGAAATACGCAATGTTTTAAAATAGGTAATGTTTTAAGATATGTAATGTTTTAAGATATGTAATGTTTTAAAATAGGTAATGTTTTAAGAAATGTAATGTTTTAAAATAGGTAATGTTTTAAGATATGTAATGTTTTAAGATATGTAATGTTTTAAAATAGGTAATGTTTTAAGATATGTAATGTTTTAAAATAGGTAATGTTTTAAGATATGTAATGTTTTAAAATAGGTAATGTTTTAAGATATGTAATGTTTTAAAATAGGTAATGTTTTAAGATATGTAATGTTTTAAAATAGGTAATGTTTTAAGATATGTAATGTTTTAAAATAGGTAATGTTTTAAGATATGTAATGTTTTAAGATATGTAATGTTTTAAAATAGGTAATGTTTTAAGATATGTAATGTTTTAAAATAGGTAATGTTTTAAGATATGTAATGTTTTAAAATAGGTAATGTTTTAAGATATGTAATGTTTTAAGATATGTAATGTTTTAAAATAGGTAATGTTTTAAGATATGTAATGTTTTAAGATATGTAATGTTTTAAGATATGTAATGTTTTAAAATAGGTAATGTTTTAAGATATGTAATGTTTTAAAATAGGTAATGTTTTAAGATATGTAATGTTTTAAGATATGTAATGTTTTAAAATAGGTAATGTTTTAAGATATGTAATGTTTTAAGATATGTAATGTTTTAAAATAGGTAATGTTTTTAGATATGTAATGTTTTAAAATAGGTAATGTTTTTAGATATGTAATGTTTTAAAATAGGTAATGTTTTTATATATGTAATGTTTTAAGATATGTAATGTTTTAAAATAGGTAATGTTTTAAGATATGTAATGTTTTAAGATATGTAATGTTTTAAAATAGGTAATGTTTTAAGATATGTAATGTTTTAAGATATGTAATGTTTTAAGATATGTAATGTTTTAAAATAGGTAATGTTTTAAGATATGTAATGTTTTAAAATAGGTAATGTTTTTATATATGTAATGTTTTAAGATATGTAATGTTTTAAGATATGTAATGTTTGTCTCTCAGCATTCACGCTGTAATAATTTGACCATGCTCGACACCTCTTGTTCTTTTCGCGCTGCGTTAGAAACATTCACATCAATATAACTGATACTTTAAAAGTTGTATTGTTATTTTTAAGTCCTTTATACTCAATTTTCCTTCCATGTCCACATCCAGTTGTCCTGGACATATACTGATTTACTGTCTCTGGCTGGTTTTGAACGTTAATTATGTTAATAACGTTCTGTGGGCGGGACTTCCTGTTTACGACACCAGTTATGGGTTTTTTATTTATTTCTTTCTTTTAGAGCCAGACTGTAGGCTACACTGTTGCGAGGTAAGGCGCTCTCTGTGTGGTGTTCATGTTTTGTAATGTATTGGTGTGAAACGTTTACTTATTGATTTATTTCAGGAAGCATGACAGTTAGATTAAGACGCTGTTTGGTTCTGAAGGAAATGTGTGTCATGTCTCTTCAAGCCCCTGCTGCTGATTATACAGCGGTGCGTCGCACGCGAATGTAGCCTCCAAACGCCTCGGTGACACTTCATCCAGTGTGGGCTTGGGTAAATACTCCTCTAGCGATATTTCTGTTACCTGTGGACCTCGTTCCTATTTTAATTTTTTTTTTGTAGCATTAACATGCAAACGCGTTTGTAGAAGATATAATAATAGCAGCAGGTGCAGCAGCAGCAGGCGAATCTGCGAGACCCGAGCTGCATTGTATGATGTCATCGGTTTGTCCTGAAGCCGATTTTAATCCCCTCTGTTTATCAGCTGTGCTGTGTTCATTTACATGTGTGTTCGTGTACACATGTGTTCATGACATCTGCACATGTTTATATTTTATATGAGACTCAAGATAACCCTGAGAAATGACATTCATGCATGGTGACACCAGTGAGTGAACTCTTCTTGATAGATGAAACAATTGAAATATCAGTTCTCCTGGTGGTTACTTCTTACTTTAGGCTAAGCAATCTTGATTAATAATAATAATAATAATAATAATAATAAAAATAATAATAATAATAAAATCCTTTGTATTGGTTGTTTGGGTTATTGTATTATCTTGGGCCTGTCAAATGTATTTTGGAGCAACTGCTGAAAACAAATCCAATGACCGTGCCTAAGACGTGGAGTTAAACCAGATCGAGAATATTATTATAATAATATTAATCCAGGATGCACTGAAAACCCTCTCACTGACCATCCTCCAATAGCGTATCGTGCAGGGACTTTGCTTTCAGCCTTCTCAGTCCTTCTTTTGGAGAATGGTCACCACCAGTTAAAGCCCAGACGTCATTGTGACAAACCTGGAAGTGCCACCAGTTACAGATCCCCAACAATGGGGGACAGAAAGACACAGACGATCATGTATCCTGTCCATAATGAGAATTTAAATGCTGAGTTACAGACTGGTTTTACGTTATTTCTTTGTTGTTGTTGTGTGTAGGCATGGTGGTTTAGTGATTAGCATGTTTGTCGCGCACTTCCAGGGTTAGGGGTTTAAATTCCATCTCTGTCCCTTGTGTGTGGAGTTTGCATGTTCTCCCTGTGCTTTAGGGGTTTCCACCAGGTTCTCTGGTTTCCTTGCCCAGTCGAAAGAAGTGCGCTGTAGTCTGATTGGCATTTCTTAATGGTCCAGATTGTGCCTGCGATGTATTGGCACCCCGTCTAGGGTGTGAGTTCCCTGGTTCCCCTGTGACTCTGTGTAGGATAAGTGGTATAGACAAATGAATGGATCTATTTTTATCATTTGATTATTTGGTATTTTGTATAAATTGATTGTAAATGTTTGTGCAGTTTATGAGTGTGGAACAGTTGCTTCAGAGAAAAGTAGCACCAGGACAATACTCTCAGGGCTTGACAATGGCCTGAAACACGGAATCAGATTGTATTTAACATATTTTCCAATCTGATCCACTGATATATCCTGTGCCGTGAACGTGTGTGATACTGACTAACCCACAACCGATCTTGCTTTCAATATAGGACACACATTGTCCTAAAGCCAGCCACTGCTGTCTCTCTCGTGTCGTTCATAGTCGCCTCAGGGGCTCAGAAATATTCAGCTCTGTTACTGTGTGGAAGTTGGTATCGAATCAGTATCACGTATAAGAGCTCTGATATTAGTATCCTTTTGAAAATGGAAAAAAGTACATCGGGTCTTGCCAAGAGAAAAGTCATTAGTTGTGCATTATGAATTATTTTCTTTTTATAGCTTCTATCTGGCATCACAGTGCAACATGAACGTGATGATAATGAGGAAGATGTACTTGCTGAGCTGCTTTCTAGCCTTGCTGCTCCCACCTCTCTCACACCAAGAGGAGCATCACAAGCTGCTGCTAGTGTCGTTTGATGGTTTCCGCTGGGACTACGTGAACAGGGTTCCCACACCCAACTTCCGTGCCCTGATGGATGAGGGGGTGCAGGTGGAGCGAGTGGAGAACACCTACATCACCAAGACCTTTCCTAACCACTACTCTTTAGTGACAGGTTTGCATGCAGAGAGTCATGGCATTGTAGCAAATGAAATGTATGACCCAGTTCTGAATCGCTCCTTCTCCATGGAGGGGCCGGAAGTATACAATTCTCGATGGTGGGAGGAGGCTGTTCCGCTGTGGGTAACCAATCAGATGGCTGGTCGGAGGAGTGGGGCTGCCATGTGGCCTGGATCAGATGTGTCAATTGGTGGAATATATCCGACCCGTTACATGCCATACAATGCCTCCATGCCCTTCGAAGTTCGTGTCGAGAAGCTGATCAGCTGGTTCATGGGAACAGAGTCGATTAATTTTGGGGTGCTGTATTGGGAAGAGCCTGACGAGAGCGGCCACAACCTGGGGCCAGAGAGCCCACTTATGGACGTGGTCATTGAGGACATTGACGTCAAACTGGGCTTTCTCCGGGACGAGCTCAGGAGAGCTGGGCTTTATGACAAAATCAATCTCATTGTCACAAGTGACCATGGCATGACACAGCTGTCACGTGACAAAGTCATAGAGCTGGACACCTACGTGAGTCGAGAGCTCTACACATGGATAGACAAGAGCCCGGTGGTGGGCATTCTGCCTAAAGAAGGTAAGTTTGTTTGTAAAAAATGATGTTTTAAACAGTATTCTTTTCTTAAAACAAAGTTACACATTCGTCTGGGAGTTTTATAATTAGGGGGAGGGGGGGGACATGCTAGCTTCTGATTGGAGTGATTGTTTTTTGTCCCTCTTTTTTCAGGTAAATTTGATGAGGTGTATAATTTGTTGGAGAATGCAAATCCTAACATGGTCGTGTACAAGAGAGAAGACATTCCTGATCATTTCCACTACAAACACAACGTAAGAATAATGCCGATTATTATCGAGGTCAAAGAAGGCTGGACAATCGTACAGAACAAAACTGGATCATTTATGTGTGAGTATAAATGGGATTAATACGCCACTGTTATGTGCTGAATCATTTTTTGAAACGAGTAATTTGAACTGCGTTACTGAAGCAGTTAGAAGCTTAAAAAGCAACCTATGCTTTTTACAATCGGATCAGAACTGATTATGTGTGCCGATTTTCGTTATTCACAGTGGGCAACCATGGCTACGATAACCATCTACCCAGCATGCATCCTGTGTTTGTTGCACGTGGCCCATCGTTCCGCACTGGTTACACTAAGGCCTCGATGCGCTCAGTGGACCTCTATCCTCTCATGTGTAGCGTTCTGGGCATTCGAGCACTGCCCAATAATGGCTCCCTGATGAGTGTCCGGGATCTGCTGGTGGAGACGTTCACACCTAGACCAGTACCTCCGCCCGTACCCAAGGAGCCCTCGTATGCCTGGGCTGTGCGCATGGTGCTGGGCAGCGGCCTCGTCCTGGGATTCCTCATTATATTTGTGAAGCAGTTGACACAGAGGCAAATGCCCCATTTGCCTCTAACCAACAGAGAGATTTCACAGCCCTTACTTAAGGATGAATTACACCTTTAATGAAAAATCTCATTATTACTTTTATTTAGACGAGGTGAAGTTTGTTGTAACACTAAGGTCTCTAGTGGAAGGCTCTTGGAAGCATGTAGCATTCCTCCACTCTCTAGTGCTTCAGAGCCAGTTTTTACCATTTGATAGTTTCCAAATATTTTAATTGAAACCCCAGACAAGATTGCATTAATTCGTGTTCCGGTGAAAGAGGGGAGGACTACCCAAGCAAATCCATTCCAGTGGTGTCATGCCACGGTTTAAACAACTGTAGAGCAATACAGCAAGAAAAGCTACAAAAATGTAAATGTGAAGCTACAGGTATACAGTCTGAACAATCAAAGTCCTCCACTGGCAAACCTGAGCATTTTTTATTTCTGAATTCCTGTGGCTTGTATACTCAAGAAAGAGGTTTTAAAATCTTTTTTTTTTTTCAATTTAAAATAAAACGAGACATTTTTCTTATTTAAAAAAAAAGTGTTGAGTTATGTAGTTCTTGAATGTTTAACAAGTGATGGTTCTCTTTATGGAAAGGTCATTGGCAATTTTTCGTTTCATTCATTGGGATTTATTTTTAATCTAGTAAAGTGCAATGGCTACATGCGTTTAAAATGTTTCATTTGCAATGCTGGCATAATGTTTTGTGTGTGTGTGTGTGTGTTATTTTACATAAAGTAGGTAGTTATTCTGCCTCCGTGTTGCACTAAGATTACTGCAAGATAACCAGGACTTGTAGAAAGTATATAGGAATGGAATGGCTTTAGGTTGGTTGCATTTTGCACAATATTTTCCCATGCTTTTAAATATTTTTAACAGATATGTGCCAAAATACTTTACTAATACGTGAAACTGTTAGTTATATAAATTAGTGGTATTGATTTTCTAATTTTAGATTCAGACTTTTACACAAGACCCCAACTGGGAAGAACCACTGTGATTGATCTTTTACAGGTGCACAAAAATTAAAAAAGAAATAATAAAAAAAAAATAAACAAAAAGATGGTGTTTAATACACTCTTTGATGTGGTTATTGCTGATATATTTAGTTGGTAGATATGTTGCTTGTAAAAAAAAATGTTATGCTTTTATTCTGTGGCTAAAACTGAAAGGAAAAAAAAAAGTTAATAACTATGATGTTTGCCCTTCTTATGTGAAATTATTTGTGTTTAAAGTATTACCCAAGTTATTATTTAATTGTTGTCTTACATGATCTGGATTTTAATTAAAGACTGGTACAAGATACACACTTTTTGTCCGTCTGTTTTGTTGAGTTGTACCGATATACAAAGCAAATGAGGATCTAGATAACGTCCAGACATCTGCAGTGCCACGTAGAACTGGTTAGTGTTTTCCTGCCGATACCTCATTCAGCACTTCATGCAGGAAACAGAAGTTTTCAGTATCACTTTGTCCAGCTGCAGGTTTCACCAATCACTTTACTCACAGCAACAGGTTAACAGAAGCACAGCGGAGAACGCTCACTGGCAAACATTCTTTAATAGTCTCAAAAATACAACTGGGGGCAGAGGCATGACATGATTGCCCTATAAACCGAAGAGTATCATGCATATAAATACAATGGCAACAAATTCAAATATAGTGATTAAAATAAGGCTTTCTAGCACAGCACTGACGAAGGCCTACAGCTGAAGAGCAGGTTTAACAAGGAGCAGCATTGCAAATGATCAAGAGGCAGCTATGTTACTTCGTTAGATTTTTAAATGGCGTCAATATCAATATCATCCTCCTCTTTATCAGCCTTTTCTGGCTTTGTGGGTTCCATCTTCAGCTCACGTGCAGAGGAGGAATACACCACCTGGCAAGGAGGAGGAAAACATCGGAGCGTGAACAAACCAGTACACACACAAAAAAAACAATTCCGAGATTATAGAGGTTTGAAACATTATATTCATAACACTTAAATTACCTCCACATTATCTTCATCTTCCTCTACCTCCTCCTCCTCCTCCTCACTGCCCTCACTCTCCTCTTCTGCCTCCTTCAGCCATTTCACAAATGGCTGAGCCTTGGCATGGATCTCCTTAGCGAGTTCTTTAGACACATACTTTTTGGAGACCTGGAACATACAGCTTCATGAAGATAAAACTGAAACTAAATTTTGTAACAGTGTATTCTAGTTTCAAATCAGCGACACCATTCTGGCACCGACGCGCATCTTCACCCCTACCTTCTCGGCCCACGCGAGTATGACGTCTTCTTCCAGCAGGTCGGCGTCATACAGGTCTTTGAGAATGATGGGGACGCGAGGCAACAGCTGACTCTGATGAAGCTTCACCAGACACTCGATGCCACCCAGGAGGTACTTCTGAGTCTTTTTATCATTGTGGCAAAACTAATATAAAAAGAAAGCTGCATAAGCTACAGAAAAGACCTACACTACATCACCTTCCACAGCTGTTTAGACACCTTGCAGTAAACAAGTCAGATTTGCAAAGACGTTTTGCAGCAGGAACAGTTGCTTTGAATGAAATGGATTGGATACAAAAACCGAAGGCTACAGAGGGACTCACTCGAAGGAAGTGGCGCTTGTATTTCTTAATCTGCTCGCGGATGTTCTCGTCGAAGAGCAGCTCACTCAGGATCAGCGGGCCCATGGCCCTCACTTCAAGCCGCTCCGCTTCAGCCAGGATTTCCTTATCAGCAGAGTCGATCAGTCCATGCTCTTTCTTTAGCTGTAAGGAGGGAGCAAAGCAAGTGGCAAAACAGCTCATCAAACTTAATCACGAATACACTGAAAACTCGGCACAAAATTGTTACGCAGTATAACCTAGGACAAAAGTGAAATTGTGGGCAAGGCAAACCTCAGTAATAAAGCCTACCTTCACAAAATTGTAGAACAGGTTGACCCTTTCCTCCAGGCTTTTCTCCAGATCTTCACTCAGCGTGAGGCCTTTGGCATGCTCACTGATCTCCTCCATTCGGCGACGCTGTGCCTCCTCGGTGGTCTCTTCAGCCCAATCTTCGTCATCATCATCTCCGTCCTACCGACAACAGCAGTTACATACCAGACACAGTATACAAAACATCAAGTAGGTTGATTCATGCTTTAAAACCTTTTTTTTTTAATGTCTTACTTTTATTCCATGTTCCAAATCACCTTAATAGAATAATTGAAACGGTGATCAGGACAGTAGAAGACTGCACTCACCACAGCATCAGGGGCGTCAATGTCCTTCCGGTTTCCAGCCTCACCACTGCTTGAGCCATTCTCCTTGTCTTTTTTGCGGTTCTTCTTCTCCTTTTCCTTCTTGACAGATCCACTTTCATTCTCTGTTCCAGGACGGGGAGAGAAGGAAAAAAATAAAAATAAAATAAATTTTTTTTTAAAAAGGATTTTTTTTTAAACCTCTGTAAACAATATGAAACCACTCAAATGTGGTTCTACAGCAAACTGATGCGAAATCTTACAAAGCCACAAAAAAATAGTTTGCCCCAGGTGTGTAACACAATGCCATTATCGTGATCTGCATTTGTTTGAAGGGATAGTGCGTGTGTGCTACCATTTTGAAAAGTTACTGGGAGTCGTCTTGAAACGAGCCACATTTAAAATCAAGAGTGCACAAGCTATTTTAGTATTTTCACTTTCTTGTAACACTACACTAGTATAGGGGTTCAGCAGGAAAACCCCATGAACCTCCACTATAACAGCAATAAGTGACTGAGGTAAAGAACAGTAATCAAGTACACAAATATATGCTGAAACACGGCAGTAAAGAACGAGAAGAAACCAAACCAAAACAAAAACAACGTGTCAAGAAATCCAGGTTCAACCTTCCCATGAGACTGGCAAATCAGTGCAAAAACATTACTTCTATTGATGGTCAAGTCTTATGGTCAAAGAAAATTACTAATGATCATCTGGGGTTGTTTGCACAAAAGTTTGGAAACGCCTGCTTGATTATCAGCCGTAATAGTAAAAGTAGTATTCACTACACTTGTCTGAACTTACCAGGTGGATTTTTGAGAATGAAGGTACAGAGTTTGTGTCTGGTGTCCAGCATGCCCCTGTATCCGCAGGCCTTGCAGGAGTTTCCGATGGTCTGCTTTTTGGCGTTAATGTGCTGAAGATCGACATAAAGATAGAGGGAGCAGAGTTGAACATTTTAACCACAGTAGTCTCTACAGTACCCTATGCCATTAAAAAAACCATCATAGAAACAAAAGATATGAGAGGATTAAAAACAGTGACTTGAGCATAGAGAGCTTAGCTAATGTGGCTCATTATGTTCAGGATTCTCAAAGCGCTGTTGATGTTAAGCCAGAGGGGTCTGCAATTTTATTTCTTCAATAACAGGACATTGCAGTGAAGTTAAAACAACTACCATCAATGGCTCAAAAATAAGGGTTTAACATTCATAAGTCAGAAGGAGATCAAGTTAACAGGTTTAACCTAAAATGAAAATAAATAAAAGTTTGAGTGTTAACAAAACGAAAGTATCCAATCATCACTATGAACATTATTTGTAGTGTTAGACTGGACACTATTTAATCTTTTGTGGTCAAAATCGCTCTCTCTCGTCTGAAAACATTTCCAGAGTTCATCCATCCGTTTTCTGTAAATTTCCTACACAGGGTCATGAGGGAGCCTGGAGCCTATCCCAGTGGACTCGGGTGGGGGGTTGGACGACCCGCTTGCATGCACAGGGTAGAGACGAGAATTGAACTCCTGAATCTTGTCCCCTTAATTTTTAGCACATCCTACACAGTTGCAATGCACATTCAACACCCTTATCCAAAATACAGCACAGACTGTGCCAGTGCTGGAGGCAATATACACCTACTGCAGTCTAAGCAGAAAACCATTTAGCTGAGACTATGCAGGAGTCAGACTGCTGTACTGCAAAATTAGCAAGGCCAGACTCCACCACCCCTGAATACACACATACACAAACATGCCTGGCACTGCTTTTCAAACTAAATAGAGCTTCTGCACAGACACTAAGGTCAGATATGTTATCTCTGTAGCAATGATTTCTACACTCAGTCACATCAACTCAATTAATGTTCCTAGAGACACTTTTACTAACTTGTACCCATGGCCACAAAAGCTCCCGACAAGTTAGGAGTCACATCAGCTCTTACAACAACAATTTCACTCAGGCACACTGGGAAATAAAACCCTTTGTAGTCACATGATGGGAGCAAGCTTGCAGAAATCTGCATACTCTGCAACATATGCCAATTGGCAGAACACGGGTACATGCACACAAAGGACACCAGGTTCACCCATATAAATGAAACGGTCAAACATTTGAGAAAGAGAAAAGGGCGGGGGGGAGGGGAGTATTTCTTAAATAACTCAAAGGTCAACAAGGACCTTTATATAAAAGGGAAGTATTGCCTACATCTACAGCCATTACGGCTACACGAGTGCACTTTGACGATACTTACCAAATCAGTCTCAGGATTGTCGCACTCTGGACACAGCACAAACTTGCGAATGAATCCATCCAGCATGTCTTGCAGTTTGTTTGCCTCGTGAGACCCGTTGACAATGTAACGGTCGTTCTTTGCATCAAACTGGGTTTGGGCTCCCAACTCGCAGCCGAAGAACTTGGTTGGATCTAAAGACAGCATCGATAAATGCAAGTGCTTGCTTTCTTCCTTCTCAAGACTCAACGAAACTTTCTAAAAATGCCACTCATTTACATAACTCCTTCTTTAAACAGTACTCACAAGTCGGAGGCCTGTTCAGTGCCTTGGCAACATCAACCATGTTGACTATAACAGTCTTGATACCATTTCCCTTGCCCTCCACCTAACAGAAAACACATGTAGGAAAACAAATACAATATTTTCCAAAAACACATGATGAGAGTTCAGATTTATTTATTTATTTACATTAACTCATACCTTAGCAATCAAACGAGGCATCTTGTACCGGTAAAACTGGTCCGTGACACTACGGTTGACGTTGACAGACATCCTGGCTTATTATAGGGTTTATCAGCGAGATGACAAGATCTTGAGTTGGCAATTTTTCGTATTCTCTGTCCAGAAAGGAAAGGATGACATAAACGACTGCAAGAAGACTCTGTCTCTGACATGAAAATGGTTTGGCCAGTGAGGCTCCAAGGGGCAAGCTCGTAGACTAAGTTCCCCCCACGCAGGTTTCAACAGCTGTCCAACAGCTCTGTAAAACAAGAGAGAAATGGGGAAGCAGAGTAAGAGAGGCAGATCAGGAACCTCAACATTTACCAGCATTAAGCTATGGATTTTGGGTTTTACATACATTAAAACACACACATCAATGCATTGGCCTAACCAGTTCCATGGCTGTTCTTTACTCACGGCAAAGTAGGTCATATGTAAGAGCACTTTAATACTTTGGTGAAAAACAGCGCTCAACAGTGATGGCTGATCATGATGAATGTGACGGCTGGTAACTTCTAATTATCAGTAACAAGTCATTACTATAATAAAAACCATCTAGGTTCAACTTTGGAGCACTAGGGCTGTGTCTGAAACGGTGTACTGTGACAGCATCTACTGATTGACCGTTGATGCAGTACATACTGATCAGTATGTGTGTGCAGTATGAATACAATTCAGACATGCCATATCTGCCACATTGGCTTTGTCAACCTACCTACGACTTAAAGAACCAATACCTTGTTTTCTGCCATTTTTGATTTGGACACCTCTTCCACGCCAGTCGCATTGCCTTATGGGATAGCGCAGTGTCCAGCGGTTCCATACTGCAGAATCTTGGCAGAAGGAGTAGGACATCCGGGTATTTCTTCCCTATGGTTTTATGAATACTGAATTCGGATATACTAGTCCTTTGGCATACTGCTTTTCACTTGCTATCTAGACTGGGTAGTTTGGCTATTTGGACACAGCCTAGGCCTCATTGCACAAACATGGATATAAAACTATCATGGACCAGACACCCTCACTGAAAAACAAACTAGCAGCACTTTGATTGGACACATTCAGTTTATTTATTCCACGTTCTGACTTCAAAGGAAAAGCAAGCAGCCAGGTTCGTGTTTGTAACACCTACGCCTTTGTTGCTTAAGACGTCGTTGTTATGAACGCGTCTCTGATGTGGGCTTAAATAAATTAGTCCCAAAGGATACAGTGGCATTTCACTTGCCACTGTAGTCACAACAATCTGTCTAGACAGAAATCATTCTTATAATGTTTGGTTGTTTTAACGTAAAACAAAAGCACCAAATTAAAGAAAATAACAATAAACCTATTTTAGTTATTGAAATCCAGGCAGGGCTTATATCTTCTAATCTATTTATACAAGCTGGCCACCATGATGGATTTGTAACGTTTGGAAAAGAGAGTTTAGGACGAGTACACAAGACCTGACAATTCCGACCAGTGACCAGATTAACTTAACCAGACCAGTGTGGTTCCCACCCAAATCTAGTTATCTACTGGGAACAGTTGTGCCAGTGGCTCACGACCGGTACGTGACCACGTGATGATCACACGGAAGTTTAATATCGATCAGAAAGGAAATATCGCGAGATTATACGTAATAAAACGCAGAGGCAGGGTGAACTCTGCGTGAGACCACATGTTGCTCTGATATATATATATATTTTTTATATATATATTTTTTATAAATAAAAAAAGACACGTATACTCAAACACACAAAGCTACAGCCGTGTTGGGTGGATGGGAATTAAATATTTATATGGAATCATTTTTAACTCTCCGTTATTCAGTCCAAAGTCGAAGTGCGCGCTGGAAAAAGGGAAGGCGCCATTTTGAATCGACTCCGTTTCGAGGGTAGAGAGCGGTCGCGCGACGGGAACAAGAACACGTTTGCGCAAAAAAAAAAAAACCCAAAAATAAATAAACAAATCAACTCGTAAACTAGTATACCTTTCCCATCCGCAGCTCCTGACGTCCGAATAGTCTGCGTTTCCGTAAAGCAAAGACATAAACACCGCTGGTCTGCCGGAGATGAGTGAAGTGTTTGGATGAGCAGTAGTACTGTATGCAGCACTGCGTTATACGGAACAGCGGTGAGGAACCTGGAGCAATCCCGGAGCAATGCAGGGTGATGAAGCCCGAAAAGAAACTCTGAGACGCCCTGAAAACCGGCGATCTGAAATAAAAACGTTTAAAATGATTTATTTAACGTGACAATCCAATATACACGGTAGCACTCACAGACAGGCTAGTCCAAGCGAACATATGGCAGGATGTCTTAGCGTACTCGCGCACTGCTATTAACTAGCTTACTGCTTCTTGCTCCGGCGAGCTGTATGTTTAAATATACATTATATATTCTGCTGTGATAAGTTTGAGTTCAGTTTGAAGCTATTTCCCCCACCCACGCGACCTTGTTTCGACAGAAATCGCCATCATTGCACCTACCTCTGTACAACGCGTCTCCCGAATCCGTTTCTATAGCAGCGTGCTTCCGAATGTTAAGTTGGTTATTTAGCCCCGCCCCGATCACTCGGGTCTGAACACCATTGCTCCATTCTCCTGTCAGTCATTTGATGTCCTTTACCAGTGACGTCATTTTTAACTAGGACGTCATCGACAAAATCGTAACCCTAACGAACAGTTATGCGTTTGTTTTGTCATTGTATTTACTCAAGATTATTTTTGGAAGGTTTTTTAAAAAGGTATATTAATAGAATCGTGTGTGGTTTACGTGCATTTTTATTTTCAAAAAGGACATTTTGGGATGTAAACAATACACCGGGCGGTTATTTGTTTTTATTAAGTAAATACCACACACACACACACACACACAAAGAAATGAGGTCTTTGTATAGAAATTCCTTATTCTTATTCCATATTCTTATTCCTTTTTCCTATCCCAGGAAGCAGAATTTCTATATTTAATAAATGACTGAATTATACATAAACCTTTTGGAACAAACTATAAACAAACAAAACAAACAAACAAACAAGACCACTGAAAACATGGAAAACATTTTTAAATAAGTGAGTTTTGTATAAGAAATGTTGTCTAGCAGCATTCATGTTGTAAAAAATGCGGTTATGTTCAATACCTCTTGTTCTTTTGGAACTGTTTTTTTTTTTAAACCTAACCTTACTGTGCTTTCAAATAATTCAACAAATATGCATATACACTTTTAGACAAATTGAATTATGATACTTTTACTAAAGTTAAAATTGGCTTAAGAACATTGAAAACGTTCTCATATTGAAGTTGAATAAGAAAGTCATCCTATTTGGCTGTACTGTATATTGGAGAATAAATAAAGTCTACAGTAAATATGATGATTAAATCCTCGCCAGACTCTTTAAACATTAATCAAGCTTTTCTGAAAGCATAGGCTACAGTTCTTTTTACATGAGTCTAAATTTGATGTCCATGAAAATATTGAAATCTAAATATGCCAAAAATTATGCTAGGAATGAAGGAAAATACCAGGTATTTAATTGTTTTGACCTACAGTACATTGTAATGGACCCTTGCATATCTAGTGTAATTAAAATTCGTATATTCTTTGTGTCCTGGTTTCAATTATTAATTTTTATTACTATTCAATATCTTTTTTAAACATATTCTTATATATAATTCTTATTATTTATTACATTATGTAGGACCATTCGTTGTGATCTATATGTACAGAACTCTGAATTGGAGAAATTCCTTAACAGGAAGCAGGATGCTTCAATCTCAATGTAATTCTACATGAGTTTAGTTTTAATGCACATAATACCCTGAGGTTAAGATTTCATTGCAAGGCAGCATGAGCGAGCAATTGCAATTGTACAACCTTTTGCACAATGTAGATAAATAACTCAAATTTTATATGGTTTCTTTTAATAACGATTGCATTAGCTTCTGAAAAGGGACATTTTCGGATCATGTTTCTCTTTTAGCTCACATTCCACTTTTGTAATGACCTAAATACCCAGCTAACCGGTGCAGAGGATAGTACACAGAGTGAAAGCTCTAGACGTGTTTTCATCCTCTTGCCAAACAAAAGCTTCTGCACAGAACCACAAAGTACAATGACACAAGAATGCTATGAACAAACAGGCAGCATGGACTCTCAGGATTACCTGCGGAATCAGAGTGGCTGAAAAGGCTTACTATTGACTGAGCCAGTGGGTAGCACAATGGACAATAGCCCACTAGTGAAAGGCCATACATGTTAGGTCTAAACCAGGGTGGCAAAACTCTTCTGCTGAAGGGCAGAAGTCATATAGAGAGAGAACTGTATGACTAAATACACTGAACACAACCCATGGAGATCTTTAATGAAGTAATCAGGTGGCTTAAATGAGGATCTTCAGGGGAACTTACAGCCCTGTGCTAGACCTTTAGTGCAGTTTAAATGAAGTAGGTCAGTGTGGACATTATGAATTATAAGGTCTTTCTGCATAACTGACATAAGAGGAAAAGATGTCATTTGTGATGTTATATTGCTATCAAAAACAATAATCAAAAAAATGAAGATGGTTACTGGTTTTGTTACTACTTCCCTACATTCTTAGGGGAAACTGAAGAGATGCTATTATAAGAGCAAGCCAAAGGCCCAATGATAATGAAGAGCTCAGGTCCACTACAAGTATGGGCCAAGACTAGAGAATAATATCATATATATATATATATATATATACATACATACAGTACTGTGCAAAGGTTTTAGGCAAAGAAAAGCTGTAGGGCAAGGATGACTTCAAAATAATTAAATTAAATGTTTCTACAAAAATACAGTAAAGTGCAGTAATAAATAAAGCAGTCAATATTTGGTGTGACAAAAAACTAGTAGTCTCTAGTACAATTTGTGCAGTTGTATTAGGAAATGTACTGACTTGATAATGTGGAAGTCATAAAATCTATAACAATTTGGACAAAAAAATTCGGGTGCTTAAAACTTTCCACAGTACTATATATACTTAACTGAGAGCTTAGGAGCTCATGAGTTGGTTAGAGAAGCGATAGAAAATACCAGGCTGTACCCAAGAGCCTTTTACCAGCTGAAAATTGAGCACCAGCTAATAGCAAGGTTGACTGAGCACTGAGTGTGTGGAGAGCTCTCCTTAAATAGACTCAGGCGCAGGTGGTGCTGATTGCCACTGAGTATAAGCAAGATGGCACTCTCTGGTTTTCTCTGGTGGCCCATTAGCCAGATCAAGTCAAAACTCCACATCTGGATGAGAATGTATATGGTCATGTTTACAAGACATTTATTACAGTAAATTTGTGGGCTGCATATTGGCATATCATGTAGCATGTAGAATTGCTGTGTCATAGCTCCATGGTCTCTGGTTCAATCCTGAACTAGACTTCATTTCTGTATGGAGTTTTACATGTTCTCCCCTTGTGCATGTGATTTTCCCCCAGGTTCTCTGGTTTCTCACCTCCCCAAGACAAGATAGTAGCTGAATTAGCTACTTTAAGTGATCCCTAGCTGTAAATCTTCGTTTATGGTGCCCTGTGATGAAATGGATGGACACAGTATTCCCAGAGTGTGATTCACCATTACCCTGACCAGGATAAAGCAGTTTTTGAAAAGAAATATATTTCATATTTGCAAGGACTGTTATGTAAATTATGAGCGGCATGTGAGAATGAGATAAAATATAAATTGTTAGAACAGAATAAATCTGTGTAACTGTCTGTGAGACAGTTTTTTAGAAAGCACAAATGTCTAGATTTTGTTTATGACACTTTACAAGAAAGGTCTGATTTCCAAAGGAATGTGTGACCACCCTGAATATAGTTTGGGTCACAAAAATATTAATTATTATTTGTATATATTTAATTTTGTATATATACAGTATCTCACAAAAGTGAGAACACCCCTCACATTTTTGTAAATATTTGATGATATCTTTTCATGTGACAACACTGAAGAAATGACACTTTGCTACAATGTAAAGTAGTGAGTGTACAGCTTGTTTAACAGTGTAAATCCCTGCTCTCGCTGAATTAAAGGGCCAGTACACTGTTGAAAGATTTAAATGAAGATGAGTTGACAAAAAGGTATACAATTGCACAGAAAATATATATTTGTAGAGTAGTGTATTTCATATCCAGTTAATGTTAATGAATAAAAAGAGTTTATATGATATATTACCAGTTTGATGAAGTAGAAATTCTTTTGTTTGTGGTGAGTGACTATAAGACAAACAAGAGGATTTCTGTAATTCAGTCAATTAATTCTGTCAATATGAATTAATAACATTTCAATAAGTTAAGAAATCTTACTTTAATCTTCAAAATTTAGTTAATGTGTTAATGATAATTTGAGTAATGTGTTTTCTGTTTATGAGACCAGTTACTGTGAAACAATTTGTTGAAATTGAGAGAATTAAGTTTTCATTTGCATTTTTTTCATTTACATTCTCGCGGTCTCCCACTCCCGCCCTCTCACACTCTCGCGGTCTCCCACTCCCGCTCTCTCACACTCTCGCGGTCTCCCACTCCTGCCCTCTCACACTCTCGCAGTCTCCCATTCCCACCCTCTCACACTTCACCCACTCCCGCCCTCTCACACTCTCGCGGTCTCCCACTCCCGCCCTCTCACACTCTCTCTCGGTCTCCCACTCCCGCCCTCTCACACTCTCGCGGTCTCTCACTCCTGCCCTCTCACACTCTTGCGGTCTCCCGCTCCTGCCCTCTCACACTCTCACACTCTCCCCTCTCCGCCCTCTCACACTCTGGCGGTCTCCCACCTAATCACTCTCTCCCTCTCATGCCCTCTCACAATCTCGCGGTCTCCCACCCTCTCACACTCACCCTCTCACGCCCTCTCACACTTGCCCTCTCCCGCCCTCTCACACTCTCGCGGTCTCCCGCTCAAGCCATTTCACACTCTCGCGGTCTCCCACTCCCACCCTCTCACACTCTCGCGGTCTCCCACTCCCACCCTCTCACACTCTCGCAGTCTCCCACTCCCGCCCTCTCACACTCTCGCAGCCTCCCACTCCCGCCCTCTCACACTCTCGCAGCCTCCCACTCCCACCCTCTCACACTCTCGCGGTCTCCCACTCCCACCCTCTCACACTTCTCCTCTCACGCCCTCTCACACTCTCGCGGTTTCCCACTCCCGCCCTCTCACACTTCTCCTCTCACGCCCTCTCACACTCTTGCGGTCTCCCGCTACTGCCCTCTCACACTCTCGCAGTCTCCCGCTTCTACCCTCTCCCGCCCTCTCACACACTAGCGGTCTCTTGCTCCTGCCCTCTCACACTCTCGCGGTCTCCCACCCTCTCACACTCTCCCTCTCACGCCCTCTCACACTCTCGCGGTCTCCCACCCTCTCACATTCTCCCTCTCAAGCCGTCTCACACTCTCGCGGTCTCCCACCCTCTTACACTCTCCCACTCCCACCCTCTCACACACTCACGGTCTCCCACTCCCACCCTCTCACACTCTCGCGGTCTCCCACTCCCACCCTCTCACACTCTCGCAGTCTCCCACTCCCGCCCTTCTCACACCTCGCGGTCTCCCATCCCACCCACACAAATAACCTTCACCCCACCCCCTCACACCACCACCTCCCACACACCCCCCCACACACACCCTCCCCCCCCTACCCTTACAACATCCACACTCTCCCCCTCTCCCCTTCAACTCTCCTCATACCCCCTATCACCAACACTCTAACTCCAACCACTCTAAAACATTATATTATCTTATAACTTTACACTCTCATGGTTCTTTCCCACCCTCTCACACCTCTCCCTCTTTCCCCACCCCTCACGCCCTCTCACACTCGCCCTCTCCCGCCCTCTCACACTCCCGCGGTCTCCCGTTCCCACCATTTCACACTCGCGCGGTCTCCTGCTCCTGCCCTCTCACACTTGCCCTCTCACACTCTCATGGTCTCCCGCTCTTGCCGTCTCCCTCTCGTCTGGTCTACATCTCCCTTGCCCTCTCACAGTCATGTCTGTCACAAACTGAGTGTTACAAATATAAATTTTAGACTAAAACTTAACAAAATTTTTGTAGAAAATTATATAAGATTGAAAAAAGCCATTACACACAAACACAAGAATATATATTATTCATTTAGGACTGCAGTTTAGTACAGTGTTTTTGCATCCATAAAAATAATGCACAATTATTAGTTTATATAGTAGTATTTATTCATTATTTTTATGGATGCACAAAAAGCACTGAATTAAACTACAGTTCCAAATTAATAATAAAAACTCACTTTCACTGCACCTCTTTCTGTTACTCACTGCCTTTAGATATATTGTTTTACTTGTGTTTATTTGTGATCATAGTGTTTTAATTAGACATTACAGATCTTACTCGCGCTCTCACTGTTTATCACCACAATTACACTGCTCGTGAGGAGCAACGCAGCCTCATTACTAATAGATCACTTCTGTTATAATAAACAACAGAATGTACACTGCAAGCACGCAAATACAGCATATAATGACAATAAACTTTAAATTAAACTAAACCTTTTAAGCAGCTTACACCAGTTTCCCCCACTCCTTGCACACAGTGGAGCATTTTGGATATAAACATCAGTTTGTGCTCGTGCTTGTGTGTAAATGCTACACAAACTCCACTTTGTAAAGCTCGATCTTCTCTGCAGTGTTTAATATAAAATGCTCCAACACACTTTCTTCCTTAGTCACTTGACGAATATGCCTCCGTCTGATGACAGATTTGAGGCTTACTAGAAGTAGACATTTTTGAGAATTTTTAGAAAAAACTGCTCGTGTTCCACTTGAGACGATATTATCTTTCTAAAATTCATACACTAGATGGTAGAGTCAGCAGTGCATAGTATAACAGTATAGTACCTTATTTGGGACACAACTTTACTATCTACTCTCCAAATCGTGTTTTTCGGAACGGAAGTAATGAAATGAGTAAAAGTGTCCCATGCCACTCACGGAGCAACTAATCGATAATGAGATTCGTTGACAACGATTTCCATAATCGATTATTAGCAATTTTATCGATTAGTTGTTTCAGCTCTAAATATATTATTCAAGTTTAATTAACATCTTTATTTTCTCTCTTTTTCATGTTCCTGATTCTCCCAAGATCATCTGCATGCAAAAGAACATACAATGTAAAAATCCTACCAAAAAAAAAGATGCCATATCAGCAGACGTGTGTAGTGCAGCAGGTGGTGTCATTCAGAACAAGTCTGGCACTATCAAGATGCGACTCAAGATGCGCAAGATGCGACTAACCACATGAAATGTTTAAATATGCATACCAATTTGTTTCCAAGAAAGTTTGAAAACCCTGTCTGCTTGTCACAGGTGCTGAATAATATTTGTCACGGTTTCCCCTTGTGGCAACGTGCTCTACTGCGCAAATACGAAAGCACGTGCTTTTCCCGAGTGACAGCTGGACGCGTTGTTGTTTTCGTTTCTGTCATGTCTCCTCCCTGTTCTGTCATTGGTTGTGCTGTCACGTGTGTCAGTATTGCGCTCAGCTGCTAGCGGTTAGGAGGCTGATCATACCGGCATATATACTGCGCGCCTCCCGGCTCACGGCGCGGTTTATTAGATTAGTATATTATAGATTTAAACTTAGATTTCACGTTTCATGTTCGAGTTAGTCACGCTGGGTTATCAGCTCCCAGGTCTGCTCCCAGGTCCACGTCCAGGTCCACGTCCAGGTTCACGTCCATGTTCACGTCCATGTTCACGTCCATGTTCATGTTTGTTTATGTTTATCGACCCTGTTTTCTTTGACCACGACTTTGATCTCTGCTTTGCCCTGTGTATGCCTGCTTGCCGTTCGCCTGACCTTCGCCTGTTTGTGGATTACGTTCTGGATCACGTTCTGGATTTGTCTGCCTCTCTCTCTTTAATAAACCTTCCGTTCTGAACTACGATTGCATCCGTCCTTTATCCGCTACTTCACGATTCGTGACAAAATAAACCGCCTTCTACATGGATGTAGCACGAGAACGGAGAGGACGCGGAACCCGGAAGTCCATGCCAAGTATCCCCGCCTTGGATTGTATGCAGTTTTTGCAAAGGACTTTCAAGGACATGCCTGATAACGGCTTTTTCGGTTATCCAGACTACTTTGTGATGGACTGTCAAGTTTACTTCTCCAGCCTGTGTGACCCGAAACCAACAGAAAAACTGTGTATTCGGTTCATGATGTCCCGATTTTTTGGCCCAGCGCGCACGTGGGCACAGCGAGTAGCAGCCACGAGACCCCAGGTACTGGAGGACAGTAGGCAGTTCTCAGAACTGTTTTTACAGGAGTTTGGAGAACCAGGGCAGAGTTACAACTTGGATAAGTTGCTAAAGGGAGTTAATGTGGCGACTAGTGTTGACCTCCCATTCCATGTGCATTATGAGCAGGTTAGGCACCAAGTTGAGATGAGCACACCCCGACCTGCTAAACAAAGTCACGTTCAGGTCCAGGTCCCAAGTCCAAGCTCCAGTCCAAGCTCCAGTCCAAGCTCCAGCCAAAGCTCCAACCACAGCTCCAACTATAGTTCCAGCTAAGTCCCAAGCTCATGTCCAAGCTAAGTTCCAAGCTCATGTCCAAGTTCCAGCCAAAGTTCAAGTCCAAGTTCCAGCCAAGCCTCCAACCACAGCTTCAGCCACCGTTCAAGTCCAAGTTCCAGGTAAAGCTCAAGTCCCTGACACCCAAGTCCAAGTCTCTGGTCCAAGCCAAGTCCCAAATCCCAGGTCTCAAGTCCAAGTTCAAGCCACGTCACCAGTCCAAGCCAAGTCTCAAGTTCATGTCCAAGCTGCGTCGCAAGTTCATGTCCAAGCGAAGTTGCAAGCTCATGTCCAAATTACATCTCAACTCCAAGTTCCAGCTAAAGCTCAAGTCCCTGCAGTCCACGTCCCATCTCATGTCCCGGACATCCAAGTCGAGTCTCAAGTGCAAGCCGCGTCTCGAGTGCATGACTTCTCGTCCAAGCCTGCGGATCTAGTCCTGCTCACACCAGAGTCTAATAAGACAAGCCCTGCCGAGGAAGCTGTCCTGCTGCCTGGCACAGCCGAGGAAGCTGTCCTGCTGTCTGGCCCTGCCGAGGAACCTGTCCTGCTGTCTGGCCCTGCCGAGGAACCTGTCCTGCTGTCTGGCCCTGCCGAGGAAGCTGTCCTGCTGCCTGGCCCTGCCGAGGAAGCTGTCCTGCTGCCTGGCACAGCCGAGGAAGCTGTCCTGCTGCCTGGCACAGCCGAGGAAGCTGTCCTGCTGCCTGGCACAGCCGAGGAAACTGTCCTGCTGCCTGGCACAGCCCAGGAAGATATCCTGTAGTCCTGTCCAGCTGAGGATGATGCCCAGTAGTCCTGAGTAGCTGAGGTTGTCGCACAGCCTTCATATTCAGATGAGGTTGTCGTTCAGTTTCCACGTCCAGCTGAGGTCATCGCTCAGCCTCACTGCTCAGCTAAGGTCGTCGTTCAGTCTCCATGTCCAGCTGAGGACGTTGCTCTGCTCTCAAGCTTCGTCGAGGACGTCGCTCTGTTTCCCTGCTCCGCCAAGGACGTCGCTCTGCTCTCCTGTTTGGCCGAGGACATCGCTCTGCTCTCCTGTTCGGCCGAGGACGTCGCTCTGCTCTCAAGCTTTGTCGAGGACATCGCTCTGCTCTCCTGTTCAGCCAAGGACGTCGCTCTGCACTCAAGCTTCGTCGAGGACATTGCTCCGTTTCCCCGCTCTGCCACAAACATCGTGCAGCTTCCTGGCTCTGCATGGGACATTCAGCCCAGGGGCACGGGGCCGCCAAAGAACTGTTATGACTCATGGCACTCCTGGAGGAGTGCCTTTGGGGGTATTCTGTCACGGTTTCCCCTTGTGGCAACGTGCTCTAGTGCGCAAATACGAGAGAGCGCGTGCTTTTCCCGAGTGACAGCTGGACATGTGTGTTTGTTGTTGTTTACATTTCTGTCATGTCTCCTCCCTGTTCTGTCATTGGTTGTGCTGTCACGTGTATCGTTATTGCGCTCAGCTGCTAGCGGTTAGGAGGCTGATCATACCGGCATATATACCGCGCGCCCTCCCAGCTCTCGGCGCGGTTTATTAGATTAGAATAGTATAGATTTAAACTTAGATTTCACGTTTCATGTTAGAGTTAGTCATGCTGGGTTATCCGCTCCCACGTTCATGTTTGTTTGTTTATCGACCCTGTTTTCTTTGACCACGACTTTGATCTCTGCTTTGCCCTGTGTATGCCTGTTTGCCGTTCGCCTGACCTTCGCCTGTTTGTGGATTACGTTCTGGATCACACTCTGGATTTGTCTGCCTCTCTCTCTTTAATAAACCTTCCGTTCTGAACTGCGATTGCATCCGTCCTTTATCCGCTACGTCACGATTCGTGACAATATTGGAGAACGTTGTGAGAATTTATTACACCATTTATATCACATTAGTGAACATAGTTGTACAGATAATTCACAATACGTCTGTTTCTTTCTGACGTTTGTATAATTACCATGTGAGGACAGTGTGTGTGTGTGTGTGTGTGTGTGTGTGTGCACGTACAGACCATTCACATCCTGCCTCATTAATCCTGTCTGAGCCCCCTCATGGGGTTTTTTTTTTTTTTTTAGTGAAGGAACTGGACAACCTGTTGATTGAATACACTGTAACACCTCTACATGTACATGCATACACACACACACCACAAAACCTTCATCTTTCCAGAAATATCACCACAGCACATTCATTTAAATTAAATACAATGATGCTAGCCAGACTAATAAAATATATAATCACAGTTTGACTAGCAGAGTTAAAATGATGTCACTTCCTGATTAACGGATTAGTTGAGCTATATCAACAGACACAAACAGTCATAAACACTGCATTTCCAGCTAAATCAGCCTGGACTTTTAGCCATTAACTCCAGCCAGATAAACATTCAGCCATTTACTACAACAAGCAGCAAACATTGAATAAAAGGAATCCAAAGCAACAAAGTCGTGAAGTTAAAAGGCTACAGTGATTGATGCCTCCTCCTCTCACCCTCTCTCACTCTGTTTCTGCAGAGTGGAATATTTACACAAAACTGAGACTTTCACTTGGCACTGAACATGTTGCTTAGTTACTTATAAAGAATTTCACACATGGCAAAAAGTCACATGAAGACTGGAAGGAAAGAGTGGCAAGAGTGTACCGGGTAACGTTTTATTGTGGTGGCTCGGGAAAAAAAAACTGGGACTCGGAAAAGCCTGAGACCAATTTAAAGCAATAAAAGAAAATCGGAAAAGAAAATCGTAGATTGTTAATAATGAAGTCAAGATGGACGTAGCAAAAATAAATTCCAAGAAACAGCTTTTTTCATTATATTTCTGACAGGCCAGCTGGTGCAACATCAATCCTACACAATGTCAAGGTTATGATGAGAGTTGAGCAATGTCTAGGATTTATTTATTTATTTGTATGTATGTATGTATGTATGTATGTGTGTATGTATATTTATATTTTTATTCAGAGTTATGAATACTGCATTTTGTTCATGGTTTTGAATACTATGTTTAAATAAAGACAACACAGAGGGCCACTTGAATAACACCTAACTCTTGTCTCTCTCACGCTTATTTAATACTAAAGGGAGTACTATAAATGCACTGGAAGAAAGAAACCATAAACATTTCTGGTGTTTAACTTTTAAAAAAATGCAGTGCATAGTGAATAATAAAAAAAAGAATGTCACAGCCTATTTGAGTATTGTTGCTGACCAGATGCGTCCCTTCATGGCCTCAATTTACCATCTTCTAATGGCTACTTCCAGCATGATAATGCACCATGTCACCACGACAATGAGTTCAGTGTTCTTCAGTGGCCTTCCCAGTCACCAGATCTTAATCCAGTAGAACACCCTTGGGATGTGGTGGATCTGGAGATTCACAGCATGAAAGTGCACCTGAGGCCCTACCCTGTATTAGTATAGTGTTCCTAATAAAGTGCTCAAACAGGGTTAAAATTTGTACTGCAGCTAGCCACTAGAGTGCTCAAGAGACATTTTGTTTCACTTTTGACTCCCTGTTATGATGCCCATCTGTATATAAACTCATAGAGTAAAATACATGTACAAGAATCTGTTTTAGGCTGCTTGTCGAGTCTCTGTAAAAGAAGCTGTAAGGCATGCTGTGTTTGAAAGTTAATCAACACCTTCTGACCAATTAGATCTGAGAATTCAATAGTGGTATAATTGGTATAAAATAGCCATAATATACAAAGAACAAACCCAACATTGATTACATGGGACTTTTATCTTTTGACTTTTGACTTTTAGCGCTTTTATCCAAAGCAGTTTACACTGTGTCTCATTCACACACACACACACACACCAGTGGTAGCAGAGCTGCCATGCAAGGCGCTAGCTTGCCATTGGGAGCAACTTGGGGTTCAGTGTCTTGCTCTAGGACACTTCGGGATGTGGAGTTACCCGGGCCGGGAATCAAACCGCCAACCCTACGATTAGTGGACATCCCGCTCTACCACCTGCGCCACAGCCACCCCTCTGTACATGTACAAGTACATGTACAAGAATGAAACAAGTCTTAACATGTGTTTCTTGAACTTGCTCTACATTGTTATATTGAACCAAACAACTAAGTTTTAACAGGTCATCTTTAAAGAATGATTTTTCTGTAGACCTCAAATAGAATATTAGATGTTCTCCTCAAACCCTATCTTAATAAGCACTTGTGAGTCCTACACAATTACATACCATTGTATTTTGCTCAAATCTTTTAAGTGAACCCCCCCCGCACACACACACACGATTTAACAAACAACTGTGCATTATGTGTATTAATAGTCCATCATTCTACTAATTTCAGAAAAATTGAATGTTGATCACATATTTGAAATGGTTTAGACCAAGAAAGAGCTTCGAAACATTGAGGTACAAATATAGAGAAGTTTGTTATAAACAGGATGTGGTTCAGTGTGTTGTGACTTAGTTTCATTTTTTGAACTAAAGAAAAGATTTGAGGCTTGAATATTTTCACACTAAGGTATCTAAGACCCTCCCATCATGTGAAAACAACAGTGTGTAAATACTCGTATACCTTGATCCAGATTTTCTTCTGATAATCATGGCCTCGATTTACCATCTTCTAATGGCTACTTCCAGCATGATAATGCACCATGTCACCACGACAATGAGTTCAGTGTTCTTCAGTGGCCTTCCCAGTCACCAGATCTTAATCCAGTAGAACACCCTTGGGATGTGGTGGATCTGGAGATTCACAGCATGAAAGTGCACCTGAGGCCCTACCCTGTATTAGTATAGTGTTCCTAATAAAGTGCTCAAACAGGGTTAAAATTTGTACTGCAGCTAGCCACTAGAGTGCTCAAGAGACATTTTGTTTCACTTTTGACTCCCTGTTATGATGCCCATCTGTATATAAACTCATAGAGTAAAATACATGTACAAGAATCTGTTTTAGGCTGCTTGTCGAGTCTCTGTAAAAGAAGCTGTAAGGCATGCTGTGTTTGAAAGTTAATCAACACCTTCTGACCAATTAGATCTGAGAATTCAATAGTGGTATAATTGGTATAAAATAGCCATAATATACAAAGAACAAACCCAACATTGATTACATGGGACTTGCAAAATGGTCTTATTTGTATAGCGCTGTTAACAATGGACATTCTCACAAAGCAGCTTTACGGAAATATCGAAATTCAGGATATAAATTTTATATTTATAAATGTATCCTTAATAAGCAAGCCAGAGGCGATGGTCGCAAGGAAAAAATCCCTGAGACGATATGAAGAATAAACCTTGAGAACTGCTCACTTCAGTTCAGCAGACACTTGTGAATAGCCAAACCATTTAGCTCCCAATAATATTATTGTACTTAAAACAAAGTTTTAAGTCCATTTCGATATTTACATCCTCAATACATTACATTATTTACAATAACAAGCAGCAGTGCCCTCTTGCTGCCTCAGTCACACAGATAAGAACACAGAGTCACACAGATAAGAATGAAACAAGTCTTAACATGTGTTCCTTGAACTTGCTCTACATTGTTATATTGAACCAAACAACTAAGTTTTAAAGAATGATTTTTCTGCAGACCTCAAATAGAATATTAGATGTTCTCTTCAAACCCTATCTTAATAAGCACTTGTGAGTCCTACACAATTACATACCATTGTATTTTGCTCAAATCTTTTAAGCCCCCCCCACCCCCCACCCCCCGCACACACACACACACACACACGATTTAACAAACAACTGTGCATTATGTGTATTAATAGTCCATCATTCTACTAATTTCAGAAAAATTGAATGTTGATCACATATTTGAAATGGTTTAGACCAAGAAAGAGCTTCGAAACATTGAGGTACAAATATAAAGAAGTTTCTTATAAACAGGATGTGGTTCAGTGTGTTGTGACTTAGTTTCATTCTTTGAACAAAAGAAAAGATGAGGGTTGAATGTTTTCACACTAAGGTATCTAAGACCCTCCCATCATGTGAAAACAAACAGTGTGACAGTGCAACGGTGTGAAAACAAATACCTTGATCCAGATTTTCTTCTGATAATCATGGGCTCAGAATTCATATTTCTGTTGGCTATCTTTGCATTTATCAATCCTGCTGATTTTCATCCAGTGATTCGTCCAAGCAATGGGCTTCGTGATTGCTACAAAAACCTTAGTGCCCCAGCACTCGAGGTTCTCCCTGGTGGAGGCTGGGACAACCTGCGCAACATAGATATGGGTAGAGTGATGAACCTAAGCTATTCACTATGCCAGACCACTGAAGATGGCGTCTATCTCATTCCAGATGAAACATTTGTCATACCGCAGAAGATGAGCTCAATGGAGATGAACTCTGAGATGATTATGTCATGGCTTCAGCAGAAAAGTTCCACTTCAGAATCGATTAATGCTGATGCTTCTTTTGACCCAGTGGTGAATGGCAAGTTTTCTGCTGAGAACAGACGCATGAAAACCCATCAAGTGAAGGACAAGTCAGTTACAGCTCGGGTGCAGGTAAGGACCAACTCACTCTGATTTTTAGTGCACAACAGTAGCATTTAGCCAACACTAATGTATACAGTATGATGGAAAATAAGAAATAATTATTTTTTAATATAGGAAAACTATTCTTTTTAAAGAATCATTACTGCTTTCCAGAGAATGCCTTACCTTTTTGTTTTTTAACTAAAACAATGCAGGAAAATGTTGTAATCAATTTACAATAACATTATTTAATCACATTATATAAAACCCCTACTTATTAAGCCATTAAACAAATGCAAATGGGCAACAAGGCATGGATTTACAGTTAAAGTGATTGTATAAAAAAAAATAAGACATTTTTATATTATAAAAACATAAATATATAAACAGAATTAAATAGCAGGGTTTGGGAAACCAACATAAAAAGAACATCTATTAAAAAAAACAATATTTGAAATAATTTTGGAAGTATCACTTGTTCAAAATGTATCAAAATGAAGTATCAAAATGTAAAAATCATGTAAATGCAGTACATACACAATATATCTTATTATGTATTATGAAATTATGATTAGGCTGTCATGAGATGCATTTTAAATAAATACTGTATCCTTTTAAAACAGTGTTATAAAAATAAATTGAAAATAGGGCAATTTCAGAAATATTGGGACATTTTTTACATTGCCTAAATGTCTAAGCTTTCTTGCCACTTATAAATAAAATACTCAACACATTATATATTGATGAACTCCTCAAGGTGACTATATACATATAAAAGAAACTGTTTTTATCAAATGCTAAAGAAGTATGGTTTACCTTTCTGTGAAGACTCAATGCTATATTGTTATTGTCATTTGGAAATTTGGGAAATGTTTAAAATATTCATCTGTAGCACCATAAAAATTCTGTTAAAATAACAATAAAAACTGGCTGATGTTTCTGCCAGAACTTTACTGTAAAAAAAAATGTAGTAAAATATATTATATTATGATAAAATATCTCCCTGCCTGTATATTTTAGGGTAAAAGACTGTTTATTTATAGTAATTTTCTAAACAAAAAATGAATATAAGTCCATAAATTCAGATTTTTTCTGTAAAATTAACAGCCAAAGTGCATTGCTTTTCCACTAAATATACAGTATTGCAGTACATCAAGCAATCAAAAATATCAAAACAGTATTAGTTTTTGCTTATCTAAACATGATGATTTTCAAAAAGAACAACAATGTTATAGAAAAACTGTTTTACTAATGACATTTTTCTGTTGTCAAATAATGCTTGGCAACTTCAGTTAAAAAATAATCTAGCAGCCCTGGAAGTGCGGTTGCAGAAAAATAAAAGCTTGTGTAGGTTGCCCTCTGAGCCCCCACCCCCCCCCCCCCCCCTCACACAAAAACAAAAATCATAATTAATAATTTTTTTTTTTTTTTTTATTAAAAAAAAAAAAAAAAGATGTTTTGGTCCCCCCCCCTTTTTTTAACCAAAAAAAAAAAAAAAAAAAAAAAAAAACCACCACCCCCCACACTAATATTGTTATTATTTATTAATTATATATGAAATAAATTTTATAATTTTTTTTTTTTTTTTTTATTTTTATTTTTTATATATAAATCACAAAATTCTTTTCATTTCAATCATATCAAAACCCATACATTATACAATTTAAAAAAGGTAAATAAATTAATACAAACTAATCATATTTCTTTTTCATAATTATTTTATTTAAAGAGTTTAGGGTAAAAGTTTTTAAATGATAATTTTTTTAAACTTTATATAATTTTTAATTAAATTTAATATCTTCCAAACGCCCTCCCCACACCAACATCCACAACTTCAACAATATTAAAAAATAAAAATTATATTTTTTTATTATTATTTTTCTTATTTTTTTATTTTTTTTTTTATATCTCTATAAAGTATAAAAAGTATGTAACCAAAAAAATATCTCCCACAACAGAGGTTGAAAGTTTTAAATTTTTTTTTTTTTTATATTCTAATATATCTAAATTTCTAACTTTTACATTATTCTTCCTAAATTCTTTTTTTTTAACATATTTTATATACCCTCTCTTTTAAAAAAAAAACAACTATCTTAATTTTTTAAACTTCCCCCAACCTT
The DNA here is from genome assembly GCA_012411365.1 of Ameiurus melas. Taxonomy (NCBI): domain Eukaryota; kingdom Metazoa; phylum Chordata; class Actinopteri; order Siluriformes; family Ictaluridae; genus Ameiurus; species Ameiurus melas. The sequence continues at coordinate 3,696,182 of CM022779.1, forward strand.
ATATAAACCAAAAACCCCCAAAAGTGGGTTACCCACCTTTGGCAACACAGAGACGTAACAATATGGAAAAGTACCTCATACCCATAGTTAAATATGGTGGTGGCTCAGGTTTTGGGTCTGTTTTTCTGTAAGAGGACCTGAACATTTTCCCAGGATACATGGCATCATGGACTATCAAATATCAACAGATATTAAATGAAAACCTGATAGCTTTTGCCAGAAAGCTTAAAAGTGGCCGTGGTTGGATCATCCAGTAGGACAATAATCCAAAACATACAGCAAAATCAACACAAACATGGTTTACTGACCACAAAATCAAGGTCCTGCCATGGCCATCCCAGTCCCCTGATTTGAAACCCATAGAAAACGTGTGCGGTGAACTGAAGAGGAGAGTTCACCAGCTTGAACCTCGAAATTTGAAGGATCTGGAGAGATTCTGTAAGGAGGAATGGTCTCAGATCTCTTTCCATGTATTCTTTAATCTCATCAGGCATTATAGGAGAAGACTCAGGGCTGTTATCTTGGCAAAGTTAGGTAGCACAAAGTATTGACGAAAACGGTGCCAAGATATTTTTTTTTATAAACATGTGTTGTGTTTGCTATTGTTTGATATCCATGAGAGAAGAGTATTTTTGTGATTTTTTAAACTAAAGATAAAAAGTTTCAACAATGAAGACAGTTTTTCACAGCATTCTTTGCTCATAGTTACCAAGGGTGCCAATATTAGTGGAAGGCAGTGTATTCTTTTCCCCACATTTTTGTTTGTTTCAACTTAATGTAGGAAATGATCAAATTTGTATCTAACCTTCTTGTTTTTGCTTTCCTCAGGTGCGTAACCATCTGTACACAGTAAAGGTTTATCCTGATTTCACTTTGGATGCTCGTTTTGCCCGACAGGCAGAGGAAATTGCAGATGCTATTGAAAACAACCAAACTCGCCAGGCTGCCTATCTGTCAGAAAAGATGGTGCTTGATTATGGTACACATGTCATCACAAGTGTGGATGCTGGTGCTATTTTGATGGAGGAGGACTATTTAAAATTATCTTATATTACTGAAACACAGTCCTCTCAGTCCATTGTTACAGCATTGGCTGGTTTAAACTTTTTTAACAAAGCTAAATTTGATATTGGCAGTAAGGAATCACAAGAAACATCTGAAACTAGGACCTACCAGAGTAGTATTACACACTCCATAACATTGAGTCATGGTGGAGCTTTGTTTTATCCTGGTATCACTCTACAAAAATGGCAGGAGAGCACTTTAAACAATCTTATTGCTATTGACCGTAGTGGACTACCACTAAATTTTTTTCTCAACCCATCAACATTTCCAGACCTCCCACTTCCAACAGTAAATAAGTTAGCTCTGTCTGTGCATAAGGCCATAGATCGTTACTACAAAATTAACACCTATCCAGGGTGTGTTGATCCAGACTCCAAAAATTTCAACTTCCAAGCCAATGTGGATGATGCATCCTGTGAAGGACTAAGCACCAATCTTAGCTTTGGTGGCATATACCAAACATGTTCTCCGCTGACTTCAGACGCAGGTGCAATCTGTCAGGAACTTACAGTGAAAAATCCAGCCACTGGCTTGTATTCCTGCCAAGATCCATACACTACTAGACTATTGCGCACTGAAGTGCAGGAAAGACCTTATAATAGTTATGAGTGTAAGACAGAATGTTCAACAGTCCTGTTTTTTTTTGAAAGTTGTGAAAATGTATGTCAAAATGTGCATCGTGTTCGACAAGCACAGGTTGACACTTATTGGTGTTCCACTAATGACAGAGTTCCAGAATTCTCAGGATATCTCTTTGGTGGTCTATTTGGCCCTTCTTTACTAAACCCATTAACCAAATTAAGATCATGTCCGCCAAATTTCTTTGCCTTGAAATTTCTATCCAGCGGCATTATGATCTGTCTAAGCAATGACTATGAGGCAGCAACAAAATTCTCTGTACCCTTTGGAGGTTTCTTTAGCTGCCAGTCCACCAATCTGCTTGCGTGGAGTCAATCGCGCTGCCCACCACAGTTCAGCCAACATCTCGTTGCCATAAGCGATGGATGCCAGGTACTCTATTGCGTTCAGTCAGGTATTTTCACTGGTGGTGAGTTACCCCCCATCCATCTACCACCCTTCACAAGACCGCCAGTGATCAGTATGATTGCCACAAACACTGTGTTTGTGATGACTGAAGGAAACCAGGCCTGGGTAAGAATCAAAGGCACCAAGATGTGGAAGGTGGCCAAGCCTGAGGACATTGCAGAAATCTCCAAAACATTTCAGGACCCTTCTACCCAGTCACAGAAAAAAATGGTTGGCATAGCCTTTGGAGCTGTAGCCTTGATTGCTTTTGTGGTGGCAGTAGCAGTGTTAGTGTTGAGGAAGAAGATTCTTGTAAGAGGTAGAGGCTATGAGGAGATTCGTAGTGAAGGACAGAGTGAGACTACTGTAGAATGTCAGACAGAGCAACAATCTGAGAGTCTGACTGACAATCTCTTGGCATAGTGTTTCGGTCCCTGTGTTATTATATTATAAATATTATAACATTTATTGTGCATCTCCCAATACGGTTCATGCATGTATGATGTCAGTAAACTAGTTTAATCTATACTTTACTAGCAGACACATACACCTGAACGATTCTGCACGCAGCCTTAAACGTATGTTTTTGCATGTATTATGACACTAGGGGCACTACTTTAAAGCCAACTGGTTGTCTAGAATATGATATATTGTAGGTTATACTTTCATGACACACTGTGAACAGTAATCCTTGCAAATGATCTTTAAAAAAAAAATACAGAGTAACCAAGTAAAAAATAATAATATCTATATAAAATTTACCCCTCACGTGAGTTTTTAGTCTTTGATTTGATTTTGAACAGAACTGTTGTGTCTTCTGTAGGAATGAATTGAAATGACTGGCCCCCGGTTTTTTATTAATTTTTTTAAACACGTACCCAGTTCCTCCTTTTTTTCTTTCATCTTTGTATGTACTCTCTTTAAAGGAAATGGTGCATAAGAATACCAGGAGACTCTTAATGTGCTTTTTATGACTTTTGTAAAGACCCCTTAGCTATACTTTGTTATTTGCTTGGTGCCACTGATTATTGTCAATTTATGCTTGTACTTTTGTCATTTAAAATTGTAATTTGTGCTCTATGATAATTAAAAGAAACAAATAAATGAACAAAAAGCTTAATGTAATAATCTGATCTAGCTTAGGCTGGAGTCATGTGGTACAGTTTCTTTTAACTGTAGGCTTGCTTTTAGCCACTAATTTAGGTTTAACCTACTCTTTCAGATTGCATTTGCTTCACATGGATGTTTTACACAAAATAAAGCAAAACGAGTGTAAAGTGAAGTTTCAAAGTATTTTTTTTCAACTGCCAGCTTCAATTGTTGTCATTACAAATACTTCATCCTTGTCTCCTCCCTGCCCATAATCTTAAACTATATTTCATATATTTTAACTATATATACCATGTCAATCAGAAATTCAGGTATGTTTGAAGCTTCTTCAAAATCAAGGTGCCCAAGGTTTTGGGGAGGGTCTTCATACTCATAAGAATACTGCGTGCCCACATTACTACAATACCCATGAGTCTTAACACCTTCCAAACAATGATAAAAGCATGAATTGGTCCTTATACAATAAAGTTGTATATAAAAACCTACATAAAGGCTATATAAAACTACAGTAGTTTCTAACTTAACTCATAAAGCCTGCTTCTCCAACCAAATGGCTTTGCCTGGAAGCCCATCGCCAAGGCACAAGTTTGTGTCTTGTGAGAAAGGCCCTTTATGTTATCAATGGATATTTTTAACATGAAAAGTTTTAAGAGCACATATTTTACTATGTAATACCCATGGTTCACTAACAGTTCATATAGCCATATTAGCGCCAAATAAGTTCAGATGTCAACACAACCATGTTGATTTTGCAATGATACAGTTTCATTTTCTATATACAGAATGAATGTGCCAAAGTGAATGTGATATAAACATATAATCCTATCTATGAACCAAAATACAACGTGTGCCAACATACATTATATGGCCAAAAGTGTGTCCACACCTGACCTTTATATTCATGGGTAGGCCACAAAGGGTTTTATGTGTTTCTTTGTATGCATTAGCATTAAGATTTCACTTCACTAGAATTAAGAGGCCTTATCCAAACCTGTTCCTGCATGACAATGCCCCTGTGCACAAAAACAAGCTTAATGAAGAAATAGTTTGCCAAGGTTGGTGTGGAGAACGTGAGTGGCATGCATAGAGCCCTAATCACAGTCCCACTGAACACCTTTGAGATGAACTGAAAGGCCGAATGCACCCCAGACCTCTTCACTCGACATCAGTGCCTGACATCACGAATGCTCTTGTGGCTAAATAAATACAAATCCTCACAGCCACACTCCAAAATGTAGAGAAAAGCCTTCCCAGAAGAGTAGAGGTTATAAGAGAAAATGAGAACTAAATCTGGAATGGGATGTTCAAGAAGCATATATGCAGGTAATGGTCAGGTGTCCACAAACATATAGTGTAGAAGCAAACTGGGAGAGTACCAAATGAATCTACTGTGTAACTGCTCTTAAAAAAAATGCAGAGTGTAGTTATCTAATTTAATATGCGCTAGAGGAGAGCATAGCATATAAATAGAATATTACATTACGTGACCTAAACTAACCCTAACAGGATTTATTGATCAGATCTCTATCATTTGTACTTCTGTTGAATATAAACTATAACACTGACATCATTTTTGCATATATTTAATGTTATATTAGAAGTGGAAATGGAAAGTATACATTTTTACAGGAAAGTTCAAAATGTTAAACCCATTATTATTATTATTATTATTATTATTATTATTATTATTATTATTATTATTATCATCCATCCAACTTCTATACCACCATCTATACCGCTTCTAATCACCACCATCATCATCATCATCTGTTATACACTCACTGAACACTTTATTAGGAACACCTATAACCTACTCATTCATGCAAATATCTAATCAGCCAATCGTGTGGCAGCAGTGCAATGCATAAAATCATGCAGGTATGGACCAGCAGCTTCGGGTAATGTTCACATCAACCATCAGAATGGGAGAAACGTTATCTCAGTAATTTTGACCGTGGTATGATTGTTGTGGTATGAGGCTGGTTTGAGTATTTTTTAGAACTGCTGATCTTCTGGTATGTTCACACACAATAGTGTCTAGAGTTTACTCAGAATGGTGCAATAAAGAAAAAAAATCCTGCTCTCATCCAGTGAGAGGCAGTATTGTGGAGAAAAATGTCTAGTTGACTAGAGAAATCAACAGAAAATACCAGACTACACAGTAAGATCTCTAGTGTTGAATTAACACCCAGAGTGTCATCTGAGTCCATTGGACTTATGTAAACACTGTAGGGTGTAAATTCAACACTCTGGGTGTTAAATCAACACGATTTTGCTGTGTATTTTGAGCTGACAGAAATGCTACAGTAACTCAGTAAACACTCTGTACAATTGTGGAGCAGAAAAGCATCTCAGAACGCACATGTTGAACCTTAAGGTGGATTAGTCACAACAGCAGAAGACCACGTCGGGTTCCACTTCTTTCAGCCAAGAACAGAAAGCTGAGACTGCAATTTATCTATCTTCTAATGGTTACTTCCAGCATGCTAATGCACCATGTCACAAAGCAAAAGTCATTTCAAATTGGTTTCATGAACATGACAACGAGTTCAGTGTTCTTCAGTGGCCTTCCCAGTCCCAGCCATCATAATCGAATAGAAGACCTTTGGGATTTTGTAGAACCGGAGATTTACACCTGAAATGTGTACCTGAAAAATCTGCAGGAATTGCATGATGCAATCATGTCAAAATGGACCAGAATCTCAAAGGAATGTTTCCAACATCTTGTGGAATCCATGTCATGAAGAATTGATTCTGTTTTATGAGCAAAGGGAGGCTGTATTACTATAGTGTTCCTAATAAAGTGTCAGTTAGTAGTTCATTGCAAGGATTTCATGTACCATTTTGTTACTCAAGGGGAACATAAACTCCAATGTCACGTGCCATTAATGAAGCAGATGTTTCCTTAACAAAGGGGTCAGGTTAAGCTCGTAGTGTTAGCTATTTTTATGCCTCTCGTTGGTAGAGCGGGTTGGCCACTAATCGTAGTTTTGGCGGTTCGATTCCCGGGTCGGGTGACTCCACATGCCGAAGTGTCCTTGGGCAAGACACTGAACCCCAAGTTGCTCCCGATGGCAAGTTAGCGCCTTGCATGGCAGCTCTGCTACCATTGGTGTGTGAGTGTATGGGTGAATGAGACACAGCTTTGGATAAAAGCACTATATAAGTGCACATTTACCATTTACTGTTTGTGGAACCTGCATGCATCTTCTCTGGTCTTTCATGTATTTTATATGTACTGGTGTTTATGACTGTGAGCGTCATACGGATTTGTCTATGCATGAATGCCATGTCTTAAAACAAGTATTAACAGTCATTACACAGGTTCAACAAGTTGGTTATTTTATGTCATATATAATCTAATCTAATCTAATCTAATCTAATATAAATATAATATAATATAATATAACAATCATACACACTATATTTCCAGTTTGAAATAGTAATGAGAGATGATGGAGATGCGAGATGCACCTTAAACTGACTACTAAAACCACTGCTAAGTAAATACACTTAGCTCACACTTATTTATACATATGTTCACACCCACATTTTATATTTTCTTTCCCTATCTAGTGAAAAAAAACCCACCTGATCAGTGAGTTATGCAAGACTGTGTCATGAAAGGGGATGTTGAGATGGATGCAAGTGCAGTCAAAGAGTTTTATTAGAGAGGCAGGCAGACAAATCCAGATTGTGACTCAATAGGAAAAGGAATGGGTAATCCAAAAGCTGTTGCACAAAGTAAGTTGAATAAACTCAGGGTTGCAGAGTAGGTTGACAAAACCAAACAAATTTAACCTGGGTTAATAGATTTCATGACATTGAGAAAGTTGATAACCAATCAACCCAGGTTTTTAAACCTGAATCAATGTTTACTCATTGTGCACCTGCACATAAAAGCTAGATGTTTGCAGCAAACAGCCAAGAGTGTTCAACGTGGAAAAAAAACAGGTGTGTCTACTATTCGGATGAAGAGCAAGAACTTGTTATGTGGAAACATAAGGAATTTAAAGCTACACTAACTGCAAAAAGCTCAGAGTTCCACAGGATTCTCAAGAAATGGTGAATCCATCACCACAAACACTAAAGCGTTAACATCAGATTTATATCACTTTCCTCACAGAAAACCCTGTCAGATAACCACCCCTCCCAGAATCCACAAGTGCGCTTCACCCAAAGTGCCTTTAAATATTTCCCCCCGGCAATCCAGCCCCTCAGGTTAAAATGTCCAAATAAAACCCAAGGTCCCAAAGCAGGTATTGTCTGACATGTTCACTCTTCTCAGCAGCATATATGGGGCATCTTGGCAGTTAGAAGATGGTGGGTCAGAAAAAGGCTCACTGAGGTCTATCGGACAAAACAAGGCTTGGGAGGCCGCACTGTCAGCCTCAGGCATGAGCAGGTCATGGGAGTGGGCCTTGGGCTGAAGCTCTGCATGGGGAGGCTGCCCTGTGGGTCTCAGGCCCTGCTGGAGACTTCTGCTGGAGACTTCGCTCCCACTTTGTCGCCAGCCTTCCTCTCCTCATAATTGGTGGTGAACCAGGTCAGGCCAGCCCTCCCCAAAAAATGCCTAAGTCAAAGTTAAAGTAATACCAAAGCTTTAACCAGAAAACAGAACAAAGTCAAGAACCACAGTAGCAAACATGGGAATCACAGGTTCAGTAAAGATTTACCACAAACAAGGAAACATGAGGGGTATAAATACACAAACTACTCAAGGGGTGACTGTGATCAAATGAGAGCAATCACACATTCTGGAGATAACCAATGACAATACAGGGGAGGAGACACATGCCGAAGTGTCCTTGGGCAAGATACTGAACCCCAAGTTGCTCTCAATGGCAGGCTTGCATGGTAGCTCTGCTGTCATTGGTGTGAGAAACAGTGCAACGTGCTTTGTAGAACCGCTAAGGTTAAAACACCCTATAAATGCAGACCATTTACCTTTTACATGAATGAAAACAAAAAGACACGTGGCAAAATTCACAAAGACATGGCAACATGGAAGCTTAAGCATGCTTGGCAATTCTGCATGCAGCGTGAGAGGGAAATCCCTGACAACTGTAAGACATATCACATGTCTGATGACTCAGACAGTACACTAAGTTATTCCCCAAAACCAAGGGAAATGGGGAAATGTAAACTATAACGTCAACTGTTCATTGTCCATTATGATTTATAGTAATATTATGTGGCTTGTCTGAAACTAATAAAGATATTAGCACACATTTCACATTGTATTAGATACAAATAACAATTTGCTTTCTGAATAAACACAATGTTCTGCTTATTACAGTATTTTCAGTCATATAGTTTGAAATACTATCCATGTTTTTCTTGAAATCTAATATCAGACTTAATTACTGATCTTATGCAAAATGTATAAACAGAGTATAAATGTATGCTTATATTGTTAAAGACAAAAAAGCAATATAACAAAACCTGTGATTGCTAAGCGGAAACTCAATTAAGGTTATCTTAACCAACCTATATTTTCTAATCATCTCCTGTACCTATTTTTTATTTTTATTTCTCTGTGTGTGTGTGTGTGTGTGTGTGTGTGTGTGTGTGTGTGTGTGTGTGTGTGTGTGTGTGTGTGTGTGAGGAACATAACATAACAGTGCATGCTGTTACAGAAAAGAATTAATGTTGTGGAACATTCATGAAATAAGTTAGCTCCTGTAGTCACATATATTGTAGCAGTTATAAACAATCAGTCCCTCACCAGCCGTACTTTTACTTTTTAAAAGACAATTTATTTTTTTAAATGTTATCAGCGTGTTATCAAGGCACTCCAAAGCACACGTCTGTCGCTCATCTGTCCTGAAGACTTACCTTATATGTGTTGGTAAGCTGAACAGCTGTGTACAGCTTTACATGCTACAAAGCAGCGAAAAATCACAGAAAGCTTTACCGTATGAACAAACACAAGGTTTTTGCTAAATGCCTGCATCAAAAGGCCAATATTATGTTTGAACAACAGTTAGTAATTAGGTTTTTAGAGGATATTGGGAATTAACTCCACATTGCATGGTCAAATTCATTTTACAGTAAAGTTAATAACATTGTTAGGTCAAATATTTGACCAATCTGAGCTTACCCTTATCTATGATGTATGCTGAACCTGAATTTGTTCAGATAGTTTTATTTAATCCTAAGTAAAACGATCCCCAGAAAGATTGTATAATGCTAAATTCTCTCTTAATTTTAATGATGTATATTTAATTATGTAACTATAATAAACATGAAACAAAAATAGAAGCTCAGTGAAGCTCAGCCTAGATACTCCTAGGCACATGGCAGAAGAAAGTTGGAGTCAGATCAGAGTCGTCTAGATTGTATATAGTCTGATAGTAAGACTCTCTGATCATGTGCACATCTGGACATCTGCTTTTCAGCTGCAGGAGCTGACAGATCTGCTGTCAGTGACAGTTCACTGACAAAGACGAAAAATAAGCGATGTCATTAGAATGCAGCAAGGGGACATAAAAAAAAAATCCTGGTGAAATTAACAGACCATGATCTCCAATAAAATAGTGAAACCTCTGGTCTTCAGTAAAACCTTATCTTTTAGCATGTAAGTGAGCTTGCACAGTGACGGCTTGTTTTTGATTCTGCAGCCCCAACCTGATCACCAACGCAGCAGTGTAACTGGGATCATCTTCCATGACAATAGCCTACAAAAAGAACTTCCAGCATAGCATTAGCTGTCTAATTACAATGCAAGCTCTGATTGAAGGTTGTTCTGGTCATTACTCTCACTAGACTGCTGGGTAAACTTAAGGGCTTTCCTTTAACCCTGTACATATTTCTGAGACTGATGAATACACCATCTGTTAATCACTTAGCAGTTAAGCAACTTCACCGTGAAACAATCAACATTTTTCAGGATAAATTGGCAAACTATTCTCTGTGACCATGTCATTGGACTTTTTTCATTCTTAAAGTTGGGGCGTGATAATGGTTGACATATCTGAGATGGCAGTTCTGAGAAGACACCGCGCTGACACAGCACTGATTCCTGTAAATCACTATGAGGGGATTATCAGGGTAATGCAGAGCACCATAGAAACCTTTTTATAGAGTCTTTCTGGTGCCCAGACTCAATCATGCATTACATTTACAGCATTCAGTAGATGCCCTTATTCAGAACAACTTACAGAAGTACTTTGTAGTCTTTATTAAATCCACAAGGATTAAAAAAAAAAAAAAAATAACAAAATTAGATGAGTGAAGTGCTATTTTAAGTGCTTGGTGAAGAGTTAGGTCTTTAGTCTTCGTTTGAAGAAGGCCAGGGTAAGTTCATTCCGCTGGCTGGGTGCCATTACAGAGGGCCTGGAGGGAGTGTGATGCAGAGTGGTTTGTGATAAGTGCTTTAAGGTTTACAGGCACTTTTGGAATTGTAAGCAAGAATCAGAGTTATAAGGGAACAGGAAGTCAGGTGGAGCTACAGGAAGCCAGTAGAGGGAGTACAGCAATGGGGTGGTGAAGGAGAACTTATGAAGATTGAAAACAAGCCTTGGAGCTTCATTCTGAATCAGTTACAGGGGTAAGACGGTGTGCAGAGGCAGCCCTGCCAGCAGCGAGTTGTAGTACTCCAATCTTGAAATGACAAGTAGCTGAACAAAGTACAGATGTGACCTTTAAGAACGCGCTTTTTCCCCCTCACGCGGTATCACGCTATTCGTCACGTGTGATCACGCGGTATACTGCAGGCACGACTCTAAGAATTTAAATTCATTTGTCCTGCTTCACACAATAACCACCAGGTGGCGCATGGAACAACATACTGCAGCTGAACACAGTATAATGAAACTAAAACGTGTGGTCGAATAGTTCACATAAAAATATGAAGTTTTTCCTAGAAAAATTATGATAAACCTAATTTAAACAAGTTTCTAATTACCAGATTATGTCACATATAAAGTGAGCGTGACTGAGTCTTGTCGTACAGGTACAATATCTATATTGTTTAAGTTAAGGAGACTTTGGTATCTGTGTTTGGATAGTGCAATGATAACATGCAGGTTTACTAAACCAGAGAACAGGGTTTGAGACTCAGCTCAACTCACTGCTTTTTAAATGAGTGGAGTTTTTCACTGTAGACAGTTTATCGAGGTAATACTGAATGAATTCTGCATGAACAACACTGACTGGAGGCCCATGCCAATTAGAAAGATTCAGGTGATGCACTATTAGCAAGTTATTGTCACTCATCATTTTTATAGCCTACCATTAATTTTCCAATTAAACTTTAATTTATCTGTAGATCAAAAAATAAAGGAATGCTTTGTAACATTATTTTACAATGACAGAAATCACTGCCTATTCCAAATGCAGTTTCACTTTTTCCATCTTCAGAACATTCAATGAATATTGTTCATGTTAGAGGAAAAATTTAACTATATTGTTTTCAATTTTATAATGAGTCTTATTGAGCAACTGATAATTTCTTACTGACATATTTCACTTTGCCACCAGTTACAATTGTGACTAAGAATTTATTATTATTAAAAAAAAAAAAAATTTTTTTTTTTAGAGAAGGAATTCCATTTGTTTAATTGGGCAATCCAGAGAGTAAAATGCAACACACTACTCTCAGGCCTCGCAGCCAGCTCTATCAAACCCCTTCAGATGATTCAGAATGCAGCAGCACATCTTGTCTTCAACCAACCAAAAAGGACCCATGTCACACTCCTCTTCATCTCCCTCCACTGGCTCCCTGTAGCCGCCCGTATAAAATTCAAGATCTTGATGCTCATGTACAAGACATTGTCTGGAACAGCACCCCCCTACGTCAACACTCTCCTGAAGGTTTACGTTCCCTCATGCAATCTGCGATCGATTAATGACCGACGCTTAGTAGTGTCTACTCAGTGTGGCTCAAGGTCCCTTTCCAGAACCTCCACACTGACTGTCCCTCAGTGGTGGAATGAACTTCCAACCTCAATCCAGACAGCAGAATCTCTCACTATCTTCAAAAAACAGCAAAAGAGCCACCTCTACAAACAAACCACCTAACTAACCCCTAAAATGCCAACCCCACATTATCCTTAACCTGCCCCACAAAAAAAAAAAAAATCTATTTTGGCACTTACACCTCTACTCTGGCACTTTGCTTTCTAGAACTCAATAAAAGATCTTGCATGGTCACAGTACTTGTATTGTTCTCTGCTTGATATATCACTTTGATTGTATTTCCTCATTTGTAAGTTGCTTAAATGAATAAATGTAAATGTAAAATGCATATGCTGTAACTTCAGTTGCTTTGGATTCACAGGCAAATGTACTGGCCAATAAAAAAGCAATTAGCATCTTTAAGTAATCTTATCTTTTGGCTCATCAGATTGACGGGGAAGAGCAGAAGCATAAAAACTTGGAGAGTCACATAAATTCTACCCAGGTCAAGTAATTTGTACGTATGTGCAGATTAGGGCATTGCAATGGAGGCAAAAGCATTTTTTCAAAGAGAGAGATGATAGATGATAAGATGAGAGATGATAATAGTTGGGGGCAAGGGGAGATCCACGCACCAATATGTAACTTCTGAAAAAGTTGCAGGATTCATCCTCTTCAAAAACACAAAGAATTTCTTTGAACCCAATGAACCCAATCCTAAAATATAATTATGCATACTAGAATTTTAAGTATGCATGCTAAAATTAAAATCTACATACTTAAAAATCAGTTTGCAAAATAAATACAGTACCTGAGTTACCTCTGTAGAGAGGTATATTTCTCTGTCGAGAAATGCCTGGAGAAACCTTCATGACCGTATCAGTTTAGTGATAAGAAGCATGAAAGATAGTTGGTCTGAACAGCACTTTCCCAAGGCTCCGACTTGCTCAGTCTTGCTTGGATTTAGTTTCAGCAGATGAGCTGCCATCCAGGATGAGTTGTCTGCCAGACATACTGAGATCCATGAAGAAATATGAGAGTTTAAAAAACAGAAACACCCGAAGGACAAACAATATCCCATGCACTATAGCTTTAGCTAATACATTATACAGTTTTCGGTATAAATTTTACTCAGTAGCACCGTATAATTAAAAGATAAAAATTCATTTGGGCATCTGTACAGATACAGATAACTATATATTGTATGAAACTTAGCCATCGGGGGACGGAGCATTTCAAATATCCATTCCTTCTCTGACCCCTGTTGAAATAAAGTGACCACTTATTCCAAACACAAAAAAATGCTCAAAGATGTTCTGGTAAATGTATAGTTAGAAGACCCTCAGCAATAACTGGGGGAATATAATCACCCCGCCGCCACACGTTCTCCGGCTGTCCAAAACATTGGTGAAAATAAGCACCACAGCGGCAGTCGCGGGAGGACCGATCTTGGTTTCTTGTGTGTCGGCCGCGGACCTGTCACCACAGTACCCCCCCAGCTCCGAGCCTACTGCCGTCGTATGTCGGGCCCACAGGGCGTCCCATCGTGAGAGGCCATCTGCATTCCCATGTTGGGTCCCTGCCTGGTGCTGGACCTGGAAAGAGAAATCCTGTAGGGAGAGGAACTAACAAGTTACCCGGGTGTTAGTGTCCTTGGCCTTGGCCTTGGCCTTCTATAAAAAGAGCCAACTTCTTTCACGGATGTTCAAGATTGTTAAATGTAACTATAAATGGTTTAAAAATTGTAATAGTTGGGGAATTGCTCTAGTAAAGAAGATTAAACCACTTTGTGAATAAGCTTGTTGCTATTTGCAGTGGTAAGGCAATATATTTCCCATGTTATGAAATATGTCACAAAGCGGTCTTTCGGATCCACTTAACACTTAACTGAGTGGAAAGCAGTTACTGAGGGATTTTCCTTGGTTATGTAAGCAAACATTATAGCAAAGTTAAGTAAGGTAAGTGAAGCTTTCTATCTATTTATTTATTTGATTGATAGATTTTTTAGAGAATTTCAATTCAATTCAATTTTATTTGTATAGCACTTTTTACAATAGACATTGTCTCAAAGCAGCTTTACAGAAATATCAACACGGTATACAGATATTAAAGGTGCGAATCCAACTGAGCAAGCCACTGAGTGGTGACGGTGGCAAGGAAAAACTCCCTAAGGTGTTTTAAGAGGAAGAAACCTTGAGATGAACCCGACTCAGAAGGGAACCCATCCTCATCTGAGTAACCACAGATATTGTGAAAAAGTTCATTATTGATTTATATGACGTCTGTATGGCCTTCGGAGCAGCTGTAGTCCCATCAGTCTGGAATTGGAGAAGATTTGAGCTCCATCCAGAGGTAGAAAGGATCAGGATGTCTAGTATCTCCATAAAATCGTTTGTGGCTCGGCAGAAGGAAAGAGGGAGAGAAAAGATAATTAGGACTGGAAATTAGCATAATAGAAAGTTTAGTCGTGGTAGGCTTGAGTAAACAAATATGTTTTAAGCCTAGACTTAAACACTGAGACTGTGTCTGAGTCCCGAACACTAATAGAAAGACTGTTCCATAACTGTGGGGCTCTATAAGCGAAAGCTCTTCCCCCTGCTGTAGCCTTCACTAATTTCGAGGTACCGTCAAATAGCCTGCATCTTTTGATCTAAGTAGGCGTGGCGGATCATATAAAACCAAAAGGTCGCTTAGATATTGTGGCGTGAGACCGTTTAGTGCTTTAAAGATTAATAAAAGTATTTTATAGTTAATGCGAGATTCCACTGGGAGCCAATGCAGTGTTGATAATATTGGCGTGATGTGGTCGTATCTTGTAGTTCTAATTAGGACTCTAGCAGCAGTATTCTGGACTCACTGGAGTTTATTTATATTCCTACTGGAACATCCAGACAGTAATTCATTACAGTAATCTAATCTAGAGGTGACGAATGCATGAACCAGTATTTCGGCATCATGTAGTGACAATATATTTCTTATCTTAGAAATATTTCTGAGATGAAAGAAGGCTATCCTAATAATATTATCTACATGAGCATCAAATGATAGACTGGAGTCAATAATCACTCAAAGGTCTTTAACTGCTGTACATGTTGAAACAGAAAGTCTATCCAGAGTAACCATGTGATCAGAAAGCTTATTTCTAGCTACACGAGATCCTAATAGTAGTATTTCTGTTTTATCAGAATTAAGTAAAGGAAGTTAGTTAACATCCAACGTCTAATGTCCTTTACACAATCCTCAACTTTACTAAGCTTCTGTCTGTCCTCTGGCTTCGCTGAAACATACAGCTGTGTATCATCAACATAACAGTGGAAGCTAATTCCATGTTTATGAATAATTTGTCCTAGGGGTAGCATATATAAAGTAAAAGCAGTGGGCCTAAAACAGAACCCTGTGGAACTCCAAAGGTAACCTCAGTATTTGTGGAGAAGTCTCCATTTACATCTACGAACTGATAACGATCGGTCAGATAAGACCTGAGCCAGGAGAGGACTGTTCCCTTAATGCCAACAACATTTTCTAATCTATCAAGGAGAATAGTGTGATCTATAGTATCAAAAGCTGCAGTAAGGTCGAGTTACACAAGCAGTGAGACACAACCCTGATCAGAAGTCAGTAGAAGGTCATTTAGTACTTTAACTAACGTTGTCTCTTTGCTATGATGAGGTCTTAATCCTGACTGATACATTTCATGAATGTTATTTCTATCTAAGTACGAGCATAACTTCTGTCCTACAACCTTTTCTAAAATCTTAGAGAGGAAGGGGAGATTTGATATTGGTCTATAGCTGGACAGTTGAGAGGGGTCAAGCTCAGGTTTTTTAATCAAGGGTTTAATAACTGCTAATTTAAGTGATTTAGGTACATAGTCAGTGCTAAGGGAAGAATTTATTATATTTAAAAGTGGTTTAGTTACTCCTGGACAAATCTGTTTAAACAAACATGTAGGTACAGCATCTAGTATACAAGTTGATGAATTGGCTAAAGAGATTGATGTAGCTAGTTCGGTCTCTGTAAGCATAGCAAAACACTCTAAACATTGATCTGATATTGCTACATTATCATCTAATGGGTTTGTTACATTACTGTCCGGTTTTAATTTAATGGCCTGTATTTCACGTCACGTTTTGCTCATTTTTTCTCTCTAATTATTTTTCTTTTGAGTGGAGCCACTCTATCTAGCGTGTAGAGGAGTGTTGACTCCAAGGTTTCAGTCACCTGATCGAGTTCTATCAGATCTGACGGTGATCCAAATCTAATTGATGTTTCTGCGAGGTTATTAATGAAGCTCGGTGCAGTAGCTGATGTGTAGGTACGTTTTACGCGGTAGCGAGGTGAGGTGGAAATATTATGATCAATATGTATTATGAACGAGATAAGATAATGGTCTGAGACAACTTCAGACTGCGGAAAAATTAAAATATATTCTATACTTAATCAGTATGTTATTATCAGGTCAAGAGTGTGACCACCATTATGAGTAGGCCCGATTACGTTCTGATTAAGGAACTTAAGATTTATGATTTTTATGAAACACTACAATTAACATCACGACTCAAGCAAAAAGCAAAAGATTTTAATATATGTATGAATTTTAAACTAACATCTTCTGATATAATGCAAGCGAAATGAGTTTTGTTGTACTGTCTGTATGTGTGTGAGGCCTACTAACACTGTCAGTGTGTTGATTCTTTTACTGTCCAGACACCAAAAGCATTCAGCTGCCTCCTGTTTGTCCTTGTTTTGTTTTTTTATTTCAGGTTCCTCTTTAACATCCTCTTGACATAATCAATCATCACCTTAAAATGCAGCTCCTACACACACCCACACACTCACTCACACACACACACACACACAAACACACACACACACACACACACACACACACACACACACACACTTAGTTATGTAAGTTAGAGAGAGAGAGAGAGAGAGAGAAAAAAAAAAAAAAAAAAAAAAAAAAAAAAAAAAAAAAATATATGCACATGTATTATACACACTGCTAGATCATTTTATGGTGGCGATTCTGACCTTTCGACAGGCACAGTCTAGATCCTTCAAAGAATTCATTTTCTCATTCAGAGTATCTCCTAGTTTCTCTTCATGCTCTGAAAAGCTGGAGTCCACAATTTAAAAACAAAAATATAAAACATGTAGGAATACCAAAAAAGATAAGTATGTAAAAAATCTACTAACCATTACAAATAAACACTCCTTATTTAATAAGGTTTAGGGCTTACTGTCAACTCCAAAATTTTTGGAACCCTATAAATTAAAATACGTAAAATGAATAAAAGAAGGAGGGCATGGTTGGCATGTTAGCCTCACACCCCGGCCCTGTGTGCACAGAGTTATGTTCTCTCTGTGCTTCGGGGGTATCCTCTGGGTACACCGACTTCCTCCCCTGGTTCAAAGAAATGCATTGTAGACTGATTGGCATTTCCAAATTGTCTGTAGTGTGCAAGTGTGTACGTGATTGTGCCCTGCGATGGGTTGGCACCCCATCCCATCCACCTTGTGCCCTAAGTTCCTTGGGATAGGCTTCAGGCTCCACGTGACCTTGTGTAGGATAAGTGGTATGGAAAATGGACAGATGGATGAAGCCACCTCTGGAGAGAATAACAGCACAGAGGCCCTTGCAATGTCTAAATAGTTGCTCTTGGAGATGCTCTTGGTCCACTGATTCATTTTAAACTCCTTTATATTTTCACATTTGCACAGTGCCCTTACATACAGCCACCTCCAAAAGTATTGGAACAACAGGGTCAATTACTTTTTTTGTTAAACCCTGATGATATTTGGGTTTGACATCAAAAGATGAATGAGATGAAATATCAATATTTCAGCTTTCATTTCCTGGTATTTCTAGATTTGTTTACCCTCCTATTAGGTTGGGTAAAAAAGTTAATATAACATAAGTTAATATAAGATAATAGGCGGGTTAAACAACTTAGAACATGACACCTTTTGTTTGAACCCACCCATTATTCAAGTAATCAAAAATGGAACATGTGACTGACAGGTGTTTCTTGTTGCCCAGAGGTCTTATTGAACAATAATTGTTTTTCTGTACCAGCCTGAATCTTTGTTCACAGAAGCAAATGTCTTTGAGGCCAGATACCAATTAAGGAGTTTGAATAAGGCCTTAGGAAGGGAGGTAGGTTTCAGCTAAGGACAACAGATGGAAACAGACAGAAGCTCATTAAGGCCTAAGAAGGGAGTGTTGGTCATGGTCGGGATTCTGTCTGAGTGAAACCTTTTTGTAAAAAATTAAACCTTGTCCTCATCAAACCTTTTCAAGAAAAACAAATAACTGCACATGCTCCACAAATTTAAGACAACTGTTTTTAATCAGGAAAGGCAAAACCCTGCCTAGGATTAGTACGCTGTGTATAAAGGTATAAAAAGGGCTGTGTGTGTTTGCATAATTTAGACTTTCTGCAGACTGTCTCACTTTATTGTTTATTTACTTTTTGACATCTACTAACTCTCTGTCTCTGAAGTTTTTCGACTTAGGCTGGAAAGATCGTTTGTCATGACACTAACAGGTCAGTCATGGAAAAGAGCAGCAGTTGAACATTGTTAGAGCTGTGAAGAACAGCCCCAAAACAACAGTAATTGTGACAGGAGTCTCTTAGCTCTGATCCACTTGACAGTAAGGCTACTTTCACTTCATCTGGAAGATTCTCTTTTTTCACAATATAGTCCAAGTGATTAAAGTCATTTGACATTGCAACTTCCCATTAGATGTTCCTCATTTCAGTCTGTTTGAAAATGATTGAAAACGCCTTTTTAAATTGTTGTTAAAGGGATATATTGAGAATTTTGAAATAATTTCCACAATTCAAGTACTTTGATGTTTAAAGCCTTTGAATTGCAAGAATAAACAGGAATAATTAAACGTTGTAATTACCCTGTGAAATCACCAATAATTAGTTCTCAGAATCTACCATTTGAAGAAAACTTTGAGAGCAGAAATATAGAAGCCATACCACAAGATGCAAACCACTCATCAGCAGTAACAATCAGAAGGCAAGATTGTAATTCACCAAAAATACAGACATGAGCCACAAAACATCTGTAACCAAGATTAACCTCTTGCAAAATGATGGAAAGTCCAAAGTGTAGAGAAAGAAATGATCTGTTCATGATCTAAAACATACATTTTCATCTGTGAAACGTGGTGGAGGTAGTGTCACGGCTTGGGCTTGCATGGCTGCTTGTGGAACAGGCTTGCTAATCTTTATTGATGATGTAACTCATGATGACAGCAAAATGAATTAAGAAGTTTATAGGAACATTTTGTCTGCCAATTTACAGAGAAATGCATCCAAATTAATCAGGAGGAACTTCATCAAGTAGCAAGCCAATGATCCATTACACACTCCAAAACAACAAAGGACTTCATCAGGGGGAAAAAATGGCAGGTTTTAGACTGGCCAAGTTAATTACCAGACCTTAACCCAACAGAGCAGCATTTCACCTCCTGAAGAGGAAACCGAAGAGAGAAACCCTCAAAACAAACAACAACCAAAAGAAGCGTTATAATCCTGAAAAAGCATTGCATAAGAAATATGCAACAGTTTGGTGATGTCAGTAGGTCAGCTTGCTGCAATTATTGCAAGCAAAAGATATGCAACCAAATATTAAGTATTATTTACTTTAATTTACTTTAAGACTATATTTTCTAATAATTTTGCTCACCTTAAATTGAGTGCTCTGCCACCAAAGGTTCCATGTTGTACCTTGTTTAACACATCTAGATGAGGGAATTAATGCTGAAGTTCTGATCTAGCATCTCATTCATCTGTTGATCTAGAACCCAAATGACTTCAGTATATAGCAAAAACAAAAGAAATGGATTTGCAAAACTTTGAGAGGGGACTGAACATTTTCATGTGTCTGCAAAAATTTCCACACAGAATGAAGCACTGAAGACTGGGACTCAAACACAGAGATACAATTACCAGCCAGGCTACTTTCAGTTCATCTGGAACATTCTCTATAGTTTTGCTATACACTCCCTGTGAATAAAGTCATTTCCCATCTGAGATATCATATTTTTGAAAATTACCCAGAATGTCTTTTAAAATAGCTTTAAATGAACAGGATTACCTTTGAATATTTCAATTTATGCACTTCAAATACTTTGTTGTTTAAAGCCTTTTAATGATAAGAATAGACAGGAATATTTACATTTGGTAATTCACCATAACCACATTAAAAACATTTTATCACTAATAACTAAGCTGCTTTATCTGTTAGTTTTTTTTTTCAAACATTGGGATTTTATTGAGTGTGTTTAACTGTCCCATTATGTCTTAAAAAATTGGAATCAATCAAGTTTAATTTTAATACTCCCACTAATCTGTTCATAGATCCTGTACACTGTCCTTTACCATTTAAGAAAAAATTGTCCTACTGTTTAGGTAGGTTCTTCATCAACAATGATGACCGTGTACTGGCAGCAGTACATGCCCAAACTATGACATGTCACCCATCATGTTTCACAAATAAATGCTTGGGTCATGAGCTGTTTGTGTTTCCCCACCAATTGTAGGTTATGGAACATTTCCTGTGTTTACTTCAAGTAATGTTTTGTGAAGTAAACAGGACTCAAAGGACAGGGATTTCATGATTTCAGTCATGTTCATCTGCTGGGTTTTAAGAAATTCCTCTATGGAGTTCTTATAACTGCCAAAAGCAAATAGATTTCGGTAACACTTTCTATGAAACCCATGCTTATAATGAATTATAGCCTCATCTATAATTATTTATAAGTAAGTATTACTGCTCTATAAACACATTTATAACGACACCTAAAGACATATACTACTGTCAGAGAATTAATCAGCACCTTCTGACCAATCAGAATCCAGAGTTCAAGAGCGCTGTTGTATAAATGAGCTGAAAAACATTTTTAGGTTTGATCCTAGAGATATATTCGGCCATATTTTATATTCTAAAATGTTGACTGCAAAAGTATGCACACCCTTGGATCACCATGATGGTAAGCTTACAAAGTTTTTCACTCAACCATAAGACATAAAGTTAAAACAAATCAATACAACAACAAACAAAAGATAACGAGGTGTGGTACTGTTTTTAAAACGGTAACATGAGAACAGCTACGCACTTCCACAACATTAAATCAAAATGTATGTCGTGTCATTCTTTAATAAATAAAACTGTAATTGATAGCAAATTGTTGTGGTATAAGAGGATTAAAACACTTTCTATAACTTATCTTATTTGTCACGAATCGTGACAGAGCAGAGATCCGACGGACGCAAGTGCAGTATGAACAGTTCTTTATTTTAAAAGAGAGACAGGCAGACAAATCCAAAACGTGAACCATTAACGTAATCCAAAACAGGCGAAGGTCAGGCAAGTGGCAAACAGGCATATACAGGGCAGGCAGGAAACTAAGTCGAGGGCACAGAAAACGGGGTAAAGATATCAAACATGAAACAGTAACATTAGCGAGGGACTGGTAGCGGAGAACCAGTAAACTAGACTAACTAACCTAACCATAAACTATGACATGAACTAGGCATGAACTATGACATGAAACTTGAAACATGAAACTATGAATATGAACTATGACAACTATCATCTATACTAAGTCTAACTCTAAATCATACTCTAAGCTACGTTACTAATCTTCATGAATATTCCCCGTTGAGTTTAGCATGGCACACGGTATATATACCGGCAAGATTAGCCACGCAACTGCTAACAGCTGCGGGTAATCCCAACACACGTGACTTGACAACACATGACAGGATGGGGCGGAGACATGACATCAACAATAACAAAAGACACGTGTTTATTCACGTGTCGAAATGTCTCTGCTGTCAACATAGAAAAAGCAGGTGCTCGCGCATTAGCGCGGAAAGCACGCTGCTTCACGGGGGAATCATGACATTATTGGAAAAGGATCAGTTTCAGGGTAGTAACAGTAACTCCGCTTCATCAAACCACCCCGTCACTGATTATTTTCCTAAAATAGCAAAAAGTGTTTTACACACTGGTTAAGGATACGGCTATAATACTCAGCTATTCTCACTTCAATAACTCAAACTGTCCCACTTAATTAGTTTGCTCTGGTCTGTAAACAGTTTTGTAAATATTGTATATAAACATGGGGAAAGAAAGGAGTTGATGACATTTCTGTTACCCACTTTTGGTCTTTGTTTTGGGATAGGTAGTTAGGGAAGGTACTTGTATTCTTCTTTTATTTTCTTTTGTTTAGGTAAATAATGGTTGAATACTGTAGTGACTTGTTTGTTATTTTGGCCTGGTCAACTTCCGAATCCATTCCCTAATTATGTTTGATTATTGGAATCTTGGTTATATCAATAAAAACCACAAAAGATCTCCCTGCTTCCGCTCTTCTCCCTTCATGTTCCACCCGTTTCCCTTAGATGGGGCGTAACACTGCTCCAGCATAATTCCCTCTGGTCTAGTTGATTTGGCCTAAATAACCACACCTGCAGTACAATCCTTACCCTCACTTACTCTGCTTCTGTCAAAACCTGCGTTATCACAAAATGCCTAATGTTAATCAAACTGTCAGTCTGGTCAGTGAAATTCACTGCAATGCTAAAGAGTTGAAATGCATGCTTCTAGAGTAGCTGCTCCCCTTACTCGTCTACATGTATCATAAGTAGCTAAAACAACATTTCAGATATAGGTGTACTGCAAATGTAAAAGACGAATTGACAGTTTCTAACAGCAAGATGAGGGTAAAAAATCTTAAAACTGTTGGTGTTGGAAACAGCAACAGTCTCAGTAGCATCCATGGTATTGATCATCGTTTGAGTAATGTTAGCCATAGCAGTCGATTCTTCACTAACCTCTATTCATTTTAAACAGGTCAAAATTGTTAGTACATTAGCCAATGCTGCTATTTTACTAATTTCTTTCTCCTTTATTCTTCCGTTTAGCCATACTACTTTCCTACTTCCACTCCACTTTCTAATTATCCAGGCATCACACAAATTTATCCTTAGCTAACAAGCAGATGCCTAGATGTAGATCTGTGTTGTCTGATTGGTCTACATGTCATCTCCAGACAAATGAAAACAAATAAGAGAGTGTTTTTGTCTGAATTAAATCGACATGACTTATGTGTATTGGTTTAAAAATCACAAATTGTTCACTTGATAACTTTGACCTTTCGTTTTCAAATTTGGAGAAAAAACAGGCTACAGCTTGGACTTAGAGGTTATGGTTAACCCATCCATGGGTAAAAAAAAAACAGTCCATGTTTTTAGAACTAGAGTCAGACTTCTAAGCCTCTGGCATATCATTATAACTTCTTCACTCCTATTTCAGTCCTCCTAACAAGGGTGGTGTTTTAACAACTGGATAGCTTCTTGGGCACACAAAGGCCAAGACCTTACCACAAAGTCAGTAACTGAATGACAGTAGTTGCCAATAATAGGAAGTCTGTGCCATTCTTAGTTGGGCATCACCACATGCACATTTTCAGATTCTATAAAATTAACATGTCCCATCCCAGTGGTGTGAGAGTGGTGGCCATATCCGAGAAGGATCAGAGGACAGATAGTCATTGATTAGAGTAATTTATAAACAAATAAGGTCACAGTTTGTGTGTGGTTGTGCACACAAAGATATCCAGGTATTACAATCCCTTTGGCTATCTTGCAACAGTTGTGGCAACAGTTTGGGTAAGGCCTACATATTGGTGTAAATATGTGAATGATAAAACCCTATATATGATAAAACCCTACAAAACAAATACAAAACAACTATATTTCCCGTAACTGTTTATCAGTTCTGCACATTGGCTTGGAGGAAGTTTTAGCTCATTCCTCAGTACACGATTGTCTTGCTACATGACCCACTTTCTTCTGAGATTCAGTTCATGGACAGATTCCAGTATTCTTCTGGCTTGTCCATGTGGTTGTCAGCAAACCGCAGCTGTTCTTTTTTGGAGAGCAGGGGTTTTCTCCTTGCAACCCTGCCATGCAAACAATTGTTGTTCAGTGGTCTCCTGATGGTGGACTGATGAACATTAACATTAGCCAATGTGGCCTTTAGTTGCTTAGAGGTTACCCTGGGCTCCTGGGGAAAACTAAACTTGCTGTTGGAAGTGGTATTAGTGAGGCCAGCAGGGGGTGCTCATCCTGTGGTCTGTGTGGATCCTAATGCCCACTTGGGTCTTTTGGGTGAGACATTAAACTGAGGTCCTGACTCTCTGTAATCATTAAAAAAACCCCTAATGAAAAGTCAAGGCTGTGCTTCTATTATTCCCTTGACTTCTTTGAAACCTCCTCCAGGGTTTTCCCAAGCGTTGGAAATTTCCATGACTTAACTAAGAGTTTCCTTGGCTTCAGTAACACATTCTGATGTGCCTGTTCTCTGCCTATTCCTATGCTGTTTCTATTTTAGGACTTACTTATCTCTGCCCATCATACAAGTGGGTTGATTAGTAAAAAAGAAATAATGACAGAGGACAGCATGTTTTATTGTTTGTTCAAATAAATTACTGGGAAACACTGATGAGAAGGGTGCGGTAATCAGTGGCATATCATCTGAGGAAGACATTACAGAACTGTTGGGCAAGGCTCTATAAAAGCCTAGTTATATAAACAAGTTACTTTACCAAAAATGAAATAAAATTTAAAAAAAATAAAATAAAAATAAAAATAAAACAGCTCCTAAATAAAATATTGTGTTTAGATGCACTTGTTTTAGGGAGAACTTCCTTTCTTGCTGGAAACAAGAAACTGATTAAGCTGATCTCAGAGGGATGGAATGAAGATATGAAAGTCTTAAGCCTTGTTCTTTAGACCATATTTTCTGTGCCTATTTTTTTTAAACCTCTAGTCTTTCCTCTTTCAAATCATCTTATCACATCATATCATTCATTATCTTCCTACCAGCCCTCTGTAATCAGCTTGATCTGTTTTTTTTTTGTTTTTTTGTTTCCAGCATTACCAGTCTGTCTTTCCAGGATCTTAGTTATTCTAATGGTTTTATAGCTATTCTAGTGCAGTTTCAATGAGCCTGTGCTCATGACAGCCTAAGATTTCTGTTCTTGGCTGACAGGACTGGAACCAAATGTGGTTCTTTTACTGTTGTAGCACATCCACCTCAAGGTTAGATGTTTTGTGCATGCTGAGATGCTTTTTTGCTCTCTAAGACTGATTTCATGAGTTACAATATACTTCCTGGCTGCTCGAACAAATCTGGCCATTTTCCTCTGACCTCTCTTATCAGTAAGGTATTTCAACCCACAGAAATGCTGCTGACTCAGTGTTTTTTTGTTTTTCACATCATTCTGTCAACACTAAAGACTGTTGCTTGTGAAATTCCCAGGAGAACAGCAGTTTCTGAAATACTCAAGCCACACCAAAATGCATGCCACAATCAAAGTTACAGAGATAAATTTTTTATTCTGATGTTTAATGTGAACACTAACTGAAGCGCTTGACCTGTAT
The DNA here is from genome assembly GCA_012411365.1 of Ameiurus melas. Lineage (NCBI taxonomy): Eukaryota > Metazoa > Chordata > Actinopteri > Siluriformes > Ictaluridae > Ameiurus > Ameiurus melas. The sequence goes on from CM022779.1 coordinate 3,721,759, forward strand.
CTACATATTGTTTTTGCATTGCACTGCTGTCACATGATTGGCTGATTAGATAACAAGAATGTACAAGTGTACAAGTGTTAATCATTTCAGTTCGTAATATATTTCAAGCCAAATAGATTTGTGCATGTTCTTGTGAATTGGCTCTATAAGTGACCGGATTAATCCTGTTTGTTCCTACTGATATTAAACTGTAGAGTATGCAGAGTATGAAGCTTAAGGAACAATTCTGCAGCCCTGGTATGTCAATCCCCACAGCACTGAATAAAAACAAGTTGATAAAATTCACATTTTACCAAGAATTTATTGACTGATCAAAATCACACATGCTAGATCTTGCAATAGAATTGCACTTCAGCATCCAAAAAAAGCGAGAAATGCAGAATTATCCCTACTATTATTATACACAAAAAAGACATTAGTGCGCAAGCAAGACAAAGAACAGAACTACTTCATCAACTAAATCATTCACATTTAGTGTGTGTGCATTCACACATGTGCAAAAAAATTATCAGTATCATATAGCAAACCTCAATATTGTATAACAAATCTCCCCACTCCTTGAACTGCATACAAGTGATGGATAAAAAGATTGCTTGCCTCTTTTTTCTCAGGCTGGGTGTGGTTGTGTGTGGATGCTGAAGAGTGGTCCTTCACTGATATGCAGAGTCACAGTGTGATGCGGCAGATGCAGAGTCGGTGTGTGATGGTGCAGATGCTGAGTCGGTGTGTGATGGTGCAGATGCAGAGTCAGAGTGTGATGTGGCAGATGCAGAGTCAGAGTGTGATGCGGCAGATGCAGAGTCAGAGTGTGATGCGGCAGATGCCAAGTCGGTGTGTGATGGTGCAGATGCAGAGTCGGTGTGTGATGGTGCAGATGCTGAGTCGGTGTGTGATGGTGCAGATGCAGAGTCGGTGTGTGATGCGGCAGATGCTGAGTCGGTGTGTGATGGTGCAGATGCAGAGTCGGTGTGTGATGGTGCAGATGCAGAGTCGGTGTGTGATGCGGCAGATGCCAAGTCGGTGTGTGATGGTGCAGATGCAGAGTCGGTGTGTGATGCGGCAGATGCCAAGTTGGTGTGTGATGGTGCAGATGCTGAGTCGGTGTGTGATGGTGCAGATGCAGAGTCGGTGTGTGATGGTGCAGATGCAGAGTCGGAGTGTGATGCAGCAGATGCAGAGTCGGTGTGTGATGCAGCAGAGTCTGGGATTGGGTGCGGTGCGGGTGTGATGGTGCAGATGCAGAGTCGGTGTGTGATGGTGCAGATGCCAAGTCGGTGTGTGATGGTGCAGATGCAGAGTCGGTATGTGATGGTGCAGATGCAGAGTCGGTGTGTGATGGTGCAGATGCAGAGTCGGTGTGTGATGGTGCAGATGCAGAGTCGGTGTGTGATGGTGCAGATGCAGAGTCGGTGTGTGATGGTGCAGATGCAGAGTCGGTGTGTGATGGTGCAGATGCAGAGTCGGTGTGTGATGGTGCAGACGCAGAGTCGGTGTGTGATGGTGCAGATGCAGAGTCGGTGTGTGATGCGGCAGATGCTGATTTACAGTACTTTTCTGTACATGGTTTCGCTATGGACAAAATTGGTTTAAAGTAAACACAGAAATCCACTAATACAGGGGTTTTCAAAGTAGGGGCCTCAACAATTTGGTGTGAAAAATAAACACATACATGATTTTTTCACACACACACACACACACACACACACACACACACACACACACACACACACACACACACACACAATCTATTCCTAATGTAATGTAATGTAAAGATGTAAGATATAATTATTAATTATAAAAGGGGGATATATTCAGAAGTCTGTATTTTATATATAAGATGTCTTAAAGACATCTTGCAAAAGGGGGGCCTCGGTCAAATGTTAATGCCATTTGGGGGGCCTTGCCCTGGAAAAGTTTGGGAACTCCTGCACTAATATACAAGAAACAAAGTTGTTTTATTTTTTTTTTTTTTACTTCCTGTATGTCTTAATTGACAGATCTGTCGTCCAATCAGGAGTAAGTAATCAGTTTCCAAAATATATCTACTCTTTTCCCCATTTTGTCTGAGTTGTAAATGTGTTCTCAGATTTGTCCTTGTGTTTATAATTTTTGGTTTTCATATATTTTTTAAATGTATTTATTTATTTTGTATTTTTTAGGGGGGATGTGTGTGTGTGTGTGTGGGGGGGGGGGCGCGTTGGTTTTTTGTGGGGTTTTTTGTCACCATAGTATCAACTTCCATTACGTGATGGTTAATATCATTGAAGAATGTTATGTGTTAAAGAAGACACGAAGAACTAGATTTATTTACATTTTCATTTACATTTATTTGCAATTCATTTACATAATTTTTGTTTTTTTTCTGTTTAAAGTTTTTTCACCTTTTCTTTTTTTCCTCAACCTATGTCACCTTTCATCATAATTTATGTAATAAAAGAAGAGTGGAATCCAGTTAAGGCCTCCGTCCCTCCCTTTCAAGCAAGGAAATTGTGCACCAAAAGAAAAAGCTTGACAGTCACTGGTACAGATTCTTTCCTAATCTCCTTCATCACAGGATATTTGGTAAGTACACTTATATAGCACTTTTATCTAAAGCACTTTACACTGTGCCCTTCACACACACCAGTGGTAGCAGAGCTGCCATGCAAGGTGCTAACTTGCCATCAGGAGCAGCTTGGGGAATCGAACCGCCAACCCTACGATTAGTGGACAACCCACTCAACCACCTGTCTTGCCCAAGGACACTCCAGCCTGGGAATCGAACCGCCAACCCTACGATTAGTGGACAACCCACTCAACCACCTGCGCCACAGCCGCCCAATTTACTTAACCATGTTTGTTGGTGGTTATAAAAAGAAACAGCCAGGTCACAATGAATTTGAAATGAAGCCATCAAGAGGTTGTTGAAGTGTTAGTTCAAGAGGTTTAACAAAAATATGAAACTGTTTAGGGATTACAGCTGTTTGTTTACAGAGTCCCTCCATTAAAAAATAATTGGGCAAATGAAAATAGTTATAAATATTAGATTTCTTTTTAATACTTGGAAAATCATATTTATGTACACACACTGTAAAATGTAAAAAGAAGGAAACTTTCATTCCTAAAAATACTGAATGTAAATACATAAATGTATACATCAAACAAATGAACCTTTGGTCCTATTACTTATAACAAGGCTACATCAAGCCTGATGCATGTTATCTGGACTTTAAATGTGGCCACACAGTACATTAAAAACACTAAATGCATAAAGAATATCTGAATAGAGGTTGCCCATAGGGTCGTTCCCTCTCTATTTTCACTAAACACATACACACACATTCTAACAAAAATATTACCTTGATTCGTGTTCGTGGTAAAAAGTGCTGTCTAACACTCCAAAATCTTTCATAGGTGTTTAGTTCGGTCTGAAAACTGGTGACTGCGAAGGGATATGACTTACTCCATTTTCATACTCAACAAACTATTCACATGAGACACACAATCCCTAGTGTCACTATTTACATTTTCTTACATAACAACAGACATGAAATATTATATGATTACAGTATGTTCCTAAAACATGCCTCTCTTAATTAGGATAGTGAGGCTAGAATATAAATAATGACCCCACATATTAAAGCCGGTTAAATAGTTGATAATTACCAATAACACTGCTTTGCATTAGTAACTTCTGAAGCTACAGTGAACTGATTACACTTCACTGAGAAAACACAGCCATTAACTTCTTTTTAACAGGCACTTTACAGAAGAAAGCTTTTGTGGGCGCAGTGTTCAGTGAATCCCTGTTCACAGTCAGGCTCTTTTTGATGTTGCGCACATCTGCTTTGGAGATGTTTGCCTTCAAGTTCAGGAGTGCGAGGACTTGACATTCACTGTTAACAAAAACCATGGAAAATGTGGTTATTGTGGATCATTTCTCAATAAGGAATACATAGTCTCATTTTAATTCAGAGTAGTGGAAGAAGTTTGTTTTCTCTTGCCAAATTTTTATTCAGATATTTATCACTCCGGATGTCATCGAACTGAATCCTGATGGAAAATAAAGGATGCACCTGAGCTCAATTTTGAGTGTCATGGCAAAGGTTGCGAATACTTATGCACATTTCCATTTTTTTTTTTTTTTTGCAAAATAAATTTGCAAAGATTTCAAACAAACTTCTTTCACGTTGTCATTGTGGGGTATTGTTTGTAGAATTTTGAGGAAAATAATGAATCGAATCCATTTTGGAATAAGGCTGTAACATAACAAAATGTGGAAAAAGTGAAGCGTCGTGAATACTTTCCGGATGCACTGTATATGACTGTTGGTCACTTTATATAGGATGGTTAGGATTTATGTGCCATGTTATCAATTTAATTTACAGCACCTTGTATACCCACCTGATGTCAGGGTAGTTTATGGCCAGTGTAACTATCTCAAGCTTAAGTGTTTCTGGGTCCTGCAGCCTCAACACTTCTGACAAATCGGGTAAAATACGGGAAAGCCATTTTTCTTCAGATCCCTGTGGGAACAGAGCAGCAGTCTTCTCATGTAATCATCTATTTGCGTAAAAATCAATGTAATTAAATTTTTACATTTAAACAATTAAATTATGCTAAATGTCATCCTCAAGCATATACAGGGCTTTTGTCTGTCCATAAATTTTGATTAAAAAGACACCCAAGCCATGTTTGACTCTGAAACGGTATGGATAACATTACTCACAAGTAAGAAATGCTTATAGCCACCAGAATATGCAGACTGACAAACTTTCAAACTGTGTTCTGTTAGATAATCTCAAATAGATTTGCTTGTGTGGTTTTTGACACATTACAAGCTGTTTTCCATAAAAAGACAAAAGGTATTTTGTATAGCTATAAAAAAAAAATCCAGCCATCTTGAATCCAGACTCCAAGCAAACCTCAGACAGAAATAAGAAGTGTGGCCAAAAGATTTTAACTATATTTGTGAGCGCATGTGTGTATAAGCGGTCAGGCAGCACTTATCTCTGAATGTGTTAGTATGAGCAGCAGTTCGAAAAATGCAGTTAACTGGCTTCACGTGTTAGCCCTCACCCTCCCCGGTTGCTAGCTGTTGTATGATAGGGTAGAACTGCCTGGTGGGCCAAGACCAAATTAGGGAAAAAATGGGAGGAATGGTTCAGTTTGATTTATACACTGCTGTACAATTTGGTACATCCATCCGTCCATTTTCCATACCAATTCTCCTTCACAGGTTCACGGGGGAGCCTGGAGTCCATCCAACAACCTGGATAGGGTGCCAACCTATCGCAGGGCACAATGACAGACACATTCACACACTACGGACAATTTGGAAATGCCAGTCAGGTTACAACACATGCCACTGGACTGGGGGAGGAAACCAGAAGGCTCCCAGAGGAAACCCCTGAAGCACAGAGATAACATGAAAACAATGCGCACACAGGGCAGAGGCAGGATGCGAACCTACAGCCCCAGAGATGTGAGGCAACGATGCTAAGCACTAAAACCACTTTCAAACTTGGTTTGCAGTGTGTAATGATTCAGGCTATAAGCTTCTCTTGCTTGTTAACAGTAATACTCTCACAGCTCCAGTGAAAGTAAAAAAATAAATAAAGCCAAATTCAGATGTACCAAACTTACTGTACAACTTGACATGTTGACATCACTGGGTAAGTGAAAAATGATGCACGGCTCATTTTGTTTTAAGGATAAAATATATTGTTTGCAATAAAACTCATAGGAGGTGGCTTTAATAAATTGGAAATCTATTTTTAATGACACCGTTATTGTTTACAGTTAAGCACAACATCTATCATACACAAGTTCCTTTGGGGTTTTTTTTTTTTTTTACTGTGTATTTCTATAAAATATTACAGGGGTGCACATAGTATTTCCCCCTCCAGTTAGTTTGGGGAAAACCCACCATAAAATACTTTCTGTTTCACTGTAGCATCTTTCAGATGTGTCATACATTGGGGTTGTGAACAGAGTGACGGGGGAGTAAGTGGTCAAATGTGGAGAGATAGAGGAGGGATTCAGGGAACTCGAGTGCTTGTGAATGCATTTCTTTGTGCTTTCTCTTTGGACAAAAACTTCGCAAAAGATTGAAGTTTTTGTCCAAAGATGCCAAGAAAACAAAAAGAATATTCGAATCCTCTAAATGTACACTTTGATTTTTAAACTGGATAAATATGCTTTTAGAGGAATAACTGAATAATAAGTTAGAACCTTGGGTGGGGTTATAACTTCGTGTTTATAGTATTCCGGATGTGCAGACTGCAATGGAAAACAGATGCTTAAAATATAATCTGTTTAAACAGAGAGGCATGCATAGTGTGTGTACTGTTTTACTCCCACTGTGACCAGAAAACAAGATTCTGACAATGTCATTTACTTTAAAAACTTTGGAGGTAAGTATATTTATGTATTGCATACTTACAGTTGTGATGAACACTGAGTCTATTCTCACATTGTCTTCATGCAGAAAGAGTGCAGCAGCCTCCTGGTCATCCTTAACTTTTAGTTTCAGTTTCCCCTTTAACATCCTCTTCACATATTCGATCATCACCTCAGAATGCAGCTGACTTATCAGCTCCTACACACACACACACACACACACACACACACACAATTCACAAAATTTTTATTTGTATAGTGCTTATAACAACGGTCATTGTCTCAAAGCAGCTTTACAGAAATATATAAACACAGGATACAAATTTTAAGTGTGTGGATTTATCCCTATTGAGCAAGCCGTGAAAAACTCCTTAAGATGATATGAGGAAGAAACCTTGAGAGGAACCAGACTCAGAAGTGAACCCGTCCTCATCTGGCTAACAAAGGATAGTGTGAAAGTAAAAGAAAGTTCATTATGGTTTGTACATTAAGTCTTTGTTGAACCAGTCCACCGTTCAAAGGAGACCCGAGTGCAAAACTGCATGTGGTAATTCCCGTCTCAAGGAAATAGCAGCAACCGTAGTCCCAGCAACCACAGCGAGAATGTCCATGTGGAATTGAGGTCCAAAACTATTTCATGGTACTTCAAGCGGTACCATCCTAAGCATTCTCCAGGCTGTAGCCTCCAGTTGATGAGAGCTCACACACGCATTCAGATTTTTTTTTTTACTGCGTACATGCTATGTGCTACAAAGCTTTAATCACCATTGATATAATCTTTGTTGTGTTTTTTTATGTTATGCAAAACTGTTACTAGATCTGTTTAATAGAGTTTCTGACTTACCTTCATGCAGGGAGACTGTATATCTGAGAAAGGCTGGACCATATCGTCCACAATCCTTAATAGATCTCCAATAATCGTCTGATTTTCTGAAAACCAGGCTGGAGTCCACAGCTTACGATACAGCACCTGTGAGGAAATAATTCAGCTAATAAGAAATGTTCTTTTTTTAAATGATTTTATTCAGTTAATACTTTTGTTCAAGGATAAATTATTAAAACTGAGACATGTTTGCTTTGGACTGTTTCAGAAAACATTGGATGAAGTTCAAATACATCTAAATTTTATCTCCACACATGACTGTCTTTGTTTTTTAAACTGCTCTCACAGCAAGCACTTTATCTAATTGGAAACACATACAGTATGCGCCTAGCACACTGTGTTCATTCTTGTCATCCCTTCATATTGAAAGAATTTTAACAATTATATTTTTCCTATATTTTATTTATATATAATCTAGTCCTTAAAGTATTATTTTTTTTACTGACTCGAGTAAATAATAGACTTTCTGACTGTGAATATTAATGTAATCTTTTTAGAGATGATCTGTATTAGGTTTTCATAATTGATTAAATAAAATTGGGGCTTGACAATTCATCCAGACATTTAGACTGTATGATAAGAATAAAATAAAATCTGGTGGATCCTCTGGCCACCCCAAAAATCTCCATTGCACCCTTTTACGATTAACTGTACATAAAATTGTGTTGTATATTGCACAAAGATTGTATCGCTTTGGATTAGTTATGATGGATTATTCCACGTGGTGAAAGTCAGATAATAAAAAGAAAACACTCAATACATCAATGAGAAAATACATCTTAGTGAAACTGAGTAACATGTGTTTGTGTCTGAGGTAAAGATGTTATTTATGGTATTCTCAAAAACGGCATAAATATACAAATATAAACAGCACAAAATGAAAACTTGAAATAATATGGACTGTTAATAGTTTTTGAGGAAAGGATGGACCAATAGAGTTCATCCTTTTTCAAAAGTTGTCCTTTCCAATAGTTTGTTTTTACTGCCATCTAATTTGCCAATTTACAACTACTAGCTTGCTCGCCCCTATTGCACAACAGTTAGCTACTGAGGAGGCTCCTTTGAGACACATGAAGTCAGCCACTGTGCTGTGTCAAAGGGCTGCAGAAACGGCCTACTACACTGAGCACAGACTCCTAGTGTCACTCCGATTCATTAGCAGCTTTATTGTTGCATCACCTGGGAGCTACAGCTAAATTTGTATTCATTTTAGAAATCAGATAGATCAGATTTAACTGAATTGGGAGATTAAATCTGCTCATTTTTATCAAACAAAAAAAAGTTGAAAAAATAATCAAGAACACTTCTTGTGAGGAAAAAAAATTCTCACAAAAGTGAAATTTGTGAAATGAATAATTTTTGTTAAATTTGTGAAATTATATATTTTGTTAATACTACTACTACTACTACTACTAATAATAATAATAATAATAATAATAACAGTAATAGTAACATAAAAGAAAGAAAACACTTAATGATGCCCAAGCATTTTAGTCCATGTCTCTGCACTCAGATTAGAGATTCATGGTCCTTCTTTTACAGTGTGATTATAAACAAAATGAAAGACTAATGAGCTGATAAAAATACACATCTGCTTATTCTGATTCACATTTACAACTTGACACTGAGATTGCAGTCTTATAATAAGAAATACTTGATGAATATGACTAGATATTTCCTCTTGAAAAAAACTGTTGGTGGAGCTTGAAAAAAGTAAGTACACCCCATGGAAATTGTTGGCTTTTTTGACATATTTGGACAAGTTAACATTTGATCCTCTTTGAAACAGCACTCCCTTTGTTATTGAGGTGTGTGGTGTCATCATGCCAATATCTAAAGAGGCCTACAGTAAGACCTTCAGAAAAAAAATGTTGCGGATGCCTATGAGTCTGGCGAGGGATTTAAAAAGATCTCCAAATTATTTGAAATACATAATTCCACTGTAAGGAAAATCATCTACAATGGCGCAGATTTCAAATGACTGCCAATTTGTCAAGAACTGGCCATCCCAGCAAATTCAGCCCAAGAGCAGACAGATGCAAGAACAAGTCTCCAAGATTTCATCACAGGATCTGCTAGTAAGTCTTTCAACTGTTGGTGTCAAAGTGCATGCTTCTACAATTAGATAGAGATTGCACAAATTTGCTATGTTAACCTGCATGGGAGGTGTGCCAGGAAAAAGCCTTTGCAAGACTACAGTTTGCCAATGAGCATATAGGCAAAGACCAATCCTTTGGAATAATGTATTCTGGACAGGCGAATCAAAGATTTGTTTGGCCACAGTAACAGCAGACCTGCTTGTCACAGACCAAAGACAGCTTTTTAGGAAAAGCACCTCAAACCAACTGTGAAGCATGGTAGTGGAAATGTTATGGTTTGGGGTTGCTTCGCTGCCTCAGGGATAGAAAATCTTGCATTAATTTATTCAACTATGAATTCTGCATTATATCAAAGAGTGCTTGAAGATAATGTGAAGTCATCTGTCCAACAGTTGAAGTTGAACCAAAAGTGGACCTTTCAACAGGATAATGATCCTAAGCACACTAGCAAATGTTTGCTTGTACAAATATGTCAAAAAAGCCAACAATTTCCATGGGGTGTAATTATTTTTTCACATGGCTGCATATACTCATTTTACAATCATATGTGACTGTATTCAACTTGAACCACTTATTTAAAAATGCTTTATGGTCTACGCTAGATGACTTAATTGCAGATACCTTCAGCTCCTTGTGTATGGGGTTGAGAAAATAACTGTGACAGGAGTCTCTCATCTCTGACATAATGGACAGAAAGGCTTCTTTCACTTCATCTGATAGATCCTTGTTTTTCTCGATATACTCCCTGTAGATACACAGTCACTGTCTATTACAACTGAGCAACATCTCTGACATTCCAATATTTTTGCAAACATCTCGATGTTCATTCATTCATTCATTCATTCATTTTCTCATCCTTTCTCACTTGAAATTTTTACATCACACAATTCATTGTGAAATGATTTTGCATATGTCTATGTACAATAAGAAATGTTGGAAAGTAAGGATAAAACTGTGTAAGCAAACTTACATGTACTGTATTAACATATGGCCAAATGTGTATTATTATGTGTCATAATCTCACCGTAACTGCTTGATGCTAACCATATTGGCTTTCAGGGTGTCAGGGATATGGGTGTGCTTTCCTTTGATAAGTTCAGTCATGGATTTCTTATAGCTGTCAAAGGAAACAATATTTTTTTATTTAATTATTTCTTTTTTCACATACATGCTACTGCTACATGCTACACATGCTACTGGAAAGTCCAGGTTCAGTAATATATAGATTTAACAGGTGCAATATGGTATTAAGTATTAAGAGTAGAGATACAGTACAATGTATTATACAATATTACTATGAAATAGGGGAGGGGGGTGAGTAAGTGTTTTAGAGTACTGAGCAAGTAAAATCCATTTCATTCATTTTCTTTTCAAAATTCCTTTTCTCAGAACAATAAATCGAGTCACTGCTGGCTTTTGCATGCATATTTTCAATTGTTAGGCAGAAGAGACATTTCTGTATTTGCTGTACAGAAATGGTCAATGGTAATACTACAAGTCCAATTACAAAAAAAAAGTATTATACTACATACCGTTAAATACAAACGGTAAGCAAACTGTATTGTTAAACAGTAGAAAACTCTATTGTTAAACTGCCCAAGCGTTAAATGCATAGGCTGGGATCATGGATTGAGTATTAAACATACTGCTCTAAATATAGAGCTGTTAACATAGCACTTAAATGTGACAGTATCATTTTGTGTACCTCACTAGGAAACTGTCCAGCTGAAGCAGAATTCTCTGAGCATTATCTCTGTTACCCAGAATATCCACAGTTTCTTTCACGGCTCCATCAATAATCTGCAAACGAGAGGTTAAACTATTTATATGACACATGGTTCAGGCAAGAAGAAATGTAATTCGTAGCTAACTAAAGGACAACTACACTGCAAAAAAGCATATCGTAGCAAGTAAAAATATTTGAATATAGGCAAATTCAACTAATATTTCTCTTTATTGTTTTTTTTTTGGTTGTTCTTTGGGTTGCTTTACAAATATAAGATTATTAAACCTATTTCTAGATATTTATTTTACTCTTTTCAGCTTGAAATTGTCTTATTCCTCTGACAGGTCATTTAGCTTATTTTGAGCATGTATTTCTAGAAAGAAGTTAAATTAACTGGCAATACAATAAGACCATTTTAAGCTTGAAATTTGTATCTGTATCTTAATTCTCTTAGTATAGTATTTGTTAATAATAATCTCATAATTAAAAATATGAGATAACATTTTCTATATTCATGATATTTTCACTTGCCAAGATATCACTTTGAAGTCCAATACAAAATTAAAGTATTGAATCTGTTATATGCCACAAACATGAGTCATATAGGTCTTGAACAAAATGTGTGAGCCCAGTATTGTTCATACCGGTATAACATCCAAAGCAAGATTAGAGAAGTAGAACCCATCGATGAGCTGAGGTTTATTACTCGTCTGCCAAATTTCCTCCTCTTTTTTAAGAGCATTGGACAACCATGTCCTGACCTCCACCTATAAACAAGATATATAATATTACAATAAAATATTATAACCATTCAGAAAAATCTGACATAATTGTGTATTAATTGAGTAATTGAGTATATATATATATATATATATATATATATATATATATATATATATATATATATATATATATATATATATATATATATGTTTTTCTAGCCTTATAGACTTATTTTGCATATTTTAAAAGTATTGGACACACCTGTCCATAGAGGGTATTGGTCAAATAGCCTTTCTTCCATTTTTTACTTTTCACCTATTTGTTTGTTTCCTCTGTAGTGGACATTGTAGCTTGTTTTGAGATTCAGAATTCAGAATGAATTTGAGATTCATTTAACATATGCTATTAATTTCACATATGTTATACTTAGTAACAGATGATCACACTGGACTTAGTTACAGGATGACGATATATCTTTTACTTATTTACTGGATTACTCTTAATGTGTGACTTAGATACAGAGTGACAAATAATATTTATCCCTAGTAAAATGGTCAAATATTCGGAGGTTAATATTCATAGCTTTAATTCATTTTAAATTGTCCTGCTCTCTATTACAGTGGACATACAAAAAAAAAAAGAATTATGTAAAAAGTCTCAGTTGTAAGATTTTTAAAATGCTAAATATATATAAAATACCAAAAAAAAACATAAACTGGAAGATACTTTTTATACCAGTTCTTAGGAGGATAATAATGGCGACATAAACATTCTGAAATAAATTCTGAACAATATTTCTGATGAAGCTTTGCAAACTCTTGGTATCTCAGAGGCGTCAACCTGCCTCATGTGGGAGCTTCAACCAGGATGTTTTTCTTAATGTTCCCAAATTAAATGAGCACTTATTGACTGTCTTTCCTATTTGTTTTAAGCAAATATAAATATCTTTTGTATGAGAAATATATTTATATTCAAGGGAATTAACACTTTTTTGTCTTAAAAGCCAATATCAACTCCAAATTTTTATCAAAATGTCTTTGAGACAATAAAAATATGTATTCAATTTGGTGTGTCCAGACTTTGCACATATGCGAAATATTTGATCGTTTTGCATTACCTCTTTGTGTGACAGATACTGCTCCTCCAGTGGCTTACGATATTCCTCAGGTAACAAAGCTCCTAATGATTCAGTGTTGATGTGTGGCACCAGTTCATCCTGTTGCAATATATCCCTGAAAAATTATCATCACATATGTAAATCTGGGCTGTTCTCTACTCGAAGGAGTATGCAAATAAAATAAAGATTTGTACACTTGAAGCACCATGAGTATGTCCCTTACTTTGGATAATAATCATGAATCCAACATAGTATGTAGATGCAATCTTGTAATTCAAGGTTGGTTCGAGCAAACTCCAGCAGTTTTGTGGAGAAAGCTTGATGGTAGAGCTGAACATACATGTTGAAAATGTCAAACTCTGATGTGTAGCATGGCTGCACATCTCTGGCAACATGAAGCAGGTCCTTTTGAATGCGCTTGCCCATCCGACACACTTCTCTCTTCAGGGAGGTGGACAGCTTGTCTGACACATTCTCTTCTTCATTTGTTTGAAGCAGCCGTGCTTGCACTACATCCTTGAGCAAAGCATCATGGATCTCTCTGCATTTTAGGGGCCTCCAAAGTGGAAGCTTCTCTTCTTCTTTTTTCTCCCACTGCCTATCTTGTTCCTCCTGCTGACATATAGCCTGTACAGCACTCCTCAGTTTCTCCTGATTCTCCTTGTTGAAGGAATCATGGACAGCCATCCTTAGATGAAGCATCAAAGTTTCATAGTCCTTCTGCAAACCGTCCTCTTCATCCTCAGTGCAAATCCCTTCCTTATCTGATGATTGTGGCCTGAAGAGGTGCTCTTCCTGTGCTAAAAGTTGCTGGCTAGCTTTTTCCAAATGATTCTGTGCTATACTCTGGTTGAAATCCAAGATTTCTGTGATATCAGAAAAAATGTAAGAATATTTTATCGTTTGATCCATAATCTGTACTGAATTCATTTTCCAAAAGAGCACAGCAAATTAGTTATGATACTATTAAATCATCAAATATCTTTAGTGGAAGAAAATTCATTAGATGTACCTGGAGTGTCCACTGTGTCAGTTTTTTGGGGGGTTTTGTTTTTATTTTTTTGTAACATTTTTGGAAGTTTTAGCTTATTTCTGGGTTTCTCCTGTGCTGGGCCTCCACTGAAGGACTTCTCAGATTGCTGTTCATCCATGGTAGTGCATACGGAGTCCTCGTTGTGAGCTTCTATTTCACCGGTAAAAATACAATTCATGAACCAACAGTCAGTGCGGTGAGCTGTCAAACGTGTAGCATATTTTAGTAAAATAAGAACAATTTGACCTCTAAAATGAAATGTTTACTATAAAAGAAACAACTTATTATGAATCCTGTATGCTTATCAATCTGTTGATTATTTAGGCTATAGTTTAATATTAATCAACTTATCCTTGTATTTATTCAGTTACAGAATACAAAATAGATATTTGACATTCAGTGGTCACTACACTGGTACTGTCTCCACAGAAACATTGTGTCAGCTCCCTGAAAGACAAATGTCATGATAAACAGTGTAACATTAAATAATAAATCCCAAAACCCTAAAAAGCTTGCAATGGAATTATTGCTTCATATTTACAGATTCCAGATAAACAAACAGTACTGGAAGAGAGAACATTTAGGTTTTGTTTATGTGAGTGGTTAAATAAAGAGTCCCACTTGGGGAAACATTGTGTGTGTGTGTGTGTGTGTGTGCACGTGTGTGTGTGTGTGTGTGTATTCAACATTTACTTATGATATAATTGGTCATATCAGCCAAATACAACAGCAGCTTCCAAACCTACTACAACATACAGTTTCCCAAAATGTTGGATTTGCTATCCATCCATCCATCCATCCATCTTCTACCGCTTATTCCTTCTTCAGGGTCGTGGGGAACCTGGAGCCTATCCCAGGGGGCATCGGGCACAAGGCGGGGTACACCCTGGACAGGGTGCCAATCCACCGCAGGGCACAATCACATATACACTCACACACCCATTCATACACTATGGACAATTTGGACACGCCAATCAGCCTTCATGCATGTCTTTGGACTGGGGGAGGAAACCGGAGTACCCGGAGGAAACCCCCGCAGCACGGGGAGAACATGTAAACTCCGCACACACAGGGCCCTGGCGGGAATCGAACCGCGGACCCTGGAGGTGTGAGGCGAATGTGCTGCCCTATAAATTATACACCAGTATAATATCCCTGGCAATAAAATAGACCCAGTACATTTTAGACATAATGGTGCTACATTAGGTTGTTTCCATATTAGGATTTTAATGATAGTGTTTTTTGTCAAATGCTGCCATTGTAAATGCACTCATATGTACACTCTATGGCCAAAAGTTTGCAGACACTTGACCACCCCAGCCGTATGTAGTTCTTCCCCAAACTGTGGCAACAAAGTTGGAAGTACACAATTATATATGTCTTTCTTTACCGCAGCATTACAATTTCTCTTCACTGGAACTAAGAGGGTCAAACATGTTCCAGCGTGACAATGCCCTGTGCACAAGCCGAGCACAGGGGCACCGGGCACAGGGGCGAGGGGTGAGAAAGAAATTGAATGTTCTTTACCTCTCTCTCTCTCTCTCTCTCTCTATATATATATATATATATATATATATATATATATATATATATATATATATATATATATAGAGGTAAAGAACATTGTTTTTAATTGTTAAATGTAAAGAATAGTTTTTAATTATTAGATTATCAATCACATTATATATATATATATATATATATATATATATATATATATATATATATAGTGAATGTGATAATCTAATAATTAAAAACAAAACAAAAAACAAACAAAAATAAAATTCAAAAATAAAAACCCCCGCATCTCGTGTGGTAATGGGAAAAGTCTGGAAAAACACAGACACCTCCCTGTTCGGTTTCTGTAAGCAAAACGCTATCCCGCTAACTGTGTATATTTTCCTCCTCAAACAGCGAACAGTATAGTCAATGTTTTAGATTTAACAAGCGTATATTTCGGTATGTAAATACTTGTGTGTGTATCGTATTTAACTCATTGAACGGGCAGACGTGCTACTTTCTTCTTCTTTTTTTTTCTGATGCAGCTCGCAGCCATGTTGTTTTGACGTCACTCGGTAACTAGGTAACCGGGTTGGAGCTGATATTTGGCTACATTACTCCGAGTTGCCCAGTGTGGGGGTGGGGGGTTTGAAATCGGATGGAGGTTGGGTTATGGGAAGCCAAACAACTCAAAAGCTGGTCCAAAATGAGCTCCACAGGAGAACCGCGCTGTGAGGACCAAATGCCTGCGTGACCCACTGGGTAGCGCGGCACAGGCGGGTTTTAATTCTACCCAAAACACTACCCTAATAAACACAGGCACACGGCAGAAAACGGTTTAGTAATAGAAGAAAACTCTTCAGATGTCTCATTGAAGTGTATTCATATTTAGATTTTCATCTTTAAAGTGCATGGCTGTAAGCAAGCAAATAATATAATCAAATATAATTATCCCGTTAGTGTCTCGTGTCTCGCGCTGGTCGACGCAGTGCGGTTAAAACCCGCCCGCCCCACGCGGCGCAGTGGGTCGCGCAGGGATTGGGTCCGCGCTGCGCGGTTCTTCTGTCGAACTCGGTTTGGATCAACTTTTGAGTTGTTTGGCTTCCCATAGTTAAGAATCTCAAATTGCGGCCATATGCTGTTTAAAACCCCAGCACCTCATATTGTAAACATTCCTACAGAACCTCGTATCCCTGATTGGGGTTTTTTTTTTCCAGAGAAAAACAGAACGGAAACGTTTCGTAATATATAGGATTGTAGGTAGGTCACCATCTTTTCCCTGAATAGGTATACATGGATGTAATCATTGCGGGGCGTTTATTTAAATGGAAGAGAGAAGCACGAATATGGAGCCAATATTTTGATAGAAATGCTATTGAACTAAATGCGTTTACTGCATCAGCCGCCTCTCGTGTGTAATGGTATCGGCATCTGCACGATACATACAAATCTGCATAGTGGAGTATGTCAGAACAACAGTGAAATAATAATTTATACATGTTTTGTATTATATGCCATTTCTATGTCTACAGTACATATCCATCTCAATTCAATTGCTAAAAAAATAAAAAGAAAGAAAAGGTATAATAATGACATTTAGATTATTCTCTACATTGTTTGCCTTGTAATAATAATAATAATAATAATAATAATAATAATAATAATAATAATAATAGGGATGTAACATTAGGCTTTGATCATTACAGTAATTGAGTCTTTAACCATACTTGCAGTTTTCTGTCATTTCATTGCCTCTTGACATTCCACAACTGTTTAATAAATAACAATGATGGAACCATTTGCTCACAATGACTAGATGACTAGAAGCAATTCAAATACTTGCTGTTGGTTAAATAAAATTTTTCCTGACCTTTACTTGTCCTCCGAATGTTCATTGTGGGTAGATGGAAGGTCTTCATCATGATTTCATCCAGATTTTTTTTATTTTCTTCTCTGAGTTAATGCAGTCTTGTCTCTATGCTGTATGGGACTGGCTCATACTGACATACATTATTTAATGGGTAGCCACTGTCTTGTCGTCATGGAGGCGTGCGTTGTGGAAATTACCACAGAGGCAGGCAGTGAGCTCTTTCAGTTTCATTTTCCTTTATTTTTCCTTTCCCGTAAATTATTCTAAGCCTGTGGCCACCAACCTGGGATCTCAACCCTGGAAATCAGTTTTCCTTTCGAGTGCAGACGCCTCAGAAGACGTGTACTAACTAACAAGCACAAGCTTTCCATGCTTTACAATGTGTCACAGTTTTGTGCAGGGTGTTTTCTGGAGTCTAATGATGGACAGCATAGCTTAAAATAGATTAAATGAAATATTTCTGAAATCATGTTTAAGAAAGACAGCATAATGTAAAGGAACAACTGAAATCGGAGTTAATCTACTGCCAGTGGATCATGATAACCGGTGATATAGGCATATGTGGTATGCTACTGGTTTTGTCTAGTGCAGTATTTTGAATGGACGTATCAGCTACGCTATATATAGTCTAACGAATGTGACAGCACGAGCATGACCCTTTTAGCACATTTAGCACTGTTTGACTCTATAATATACAGTTGTGAAAGAGTAATGACTCATCATTTAATCATGTTATCACCCAGAAGAAAATGGGTTTCCTGTTGATACTGGTTTCTCTGAAGCTTTCTTACTAATGTCTACTCAGGAAGTTTTTCCTTACCAAAGTCACCTCTGGCTTGCTCATTTTGGGATTTAAAACTATATCCAGATTTCTGTCAAGTTGCTTTGTGACAATGTGCGCTGTTAAAAGCTCTATGTAAATAAAATATTTTAAAAACCACTCATCTATTTATAGGTTGTTGTGAGACACCATTACAGGATCAGACACTTTGTGGAGGTGTTAGTAGAGGTTTAACTCCACAGAAAGACTTCAAGGCGGGGTTGGTGACCACTGTCCTAAATTAAGTTATACAACATCCATTCAAAAACAAAAACACCATTTACAAAGCCAGACTGGAGGCAGGCTGCTACTGCATCATGTTTGTTTTGTTTGGGTCAAGAATACATTTACTTTTTTGCTAAAAGTCAAGCTATGCTGATACAGTTAGAAATTTACTAATACATACAGTATATCTAAAGGTGAACACTCCTCTAGTCCAACTAATGTACATGTAGATATATTATTAGTGGTTGTGAGGGCCTTACTAAACTTACATTTGTCACTCAGCCTGGTTGATCTCTCCAAGGATTTCATGCTAGCAGTTGTTTAAAGTGCACTGGTTAATCGTTTTATTAATCATTTTTATTTACAGTCCCCTGTCAGTTCCTGTGCTGATGCTGATACACTGAAGATATTTGAGTTTAAGATAAAATATGAACATGAGATGATAGATCTCAGCTTCCTGATATTTACATTTAGTTACAGTATGGTAAACAACTTACTGTAGAACATGGCATCCACCCATTTATCAAGTGCATGTGACAATCAGGTGTTTTTTGTTGCCCAGGTGTGTCCTGTTAAACAGTTAATATCATTTTTAACACAAATACAATTAATATCCTACATTTGTTGTTAAAAAGGATAAACCAGCATAAAGTCCAGAGAGTAGTCTAAGGAAGAAAAGCATACCATTTTGAAGCTAAGATAAAATGGGAAAATCGATCGGAGCGATTGCACTACTATTGGACATAGCCAATAAAACAATTTGGAATGTCTTGAAAAAGAAAGAACCCACTGGTGCGCTAACAACCATAAAAAGACAAACAAGACATTGAAAAAGTCTTCTTCTTCTTCTACTCCAACCTGGGCAAACCATATCTTTATAAACCTTGCGTTGTGTACAAAGGCATTGTCGTGCTGGAACAGATTTGGGCTTGGCATCTTAGTTCCAGTGAATAGAAATGTTACAGCATACAAAGACATTTCAGACAATTCTGTGTACTTTGTAGCAAGGCCTCATTTTGAAGAAGGCCAACATGTGGCTGTGAATGTCAGGTGTCTACATACTTTTGGTATGATAGTGTTTTGATGGTGTATAACAGTCATAAACACATTAGCCACTGTATATCTAAATATCAGCAACATGCATACCATAGATAAATAAATGTTTAAAAAAATAATAATAATACAAAATACAAAATACATTAAGTATAAATACACAGTTATACTTTTCAACTCCACCGCTCTTAGCAGCACAGCTACTTAATATGAAAGAGGAAATAACATACAAGCATTGTGCAAAAACAAACCTAATGTACTTCTCCTAAATTCTGATTAAACAAAAATACTGATGTTAGATATTAAGGTTACTCTTAATTAAATTGCTGATTTACCATAGATGTTGATGAGTGGTCAGTGACACCAAGAACTACAGTAAAAGACCATAGATACTGGTTTATCATTTGATTTCCATGTAAGTTGCATTTTTAAAACTGTGTTTTTCTTTTGGGAAAGCTATATGCAACCATACATGATGCTGAGAAACTAGTCCGTGTCCAGCAGCAACTGATATGTGTAATAAGAAGCCCACAAAACAGTGTGAGTTACTTCAAGGCAAATTAGGGACTTGGTTAGTGTTATGTCTCAGCTGAAATCTCTGTTTCAGGTGCTGTAAACGCACTACTTGGAGGCTCATGTCTTTCAAAAAGCTCTCATTATTGCCAAATAACTAGTCATCCTCCTTCAGGAGTAGCATGAAGGTACCTAATCTCAGCAAGACTGAGCTGCTGTATATCCTTGGAGATGTCAAGATCTTGTGAGCTCCCTGAATATCATTTAGATTACATTATCTGTCACTGTATTCCACCTTAGTAGTTCTGGACAAACAACTATCCTTCTCAGCTTTCATCACTAATCTGACTCAGTCATGCAGATTTCTCCTTTACAATATCATGAGGATCCAGCCTTTCCTGTTCTCAGAGGCCCAATCAGATTCTTGTTCAGTCCTGTTTTCAACCTCCCGATTTCTCCGTCCCCAGTGTTGTGTTCCTGTAGCTTTCCCCATCAGATATAAAACAGATTCCTGATTACAAAGCCACAAATAGACCACTATCAAAAACACATCCTCATGCTAGGTCAGAGACAAAGAATATCATCAAGTTAACTCTTGTTAGATGTTAGTACAACAAGAAAAATAAAATTGCTAAAGGTTAAATAAATGCCAGTTCGGGACCACTTCCATCCCCTGTCTCAGACCCAGTTCATAAGACAGAAAAGCGTTCAGTTAATTTCATTTCCACATGTCAGTATGTAGTGGTTTTGGTCCCTCCTTTGTTTCACTTCTGCCAAAGACATTTATTTGACCCCATCCTTTCTGCATCAAAACAATTTTGAATTATTCTGCAATTCATTGGCACTAGGACTGCTTCTAATTCAGTCCCCTAGCATTGTGCTAAGTGCTTTCAACTATGTAGTCATTATGAAAGATTTTGAAACATATTACACTAAGCTTGAGAATACAGTTCCAACCCTTTGACTCTGCCAAAAAAAAGGAAACTGTCACTTATCTTGGTGAACATCACCAACTTGCTTAGGAACCAAATCTCTGCCAACTTGTATTTGTTCCGGAGAATTTGCTCAGGGTGGTGCAATGTATGTTTGTAACCCATTAAATGTTAATTAATTATTACTTTGCTGTACAGGGATACAAAAACAAGTTCTTCCTACTTTTTCCCAGGAGCGATAAAAAGTTGAATACTGAAATAAGTTATAATATGTATTTTTATTTATTATAAAGAATTTAAGAACAGGTTTAACACCATGCTTAGTTTACCAATGCACTCTGTTTCACACCATGCTCTGTGTGTTGATTATTTTCTGTCACATTCCAGAAGGTAAGGGAGTTAAGGATGGATGCAATTGCTGTAAAATACTATATTCGAGAGATAGGCAGACAAATCCAAAACAGTAGTCCAGAGCGTAGTCTAATAACATGCAAAAGGTCAGGCGATCGGCAAACGGGCATAAACCGGGCTAGGCTAGAATCAAAACGAGAAATGAGAAACAAGGTCAATAACATGAAACTAGAAATGAGAAACATTTCTTTTGTAAATTTGTAACTGCGCAATTTGTACAGGGACACGAGGGGTTTAAATGACAAACGTAATCATGTGTTAAACACGGGCAGCTGAAAACAATAATGACACATTCAGGAAACAACCAATGACAAAACGGGACAGAGACAGAACATGATCATAACAAAAGCATGTGTCCAAAGTAAACAAAGTTACTGTCGTTGAAAACCGAAACACGTGCGTTCGCCGAGCACTCGCGCACATGGCTTCAGTTTTACGAGCTCACTGCAATCCTACAGCACTGAATTAAGGGGAAATCGTGACAATTTTCAATATTGGACAGGAACATGGCTTGAGAGGCCGTCTCATCGCTCCCGGGACAGGTGTGGAAAGGTCACATCGTCGATCTCAGACTGGAACTTGGAGTGGAAGGTCACATCATCGATCTCAGACTGGAACTTGGCATGGGAGGTCACCTCGTTGAATTTTAGCTGGAACTTGGCGCGAGAGGTCATCTCTTCAACTTCGGACAGAAACTTGGCCTGAGAGAGCGTCTCATCGCCCTCGGACAGGAACATGGGTTAAGAGGGCGTCTTTCCATTAGTATCAAACATGTCACACCCTCGATGCCCTGTATCCACAGGATATGCACCAAGACCAAGATAAGACAAACAGTTCCCAGAACTAATCAGCTTTAGTTTTAATTACAACTTGTTGAATTATAAATTAGGATTGGCTGCAGTTGAATGGCTTGGTGCTGAACACTTCAGTTTATTTTGGGCCTATCAGTGTCTTGCAAATATGGACTGCACCAAGACAAGATTGGCATTCATCAAAGCGTTCATCTGTGCAACAGAATGCAAAACCCAATTTTCACTTTCCATTTTCATTAACCGACTCCAGAGATATCAGGGCTGTGAGAGAAGTGCTACATGAGAAAAGCCAGAGGGCAACTGCTCTGAATGTGCTTGGAAACTAGTCTGACATGATCAGGAACCTGCTGTAGAACTTTACCAAGCTTCAATACTAATGTGTAGAATATAACACCTTTTGTAAAACAATATAACTCAGTTTGTGTTTGTGGACATGCAAGAAGAGAATGACACAGCCTTTTATAACGGGCTTACGTCACTCATAACTCGAGACACGCCTTTACCCAAGGAGTGGTGATTGAAGGGATGCTTCAAATACATCTCCTTATACATCTCATAACCATCTCTGGCTGCCATTGTTACAGGGTTTAAATGTTGTTTCTTCAATTTAGGGTGCAGCATTTGTGATGTGACCAAGTACAATAACATTTTGGCAATGGAATACAAATTCAAAGTTATAAGTAAAATTTTTTATTATGTAACAGTTTACTGTGTAGGATGCAGCAATGTTGTTGTTGTTGTTGTTGTTTTTTATCTAGACCATTTTGTGAGTTTGAAATAGATGTCTGCCTAGGAAAGCTATGAGCTTGAAAACAATGAGATAGAGGTCAGAAGTTACAGTTTGAATAATGATACAAAGATGTTACTTTATTTATCTGCATTATTTATTTGTCAAAAACAATAAGAGGTATCCTGACTATATGCCAGGGCAAAAGAAGCGTTCCAGTCAGCCCACTTTATATGCGAAATGCACCCTGTGCTAGTTAATGTTCCACTTTCCCGGAAAGCATATGGTTTCTCTACCTCACTGACATCCAATCTTTCAAGCTATTCCAGAGTGCACAAGGCAGGCACTCTCTCTCTCTCTCTCTCTCTCTCTCTCTCTCTCTCTCTCTCTCTCTCTCTCTCTCTCTCTCTCTCTCTCTCTCTCTGCTAGAGTGAAATTTGTGTTTAGCTTCTGGGAAGCCCCTCACACAGTTGGTCCAGTTCAATAAAAGTAATCATAAAATGGTTGGATCTTATGCACGTCACTGAACACTTCTAATGCTAGTGAGACTCCTAGTGGGGAAAAATACCAAAGGCTCATTACCATTCTATTACTGCACTGAAATTACATGGAATGTTTCATATACAAACAATAATTAGTCAATACTGAATAAAAAAGGACCTCAAAAATATAGTAAATATGTCTAAAGTAACACATAACAGAGCATCAAATAAAAATGTTTTTGTTGTTGTTGTTATTTGTTTGTCTCTTTAAATTTACGGTTGAATCACGGAAATAAAAATCTGTGTAGGACTGAGGCTGAGCATGACACTCCTGCTTTATAACCCTTAAGCCAGGGAACTCAATGTTGTTTTAAGTTAGGAGTGATGAACCTGATGAGTAGGGCAAAATAGACCTTGCTATTATAGGGTTCAGTGTAATATATATATATTAAGTTTTCAATCAAAAAGGTCAAGGCCTATATCAATGTTTATTTCTCTACTAATTTTAATTCACATTTTGATGTAATATTTGTGATTTGTTAAGACAGCGACTGCAGGCTGCTAATATTAAATTTCATAGTGTGTGACTGCATTTACCACAAATGACCACAAATATTTCACAGTTCTGTTAATTGTCAGTTTAGTATACCGTCAATTTAATATGGCGCATAAAAATACACAAATACACATAGGAATATTATTTTATTTATTTATTAGAACCTGCTTAGGGAGTGTAGGTATAACATGTCTTATTTATACCACTCTCATATCTAGTGTTCCCTTTGTTATTGATGTGTGTGGCGTGATCATGCAAAGATCTAAAGAGTTCTTTAAGGCCTTCAGAAAAAAAAAAGTTTGTTGATGCCTTTGAGTTTCGCAGAGAATTTAAAAAGATCTCCAAATTATTTGAAATACATCACTGTAAGGAAAATCGTCTACAAGTGGCACAGATTTGAAACTGTCAGTTTGTCCTGGACTGGCCATCCCAGCAAATTCAGCCCAAGAGCAGACCATCTGATGCAAAAATAAGTCTCCAAGGACCCCAAAATTTAATCACAGGATCTGCTAGTAAATCTTGCAACTGTTAATGTCAAAGTGCACACTTTTACAATCAGAAAGAAATTTTGCACAAATTTGACCTGCATGAGAGGTGTGCCAGGAAAAAGCCTTTGCTGTCTAAAAAGAGCATTAAAGCAAGACTACAGTTTGCCAAGGAGCATATAGGGAAAGACCAGGCCTTTCAGAATAATGTGGTCAGACTAGCATCTGATGGACATCATCCTAAGGCCGCACCGCAGTTCGCAGCCACCTACTTGGATGATGTCATCATCCACTCCTCCACCTGGGCCGACCACCTCTACCACCTCAGGGAGGTACTTGGAGTGGCCTCCCGAAGGCCAAGCTGATGGACAACCCTAAGAAGTGCCATCTGGTGCTGACAGAGGCTCAATACCTGGGGTACTCCATTGGTCGGGGCCTGCTGAAGCCACAGGAGGAGAAGCTGGAGTCAGTGAAAGGATTTCACCGGGCCACATAAAAAACCAAGTACATACATTTTGGGGCTGGCGGGGTGCTACAGGAGATTCTTCTCTAACTTCTCCTCTCTAGCTTCATCACTCTCAGACCCTACAAAGAAGGGCCAACCGGACCGGGTGAGATGGACCGAGGAAGCAGAGTGGGACACCTAAAATTTATATATATATATATATATATATATATATATACATACATATACACACACACATAGATAGGAGAACCTGCTGAAAGGATCTCAGAAATACACAATCAATCAGGCCGTTCTGGTTGCTAAAACCCTTCCTACTTACAATAAAGGAGTCAGAGAGCATTAGGAAACTGACGAGACAAAAATTGATCTCCAAAATTGTACTGAAATCCAAGCACTATATCTATTGTAAACCATGTACTGCTCACCAATTGACTAATACCCATCCCTGTGGTGAAGCATGATGGTGGCAACATCATTCTACGGGGTTCCTTCTTAGTGACAGGGATGAAGAGACCGGTCAGAATTGGTGGAAGGATAAATGCAGCCAAATACAGATAGATCCTTGAAGTATACCCTCTCCAAACTGCATACTACTGAGATTCTGCACACTCAGACTAGGGCAAAGATTCACCTTTTACCATGACAATGACCCAAAGCATGCATACAATGCTGAGGTGGCTTCAGGTCAACTTTTTCAATGTCTTCATAGAACATCACTGTAGAGATCTGAAGGTGGCAGTGCATACGTCCCATTCAATCTGATTGAGCTTGAGCAGATCTGCCTGGAAGAGTGGGAGAAACTTCCCAAATCCTGATGCACATAGCTTGCAGAGACTTACCCTAGAAGACTTGAAACTCTAATTGCTTCTACAATAAAGTCCTGAACTGAATAAAGTACTGTACTGAATAAAGGTTGTAAATATGTATCTAAAAGTAGTTTTTGATTTTTAATACATTTGCAAAAATGTCTAAAAACTTGAGCAGCAAAACTCCCTCCCTAGCACTTGTTGATTGGTTGGAGTAGCATGAGCATTAAAGAAAAGTTGTCTCCCTATCTGATTGGCTAGAGCAGTGAGAGTTTGGAGTCCGCAAGAGAAATATTTCAGAAATCCACCAATAAATGCAGACTTTTCTCAAATAAAGGACAGGGTGAGAGTGAACCAAATATTTATTTGTGAATTACAAAAATATATGTACACCTCATTGTATTCATTTGTGGATCTTATTTTATATTTACATTTATATATTTACTGAACTCATGTTATTTATATTTGATGCCAAAAAAAGTACCTCTACAATATACAGTGTATTTTCATTCATCAGATCCACCATGCTGTAGTAATCACTTTCTATCAACAGAGGGAGATGTAGGACTTTTTATTAGAATTGATTTGAATTAGTTCATAGGCTATTTGCAGTAGCACCCGATCTCTACCTCAAATTCATTCATTTTGATCACCATATCGATGTCGGTACATGACTGTAAGAAGAACCGTACTGACAATAAAAAAACATATTAATATAATTGAAATAATTAAAAATTAAAAAATGATGTGAATCATAATCAGATAGATAGATAGATAGATAGATAGATAGATAGATAGATAGATAGATAGATACTTTATTGATCCCCAAGGGGAAATTCAGGAATCAGTTCACAATCAGCTCACATTAGGGTTCAGCTTCAGTAAATTATGCCAGAAGTCACTGGAGGGAATAAACTTCATGTATTGTCATCATTGATTCAGCTCAGGCAGAGTGACAGAGAAAAGGAGGGAGTATAAGGAGATTAAATTCTATGTGCGTCAAATGTGAGAGAGCTTTGCTGGCATTCACGGTCACGACAGCTTCTCTCTCTTTCTCTCTCTCTCTCTCTCTCTCTCTTTCTCTCTCTCTCTCTTTCTCTCTCTCTCTCTCTTTCTCTCTCTCTCTCTCTCTCTCTCTCTTTCTCTCTCTCTCTCTCTCTCTCTCTCTCTCTCTCTCTCTCTCTCTCTCTCTCTCTCTCTCTCTCTCTCTCTCTCTCTCTCTCTCTCTCTCTCTCTCTCTCTCTCTCTCTGCCACTGGAGTGTCTACAGAAGTACGATCTGCACATTGTCTGCACATTGATCTACTCTTCACTCTAATGCTGAAAAAACAACAACTAATATGATAAATGGAGAAAGGTAAAGCATGAAGAATCACCTGAAACAAGAATTGCTAGTAAATCATCAGTTGCCCTGGATTAATTGCCCTGGATTAATTGCCCTGGTATAGATCTTTATACTGAACCATTAATTCAGATTTCAGATGTACAGTGCTGCTTGAAAGATTGTGAACCCTTTAGAATGTTCTACATTTCTGAATAAATATAACCTAAATCCCATCAGATTTTCACACAAGTCCTAAAAGTAGATAAAAAGAACCCAATTAAACAACTGAGATAATAATATTATACTTGTTTGGTTATTTATTGAGGAAAATGATCCCATATTACATATCTGTTAGTGGCAAAAGTATGTGAACCTTTGTTTTCAGCAATAACTGCAACCAAATATTTCTGGTATATATATACGATTGGATCTTACTGAAATGGAAAAACTACTGTCCTCCTCATCTACTCTTAAGAGGAAGATCTCTGATGAGGAGTGGCTGTTTTTTCATGTGTTTTCCATAAGGGTGCTTCAATTTCAGCCCACTAACAACAATTTTTTTTTTTTATCTACAAGACCTATCTAAAACCAGTTAGACTTTTGCACTTGGTCTCCATATGTATACCTTTTGAATAAAATTGATCTGTGTCTTGACTTATATTTGGCAAAATATATTTGGCAAAAAAAAGAAATGTATACTATATTGTTATGTACAACCCCAGAGACATACCCTCAATCAGTATGTGGATGTGTCAGGCCGCTACTCTTTTACCATTGGAAAAATGAACTTATGACCTACATTAATAGTCTTTCGTGAAGATGCTCAATGACTGTTATACTCCTTTAAGTTTTGTACATATTTTGTTTACTTGCATTTTCCTCTGCTTAGGATGAGTTTTATATTCTTTCAGAGATATGCCCTGTTGTGTGTGTGTTTTTTTTGTTTTGTTTTGTTTTGTTTTGTTTTTTACATGATATGTCTAAGTATTGTAAGCTAGAAAATGGCTGTACAGGATTTCTAGAGACACCTGTACCATTGTTGTGTTATTGTTTAAAATTTCACAAAATAATTAAAAATAAATAAATAAATGAAATAAAAAATGTTTCTGGTAACTGTTGATCAGTCCTGCACATTGGCTTGGAGGAATTTTAGCCTGTTCCTCAGTACAGAACAGCTTCAACTCTGGGATGTTTGGTGGGTTTCCTCACATGAACTTCTTGCTTCAGGTCCTTCCACAACATTTCTATTGGATTAAGGTCAGGACTTTGACTTGGTCATTCCAAAACATTAACTTCATTCTCCTTTAACCGTTCTTTGGTAGAACAACTTGTGTGCTTAGGGTCCGTTGTCTTGCTTTTCACTTTCTCTTGAGATTCAGTTCATGGACAGATGTTCTGACATTTTCCTTTGCAGGTATACTTCAGAATTCATTGTTCCATCAATGATGGCCAGCCGTCCAAAAGTTCTATTTTGGTCTCGTCCATCCGCAAAACATTTTCCCAATAGCTTTTGGCGTCTCCACGTGACCTTCAGCAAACTGTAGACAGGCAGCAATGTTCTTTTTTGAGAGCAGTGGCTTTCTCCCTACAACCCTGCCATGCACACCATAGTTGTTCAGTGTTCTCCTGATGGTGGACTCATGAATATTAACATTAGCCATTATGAGAGAGGCATTTAGTTGCTTAGAAGTTACCCTGGGAACCTTTGTGACCTTATGTACTATGAAACATTTGCTCTTGGAGTGATTTCTGTTGGTTGATCACTCCTGATTGAGGAGGGTCTAGAATTTCCTCCATTTGTACAAAATCTGTCTGACTGTGAGGAGGGATTTAGACCATGTACTTATTTTTTCAAAAAAGTTTTTTTTTTTTTTTTGTCTTTTGTATTTCCCTGCTAAATATTTTGTATTATTTGTGTTGGCATTGAACTTCAATCTCCCTTGTTCGTGCCTTGATACCCTTCCACAAACAAGATCAGACTTTGATAGGTTCTTTAAATAATACAGGGTGCTCACTCACATCTGACTGTCTTCTGATTACTTGAAAAAACTTGAAAAGATTCTAATTTCACTTTCAAATTAACTGATAATCCTAGCGTTCACATACTTTTGCCACTCACAGATGTGTAATATTGGATCATTCTCAGAAATAAATAAATGATAAAGTATATTATTTTTGTCTCATTCGTTTAATAGGGTTCTCTTTGTCAATTTGTAGGACTTTTGTTGATCTTTAAGGTCATATTTATGCAGATTTATAGAAAATTCTAACGGGATCACAAACTTTCAAGCACCACTGTGAGTATTCGTGAGAGGATGTCAAAACTTCTGGTAATAATGAATTTGTTCAACTATATGGCAGTTCCATATATAGCTAAAGCTAGTCTGTTCTTTAGTCCCTCAGCTTGTCATCATCACACCCTCTTTGACAACATCATCTGCTCATTCACATTCACAATGATGGCTCATCCTGTTATGATTCAACGATTGCTACTACCACAAGTACTGAGAGCTGAAATCCAGGAGTGTGCTCATATAAGAAGTGGAAGTAATACACTTTTGTCATGAGTATTACACACTGTTGCTCTCTCAAAGCATAGAAGAAGTCACGAGATGATATCAAGAGTCTGTTTTCCCAGAGCTGTCAATATATTCAGCTCACATGAGTGGGAATGGTTTACCCAGTTGTCTATTAGTCAGTGAAAGACCTGCTTACATAATCAGTGAGGCCATGCTGCTATGATTTTGCATATATTAATGAGAGTATCTGCACACAATGGCCCCCCTTCTCTGGCAGTACAGCATGGTAGCGACAGCTGAGTGTTGGTGAAGAGGGATTAAAGACAGAACTGATTCACAGTGGTTGTAGTCAAATTTGCCCTGCAGATGAAGTATTATTTAACACGATTTTAAAATCTACAAATAAGCAAGGTACAACAAACATAGCATTGTGCATTACTGCCTGAATGTTTAAATCTTGTCTCATCTGTCTATAGAACATTGTCCCAGAAACATTGTGGACCATACAAGTGTCTTTTGTTTGTTTGTTTGTTTGTTTGTTTGTTTGTTTGTTTGCAGACATTATTAGAGATTAATGGCAGTGTTTCCTTCTAATACCAATATCAAACACCTCATCCCAAGTGTGAAGCAAGGTGGAGGGAGCATCATAGTTTGCTGCCTCACTTTACACTTATTTAGGGATAACAGTCTAATAACAGTCTTATTTCTCGTCACCATGATCTGCTACCTGCCATGGACCATTCAGACATCTCAAGTTCTTCATAATTTAACTGAGTTTCAGAACTTTATAATATTTAGTATCAAAGTTGCCTGTGTTTACATTCAACCTTGGACTCTTATTTTGCATGTGCATTAAAAAAAAAAGGTTTTCTGCATATGTATTCTGTCTTTTTCAGTTAATCATTACACATTCTTTACTGAACACCAAACTGAAACCATATATATCGCTTTTATCAGGGATCTCCTTGCTAAAATTGAGCTGGTTTACATCATTATGCTCTAAATGTTGTTATCTGCAGCCTGCGAAACTTTCTTCATCACCTCTCAGTAATTCTTGTCATTAGCAATGTTTCCGAATATGGTATGGTGTTGTGAAAAAGTACTTCTTCCGTTTAAGTGTATATATCATACTACATTGTTTCAGAAATTAAGTTTTAAATGATAGTGTTATTTATTCCCCACATCTTACAGTAAACCCTGTTCAATCAAATCAACACTTAAATAGAACATTTTCAACAGCATGAAGTTGGTTAAAAGGTTTTCACACCAATCTGGGAAGGGTTACAAAACTATTTACAATGGTTCTGGGACCCCAAAGAACCACAGTGAGGTTTATCATTATCTCCAAACGGAAAAACTCGGCACAATAGTGAACCTTCCCAGAAGTGACCGACCTTCCAGAATTCCTCCAAGAGCACAGCAACTACTCATCTAGCAAGTCACAAAAGAGCCAATGACAACATCAAAGGAAGTACAGGCATTTCTTGAATCATAACCACCTCTGTCCACCTCTGAGTAGTTCAAAAAAGGAAAAATTTAAGTTTCCGATTGGCCTAGTAAAAGTCCTAACTTGAACTAATTGAAGTGCTGTGGCAAGACCTTAAACGGGCAGTTCATGCTGGAAAACCCTCCAGTGTCATTGAACTAAAGCAGTTCTGCAACAAAATTCCACCACAGTGCTGTGAAAGATTGATCTCCAGTTATTAGAAGGATTTGGTTGCAGTTATTGCTGTTAAAGGTGACACAGCTAGATTTTAAGTTTAAGGGGGCAATTACATTAGTTTTTCACATGGGTGATAGGTGATGGATAACCTTCCCCCCCAATGAAATAAATAAATAAATAAAACTGTACTGTGTGTTTACTCAGGTTGCCTTTGTTTTATGTTGTATTTCATTTTAAGATCTTAAACTATTTAGTATGAGATATACACAAAAACAGAAGAATGATATGAATATGAATAATATGATAATGATATGAATTATATGATAAGAATGAGGAGATTAAAATAGAGTGCTTTTTCACAGCACTGTATATTCTGTTTGTATGTTTCTGTCATTTGCTCTGGACAATATAGCTAAAAGTCAATTTTTATGTCTTGCTTCACATACATGCATTACCATCATCTATATTCCATGCATTGGAAATACACACAGCATGTGTATGTTCCTGCCTATTGTAGAAGAATGCACCTATAAGAGGGTGGTATTGTAATGTACATTGGTATTGCTAAAATGGTCCCTTAAAATGGCTTATTTTTTCACTGCAACATAGAACTGGGTCCAAGCTTCCCTTGTTAGTGCTGGTCTTGGAGCATAATATGTGTCCCAGATTGCCTGTGCTCTTCCAACCGGACTGTACAAGGCTGCATTTGGAAATCCCTCTTCTGGCTTCCCTGCTCCATAACGATGATAATCGCCTTGGTAACCAGGGGCAGGCCCTAATCAGCCGCCCCTCAGCTCATCTGCAAGCCGGCTGAGACCAAATGCAAATGTGCTCATTATCACACACCCATCTGAAGGACCTGAGCTCCATTCTGCTCCTGTCCAAACAGCATGAGAGTGTTAGAAACAAATTAAGTTAAAAAAAAAAAAAAATTCCTCTTAGAGGTCTGAGTGTTTATTCTCTTTATTCTGATCCCTGTTTTGCAAGATTTCAGTGACAATATTATTTCCATTGTGGCGAATGATATTTGTAGTGAGCTTGATTGCTAAGTGGGGTATTGTGCAGGAGAGAGAGCATAAAAATTCAATGGCGATTACAGGGTTTATCATATGTGACCAATCTCATTATAATTCTTTTAAAATACATTTAGAAGAATCAGAGAGACATTTACAATGGATTAATAATGGAAGAGCTAGCCTACAATGGATATGAAAAGTCTACACACTCCTTTAAAAAAATTTTTGTGGTTTTTGTGAAGTAAATGAATAAAAAATAAAGCGTATTCAAATAAAGTGAAAAACAATCCAATTTTCTTTTAAAGGAAAGACGGACAAAACTTAAAATAACCTTGTTGCATAAGTGTCCACACCCCTATACTAATACTTTGTTGAAGCACCTTTTGATTTTATTACACCACTCAGTCTTTTTGGGTAAAAGTCTATCAGCGTGGCGCTTCTTAATATTTTCCCACTCTTTCCTGCAAAAGCATTCTAGATACATTAAATTATAAGAGCAGCTCCTGTGCACAGCTCACTTCAGGTCACCTCACAGATTTTTTTTGTTAGATTCTGGCTAGTTCATTCAAAAACACTATCGTCTTTTGGTTAAGCCATTCCTTCGTTGATTTGGATGTATTTTTTGGGTCATTGTCATACTGAAAGGTAAAATTCCTTGCCATCTTCAGCTTACTAGCAGACACCTGAAGGTTTTGCACTAAAATTGATTGGTACTTGTAGCTATTCATGATTCCCTCCACATTGATAAAAGCCCCAGTTTTGGCTGACAAAAAAAAACCCCTAAAGCATGATGCTCACACCACCATGCTTCACCATGGGTATGGTGTTTTTTTGGTGGCATGCTTTTTTTGCGCCAAACATACCTTTTGAATTATTATACCTTTTGGAATAGGTCTCATCAGATTATAACACATTTTGCCACACAGTTTGGGTTGATTTAGTTGAGCTTGGATGTTTTTTTTGTTTGTTTTTTGTGAGAAAGGGCTTCTGGCTAGACACCCTACACCATACCCCAGGCATGTGAAGAATACAAGAGATTGTTGTCACAGAGATCAGAGAATAATTAGTACTTGATATTCCTTCTTGTTTAATGTTGCCATAGGTATCTTGGCAGCCTCCCTGGTAAGGTAACCCATAAAATGTAGGCTCTGTGTATTATGGAGAGAGTGGTACTTGGTGCTTTGCTCATGCACGAATGTAAAAATTGCGATTTTTTGTTTGTACACCCATTTCGTACTAACACTCAATTAATTCTCTGTGCAGAATGTGGCCTTATTAACAGCGTCAAACAGTCAAATACTTCATGAGGAATAGATTAGTGGTTAAAAGGCTTGATTCACAAATGAGGTTTGTTTTAAAGTCACATTCCATCACTGACTCAATGCTACTGTTAGTAGGTGTGTGAGTTGGCGGGTTGGGGGGTAGTGGGTTGGGTTAGTGGCGACAGTTAGTGGGTATGTCTGACATGGTTAAATTTAGTGGCTGATTACGCTGTATGAATTTTAAACTTATTCTCACTCAAGCTCTGTCTTCCCCATCTTACTTCTTCCTTTCTTCTTTGTTATTTGTTTTCCATCTTCTTCTTTCACTGACTCTTTTACTCAGACCTTGCTCAGACTGTCTAAGCACATGGAGTTATGATGATGGAGAGAGAAGAACTGATTTGAGTTTGACACAAGTTGGTTGGCCACAGCTTGTTGCCTCTGCCTCTTCTGTGATGAGAGTGTGATGCAGGAGCGTTTTTGTCAGTACATGTTGTATATACTGTAGTACTTCTCATAAATGACCCTGAGTGTGTGCTGAATTTTTCCCATTCTGTTAATACCTCATTACAAATTATCAACGCATACATAACCACAGAGCTGAAAAGGCCACAGCATATACCTGGTGCATTGAGAGTCTAATAATGAGGAGGATGTAAGTGGGCACTGTAGATCTTATGCAATAGGAGAGAATATCTTCACACCCATTACTAGTGCCAAATTGATTAAAACCCGGAAGCAAATCTCAGCCCCAGTGAGTGCTACTGGCACAAAAATAAGTGATTGCTATCATTAAGTCAAATCTGTTCCAAGTATTATTACATTTTGGTTTTGCCGCCTTCTACTCATTATGTTCTACATTGCATTATATTCTATATATATTTTCTTTTTTTTTAACACTAATTATCCTTAAAGCATAAAAATTCAATTCTATTTAGAAATTGTTTACTCAGTGTGTAGCTTTATTGTCAACTAAATATAGTTGTGTATTTCTAAAGATATTACAAATAACAAAGTGTTTTGTTAAGACACATACACTTAAACGGCCACTTTAAAACAAACACCTGTACCCTTGCACATTCATGCCATTATCCAATCAGCCAATCATGTGACAGCATAAAATGTGAATGCATAAAATCATGCAGATACAAGTCAAGAGCTTCAGTTAATATTCGATCACAAATCAATATGGGGGAAAATGTGATCTCAGTCACTTTGACTGCGGCTTGGATTTTGGTGCTAGATGGGCTGGTTTGATTATTTCAGAAAGTGCTCCTGGGATTTTCATGAACAACAGTCTCTAGAGTTTATAAAGAACGGTGAGGAAAAACTAAATTAAGCAAAAAAATATCCAATATTTCACCAGACTGCAGGCAGGATGGTTAAATGGAGAATGGCCAGACAGAGAAGTTTAAGGTAACTTCAGTGGCCACTCTTGTGGAGTGCATCTCAGAGTGCGTACCACACTGAAGTTGTACTGTAAAAATAAATCTATATTAGTTTACAATGAAAATCTACAAACTGTTCAGTTGGAGAGCATATAATTCAATCATATGTTTTCTATATTTCACTAATGTGCAGTTAGTAACGGCAAATAACTTCTGACATAAGTCTCAACCAGTTAACCCATAATGATAATTGAGGTTTCTTCTCTCTTTCGTGTAAAGACAAAGCAATACTTCATAAAACCTTAAATAAATACTCTAGTATAGCGTTATTAAAATGTATGTAATAAGTATCAATGTGTTATGAAGCCCCAAAAATAGGCAACCTTCCAATAAAGTGTACTCTATAAATGATTCATACGATGATTCATACAGATGTGTTGTAAAGGCTCAATGTAGGTACTCCTCAAATAAAGCATTGCTACTCATTTAACTTTCAACATCGATTAGTCTGTCAGATGCCTTCATACTTTTATCAGAATAAATTTGACTTTTTTTCAAGTATACTTCCAAAAAATTCCGCCTTAACCCTAGGGAAATACGATATATTTACAAAATACGATCTACAACTGACTTGCAAGCTCTGTGAGTAGAGATACAGTACACTAAACACTAGTATTTGGCACTTGCAGATGGAGGCCATTGGTGTATTCTTGGTAATGAGATCCCCGTGGATTTGCATGAATAAAGAATGATTGTTTGCTATTTTAAAGTTTGAATGAATTAATAAAGTTAAAGCAAGCCAATCTGAATAATAATAACAGCTGAACATTTTCTGAGTAAATCACTGCTTGACAGTGATAGCGGTTTATAGTGTGTTTAATACACATGTGGACAGGCTGTCATTGCATGGTAGTGCTTGTGGACCCTCTTATTCTTGTATATGGTCATCATGGATGATGTCTGCAGACAAGCACTAATTGAGGCCAGCCTATCCATTTTCTCTATTTCATGGTTCACACACTTTTTGAATAAAACCATGAGATGAGACAGACTTCCTGAGCGGGAGGACTGAATATTTAACCAAGCTCCCTCATCCATCTTCCAAAGAGTCCTGTCATAGAACTAATGATGTCTAAAGATATCTGTGATATAAGTTAGATACAGTATTAAACCAGTAACTGTTGGTTTTAACTACATTCCCAAGAGCTAAGAAAGGTGTTAACGTTCTTGTTTACAGAATAAACCGTTTCATTTCAGAGAACAAGCTTTTATTTATTTGATCCCTAAAGAGCATCCATTACAGGAAGGCTCCATGTTTATTTTTATCTTCGTCATTTATTAAGGTGAATAAATAATTATAGCCAACTATATTCAGCTTCAAGAAAATAGCCAATAAAGTAAATGAGAAAAGTAAAATGTACAAATTTACCAAATAAACTATACTATAATACATACCATAAACATTAATGATTTTAATGTTGTTGATATCCTGAAATTCTGTTATTGCCTTTGACCAAATATTATGTTTTGCACATTTTAAATCTCTTTGTTATTACCATGGTTAATCCGAAACAACATTCAGCACAAAATAGTGGGTTGTTATCCTGTTATCTAGTCAGGTAATGGGGATAAAATACAAACTCAGTTAGAGATTTAATAAAATAAGTTTCAAACTACTGCTCAAGATTGAATGCATCATGAATTTTGCAGAATATTTTGACCCAAAACCTGCTTGCCTCTGACAAGAAGTTAAGACATTTTGTTGGATGGTTATGGGGACAGAAAATCAGTCAGTATGTTTACATGGACAACAATAATCCGATATTAACCCGATTAAAACAATACTCTGATTAATAAACTAGTATGTGAACAGCGATTATTGATGACTTTAATCCGGCTAAAGTCATACTCGAAGTAAACACAAATGGAAATAAGACAGGTGGAGTATTCCTGTTGTAGTCACATTATCGAAGTGCATTATAGACATGTACACACCTTAATCACACTTTTAACGTCGTGTGGGAGTTTTCACCACATTTTGCGACAGGACACGTTCACACACGGCAGTGCTCAACTATTTGATGCATATTTTCCTACTATATAGAAGGAGAAATACATATATTTCTATATACTATATAGTAGGCAAAATACATGTATATTGGTACGCAGTTTCGGGCACAGCTCATGGCTTCAAGCAGTCGCCTATTTGCATGTACAGCATGATAAATAATTAACGGCACTTGAAGTTTTCGTAAAATTAAAAATTAAACACCCAAAACTGTATACGGTACCATAACAAAGACGTGAAAATGTTGATGTGTAATAATGTGTGCCGTTAATCGATCTATGTTCTATAACATGTAAAACAGGAACATGAAGGGAATATTCTAAAAGTGACTCATGTAAACACAATATTGATTAATCACAATATTGTCTTCCTCAGAATAAGCTCAATAATTAGATTATTGCTGTCCATGTAAATGTAGTCAATGTTTTTCACTGACCATCTCAGTCTCCAGTTCTAGGATCTGAAACCCATGGTCTGAATTACAAAGAGTGGTCGACACAAGCCTAAGACCTAAGAATATAAAGGAATTTGCAATGTTGTTAGACAAGGGAACGGGGCACGGGGTACACCCTGGACAGGGTGCCAGTCCATCGCAGGGCACAATCACATACACACTCACACACCCATTCATACACTATGGGCACTTTAGACACGTCAATCAAGCCTACCATGCATGTCTTTGGACTGGGAGAGGAAACCGGAGTACCCAGAGGAAACCCCCGCAGCACGGGGAGAACATGCAAACTCCACATGGCCCCAGTGGAAATTGAACCCCGGACTCTGGAGGTGTGAGGCGAATGTGCTAACCACTGATTTTAGTTGATTTATTTCTTGCATTTGTATGAATGGTGCCATTACTTTGAACTGTGATATTAATACAATATACTGTTTTAGAGACATATTAAACAGTTAATCATAATATTTTACATAGTAATGTTTCTGTATCTACTTACAAATTACACTCTCAAATAGGATTACATAATACTGTAGTCTTAATAAAACAATAAACTGCTTGAATATTTTTAAACAGACTTCCTTGTCCTTTAGCAATACAATACAGACCAGGTGATTTTTCTGTCTTATATATATAGGTATGGCTAGCATGGTTAATATTGTATTACGATAGTGTACAGTCACAACAATGCACCATCATACTCTTAGTACATACCCACCGTTAGGGATTGTGAATCGATGTCCCTGAATGAGCCCTAATAAACTGTTAGGATTTGTGAATAGAGGGTTGTGATGTTAGGAAAATAGAAAGAGAAAGTACACAAAAAGACGGCGCCCTCGATCCGCTACACGCTTCCCACACTACGGCCTTGGGAGAGTTTGCCAAATGACGCACAGACACATAGTAAGGTCTCTCTTTTATTCAAAGAATGGCAAAGTATATATCGTGCTTGACACACAATAGAGACAGTGGGTTAACTATTGATTGGCTAGGTGGAAGGGCATATTTGTATAAAACTGGAAGCATATCAATGTAATGCAGGAACAACTCCATATATGGTTTTCAGGAAGTCGTAGGAAAATGAACAAATGTTATTCAGGAAGGTATGTAAAAGCGCGCAAATGGTATTCAGGGAGACAAAGGAAAGGTGAGGGGCTTTATCTGTCTGTACATGGTTGGGAAGAGCTAACACTGGAACAAATAGGAAAAGGTGTTAACAGAGGAACAAAGAAATCGAGCAGAGATGGGAGAATGTTCACAGTCAACTTTTCACTTTTATAATGTTTATATCTTATAGTGTGAACAGTTCATCTCAGACCTCAGAAGACAAAAAAGTAAAGGATCCACCTTGAACATTAAATATTATATACATTTGCCTGCTCACATGAATATTAATATATGCACTAAACATTCTTTTTTATGCAGCCATAACTGGCAAAAGAGAGACGACGACGATGATGAGGATGATGATGATGATGAGGACGATGATGATGATGATGATGGTGATGATGACAATGATGATGATGAGGATGATGATGACGACGATGACGACGATGATGATGACGACGACGTCGATGATGCTGATGACGACGATAATGATGATGATGGCAATGATGATGATGATGACGAGGATGATTATGACAATGATGGTGATGATGATGATGATGATGATGATGGTAACGATGATGACGATGACGACGATAATGATGATAATGGCAATGATGATGATGATGACGACGATGATGATGATGATGGCAATGATGATGATGATGGTAACGATGATGATGATGATGATGATGATGATGATGATGGTAACGATGATGACGATGATGATGATGATGATGATGGGAGTTATATAGATAATTGGTCATTGAATTGACTACACATTACACACAGAAATTGTTCAACACCAAACCTCAATATAGACTTACCTGTAGTTGTCTCATACATATGTTGCTTAGAGAACGGCAGCCGCTCAAGTGGAAACGATTCATTTGTGAAGTGTGTAAGGAGATAAAACTGTGCAACTGTTATTATAATGTCTGCAAAGTGACATGAAAATTTAGCTTTGCTTTTATTGATTGACTTTCATGCGTTGAACTGGTATAGAAACAATTTACTGCATCCACTCAAGACTTTTTTATGGTCATTTCCTGAACAATAAGTACACTCACCATTTTACAGCTACATAACCACCTTGGCAGGCTACAGTTATATTGGGGAAGGACCCTGGTGAATGTTGCAGAACATTGCAACATGCCCAGACAGCCATTACATAATGCCCTCAGCAGTTTTCCATGAGAGAGTGTGTATTCATATTGCATATGTTTGTGTGTGTGTGTGTCTGTCTGTGTTTGTGTGTGCTTGTGCACACACGAGACCCAGTCGGGGCTCATCTCAGCTGGAAGAAACAACTGGGTTTGACATTTCCACCGCAAATATCAACTGTTATTTTAGTATGGCAGCTGGGCAGCTTGCAGGGAGGCAGCATGAACTTTGACTCAGTATGCGGGCTCTGATCTCTGTGGGGCATTGCACCACACACCACTACAGTCGCAGGAAGATAAAGAACCACCCTGATATGCACAAACACAACCAATACATTTCATGACCAGTTATAGCTGTAAAATATATATGTTTGTTTGTGTGCATAGAACCGATGTGTTGTGTGTGTGTGTGTGTGTGTGTGTGTGTATGTGTGTATGCTTGTGTGTATAAATTCAGCAAAAAAAAACCCTCCCCTTTTCCGGAGACTGTATTTTAAAAATAATTTTGTAAACTCCAAATAAGTTTTACAGATCTTTTTTGGAAAGGGTTTAAATGATGTTTTTTTATGATTGTTCAATGAACCATAAACAATTATTGGCTATGCACCTGTGGAAAAGTCCTTAAGACACAAACAGTTTACGTCCTTGCAGTGGAGAATTACATGTAACCATGTTTCCCCCCAGACGTGATGGAGAACTTGCGATTGCGTTGGTGGAAGAGTGGGGTAACATCTCGAAGCAAGAACTGACAAATCTGGTGCAGTCCATGAGGATGAGATGCACTGTAGTGCTTAAAGCAGCTGGAGGCCACCAGCTGCTTTAAGTACACCCTTTGTTCAGAGACTCATTATTCCATTTCGGTTCATCAAATGTGCGTGAAACTTGTTTAGTTTATGTCTCAGTTGTTGAATGTTTTTATATTAATACAAATATTTACAAAAAATTGCTGGAAATAAAAGCAGTTGAATGTGAGAGGACATTTCTTGTTTTGCTGAGTATATATATATATATATATATATATATATATATATATATATATATATATATATATATATATATATATAGATAGATAGATAGATAGATAGATAGATAGATAGCAGATTTTCAGCCATTTTGTCATGTAAAAATACAGTCCCCTCTGAAACTATTGGAACAGCAAGGCCAATTCATTTGTTTTTGCTGTAGACTGAAGACAATTTTGGGTTTGAAATTAAAAGAAAAAAGAGAAAAGAGTTTAGAATTTCAGCTTTTATTTCCTGGTACTTATATGTAAATGTGTTAAAAACTACATTTTGTATCAGAACACCCAATTTGTAGGCAAGCAAAAATATTGGAACATGTGACTGACAGGTGTTTCTTGTTACCCAAGTGTGTCCTGTTAGGACGATTGCTTAATCAATAAATAGCTCTGAACATCTACCCTTGGTTTTAGCCTTCAGTTTAACATGTGAAGACTGCATGTGTTGTTAAAAAGGATAAGCCAACAAGAAGAACATTGATTTGTCTTTGGGAGAAAAGCAGTCATTTTGACAAACACTGGGCATAGCCTATACAACAATTTGGCATGTCCTGAAAAAGAAAGAAACCACTGTTTACAGTAGCATGATGCTACTGAGAAACAGACACAGAATGGGTTGGCCAAGGAAAACAACTGTTGATGACAACTAAGTTGAACACACTCCACCATGTGAAGAGGACTTTCAGCACAGAAATATAGAGGCCATACCACAAGATACAAATCAGAAAGCCAGATTGGAAGTCACAAAGAAATACACAGATGAGCCACAAAAGTTCTGGAACCAGGATTAACCTCTACCAAAGTGATGGAAAGGACAAAATGTGGAGAAAGAAAGGATCTGCTCATGATCCAAAACATACAAGCTCATCTGTGAAACATGATGGAGGTAGTGCCATGGCTTGGGCTTGCATGGCTGCTTCTGGAACAGCCTCACTAATCTTTATTGATGATGTAACTCATGATGCTTTATCTGCCAATTTACAGAGAAATGCATCCAAATTAATCAGGAGGAACTGTATCTTGCTGTTCCAATAGTTTCAGAGGTGCATGTGTTTCCACCAAGGTGTGTGTGGAAATGTATATTTGCTTTAGTATGTATGTCTGCAGAACAGCATATACAGTCACATTCATCGCAAGATATTTAAGAAATGTCTTACCACAGCGACAATTTCTTTTTTCCCCACCCATGAGTAACTATAAAAAGAATAAAGACACACTGTACAATAAAAGACAGTTAACTTTACAATACCAGATCAAACGGTATGCTTCTCTAAGCAAAAATTGGTGAAATTATTTTAAACCCTGACCTTTCCTTGAGTTATTTATTTCTTCCTCTTTAGAAACGGAACAAAGAATGGCATCAATTTCACAAGCAGTTCTTGAACTTTCTCACAGCAAACTGTTCCACCCACCTAGTCTCTCTCTTTCTCTAGAATTCCTTGACTCTCTCTCTTTCTTTCTCTGCCCCCCCCTCTCACATCTAAGATGTGGTAAATTATTCTGTGAAATTCCCTCTTAAGTGTCATGAGTAGGAGTCATCTAATTACCAGCTGTTAAGTCTCTTCAGGTAAACTGTCCCAATCAGGGCCACTGGGAGCACAGTCAGTATTCAGAGTGCTTGCAGGTGAATGGGCAGAGATGGATTGATATGCTCCAGAGTGTATTTATTTCAAATAATACAGATTCATATGAAGGACTGCATGGTCCCTACTTAAACATGATTGATTTTTGTTTGGAAATTTTCAAATATGAGCTTAATAATGATACAAATATGAGCTTAATAAGGACTTGATCCTTTTTGATTTCACTCCAAACATGATATATTAGAAATTGCAAATATCTTGAATATAGGCAAATAATTTTCTTTATTAGATTTTTATTTTTTTTACTTGATTTGAATTTCAAGATTGAAATAGTTTTTCTCTATTGGCAAATAACTTTGATTCAAGCATTTATTTCTAAATAAGAAGCAAAATTATCTGCCAATAATGTAATACGTAAGAGTTTTAAACTTGAAATTGATACATTTGTTATGATATAATGTCATAATGAGAAATATTCAATTAGAAAGTTTCCTTTATTCAACATATCCTCAGTTGCTAATGCTCCTGACTCACAATACTCATTGTCAGTCTTATAATCATTTTTGAAAAACGTGTTTATTTGTCTTATTCCTTGGTACAGATAGATGAGAATTTTCAAACTATGTTACATAAGAGTAGCAATTAAAAACTGAAGACTTCTGTGGCAGACAGGCAGGGGACAACCCATAGTATAGCTATGAGTGGGCATGTGAAAACAGCAGGCAAGGCAGTAAACAGTATAGTATGGAAGTGTTCAGATCCTCACTATTTCCTCACGACAGAAAACACCACTCTGAAACAATGCTTCTACAGCAGCAAGCATTAAGTGCACAAATTTCAACAGACATCATTAAGAGCTTATCTCTCTCTGACTAAAAACTCTGATTTCAGTGGTGTTAAAAAAAAGACTTCTGAGACTACAATCAAAGTTTGAAGAGAAGTTGTTGTTGTTGTTTTTTTGCCATTTTCCCTCTCACTCCTGAATATCAGCACTGCTAATGTAACAAGATACATGGGTTCTGTTTCTATAACAGTCAGAATCTAAGAAGAGCAGGCAGGCTAAGTGCTCCGCAGAGTGCAGCCAGTAGTGAAACACGCCGGTGGTCAGATGACAATTTGGTTGCTGTGGCAACACAAAGTGACGCCAGAAGATGAGTGCATTAGAAGGGCTCTCCAGTGGACAAAAGAGAGTGTGTGTGAACATGAGAGAGTTCATTCCTGCTCTGCTTTGAGAGAGTCAGAACGAGATATGAGTCTTAATGAAGAGATGAAAATGGAGGTGGCTAGAGTGGGAGAGTAAAAAGGCCAGGTAGGATGCTGCGCTTTAGAGAGAGCTAGGGACCTACTTCCTGCTGCCAGGTATGATTGGCACAATAGGAAACAGAGCTCCACGTCTCACCGGGCGTGGGTTTGAAAATCC
This sequence comes from Ameiurus melas, assembly GCA_012411365.1. Lineage (NCBI taxonomy): Eukaryota > Metazoa > Chordata > Actinopteri > Siluriformes > Ictaluridae > Ameiurus > Ameiurus melas. The sequence goes on from CM022779.1 coordinate 3,765,360, forward strand.
TTGTTCCACCGATTCAAAAGGGTTGTGCTGAAGTGAAAGACAGACCTAGGGAGCCTGAAATGCTGGGCTAATTTAGGAACGGATGGGGGCTGACAAATCGCTGCAAACAATTGGGAGTATTTATACGTTCTTTTGGCCTTGGAAGTTCTCCTTACAATATGCCAACAACAAAGAAAACAAGCTGAAGTGTCCGCCTACTTTTTTACATTATCAAACCTGGAATAGAACTTGAGTGCGTGTGGGACTGTCTGTCTGTACATAGATGTTTGGCAGTATGCAGTGTGTAGGTGTGTATGTGATGTGTTGGGGGGGGTTAGTTCAGAGTAAAGTATTGTGAATGTCTCTATGTAGGTGTGCATATACTGTATATGGGGCTGGGCAAGCGTGGGTGTTTAATAGTGTGTGTGTGTGTGTGTGTGTGTGTCTGTGTGTGCGTGTGTGTGGGTGAGCGAGCAAGCATGTGTAGGAGCACTCAGAAATCAGAGCCCGACTCATGTGAGCAGCCTGGGTGAGCCAGTGACAGGAGAAGAGCAGTGCTTCTCCACAGCCAAGACTTCTGACTCTTGTTCCCTATGGGAGCATCATGTTTATTTTCAGTATCTGCTCTATCAAAAAAGGTCACACTGATGGAAAAGTTCTCTTCTAGAGAAGAAGTGAAAATCATCTCGGGGCTGTCAACTCACAGCTCAGGCACTATGTGACTCAACTTGGTAGCGCATTATTTCCCAAGAGCCACCGGTGTACATTTAGCGCTCTGTTGCCAAAGAGTCTCCATCCACGAGGAATAAATTTAAGTGACAGCCTTCTATAGTACCTTTCCAGTGTATGAGAAGAAAGGAAGGTGACTCTGAAGTGATCATGCTTTGAATTCAGCTTAGAAACCGATCACTCTAGACCAGATCCTAGAGATGAATAAGTAGGAAACAGTTAGACTGTAGTTAGACAAAATGCTCACAGTTTAGGAAGATAGTAAGCACCTTGTATCTTTATTGCACCAATTCACTGGGATTAATTTAGGACAAGATTACAGTGGCAAGAGCGACCATTTTGACTGTGAAATGGACAGCTGGCAGGCTTCGGACACAAAGCGTGTGACAGCTGCTGCGGGGTGTGTGTCGCCAGACTCACTGCTTGTGTCACCAATATCTCAATCCGATACCCCCATCATCTCACACCTGACATCTGTCCTTAGAAAGGCGCTGCCATTTCTAATCTTAATTTAATTGCTTGTAATATGTTGTCAGACCAAACAAGTTAGCATCTCACTGAAAAGTGAACAACTTCTTTTTTTTTTTTTTTAAACTAACTGGACATTCCTGGAATGTGAAAAGCTTTTTTTCGTCTTTGAAAGATGGTCCATGTGACTGTGTGTTAAAAAAATTTGAATGACTGAATTAGAATTATTTAGATAAATGCAATTATACACATGCAGTGTGGTACAAGGTGTAATAAATAAATAAATAAATAACCATCTTTGCACATGTAGATGGTTACTCTTACAATGGACCTGAATAATGAAGCTGAATAGGTAACCCGCTAGACAGAACAAATAATAATAATAATAATTTTACCAACAAAAAAAGAAAGAAAGAAAAAGCAACCCGTACGAGTGTGGTTTCTGTGTGATCCAACCAGAAAGTTGCTCCCTAGATATACACAATAATTTTGTCAACATTACCATTCTCTCTAGATTAAGACTGTCCTATGGCAGCTGTCCACTAAGGAGACTGATTTGAACGCAATGCAACATGCATTGGACATGATGGACAGAAGGTATGATGGACCAAACTGTCAATCCTATGGAGAAATATATTTACAAATGTAAGTGAATTGTTGTTTCATAGATACTTAACATTTATTTATGGTTTTGCTTAACAGATATAACAGTCATTTGTGCTCAGAGTATTTCAGAAGTCATTGTGTAATTTAAACGAGCTAGCTAGTATGACGCAGCCTCAGTTTATGTAGCTACATTATGTGACTAACTTATAACTAGCTTAGTTAGCCAGCTAGCTGTTATCCAGAGAACACTAATTATGTATTATGATACTGAATGACATTTCTGAAGCAGGTGTCTGCCAAGTTTCCTTTCCGATGAAAATACAGCCAAGTGAGGATACAGTTACTACGGCATCTGCTTTCAGAATGGAGCACTACTTTAATTAATAGCCGCATTAAATTGAACTGAATATATGAGAACACACTGTAAAATATAATCTACTGTACATTTTGTAGGTCATTTATATTTGTTAACAACCTCTACTGCAGAGAAACTATACATTGACATTGTTTAAAATGATAAGCTTTGTAGATATGCATGTGGTAGATCAATAGGGTCAAATATTTAAGCTGTATTTAAAGTTGAACTTTGGTCCAAATGTACTCAATTTCAATAAATCACTTAAAAACAGCTACAAATTAATGTTAGAATTATATATGAATCATAATGTTATGGGAAAGAAGGTACAACTCAATCACAGTAGCTGGCTACCACTAGAGTTTGGCACATGAGTTGTTTCAGGAAAGTCTTTCAGGTCTCAGCTCCCCCTACTGGATTGGAAGGTCTGTCAACAGGTGGGTGGCTCTATTGCGGGTGATACTGTAGTCAGACCTAACTGTAGGAGCCTCCTGCTCATTCTTGTCCATCGTTAAGACATTCATAGTTATAGATTGGATTGATGCCAGGCAGTGCCCATCAGTTCGCTGAGACTCTGCCAGCATCCTCCACCTCTGCTGTCGGATCCTCACCTAAAAAAAATGTTCACACTGTCACTAAACATTACAGCATCACATTTACAACTAGTGTCTCAATGTGTATTACGTACATGTCAGAGCCATTAGTAATACTGCCATGCTTACAGAATGAGCTTTCTACATCAACAAACTCAGGGTTTCTCTGCTAGAAGGAACAACTATAGATTCACAGGAGGCTCTAACCTGCTTTCTGGGCTGGAGGATCTCTGGTTTCAACTGTAGGGCTCAAGTCATCAGGAGGCCATCGCAACTCCCCACTCTCTACTTCTCCAGTCTCAGTGGGCTCCACCACGATGGACGGCAAGCGCTTGGATAGCTTGGGGTATCGCTCATGCGATTCTGGGAAAATCTAGAAGATGGGGGTTATTTGAGTCAGTTTTTTCATCATGTGGAGTCATCATACCCAAAACATCCACTTAGATTATTGAAGGCATCCATTAGTGCTCTGAGATCTCGTTATAACATTGTGTAATTCGAACTCTCTGGAAGTACAGTGAATCAGCAGCCTTAAAGCAGTCACAGTCTATATTCAGCTGTGAAGAGTTCAACACTTCACTGTTAATTGTGGCCAGTTAGAGAAGCGCTTACAGTAACAATGCATGTTTACAGCCTGTTCCCCTGAGTTTACTAATCAGGATTACTAGATTAAAAACTACAAACGGGGACTCCAAGAATCAGGCACCTAATTCAACTCAAACCAGTTTTGGATTCATAGATTATTTTTGGTGAAATTGGAACGAGTGGGGGAGGGGAGGGAATATGGAGAAGGTGAAGAGATCTGAGGTCTAGATGAATAATAGGGATTGAAACAGAAAGACTAGCTGGCCGTACAGTACTGAGAATTCTCCCTGCTGGCTGCCAGCACAGAAAGAATGAGAGACATTCAGCCTACATGTATTGGCAGTGTTCATCCATGCACATGCACACAAAAAAGGTAATGATGACAATTTCCTGAAAAGATTGTGACCTTTTCAAATCTCTGCTGAGCTCACTGGGAGCAATCTGAATTCATCTGGTCTTTATGAGTGAACAGACATCGGATTGGCTTTGGGAGCATTGAGAACAAAATGAAAGGGACAGCAATCAGGCTGAAGTGATGGAGTGGCATTCAGAAATAGATCTTGACGACAGAGTGCAATGGAGGGACATTTACACGAGTCAAGCCATCCTCAGGGCTGCTGGGGAGCCAGAGATGAGAAGAGGAAAGCAGCAGTGGTGAAATCTCACGGGTTTGTGATTGCATATGTAGAATATGGGTCACTTATTTGTGTGCATAAACCTCTACATTTACAGTTGTGCTCATAAATTTACATACCCCTTGCAGAATCTGCAAAATGTTAATAATTGAAAAAAAAAAAAGTCAATTTACACCGATCATCCTGTTCAAAAGTTTACACCCCCCTGGCTCTTCATGTATCGTGTTGCCTTCTTGAGCATCAGTAAATGTGTGCATCTTTTATAATAGTCCCTCAGTTGTCCTCAGCATGAAAATATGGATCTGAATATCATATAGTCACCGTTGGAAAGGGTCCGACAGTGACTGTATGATGTTCAGGTCTATATTTTCAAATATGCAGAAGATGCTGGAAAACCAAATAATGTGCAGGACCTGGAGGATTTTTCTAAAGAACAGTGGGCAGTTTAACTGCTCAGGACAAACAAGGGACTCATGAACAACTATCACAAAAGACAAAAACTGTCATGGATCATCCAGGTAACGATACACAGTATTAAGAATCAAGTTTATGTAAACTTTTGAACTGGTTTGGCTGTGTAAATTCAGTTATTATTGTGTCTTGTGGACTATATGTAAACATTTGTTATGTGAAATAGTCTATTCAGGGCAGCACTAAATAAAAAAACAACATGCAATTTTTATTATCCCTCTTTTTTCAATGATTAACATTTTGCAGATTCTGTAAGGGGTGTGTAAATTTATGTGCACAACTGTACAATTTAGAGACTTTAATCTAGTGTGTGTGTGTGTGTGTGTGTGTGTGTGTGTGTGTGTGTGTGAGCGAGCATGTGTAGGAGCACTCAAAGCTCGACTCATGTGACAATATATGTGAATTCCCTGTAACCTCGTAGCCCACCTGAAAACCGATCTTCTGGTCTCCAGATGCACTGAAATCCCCAACAGTCGATTCACAGGTGTTAATTACTTCTGTCATAATGTCCTGCAGCTCAGACCTAAAATAAGAAGCAACAAGGAAGTGAGCACAACAAAGCCATTGCTGTTAGCGTGTAAAAGAACCCATGCACACATTCTCTCATTTGCCTATGAATGATGTAGAGCCAGGTTCAGACAATCCACCTATACTAACAACAGCTGAGCGCTTCTCTCCTTTCTACATTAGTCGCTCCAGCCTAAAAGATCTGTCCCTCCTTCCACAGCCTTTAAACCAAGCCAATATTGGCATGGACCCTTTTGGCTATTGTCGCTTCAGATCAGCATTTCAATCAAATGAGACTGAAATTACATTCGCAAATGATCAAGGCTGCTGAGAGTTATAGAATCCAACATCTGCCTGGGAGAAAACATTTCAAACGTAGTTATAGTAAAAATGAACCAAAACAGGCAAGAAGATATTTTCTTCTCAACATGAGAAATCAGAGCAAATAATGAGGCCAGCTTGACTTGTGGACTTTATTTCTGATCTTTTTGAGAAACAACCCCCTAAATGCACCATTTAAAAATAACTAGAATGGTCTGTTTTCCTGAGTCCAGACTGCAGAATATCATACTAATATTTATATGAATAAATAATGATGTAATGACATTTAAAAGAGTGTCCCTATGTGTGTTAGTATGAAAATTCTAGCTTATTCTAGCAACCAATGTATTAAATTGTAAGTAAGTAAATAAATTTATATATATATATATAAAGCACATTTAACACAGTGAAGCTGACCAAAGTACTGAACAGAGTAAAGAAAACAGAAAACAGAATAAAACCAAATAAAGACAGACAATAGACAATAGTAAAAATTAGATTAAAACGCCTGGGAGAAGAGATATGTTTTAAGCCTCTTTTTAAGAGTGGTAGTTGAAGGTGCCAGGCAGATGTCCAGTAGCAATTGATTCCAATTACGAGGGGCAGCAAATGAAAAAGCTCATTGCCCAGTCCCTCCAGGATTTCATGATTCTGCGATCGTAGAAATGAATGCAAAAAATCAAGGAAACAATATTTGGAGGAGCTTGCAATTTCAAAATTAGCACAGATTTCCACAGATTTGGGCAAAGAATATCATACTGCAATCTGCATCTTGGATTCACCTGCGTCGACCATGAATACAGCTTAAAGGTCTCATTTACTAACAAACATCACTGCATAAGACAGTGCAAAACAATTTTGTGCAATTGCAATTTTGCCAGTGCGAGCAGCTTTCCACAAAAGAACAAAAAAAAAACCCCACTTCAAATTGTATACAATATTGATGAAAGCAGCAGGAAAAGCAGGCATTTTTGGCCGCAACAATCACAAATAATCTCTGCGAAATCCTGTGTTGTCTGATTGCCCAAAATCAAACTGTTACAATTTTACACCTGAATATAAATATGCAAACAAATTAAAATTACATTACCTGACTGTGTTTGGCATGGAATTTAAAATTTGACACAAGCATTATAATGATGACACATCGTCAAAATCACATGACATGGCAAGCCTCCATTACATTACATGATGTTTATGTTTGGCATATCATTATGAGGCCTGCTGCATTAGATATGGAAACTGTGGTGATGGATTGTTCATGTGCTTGGTCCCTCAGTGCTTTTCCTGACCCACATAGTCAGTAAAGACATTCACTAGTGTGTCATGTGGTACACGCACACACACACACACACACACACACACACACACACACACACACACACACACACACAGAAACTGCTTTACCAGGTAACACTAATATAAACTGAAAAACACAAACTAACGCATTCTAAAAAGCTTTTCATTAAATCTGTTTATTTTATGGCCTGAGCATCTCTCTGTTTGAATTGATGACTCATGCACTGAAGCTACACTGAAATAAAGGAATATGCTCTTAATGGTTCCCTGACATTCATTTCTTCTCCTGGCCAACGATTGCACAATACCTAATCTCAACCCTGAGTGTGTAATCATGTGGAATATAATCCAGAAATATTGCAGATTTTGACTAGAATTTAAAGACAGCCCTTGTACCATATTAAGTTTAGTAGTATAAGCTTAAAAGCATACATTTCTGTTGTAGTTTCACTCAATAGATTGCATCATTAGCTATCATTTGTTAGCACTACTAGTTAGCCCACTCAAAATGTTTAAGCAAACTAGCAAGAGAGACAGTTTAACGTAAAAGCAGGAAGTAGGAGAAGCTATAATGTTTACAGCATTATGTATTTAATGCAATTCCTCCTGATCCTAAATGAAAAGCAATTCTAAAGTGTAACAGTGATATGGCTGGATTTCTTACAGATCGAGTCAGAATACATGTACTAACGCTTACCCTATGCCTCACATTAAGCTTAACCATTTTTCATTTTTCATACAAACTTTTTTCAATGTAAACATTATACTGTGTTGAATCTAAATTAATATTATGACATTAACAATAAGATACTCAGTTTCATCTGTCGAGCAGTATCATACAATTTTAAAAGAAATAAATTCAATAAATATGTATAAATTATTTAAATGATAAATTATACATTCTGCTGATGCCGAGGTCACACCGGGGTCAGTACTCAGTACATTATTTTTTCCACAATCATTTCGTGTATAATCTGTTAATGCTAATCAATCAGATTTATAATCCTCTTTTACAAGAATATTTTTTAAACAACTGAGGTGAATGAATATTAAAATAACTAGATTACAACAGAAAGACGATGACACAATGTTAAACACCGCTGAATAAGTAATGTAGAATATTTGTACAGTGGCATTTCATCTATTGTCAAGAGGCGCATAATTCTGTGTCAGGCTGAGACCTCGTTGTGTTAAGAGAGGTCAGAGCCTCGGATTGTTGACTTTAGTCCGACATCTTAGCAAATAATTGTCTAAAATATTTAATTGACAAAAATGATATATTTTTTCTTGATGCGTTATGTTTGTCAAACCAAACTGCAGAATAATTTCCTAATAATAAAACATATTATTCTATTTATATAACACTATAATTCACTTTATACCATGCTGTTGAGTTCTTGAATCTGATTGGCCAGAAGGTGTTGATTAAGAGCAGCTTTGACAATAGTTCCAGCTGGAATTCAAATGATTGGTTTATAATGCACCAGATCTATAACCTTATTGTTTCTATAGTAACCGTTCTTTCACAGGGGCTTGTATGGTGGATACGCCACATAATCTATATGGATTTAATAAATGTATTGTTATTACATAAAAAAACAAACATGTTTATAGGGAGATGTTTTCTTTTAGGAGATGTTAATTTGTGATTGATGGAAGGGTCTCAGGTGTCACAGCTTTTTAACAGGCAGAAAGTTTTACACCACAGGAAAGTCTTCAGGACGGAGACGTTTGTGCTGTTCAGGTTTCTCTGTAACATGAAGAGACCTAAAACAAAAGTTTTAGGCTGTTGAGGGAACAACTGTTTATAAGTTATAACGGGAACAAACTTGTCCTGTTGATATTCCATAATATTAAATTAAGGTACAAATGGTTAAAAAGCATCTTGCTTTCTTAATAATTCATTAATAGTTGGCAAATCACTGTAACAGGATAATAACAGGAGTAAAACTATGCCGTTATAGGAATATAATCTACTTTGAGGTGGTCATGGCCCTCTGCTTCACATCACACCACGTCGTCGTGCATTACTGTCCTATAACAGCATGCTCCATCATGTTTTATTCCTTACATATCACACATTTGGAAGCATCATGACTAATCTATGTTCTGAACAAACTGCCTCTCTACAGCGTGCCAGCAGCTGATCATAGATAACGCCACTCTCTTGCGTACATCTTACTGATGTGAGATAAGGCGACAAGAGGGTTGAAACTACATGTTTTGATGTTCTAAGCCCATACTCTCTTAAATTTTACAGGTGACAGGTGAAACAACAGCACCATAGGAGATAACTTCCACTTCAGCAGATTCTCTTTTGAGAAAGTCTTATCCTAATAACAGCATCGCAGCTTATCTTCTGTGATACAGGTGTCAATGTAGTTCGGTTTACTCAAAGACAGAGTGATATGGGGGGAGGTGAAGATTGGGGGTTTGCAGTGTGTGGGTAGATGAAAGAGAAGTGCAAAAGAGCAGTAATATAAAGCAAACAAGATTAAAGGACCACAAAAACGCTGCCTGTGACTTTAAAGTAATCAGGATATTTCCATGGAACAAAGCTGAAACATAGAAGGTAGTTCTGCTATTCGGGGGCGGGGCAGTTTTTAAAGGAGTAAAAAATATTATACTGTATGTAATGTCCTGTTGTACGTGCAGTTGACTGTAACAAACAAATTTAGAATACATATGTACTATGGCTGTAGGTATTGCGTTCCCAGAGTGTTTAATGGTTTCATTGTGATTATGAGCACGGGTAATTCATGGGCAGCTGTATTTCCTTCCATAACATTTTGATTGATTTGATAACATTGTATTCTGAAGAGTATGATCCTATAAGTCCACTTTCATTTAGCTGGATGTTTAACTTTCATTTTCTTTCTGCCTGCTTTGGATGCCCAATCAAAAGCATATAGCCAGAATACAATACAATACAATACAATACAATTTTGTGGGAATTAAAGTGTGATAGAGTCAAAGAAACTGCCTGAGACACAAAGAATTATTATAGATGAAGAGAAAATTGAAGGAGAAAAAAATATGTTTTTTTTTCCTCAGGAATTAAAAACAAGATGGACATTTCTAAAATCTAGAATCATTATCTACATGTATTGAACTACATTAGCAAATACGGAAATGGAAATTTAAAATCCTTTATCAAAGTTTGTCGTGAACCCTATGTTAAATTAACACTCAGAGTGTTTATTTGAGTCCAATGGACTTATATAAACACTGTACGGTGTATATTCAACACTGTGGGTGTTAAATCAACACTGGTGATTTTGCTGTGTTGTTTCACAGCACTGCATTCTCTGTCACGCACCAGGAGAAGTCTATCATCAAGACGATTAGTCTATGATGAAGAAAACAATATTTTTGTGACCTTTGGGAAGTAGGAAAAGACAGCAATGGGACAAGGATAAATAATGTAATTGAAATCTAAATTGGAAAAAAAATTCTAGTGAGTCCAAAACAACATTTTTGCTGCAACATCAATTTATGTCCATTTCCACTCATCAGGCTGTAAGCTGGGCTAGACGAAACGACAGTGGAAGTGTTATTTCTACGTCACAGTGAACAGCAAAACCAAACCGTATACAGAAATACATATTGTAAAAATGGATAAAGATCACTGAAGACATAATGATGAAAAGTGTATTTTGATTGTTATGGAAAATAAACCTATAGTTGTGCTCTTTCAAATGATTGGTGAAGTTTGTGTTGCATTGCTGCTGGTTTCTTTCTTTTTAGTGACCAGTGTATTAACCCAGCATCCACATTGCTTATACCCTTTGCTGTACGTCCTAAACAGCAGAACAAGCTCTCTCTCTCTCTCTCTCTCTCTCTCATTCTCTCTCTGAAGTTGGTTGAGAAAGGACTGATTATTCATGCTTGTTACTATAATCACACTGGCCAATAGAGCACTTACAAATGCTGCACTGTCTGTGGGTACCCTTGTTATCATACAAGCCTTTTCATTGGTAAATTTGAGCAGCAGAGACAAAGAGGGCTTGAGTGAGGGATCAAAGCTTCACGTGTGTGTTTGGTGCCATTTATAGCAAGACAAAGAAACAGTCAAAGGCTGCATCTGTGCTCCGCCACACAAAACCTTCATTTGGTCAACAAAATATTTTCAGAAGGTCACCCCAAAAATACACGGTGTAGTTTGTCCAGAGACGATCAATTCAACGTGTAAGAATGTGTGTCTACATCAGTTTCCATCCCTGTGAATAGTCCAGTAGAACTGATTCAGTGCTTTAACTGGTGGAAGGCGACGCTCGGACAATAGAGAGGAAATGACTGATTTCCACAAACAGACTAGTTTTCTTTCAATTAATAGTGCCCTGAGGTGCTGCTGTGCAGGGCTCGATGGTTGGTAGGCAAAAAATAGAGATGGTTCCTGAATAATTTAACGTCACTGGGTGCAAGGACAGAGTTCACCCCCCTCCCAGCTGTATGGAAAATCTTATTCAAATGCAGGGAAATGATGGATACTGGCCTGACTTGCCTTACTGCTGTCATCAACCAATGAGTAATGTGGACACTGTCTCACAGATTACTAAGCATTAACTTTGCTTGTCCTAGGTGACAATACAGAAAACTGGGGCGACTATGATTAAAGCAAACAGAACAATCTAAAGCATGGGAATTGTGTAAATATACGAGTATTCAGGTGGCACAATGGGTCAACACAAAAATCTGAACAAAGTGTAAGACAGGTCAAATAGCAACAAGCTATTCACAAGGTGTTCAGTCAATTGGGGTATGATGGAGGTAGAGTTTTGAAGATGTTTTGAAGAAAGTGAGCATGTGAATGAGAATACATTTTAGGTAAATCATTTCAAAAATCATTACGCAACATAGAAATGATAATTCGAAAAAGATTTCGTTTTTAAAGGCAGAAAAAACACCAGTCAGCGGTATACAATAAGCACTAAGTTTAATGGACACACAATTAGCTGGGAGCATGGCTGTAATGTCTAGTGGAGTTACATGCAAGATCAGTCTATAATCACAAGAAAGTCTAATAACACAGTTAAATCCTGTTTTTATCCTAAATTCTGAAGCCATGCTCGTTAACCTGGGGTACTGTAGAAAAGTGTTAGCAGAAATGTTGCATGATACTCAAAAAAAATATTTATTAAAAAGGCTTTTTTGGATTATTTTAGACTGGAAGACAAAAAGATTAATTCCACAGCCATCACCTCTCTCAAAAGGTCCGGTACCATGCAGCAAAAGTAGAAAGCTGTACATGTCTAAAATAAGAGTGCAAATCAATTATCATTCTCTAATTCTTCTTCTTATTATTATTATTATTTTATTTTTTATTATTATTATTATTATTATTTTTTTTTTTTTTATGGTCTGAAGTATCTATTTTAGACAATTTACACTGGAAAATATTTGCTTCTACAGTCATCATCACTCTCAGTAACATGCAAGAAATGTAGAAAGCTGTTTATGCCTAAATTACATCGCAGAATAAGACTTCAGTTATTATTCTTCACATTTCAATGAGTAGCAATATTGCATAAATGAGTGTGTGTGTGTGTGTGTGTGTGTGTGTGTGTATTCCTGAGCACAATACAGCATGTAGCCTAGTCTGGATCTGTGTTAGTGTGTGTTAGAAATGACTTACCTGTGTACTGTGGTAAAACTGTAAAAGTGACCTCTTTTCTCCAAGCCTGCTCAGCAGACTGATGTTAATCGCCTGAAGGAGATGAAGGAGGAGGGGTTTCTTTTCTTCTATTCGGTCGTGTATGGAAACTTCACATAGAGGCGCACAGATCCTGAGTGTCCAGGAGCGTCTGCGATTACAGAATGACAGGAGGCGCCCGTGCGTGTGTGTGGTGTGTGTGTGTGGTGTGCAAGAGTGTGTGTAGTGTAAAGGGGAGGGGATTAAAATTTGGCTAGGAGACGTGTCGATCAGGGTTTCCTTCTTCATTTCTCTCTCTCTCTCTCTCTCTCTCTCTCTCTCTCTCTCTCTCATAGCTCCATATCATTGGAGAGTTTGCTATTGTATGATTTGGAAAAATAATACAATTCAATTAAATTTTAGTTGTTTAGATACCTTTTAACAAACATATTGTCACAAGGCAGTTATTCAGTTATAAATGTATACTATACACTCCAACAGTACTGAGTATGTTCTGAAGATGTTCAGTATGAGGATATTGTGAATAAGAGTAGTTTTTAGGTACAAATCTACAACATCCAGATAACATTATTGACTGAAGTGAGGGTCAGGCTTGTATTAACACAGTGTGGTGCCCTAGGGTGACCACACTTTACACATATACGAGTGAAATTTACTACCACTATAAAAACTATAGATTTACATGAAGTTAGAGCTAAAGTACAAGCTCACCACACATACTACAGACAAATGTAAGACCCAACCAAAAACCCTGACATCATAGATAGACATGGGCCTACAAATGTCATTCTAGCCCTTTCACTGATGCTCAACTCACATGCCCATGTGATGTTATGCTAAATGTCATTATTTCCATCATAAATGGCCTGTATTAGGACTATATGCAAAACCATTTTGGAATATGTCAAAAAAAAAATCACGCACACATGTACCAAATAAGCTAAGCCCAAGAAAGACTGCTGCAAGCAACATATCAACAGCTCAATTCAGCACCACAGAGACGCACAGCAGTGAAACACAAACAGTGAAACATAGACAGCAACAAAACATACACTGACTGTGCAAGCATCACTAACTGAGCAACCAGTTAAAAGAGAAAACCATTCCACTAATATCAGATCGACAACAGTGTCATATATTTGCCCAGAAACAAATTTTTTTTAAAGGGGTTTTTTTCTAAATATGATTTTTTTTTTTTTTTGCTGGATTGCAGGTACATTGTGAATGGTGACTACTGTATGTGCCATGATAGTTTATTTTTTTCTAGTTTGCATTTCACACAGCTGCTTAGCTGATGCCTATCCACTTGTCTGATTGGCGCCAGCAGCACTGTGTTATTGTGGATTCGACTCTGACTGGAGGCAGGGGGGCACGTACACCCTATCTCAATTCTTATATGCACATATTTTCATATTCTCTCTCTGTGTCTCTGTCTCTCTCTCTCTCTCTCTCTCTCTCTCTATCTATCTATCTATCTATATATATATATATACACACACACACACACAAATTGTTTTAACTGTTAATTATGTATCTGTTTGCATCTCTTCCAGTAAATAATATATAGAGAAAATATAACAAATATTTTGAAGGTGTAGTAGTTACCTTAATAATTTGGTGCCCCCCATTGGCTGGTGCCCCAGAGCACTCGCCCAATCTCATATATATTAATCCGGCTTTGGCGAGGGTGAGACCTGGGCATAAACTATTTTTGGGAAGTGCAATCTTTAAGGCATCCATGTGGGACCATCCACTGCAGCAGAAGATGAAGTAGAGCATTACGATTAAGCAGGCAGGGAATTTACTGTTGAATTTACCCAGCACAGGAATTCTAAGTCGTCATTTTTTGTTGCAGTTTAAAAACGTGACTAAACACAATTCACTATGAACTGATGAAGCTGCTCAGATGAATGTAAAGTATGTTGTTGTTGTTGTTGTTGTTGTTGTTGTTTAAATCATGTTTCATGTTAACCAGACCAACCAGTGAAATGCATTACAAGGCTAAAGACCTCAAATTGTATGCTTCAACATAGGCAGCTGCCCATACTAGTATGAACCACCAGTCACTTTGAAAGCATTTCATTGCACACTAGTTATGCTTATTGGTTTAAATATATTTTAAAATGTTCTTTTTTTTTCTTCAAAATTATCTATCCAACTTCTATACTGCTTATCCTACACACGGTCATGGGGAACCTGGAGGTTACCCCAGGGGACTGGGGGAACAGGGCAGGGGACACCCTGGATGGGGGTCCACAATTAAAGACAAATTGGAAATCCCAGTCAGAATACAATGCATGTCTTTGGACAGGGGGAGGAAACCGGAGTACTCAGAGGAAACTCCCGAAGCACATGGAAGACTCCATGCACACAGGGCAGAGGCAGGATTCAAGCTCCCAACCGTGTAAGCGTGAGACAAACATGCTAACTAATAAGCAACCTTGCCCTCCTTGAAGAATATCAAACTTTCATTTACAAAATGAAAGAACAAAAGCAATATGCTTGAGGCCCCTTGGACTTAGAGGCCCAATCAGCCTTATGGTTAATTTGTCATTGCCATCAGTTTTGTTGCAGCTGTAGAAATTTTGAATGAAACATCACTGTGTCAAGCCACAAGATTAAAGTGCATGAAAGGCTCTTGACTGGCAATGCTCAGTATTCATTTAAGTTCATCCGACATAAATGAACACTGCAAGAGTTAAGTCAACACTGACGATTTTGCTGTGCAAGGACAATTTATTCTCAGTCATGTATTTTTAATTAAATGGGATATAAATTCTTAATAAACTATTATTGATCATGTTACTGGATGAGACCGCCTGGTTGGCAGGTAAGACTGTAAAAGTGCTGAATACTATTTTATTAAGTGCAGTGAATTTCTCCTACAGGAAGGCTGTGTATATCTGAGGTTAGATGATATTGTTGTGTCTATAAGTGTTCTGATGGTGAGAAAAGGGCCACTGTGTAATAGTAGAACAAACAGTACATCCTAGTGAGGTTTGGAACTATTTGTATCAAACACAGATTAATTTGACCACAGACAGAAACTTTCCAAAGAGCCTTACCTTGAACTTACCTGTGCACTCACATAACCCCACACACCAATATCAAGCTGACATCATGCTGTCTCTGACACACACATATAATGTAGTACTGCTCACATTACACACTAAGATCACACACACAGTGAAAACCAGGGCAAGAGGTGAAATGTCAGGGTCGGTGAGCAGCCGTGAGCAGCTCATGTTCCCACTGATTCAGCCTTGATGTGGTGGAGAGTAGCCAACCAGAGAAAGGAGATGCTTCCGTTCATCCCTGTGGTGGTGATCGTCTCACCTCAAATGGAAAACCTTGTCAGCGAGTACACTTTTTCCAATGTCTCAGTCACTGCTAGGAAAGGTGTGTTGACACACACACAACCCTGAGCTTGTAAATCTTTAAACACAAGCTGTCATTTTAGTACAGCTGCCGTACATAATGCATGCTAGAGACCGACAGATGTAATGATCATTCCATTTTCCACACTTGTGTTCCCAGCAAAAGCAGCCTTAAACAGCCTTTGCTCCATTTCAGTGTTATTGGTGTCAGGATCTGCATTTATGAGAGAGTAGTGTATTTGTTTCAGTCATTTTATTTTATGTGGCAAAGACATATTGTCATACAAAGAGTTACCTCTGTACACAACATGCTACCTTCAATCCAGCAGCATGTGTAAAGTTTTCAGAATTAAAAGTAATAATTAGATGTAATCGTTTAACTGGGTCACTGTAAAAAATAATAATATTCATTTTAATCATTTAAATCAACCTTATGAGAATAATTATAAACTCACTGCCCACTTTATTAGGAACACTTGTACACCTGCACATTCATGCAGTTATCTAATTATAAATATAGGGGTGTGGCACAGCTGTGGCACAGTTGGTAGAGCGGGTTGTCCACTAATCGTAGGGTTGGTGGTTCGATTCCCGGCCCGGGTGACTCCATATGCCGAAGTGTCCTTGGGCAAGGCTACCATTGGTGTGTGAATGGGTGAATGAGACATTGAGACTGAGACTCTGTCTCAATGAGACTCTGCTACCATTGGTGTGTGAATGGGTGAATGAGACACAGTGTAAAGCACATTACCAATTAGCCTATCATGTAGCAGCAATACAGTGCAAAAACCCATACAGATACAGCTCCAGAGCTTCCGTTAATGTTCACATCAAACATTAGGATAAAAAAAAGTGTGTAATCTCTGTGATCATGACGTGGATGTTGATACCAGAAGGGCTGGTTTGAGTATTTCATAAACTACTGATATCCTGGGAATTTCACACGCAACAGTCTCGAGTCTCTACAACTGTGGTCAGGGGCAGTCAGTTTCCCAGACAGGGATTAACATTAGTCTTAGACATAAATGCACATTAAAACTGGAATAATTAAAAAAGCATTTCTCAGACATGGATTACAATAGTCTCAGACTTTCCCTAATCTTGATTTTTAAAGTCTGATTTCCAGAAGGAGGATCAGAGCTAGTCTAGGTTTAAGTGAAGGAATAACTTAAACCTGGTCAGAGGCAGGTTTAACTTCAGATTAACTGATGTTGGCCTCCAGGTTGACCTTGGCAACAGAGGAAAATGGATTACTTGGACTATTTCAATGATGATGAAAGAGCACCACCAAGATCGGACAGAAGGGCAATTATAGACAGGAACAACCCAATGAATGATTTTGATGAAATCAACTTTCGTGACCGTTTTTTGTATGTACAAACAAAATGCAGCTGACATAATGTGTTTGCTTGAACCAAAGCTTTCATCTCACTCTTCTTCCTTCTCTGCAAGTACTGATCACCTTGAGGTATTTGGCATGTGGAACATTCCCTCGTGAAGCAGGAGATTTGTGTGGCATAGGTGAACCAACTTAAAAGATAACCACAAGTTCCCTGAAGCTGCTGCCCAAGCCATCTACAAGGTGGAGTTCTATGAATATGATAAATTCCCTAGAGTCATTCTACAACAGATGCTGAAGAGTACAGAAATCATGAAATCTGGTTCTCAGTAAATGTACAAGGTGTGTGCACTCTCACTATGCAGTGTTCCAACTCTGTTGCACATGGGAAAGGTTCAACTAATGAATCAAGGTTTTTCCAAAACTTCTCTTTGTATGCTCAGTTGGAAGGTGTCCAACATAATGGAATTACACTTGGTGACAGTGTGTATGCACAGACCAACTTCTTGTACACCCCTATCTTCAAGCAGTTACTCCTGAGCAACAGCAGTAGAACCCAGTTCAGTTCCGCACTGGAGGTCTAGTGGAGCACATGTTTGGTGTATGGAAGAGCCATTTAAAATGTCTCAGAAATACATTGCTTTTTGAACCAAGACGGTGCAACAGCAGTGCTTCACAATTACATCAAACAGCGTGGCTGATCAGATCCTGAAGTGGAAGATGACAATGACCCAGAGATTCCCACAGTTGAGGCAAACAATGAAAGATATGAACTTGCCTGCAGAGATGCTTTTGCTTTGCAGCATTTCTGACACAGAAACAACTTTTTTCATTCCTCCTCCTTGATAGTTAACTCAACATGAAGTATTTTCATCTTCATTTCACGTTCTTCTTTTAAATACTTTAAATTGTGCTCATGAAATTCCATGGCCAGCTTCACATGTATGGTCTCTTGGTCCTTCGGCCTGGATTAATGACACCATCTTCCCTCCTGGCTGCTTCAGATGTAGTAGGTTGACCTGCATCCTGTCTCAGGCCATCCAAGCTCTGGTGAACAACTGGAACACATTGTGTTGATGCATTAAAGAACAATATTTAAGCTGTGTTTATTACATATTTTTGTTATGAGAGTATAAGAGATAATGGAAAGCATTACATATTCCCTGAAGTGTGAGGATGGCACATGTTGAATGAACCTGCCTACCAAATAAGGACTGGAGAGCACCCCATCTGAACATCATCAGGGACATCTTTCAGGGGTTTCTGGCTATCGATGAGTGCAGTCAACATGTGTCCTAGGTCATCAGTCCCTGGTCTTTCTGGAGGTCCACCCCCAGTCTTGAAACGCTGTCTACGAGCAACAGCATTTGTCTTCATTAACTTTATTTGTATGTTTTTCCAGATGATCTTAAAATTATGATAATTTTGAAATTGTATAAGTACTTATTATACTGTTTGTTACATTTCTGATTCACAAATATATTTAGGTCCCACTTTGTTGTGTTACATGAAACAAACTTTTCAAGGTGACTGATTTGTAAAAGTTAATAAAACTTAATAAATAAAAATCTTACCTGAAGTTGTTGGACTGTCTTTTCACTTACTTTTTCATTCGAGTTGAATTCATTGCAAATTTGTCTCCAGGCATTCTTTTTCTTGTTTTCAGTTGATGAGTCATGCTGTTTGTTCTCAATAATTGGGTGGTTTGACACAATTTTCTTTAAGAGATTTTTTTTCCAAATTCGCAGAAATTCTTTGAACGTTTTCTTTTACCTTTGTCCATTGTTTGGTTGGATGACTTACTCCAGTTCCACACAATGCTACTTTTTGTTAGGGTCCTATCCCTGTTTTCCTCACGTCTGCACTATGCGCACATCATTAAACTAATCAGGCTTCACAAAGAGTAGCCGATTAGTGCTTATTTACCGTAGTCTGTTACTCCCTAGTCTAGAAGTAATTAATCTCAAATTAAGAAATGTCTCAAAAAGCCATTTTTTAAATCTGGACTAATTTAAGTAGAATTAGCCTAGTTTTGACTTAATTTAATCCCTGTCTGTGAAATCCCTGGTCTTTTTCCAGTCTTCAACTGTCTAGTTTGTGTGAGACTGTGCCAATGATAGCAATGATAGCCTCAGATTCTCGTTCTTGGCTGACAGGAGTGGAAGCTGTTGTAGCACATCCACCTCAAAGCTTGATGTGTTGTACATTCTGAGATACTTTTCTGCTCACCACAGTTCAGTTACTGTGGACTTCCTGACAGCTCAAACCAGTCTGGTCATTCTCCTCTGATCTCTCTTATCAACCAGGTGTTTCAGCCTGCAGCCCCTCCACTCACAGGATGGTTTTTTTATTTTTTTGTCTGTCACACCATTCTGTATAAACTCTAGAGACTGTTGTGTATGAAAATCCCAGGAGATCAGCAGTTTATGAAATATTCAAACCAGCCCATCTGGCACCAACAATCATGCCATAGTTAAAGTCACAGAGATCGCACTTTTCCCCCATTATGATGTTTGACGTGAACATTACCTGTAGCTCTTGATCTGCATCTGCATGATTTTTTGCATTGTGCTGCTGCCACATGATTGGCTGATTAGATAACTGTATGAATGTACAGTTGTACATATGTTCCTTATGAAGTGGATGTTGGGTGTGTGTTGCAAGTTTTAAGACTGCAGTGTATGACAGGAGACATGCTGAATCCAAACCTCTGATTGACAGACTGAAGGATCACAGTATCCCAGCTGTTTAGGGGAATAAACAACAACACCACCAACAACAAACAATTAATCAAAATGAATTTCAGAGCTCCAGCACATTTGCAAATGGACACTGACCTACAGTATGAATGCCATCAGATAAGGCCACATTAATGATTCTGCATGGTTCAGTTGCTGAAATATGCATAAAGGATGTAACATAGGACATATTTTTGCATTCACGCACTAGGGACAGGAGAGATTATAATCTATGTGACAACATTATAATGCTGTTAAAATGACTACATGCTTTGAAAATGAGGGAAGAGGCGCAGTCAAAAATAGCTTTGATGGTGATTTGATTCATCAGAGACTAGAGCAGAACTCAAATGCTGATGGAAAGGTCATCCCTCTATGTGCTGGGAAAGAAACATACAAACATACCCACACAGATGCTGCTAATGTGTCTCAATCTACAGGTGTGATTTTGCCCTTTACATCAGCAGTATGTTTTCTGTCAAGTGTTTAGAGCACTGACTGACTGCAAAGCCGATTTTCCCAAGGTGCTTCTAATATGAATTACTAAACACTGACTAATGAGTCTCATCTGAAGTTTTCTGTGTCATACAGAGATCTTTCCCCAGCCAGTTATACTTGAACTTGTATAACTAGACTGGCATTAAAACTGTCTGCACAGGTCTAGTGCTCCCTCTGGTGCACAGACATTTTAAAAACATCATGTAGCTTGGAAATGTAATGAGTCTTTAAAAACCTCTAGCAATGCAGCTGTTTCCGAAACACACATACTGTACATCTTTCAGCTTTCAGTGACTCCACCTGTTAAATCATTATCATTTCGGAGCAGAGACGGTAGAGGTTTGGGCTGATTGGAGGAGCCATGTAAATGGTGAGGTTTACCATTTAATAAATTGTGTGAGAGTGTAATATGCACTCCCTTTTCATCCTGCCATCCCTCAGATCTTGAATAGAGGAGTGGGGCTGGAAGTAAGAACTATGCGAAGTTTATTTCACTTTTAAAGGTGGGACGAACACTGAGAAGTCTGACACAGTGACCCTAGACTGTAAAACACAAGGTTCCTAGTGACTCCTAAATCCAATGCAGTTTCATCAACTCCCATCGTACCATGCGTATGACTTAAATTTGAAATATAATGTTTGATTCCATCTCTTCTGCTGTGAATATTGTCAGCATTATTTCCGTGTGGGATACAGTGAGGTTAAACTGTAAACAGTTCCGCACTCAAGTCTCCATCAGTGAACAATGGAGAAGTTCAACAAAACACACTTCATGTAAAAACTGTAATGAATTTTCCTGGTTACGCAACTGCACTAATTCAACATGTAGTATTAGCACATTTATAGAAAGGACTTATTTATAATTATACTATTCAGTGTCACCCAGATGAGGATGTGTTCCTTTTTGAGTCTGGTTCCTCTCAAGGTTTCTTCCTCATATCATCTCAGGGAGTTTTTCCTTGCCACCGTCACCTCCGGCTTGCTCATTAAAATGAATTCATGTGTTTCTGTAAAGCTGCTTTGGGACAATGTCCATTGTTAAAAGCACTATACAAATAAAACTGAATTGAATCAAAACTGAGGCTCTTGAGAGTGAGGATGTAAAAATGGAATGAAATGGTGATGAAAATAGCAACTCCCAATCTTACCAGTAGATGACATTGTCCTCAAACATTTCTCTTTGACACATGAAGGCGTTAACAGCAGAGACTGCAGGCCCCACAAGAGAGATTTATTGTAGGATGCAATTCATTTCTATTCAGCAATGACCTTGATGTTCTCTTGTTCAGATTTCCTTGTTCACAAAACTGCTTCAAAATACCATGCAGAGAATACTGGGGTGATGGAGTTGGTAGGCAGAAGGTATACCAGCTGCGATGGCCGAGTGGTTAAGGCGTTGGATTTGAAATCCAATGGGGTCTCCCCGCGCAGGTTCGAACCCTGCTCGCAGCGAGAGGAGCAGTTTTGGTAGTGGTAGCTCAGTGGATAAGACATTGGACAGAAGGTGTGGGTTCAAATACCAACACTACCAAGCTGCCTTGAGTGAGGCATGACCCTCAACTGTTCAGCTGTATAAAAAAAAATTAGACAATGTATGTTGTTCTGGAAGAGTGCATCTGCCAAATGCCATAGGTGTAAATGTAAATAATACTAAAAGCCATTTTACTCAAGTCAGGTACTCAATGTTTGGCTTCCAGGCGTCCCCGAAGCACAGGCAGGGAGGGGTGCTGTGATAGTTTATATTTGGTTACAGTGGTGGAAATCACCACCTACCATTATCATATTTATTATACTATATTTATTGTTGAGTTCTTGTATTTATTACCAAATTTGCCTGGTCACTTGATTTGAATGTGTTTAAACCAAACCTAAATAAAAATGAAGTAGGTATATAATTAATAGCAGCTTGAACCTAATGTGTTATGTTGATGGACCTTTCTGGAATAGAAAGCTCTGTGGCTTTAAAAAATAAATAATAATAATAATAATATCTGTCATTTGAAATCTGTGATTTCAATTCCCATCCAAACCTTCTCACCAGCAGCCCAGTGCCCATCATTGCCTCTCAACTTGAGCCCTGTTTCCTTTTCTCTGTAGACATACAGTGGGGTCCGAATATTTGAGACCTCATTGAAAAGCTGGGCTTTATTATTAGATAGATAGATAGATAGATAGATAGATAGATAGATAGATAGATAGATAGATAGATATTATTACTATTATTATTATTTCCATTTAAAATTGGAAATAAATAGAAGGTTTAGGATTTTTCAATATTTAAAACCAATGAAAGTAAAAGTTCAATATCTTGAATATTTAATATTCAAGATTCTGCACTATTACTAGGTCAATATTTACTTGTAAACAAATTTGTGATATTGATCATGTTAAATGCTCTGAACAAAAGGTCAGAGTTTCCTCATGCCTAATCTTTTCTATTGAAGCATGTGTTCAGACAACACTTTAATGGATTTGATCTAAAGCTGATCTTATGTTTTTTGCACAAACTTGTGGAGTCCTTGCACAAAGGTAACGTACCAAATACTAAGAAACTCTGAAATTCATGTAAATATTTCAAAGATTATACTTTTCACTCAAGTTGTTGTCAATCATTTAGTTTGTAATGAAAATCAATTAGAAAACCATGCAAAATAGAAGCATTTTCACTAAAGCTCTAAGACTTTTGGACCCCACTGTGTGTAAATGATAAACGAGTTGATGGGAATCACATGATTATTAAAAACATCGTCATGACTGAATAGAGCCTTGTTTCGCAAAATTCGAGTTGAACAAGGACCTTTTCAGTTCTGGGGTGGCCATGCCCACCCGACTACACCCTTTATCTCCACCCCCGTCTAACATACTTTATATGTTAGAATTCATAACATAATGTACATGTTATAAATGGCCTTTTGTAAACATTTGTATATCTGTTTACATATATGCTATGAATATGTACGAATTACTCTATATGCTATATACTAATTTATACACTATATATACTAATGGATACTTATCCATTTTCTATACCGCATATCCTAAACAGGCTCACAGGGGAGTCTGTATGGTATATTTGTGGTATATTTTGTGCATGTTTTATTGTGTATGTTATATTTTGGCCCATTCTGTAGTGAAATACATGTCTAATTTACATTACATATGATTTAATAGCTTGTTTTGATACAGTTCTCAAATCTAAAAAGTGAATATCGAATATCGAACGTGCAACATCAACCAACTCTATTCCAATTGGAATATAGAGGGCGCTTGCTGGCGATGAGGTCAGTGCTAGCCGGCTCCCAGTATGTGTCACTCAAGCAATGACGTCACATCTGCTTGGCTTTTCCGGTATGAGTGGGTGGAGCTCCGGTGTCCCGGGTCTGGATTCTTTACTGGGAGAGAGAGCGAGACGAGGCTGGACGCGAACGTGCAGCCATATTCGGCTTAACGGACAAGCTTAACACCGGCTAACGCTGGGAGAATCACAGACTTAACAAAAACAACAAAACAAAACCCCCCGACTCCCAAAGCGCGTGGAGTTCGAATTCTTTATCATTAGAGAATCGAATTTTCGGGATCATTCCCGGGGAGAGAATATGGACGTCCGGCCAAGCTGATATTCGACGGGATAGAAAAAGCCCCCCGTCCCTGTGTGTATTAGAGTGAGACGTGTGGGGATTCACGTTAGGCAGGAATGGACGCGGCGGGGCCCGGAGCCTGAACACGGACCGCTCGGGAATTAGCGCGCTGCTAGGTAGCGGGTCCGACCGATTCGAGCGACTCGAGCATAATGTTAGGCTTGTTTTGCTAGCTAGCTAACTCGATGGCTGGCTAGCAAGTTGGGGTCTGGGACTTCAGAGCTCCACCTCGGCCCAGCAGAGATTTCCTATTCTCTCGCCCTGTAGTCGCCGTTAATCCCTTTTGCGAGAAGGAAGGCGTTTTGTTTTTTATTAGGATTATCACCACCATTATTATTATTATTAGTATTATTATTATTATTACCTTTGTCCTGCGGTAGGGAAGAGTGGTCAGGCCGCTGATACAAAAATGTCGGCGAAGGTGCGCCTCAAGAAGTTGGAGCAGTTGCTGCTGGATGGTCATGAGAAGAGCCCGAGCTCCCTGAGCGTGGAGACCCTGCTGGATATCATCATCTGTTTATACAACGAATGCAGCAGTTCGCCCTTGAAACGGGAGAAACACGTGACCGAGTTTTTAGAATGGGGTAAGTGGTTGTGATTGACCCTGAAAACCTGTGTGACTACTGATTATTATTAATATTATTATTATTATTATTATTACTGCTCTGTCTGATGTACAGGCCAACCTCAGCACATTGCTGTGATGATGCTTCATCTGTGCTCTTACATCCACTCTGTGTAAAATCCTCCTCCTGCATCTTTTATCAGCAGTCGACCCGTTAGGTTTTACTTCCCGGCCGTGTCACTATAATGACCTTCTCTTATCCCTACTTACGTTCATTTTAAACCGCTGACCTAACGTCGGGAGAACTCGAGACGGCGCTGACTCGACGGACGTGCCCACTTCCTGTTCGAGGTCGATCAGAATTCGCCCCCTTAGAACAACGCAAATCTGGCTATGTATAAATAGATTGTGGCTCGGTGAATAATTAACAGCGCCACAGTAACGCTGTACCCGTACCTCCTCCTCCACTTTTTTTTTTTTTTTCTCATAACCCTTCCGTGTTTATTAAAACACATTGTCAAAGTCCACTTCAAACTGGACCCACGGGCAACTTACATGTCTGAATGGGGATGGCAGTACAATGAGAGGATTCTCTGCTGTGAGAGTTTCATTATCGTCAGTAATGAGATTACACCCCAGTGTGTCTGCTCCGGAAAAGAGCTCTGGTGTCCTTGAGGAACCCATCTCGAACAGGCGATGGGTCGCATCCCTGTCGCTCGCTGAGAGCTTGGCGTGGGACTCGGGTTCCAGGAGGCAGGAAGTCGGTCTGTGTGCCTCTGCTTACACCGCTGCTGGCTCATTCACTTCCTGGCTGGAGTCCTGATTAGGGGGCAAAAAAAAGAAGCTAATTGTAGATTCAACACACAGGAGCCCAGACCTGGTCCTGGATGAGTCACTTTCCTGGACATCAGTGTTTTCCATGCGCACTGATTGACCTAATCAGCTAATTAACATCGTTGTCTGAGTTGAAGTGGCGGTGTTGGAGCATGGAAAGCACTAACATGTTCAGGACACGGGGTACTCCAGGAGCAGGGCTGGGGTCCCATGGCATAGAGGATGTGCAGTGTGGTGCCTGTTGTTGAGGAAGTTCCTCTCATCGCAATGTTGCTTTTTCTCTTTGGCTCGGTTCTCTTTCGCAAGGCAGCATTTCAAAGCTTACCGAAACGTGTTCGTGTAAGTCACACGTGAGTGAACTGTCCTGTCGTTGGACAGTGCGCGCCTGTTTGTGTTCCAGAGTTTCGCTCATAGCGGTCATCCATCAAGATTGATAGACAGCAGCTCCTCGAGTACACAATCACTTTTACTATACATTTTATATAGTCTGGACAATAACGGGGAATTGAGCAGTTCAGCATTTTCATCAGGACGAGTGGTGGCAGTAATATCAGCTGATGGTGCTGTGTTACAGTTCTCAGTGGAGTCAGCACTACGACTTCACTATATCCTCAGGGTCAAGAACTTTGTCCAGCCTATCGAACCAGGCAAATTGGTCTTTTTCATGTTCAGAACTCCCCGTACTGTGACATGAATCTACAACTTTAAAGCGCACCTGTTATGGTTTTGAAACATGCCTAATTTTGTTTTAAAGGTCTCGTACAATACATTTGCATCCCAAGATGAAAAAACACTTTAATGTGCTCATAATTTACATTGCAGCATAACCAGACACGCCCCCCCGTGTCACAAACAACTTTCATTCTAAACTCCTCCTTTCAGAGAGCATACTCTGCTCTGATTGGTCAGATGTCCCTGTCTGTTGTGATTGGTCTACCACTGTCAGTGTGTTTTCAAAAAGGAAACGCCCAGTACCATAATGAGTTTCTGTCTGAAAACTCAAAAAATTGAAGACCAGAGGCGCGGGGCCTTTTATTACAATCCTACGTAGGTTAGTACAGGAAGTAAGTCTGGAATCACTAACGACTCGTTTCAGCTGTTCAGAATCGGTTCCTTCTTTTGGGAATCAATAACTCCGTTTGATTTTTGAAACTTTGCAGATTTTTTACATTCACAAACAGCTCTATAACACACTACATGAAAGGTAATATCTGAAAAAGCATAATAGGTGCACTTTATTGTACTGTCTAAATGTACATTTATTTTTTTTAGCCTTCGTGCTGCACTGTTTCACAGAGGGATTCAAGCCTATCTGCAGCAGGTTCCGAAACTAAAGCTTCAAATGAGCCGGTTGTGAAAACGCCCTAAAAACAACTACTTAATTGATAAAACCTGTTTGTGTTTTTTGCATTGGGTTCAAGATTTCCAGGCAGTAGTGATGCAAACTGGTCTTTCTTGTCAATTGGTCAAGCTTTACAGCACAAGCAATTACATTCTTAGCTTCAGGAGACTGGTCAGTAGTCTCCAGGACACAGCCAATTAAACGGTCGTTTCCAAAAAGCATTGCAGCGCACACGCAGAGATCCCTGTTAAATGACGTCAACGATTGAATACATGTTCTGCCAGTAATAATGGTAACTGTGGGATGCCTTAACATTTGGGAAACTAGGTTTTATCCTGTAAAATCCATCTTTGATAGCCTTCTGAGCAATCAAGAGGATTACAAATGTCAGTAAGAGCTGCTGAAATATTAAGTGGTCGAGAGAGAGAGCATGGTACTGTCTGCAGGTGATTTATGCATTTAAGCCAGTAAGCCTACTACCTTTATAGCAAAGCTGGGTCAGCTACTGAGGGACTATCGATCTGTTTTTCTTACTGTGTTTATTGAGCATGTAATGTACATAAATATAATATCTAGCACTGATCATCTCAGTTTACCAGCCGACCATTTATACGCTTACAATAAACAGCATTGGGCTCTGTTTGCTGAAGGCATGTTGCTGAGCAGGTTATCCCTCTTTCTGACCCAGAGAGCGAGCGCGAGAGAGAGTGAGCAGGGAGGAGGCATAAGAAACAGTGCTGCAGCTCTCTGCCTGGCATTTCCCCATGGGATCAGCACTGTTAATCTGTGCCAGTCTCAAACATCAAAGCCACTTCTAGTCAAGCATGCTGTGCTGCTGCTAAGGCTAGAAGGCCAGACTAGAAGATATTTTACTCCAGGACCCTTCCCTTTCCATCACACTAGAGGTTCAACAGAATATGTAGTAGGCAACGAAATACCTGTCCATTGTGTCAGAGGCTGCCTCAAGCTGGACTCAATGCCAGCTACGATATTCGTGATCCTGTTCCCCGAGTAGCTGAACCCCACCCTGTTTAATTCTTCCTAAAATGAATACGTGGTATGTGTAAAATGTGCGTCTCTGAAACTAACCAGACACGAGTGTTGTTGTGCTACAGAACGCAGGACGGAGGAATTCGCATTAACCAAGAGGACGTGAAGTGGGGAAAGGTGTTTAAGCCGTCCAGGCAGCATTTTTGATAGTCAAGGTGCAGAATAAAATAAAATAAAATGAAGCTATCATAGTTTTATTTTTTGATGCTTAAGGTTAACGAGTGACTGATTTCCTGAATTCGTGCAACTCTGATATTCTGAGTTAATATTTGGGCATTCTGGAATATTGCCAGGGTTCTGTGGTCTTTTGATCAACTCTCAGTTGTACTATTTGTATTTATAGTTATGAGCCTATTTCACTCCGTTTTTTTTTTGTTATCGATGCGGCCAAAAATGCTTGATTTAGCTGAGATCTTTGTGCTTTTTTCCCTGGAAAACTACTTAAATTGGCGAAATTGCACTACATTGTATTGCAGTGAAGTTTGTAAATGAGACCTTTTAGCTGTACTCATCTTCGATGCACGTGAATTGAAGTGGGCTTTTGATTGAATGCATGTTGTGATGACGTCACATGATGGGTGTTGGCCTAAATCTGTGGTAAAATGTGGTAAAAAAAAAAAAACTCCTTAGAATATTGCGCCGCTTGATTGGTTTTGTGTTAGATTCTGCGATCAGAACATACTAAAATCCTGGAAGGAATGTTACTTGACCGGTCGCTTGAATTTAAAGTGTTCAATCCAAGCCTCAATAACTCAAAAACATGCAGGGCTATAGATAACGTCAACTCAAATAGTTCTGTCAGGTCTTGAAATGTAGTCGGTGAATGTAGGTGTAAATGTTATCTTGCAAGATTTTGATCTATGACTCGTGAACTTGTCTTTAGTTTGTAGATAGTGTTCATCGTCAGCTCATTGTGCTATTTTTGGGACTTTGTAGAGATGGTTTTTTTTTGTTTTTGTTTTTTTTTTGGAGTGAAGGGTGCTTAATGAAGGTCTAATAACGCTCTCATTAATGTGAATCTCGTGAGGTGAAGCAGAGTTGTGAAAAAGCCTTGAATGTCCCGCTGTCTAAATTGAACCCTGATAATTGTTTGCAGAAAACTGTAGCACAGCACAGCATGATGGTCAATTATGTGCTGCGTAGCTGCATAGTTTACTGCAGCCTAATAAATAATCCCTTATTTTTGTTGGCTCATTTTATCTTTGCATTCTGGCAGACAGTGTAGCTAGCGGATGAAATAAGTGCTGTGTCATGGAGCCTGGATTTACTCCTCGCTGGAGACCGTTAATGTAATTACACCAGATTCAAACAAAGCTTTTGCATTAGAATTAGTTTAGAGATTGAAACGGCGTATACAGCTATGGCCCATGTGATGACGCACATGCTGCTGACTTCATGAGTAACAAATAATGCATTACTTTCAGAAGAGTAAATTGTCCAACTTGTCCAAAGTAAAACACAAGGACAGTTCTTCTTTTGAATGATGCTTTTTTTTTTTCATGACTCGCTGTTAAAAAAATAAATGCTCCACTTGGTTGATAGCAAGGTTTTTATCAATGTCACAGTTTCACGGTTAGTCCTAGGCCCTGTTTACACTAGCGTGTTTTCGTTTTAAAATGCATATCTTTTGCTAGGTTTACGCCTGTCGTCTACTCTACTCTGGCATGGACACCCTCGAAAACAGAGACTTTTGGGAACTCTGAAGACCCCGTTTCAGTTTGAAAACTCTGGGCTCGCGTTTCAGTGTAAACCGAACAAAACGAAAACTTTTGAAAACGAAGGCGTGGCTTCGCCCACATTCGCCCTCTGATGGTATCTTCTGGATCATTGCTTATCCTTCCCTGATTTGTCCAGCCCCTATCATGTGACCATTACACTACCTTGATCATATACACAACAGCACAGAGACTGAACCGCAAGCTTTGCTGGCTTTGTCATCATTCTTGGCAGCCATTGTGCAGTTAAATTCTGTATTTTATAATACTGCAGCTGCCTACATGGGCAAGAGGCGAGCTATGATTAGAGAAATCGGTAACAAATCTCTTTTCAAGCAGTGTAAACCCTACGTGGAACGCCGGTTTGGACTAGCAACCCACTTCCTGATTACACTTATGCGCATGCCCAGTGTGCATGAATGGTCATACGACATGCGTATTCGGTCGTGTAGTGTGGACGGAGATTGTTTCTGAAACACGGTGGAAACGCCAGTGTGGACGAGGATCGTTTTTGTTTTACAACGGCGTTTAAAACATAAACGCACTAGTGTAAACAGGGCCGTAGTGTACGGTCAGATCGTACTCTCTCCACTGGCTTTTTCTAAATGGTGGTTGAAATGCATTTCCGTCTATTTCCGGCTCGCCAAAAAGTTCGCAACCCTCTTTCTCTGGATTGCTCTACATCATATTATAGCAACGTCACAATGGCTATCAGAATGTGGCGTCGTTGACAAGAACTAAACGAAACAATTATATTTTTGATCTTAGCACACTGCCGGGCTAGTTCGATTTTATTTTATTAAAAAGAAAGTATTTATTTAGTTGGTTGCCAGGTTAACACAACAATTTGATAAATACTGACAATGTAAGAGATTTTATGGAAAAGCTGTTCTCAACAGTTCGGGGATTTTATGTTTTTTGTTTAATTTTCGCCAATGCTTTATGCGTTTTATACGGATTAATAGCAGTGAAACTGTGATCTTTTAGTCTCGGTTATCAAACAGTGAAAAATTTTAAACCATAACACCCCTCGTTGATGGACACTTTTCATAATCCACTGTTTAGGTCATTGAGTACAACAGCTTATGCATAAAGGGAGGAACTGCACCGTCTGCATCACCCATTACGTTGGAAATGTCTGCTATGTCATCCACCACGGGTGTGTTCGCAGCCTGACATCTCCCATCTGCCTGAGCAGGCCTGCTGATTGATTAGATTAGACTAATCATGTTTAATATGCAGATCATCATAGAGAAGCAGATACCTCACTTCTGCACAGGGCCTTGAATGGACTCTTTTGCTCAAAATGTTTACGTTTCCATTACAGATCATTTGCTCTAGCAGTCTTTTAGTATGCAGCAACGGTTAGATAGATCTGTGTGTGTGAGTGGATATTGACACGTTTAAAAATATAAATATATATATATATATATATATATATAAATATATATGTATATATATATATATATATATATATATAATAAATATATAATATATATAATGTACACAAGATAAAGGCTAGTTGATGTGATATAATATTGACTTTGATGCTACATCAGGATGCATCTTAAAATATTTTGGGTATCCCTGCTGACTGGATGTTAATCATTTTATTTCCCCCCCCTTACTCATGTTTTATATATTCTCCTTTTCCACAAAAAATTTGTTCATTTATAGGCTTGATTTATTTATTGTAAAATTAAAGTATGGGTAAACTGTTTTTGTTGGTTTTTAAATGAAGCGTGGGCAGATTTAAAAGTTCTACATCACGTAAATGAAATATTAAACCTGTACTGGAAAAGTTGCTGGGCACAAAAATACGTATCCTTCACAAAAATAAGAACGTCCAAAACATTAAATTATCCTTTTTTTTCCTGATGAATTGCGGTCCGAAAGTTCAGAGGATTACATCAAGATGCATTCATGCTATTTATATTATTTGATTGACTTTGATACTACTGATGGTGTCCTTATTAATAATAATCAATTGCTTGCAATTCTTAATGCCACTAAAAGCAGTGTAATACTGCTTTATCTGAAGTAGAGATGGGGTGAAGTAGAGATGGGGTTTATGGGTAAGCAGAATGCTTATAGGCACACGGATGGACTGACGTGACACTTAAAAAAAAGATTTGACTAGTGGAATCAAAGGGCAATGATGTTTTTTCTTCTTCTTCTTCTTCACTATTTTAATAATAAATTTCGCATCTTTGTGTTTTAGGTAAAGTCACTTCACTTGTCAGCTGTATGGTCATTTGAAATTTTTAATTAAAATGGTGCATTACATTTCAGCAATACTAGAGAAGAATTTATTAAACCATATGTAATTTATGTGCAAACATGTTTGTTTACATATAAAACAAACATGAGAACTTTCTCAAGGCTGCTGCAATTCCATATTTTATTTTTCTTATTAGCAGTGTAAGGTCTGGAAATGGTGTCCAGAGTCCACACACATGGACTCCGTCATTCTGTCAAACATCTGAAAAATCCCACACCCCTCTTCAATCTGGACATCTTTAATAGTGATCATGATCGTCAGCGTTATTGTGTCCTCTAGGGATGGGCGATATAGACTTATACTATACCACAATTTTTCATGGTCTTTTTGCTGTATTGATAAAAAAAATAGTGGGAAAAAAAAAAAAAAAAAATTTTTTTTTTTTGTTTTTTTTTTTGGTCGGGGGGGGGGGGGAATTTTTTTTTTTTTTTTGTTGTTGTTGGGGTGTAAAATGCGGTTTGTTTTTCTGCTTTTTTTTTTCCTCGAAATCAACTTGAAAAAAAAAGTAGGGGGGTTTGGGGTAATGTTTTTGTGTGATGCTTTTTTTTTTTTTTTTTTTGTTTTTTTGTTTCTCTTTTTTTCTTAACCCTGTTTTGTTTTTGTGGGTTGTTTGGGCGGATAGCGATTTCTTCCATGTGTTACACAGCGCCGTGATGCAGCATGAGCAGCAGCTTAAGATGGCTGACTTATCCAGGGTGTCTGCGGGTCCTTAAAATGTCTTAATGTAAAAATAGGCCCTTAAGCATTAAAATTCATGTTTCAAAGCTTAAAACTGCAAAACCGTAAAGATTTAGATTTTATTTTGGCTGCTTGCTGTTTGAGATGGTAAAGCCGTGAGACCGTTACACTCAGTGTGTCTGCAGCTCATCTGTGTTTTTAGAACAGCTCAATCCACAGTAAACGCAGCTCCACACCAACTTCATCTCGGTCTGTGCTGCGAGTTTGAATCACTTATAACCTGCATTTAGACACGACACGCGCCAGATTCACTTTAGTTTTCTGTTCGAGTAATATCAAACATTTCTGTGGGCAGAGGATTACAACATTTCACCTGATCTGTAACGAGAAGTGAATTCTAAAAAACCGTTGCCAACTAAACGCAGGTCTTCCTGCGGTCTTCCACCAAGATAAAAGACTATACTATTGTTATATTACTATTTGTACCGCCAAATAAAAACATTATTATTATTATTGTTATTATTCAGTGCAATAGTAATATTACAAAATAACAATATTAGTAATATTACAATAGTAATCATTCAAAATATCACAGTTTTTTAAACAATATATTTTCTTCCTTACAAAAATGTATGTACGTTTTATAACACTACTTGTTACAAACCCCGGCATTAAATGACCAAAAAAACATAGTAAACACTGCTGTGTGTGGATTTCTAATACAGCTGCTGAGGGACTGTTATAATCCATCTCACTATATATTTTTTATCTCCCTTGGAAAGTTATGGAAAGGGAATACTGTTTTTTTTTTTTTTTTCACTGTTTGAGCAAATGTTAATGGTAAAAATTTATATTTGCAGTGGTCTCCCATATACAGTCATGGACGAAATTATTGGCACCACTGGAACTTTTCCAGAAATTGCACCATTTCTCCCAGAAAAGTGTTGCCAAAGTGATGACACATGTTTTAATCTACTCATGTTTATTACCTTTAAGTGCACTGGAACAGCAAAAAAAAAAAAAAAAAAAACAGAAGAAAAAAGGCAAATTTGACATAATTTTACACACAACTCCCAAAATGGACTGGACAAAATCATTGGCACCCTATTAAAACTGTGGGTAAATAATTTCATTTCAAGCATGTGATGTTCATTTAAACTCACCTGTGGCAAGTAACAGGTGCTGGCAATATAGAAATCAAAACTGAAGCCAGTTAGAGTGTATAAAAGTTGGCTCAACCTTTGTGTTGTGTGCCTGTGTGTGCCACACCAAGCATGGAGAAGAGAAAGAAGAGCCGAGAATTGTCTGAGGACTTAAGAAGCAAAATTGTGGGAAAATATCAACAATCTCAAGGTTACAAGTCAATCTCCAGAGATCTTAAAGTTCCTTTGTCCACTGTGCGCAATATAATCAAGAAGTTTATAACCCATGGAACTGTGGCAAATCTCCCTGGACGTGGACGGAAGAGAAACATTGATGAAAGAATGCAACGCAGGATAGTTCGAATGGTGGATAAACAACCTCAGTCAACTTCCACGCAAATTCAGGCTGTCCTGCAGACTCAGGGTGCATCAGTGTCAGCTCGAACCATACGTCGTCATCTGAATGAGAAGAAGCGCTATGGCAGGAGAGCGAGGAGAGCCCCACTTCTGACACAGAGGCATAAAAAAGCCAGACTGCAGTTTGCAAAAATGTACCCGAGTAAGCCTCAATCCTTCTGGGAGAACGTTTTGTGGACAGATGAGACTAAGGTAGAGCTTTTTGGCAAAGCACGTCATTTTACTGTTTACAGAAAACAAAAAGAGGCCTACAAAGAAAAGAACACAGTACCT
Organism: Ameiurus melas; assembly: GCA_012411365.1. Taxonomy (NCBI): domain Eukaryota; kingdom Metazoa; phylum Chordata; class Actinopteri; order Siluriformes; family Ictaluridae; genus Ameiurus; species Ameiurus melas. The sequence continues at coordinate 3,799,448 of CM022779.1, forward strand.
ACAGTCAAACATGGTGGAGGTTCAAGGATGTTTTGGGGTTGTTTTCCTGCCTCTGGCACTGGGTGCATTGACTGTGTGCAAGGAATCATGAAATCTGGAGACTATCAAAAGATTTTGGCCCATAATGTAGGGCCTAGTGTCAGAAAGCTGGGTCTGCGTCAGAGGTCATGGGTGTTTCAGCAGGACAATGACCCGAAACATACCTCAAAAAGCACCCAGAAATGGTTGGAGACAAAGCGCTGGAGAATTCTGAAGTGGCCATCAATCTGAAGAGTCCGGATCTAAATCCCATAGAACACCTATGGAGAGATCTCAAAATTGCTGTTGCGAGAAGGCTTCCTTCAAATCTGAGAGACCTGGAGCAGTTTTCAAAAGAAGAGTGGTCCAAAATTCCAGTTGAGAGGTGTAGGAAGCTTGTTGATGGTTATAGGAAGCGATTGGTTTCAGTTATTTGCTCCAAAGGGTGTGCAACCAAATATTAAGTTGAGGGTGCCAACAATTTTGTCCGACCAAATTTTTGAGTTTTGCGTAAAATGTCAAATTTGCCTTTTTTCTTCTGCTTTTTTGTGCTGTTCCAATGCACTTAAAGGTAATAAACCAAAACATTTGTCATTGCAACACTTTTCTGGGAGAAATGGTGCATTTTCTGAAAAAGTTCCAGGGTGCCAATAATTTAGTCCATGACTGTACCTCTTTAGAAGTTTACCCTGCTATAACTTACCCTGAAATGGATGTATATGTATATGCATGAACACAATCCATTATAGCTGATGTATCGTGCAGCATGATTGAAGCAACGTGCAGGTCTTAACATTTTTTGGAAATGCTTTGAATATGGTATTAAAAATATTAAATTTGATGTGCTGATGCCTGCAGGTACCCTGTTCACATTACTCACAGGAAGCATCCCTGATAGGGAGACCTTATCATAGGACAGTTGGACTAATTCAAGGACAAAATCAGGAAAAAGGACAAAAAAAAATCATGTCAGTTGTAGTTAATTAATTAGAGTCCCTATGGCAACGTAGTGTTTTCCTGCAATACAGTGATCAGTGTTCGTGTGTTAGTATAGAGCAGTGTTTAAAAAGCAGGTGTAAGTCATCGGTTGTGCTGTGGGATGATTAATCAAACAAGGTTTCCAAAGGCCATCACTATGAATAGGAATACACTTTGAATTTGGGTGGGATGTTGACTTGCAGCCCAGCTGGTTTTTGTTGTGTGGCCAGAGTGGCTTGTGAAGCTTTTCTGTGTGGAAGTAATGTTCTGGGAGACTAGTTGGGTTATTATGAAAAAGTAAACCGCTTAAGTACATCCATTAGAACATATAATAACGTTGCCTTATAATTATAGCTCAGTTTCAATATGAAATTAGTTTCAATATGGGATGTGTATTAATGTACCAATAATTTAACTAAAAGGTTACGTCAAAATTTTTTAGTAGATTTAATGGTCCGCTTATTATGTTGTGAGCTTGCACCTCGTATACTATTTCTTACAGATTGGTGTAGATGTAATAAAAGCAAGCAGCACATTTATGTTCACCATTAATCTCATTTGAAATGTGTGCATGGGACTGTTATAGCTAACCAACATGCACACGCACTTGATGAGAAGCTGTTTATTTGCAAAAACTTGGCTAGAATGCTCAAGAAATGTTGTTAATAATGTTATTAATGGTTTTTCTTGGTAACTAACAACAAAGAACATGTCCAAACAAAGTTAGCTTGCTATCTAACATTTTTAATAAAAGCTAGCGAGTATTTCCAAAGAAAGGAAAGCTAGCTGGCTGTGAAGGGGAAAATGCTACGATGTCCTCGGATAAACCGCAGATTATGACCATGGCCGTATCATCCCTTATGAGGGAAGTGTATACTCATTTTTATCGTTATCAGTGCATTAGCTGTATCAAGATTGGCATGCTTTATTCCATTACATCAGATACCGTTTTAGCCTGGGTCTCCAAGCAGCCGAAACATGGAACTGGGCAGCTTCTGAGCTTTCACTTGTCCGGTCAGCTAACTAATGGATTTAGGAGTTCTTCACTCCCCGAATCTGAATCGATTCACTGCCGAGAAAATTAAACATGCATGAAAACATCTGCGTGTCTGCAAATGCTCACATACTGAGAATATCGTGTTGAAGTGTGTAGTACAACACGAGCAGTCAAGTAGTCGCAGAGCTTTGGGGTGGCTTATTCATATAGTCTGTACCATATATAGAATGGAATAATGAATACTTGAATAATGGCCCTGAAACTTTGGCCGATAACCTCCCCTTTCGCTTGTTTGATTTGCAGCTGAGAATCTTTTTGGGTGAACGGGTCTTTATTAGCCATTCGCGATTACCAAGGCAACTGAACATTCGTTACGAAGCTGGACATTATTTGAATGCTATCACCATGAAAGTGCGACATTGTTGCATTTTGGATTAAAAGTTTGTGTCTGCACGGAAGGCTTGGGAATATGTAGCGTAGAATTGGCCATTTCTTTTAAAAAAAAATAAAGCATGTGTGTTGTCCTCAACAGTAAAGGAAATAGGGAGTCAGGACCAGGCTTGTCAGGAATGTCTTTGCAAACAAATAGTGCACAGTCTCCTGCACACATCCCTACAAATGTACAGATGAGAACCATTTTGCCAAAAGGTTCCTACTTCTACACGGAGGTTTTTGAATAATTTTTGAAACGCTTCGTTAAAAAGTTGCTGTCTTTGACAGGCTGAAGTCACCTGACTTGGAGCAATGGCACGACTAAAGAGAATTCCATTAATTCCTGATTATGTCCTCCCCCATCCCAAGGCATGTGTACGCAGCCTCCCCTTCCCCCTTGCTTCCCCTCCACTGTTTCTCTGCTTCTAGGCACAAGGCCACAGGCATGACACGGATTAGCTGATCAGGACGCCTATATTTTTCTTAAAGCCTGCTCATAGGCCCAAGCTGTCCCGCGAACAGATCTGCTGTTTTACACGCCTTGGAGCTGTGGCTTGAACGTTTTCGTTTTCTTCAAACAGAGCCACAGAGAGTGCCACAACCATATTTAACATATAGAGATGTTAAACATGCCATGTCAATTATGTAACCTTTCAGAATGATTTTTTTTTTTAAGAAAAATGTCCTTGGATTGAGATCGCAGGAAGGGTGTAAGTTTTGGCCTGTTCAAGCTCATACTAGCGCACATATTTCATCCCATCATGCCCATACAGGCTCGATTAGGTGCTGTATATAATCCACACACTGGATGGTTTGTACATTTTTGCACTCCCTTAAAGAATTTCACAATGTTATGGTGTTTACATGATCTTAGAAATGTCAGTGCCTTGTTTTTTGCTTCTCAAGTGAGACTTTTTTTTTTTTTTGTGTGAGCTCCTTCATAAAGAGACATGGGTGTGGTTCTATTATATGTCCACTGCCACAAATCCCTGTCATTTGAAAGGACCATTAGGGATATAAGCATGACTGAGGAATGAAAGTTGCAGAGGCTATGACCTTGACCCAAGCTGTGTTCTCAATCAAGAAATGCCATTGACCCTTTCATGCCTTTGGTGATTGTTCTCATTGTTCCCACGTGGTGGGCCACAGCAGCTGCTTTCCAAAACTCTGTGAGGACCCCCCCCTTTTTTAAATTGATGCTGGCACAGGTTTTACACTATGGAGTTAGCATGACCCTAGTTTGTCAGACTGTAAAACATCCAGTAAAGGGTACTATTTTTATCTGATACAAGACATTTTTGGTGATGTGATGCTTTATATATATTTTTTATATTAGTCTAGTTCTATATTTTTTTATATTAGTCTAGATATTACTCCTCTCCTACTTCCTTCCAAGTTTTATTTCCCCGAACGTGTCCCTATATACACTTTTTTTTTTCAGTGATTTATTTATTCATTTTCATATGATTAATTTTCATGTGATTCATTTACCTTTTCTCCCTTCCCTTTCCCAAATATTTCATTGAGAAGAAAAAAAAATTTAAACAGAAGTGTTTCACACATAGGGTTGTCCAGAAAGTGGACAAAGAGTACGCTAAACAAAATTACCTAAACAAAAAAAAAATCCAGTAAGAGAAAAGTCCCCTACTGACTTCAAATCTAATAAATAGTCTGCGCACTTTAACAAATATAATGTCCATACCTTTTAAAGACATATGATATTACACAGTGTAGCACATTAAAAATAATAATAATAATGTAAAAAAAAGAAAATAACTAATAAAATGAAATAAACTCTAACCCAGTCAGAGCGACCAAACAGAGAAGCACATTAATATAGAAGTAGATTTAAAAGGAGTGTGTCCACAAATTGTAGACGAAGTAATGCACCGACAATATCTTCAATAAGAATTTGAATTCTGTAGAGCTGGAAGACTCTGGGGGAAAAAAAAGAATAAAAAATAAAATAAATAAATAAAAAACACTACACTATGTAGGTGATGCAGTTCACCCCGGTATTAAGAGTTTAATACCGTTATATGTAATGTGAAGCCGAGTTGGATGAAGTATTCCATAGCGAGTGCCCTCAATATCACGAAGTTGACACTGAACCTCTTTGAATGCAGCCCGGGCCCGGACTATCTTGACTCACTTTAATCCGCTGGAGCTCTCTCGCACGGCGTAAAATATCAACACAGCCCCTGTGATAATGGAATCTGCACACAATAGCTCGTGGTCGTTCACCTGGCTTCGGCTGAAGGGTCCGGTGGGACCGGTCCAAAACCGGCTCCTTCTCCAGACCAAACGCCTCTTTTAACAAGGCCGCTACAGCAGCGGTTGTACAGGTGTCGGCACCCCCTGGAACTCAGACTATCCTAACGTTATTGCGCCGTGACCTCTTCACATTTAACGGGATGTTGTATATGACGAGATGAGAAGGAACCACGGTTTCCTTAAAACAAGTTTTTTCTTCCATGTCTGTAAACAGTAAATGGGAACTGATTGCAGGTGGGAACTGATTGCAGGTAGGAACTGAAGTTATGAGTAGGGAACAAGAAATGTGAACCTCATGCACTGTAGGATTGGTTCGAGGAATCATCGCTTTAACGCTGGATCGCTGGATTTATCGCTTTAACGCATCATAAGGGTTTGGCTAGAATTGAGAATCTCAAATTAAATGTTGGTCGCTGTTGTTGAAATCGAAATCACAGCTGTGTAATGCATGCATGTAGAAAATTAATGATCACCCGTTACTTTGTTGCTTGCTAGTATGAACACCGGTTAATAATTGTTGGAGTTCGCGGGATTGGTCAAACTTTTTGCGGGAGTATGTAGGTGTGGGGGATAAAAAAAACAAGTATAAACACATTCCTTAAGCCTAAAGTTTAGCATCGTCACCCATGTATCAAGGGATCAATAATGAAAAGTATTGTTCGTATGGTGTAAATGGGTAAATATTAAATGGTCTGCACTTGGGGTTCAGTGTCTTGCCCAAGGACTCTTCGGCATGTGAAGTGATGTGGGCCCGTGATCAAGCCGCCAACCCTGCGCTTAGTGGACCACCTGAGCCACCGCCACAAAGATCCAGTGAAGTTAATGGACATCACAATGACATTATGGCATGGAATAGATTAGGATTTTTTTTTTTTTATGTAAACTCATCCAATTTATGCAGTAATCTAGTTAGTGCATTATGTATTAATGTACATTACTGCAAAAGATTTAAACAACTAAACAACACGCCCTGCAAAAATAATTCTCATACATGTTCATTTGAGTTGAGAATTGGTGATTGGGAAGGCCATAGCAGCAGCTGATTTGCATTTTTTTTTTTTACTTAACCCGAGGACCAAGAAGTGCGGATGGGGGCATTGTCACCTGGGAAGAACCAATAGTCTGTCCACCCAATCACAATCGAGGAAACTGGATAACGTGAAACTCCACACAGAGAGTAATATGAGCTCTGGAATGAATAAAGGGACCCTCGCGCTGTGAGGCAGCAATACTACACACCGCACCACCATACCGCCCTACGGGTATACTAAAGGACTGAAGAACAATGACGTAATTGCAAAGCAAACTGTAGAGCAAAGGTTATTCACTACTTCAAAGTGTTACATAAAATAGTGTCCCACTATAATGTGACCAGATGTTGGTGGACCTTTTGGTCTTTGTGCTCTGAAAACTCGCAGTTTTGTTGGACTTTTGATAGTTTGTTTTTTTGGGGGTTTTTTTGCTTGTACATTTGTCTGCTATAAATAACTGCTACAGTAACATCTGTACTGTACATCTGTCTAGCTTCAGTTGGTGATTTAGGTCAGGGTATGGGAACGGCTGTGGGCTTTGGGACTTACTGTCAGGGTCATGCCTGTGTATTTCAGCCCACAGAAAGGAGAAGCAGAAGTTCATATCTTGAGGAAGGGAAGTTATTTGTGCTATTCAAAACCAGGGTCTGTGGTCAGGAAATCTGCATCAATGACGACACTTAAGGCAGCTAATTCTTAGTTTAAAGATGTATTGTGGCTGCAGTCATGCACCATAGAAGTTACTTTGTTACTCTTTAATCTTAGATAACTAATTTTACCTGTGTGACTATGAAGATATGCTGACTTTGAAGTAGAGGTGTGCATGAGACTTTTTTCTTTCTTCAGTCCTGTTACTGCCTGTTCTAGACTCTCCTTAACCGATCCCACAAATCCCTGCAAACACTCTTAACCGATCCCACAAATCCCTGCAAACACTCTTGACCAATCCCGCACGCTCCTGCGGACACCCTTGACCAATCCCGCAAGCTCCTGCGGACACCCTTGACCAATCCCGCAAGCTCCTGCAGACACCCTTGACCAATCCCGCAAGCTCCTGCGGACACCCTTGACCAATCCCACAAGCTCCTGCGGACACCCTTGACCAATCCCACAAGCTCCTGCGGACACCCTTGACCAATCCCGCAAGCTCCTGCGGACACCCTTGACCAATCCCGCCCATTCTTGCGGACGCTCTTGACCAATCCCGCAAGCTCCTGCGGACACCCTTGACCAATCCCGCAAGCTCCTGCGAACACCCTTGACCAATCCCGCAAGCTCCTGCGGACACCCTTGACCAATCCCACAAGCTCCTGCGAACACCCTTGACCAATCCCGCCCATTCTTGCGGACGGTCTTGACCAATCCCGCCCATCCTTGCGGACGCTCTTGACCAATCCCGCCCATCCTTGCAGAAATATTGTCAAGCTTTCTGCGGATCCTTGAAATGTCCTAAAAAGTTTCACATCCATTAATCAGAATTTTAGGCCTTAAAATGTCTTAAAATATCTTAAATAGAATTTTGACAAGTCTTTATAAAAGTAACCTTAACTTCTCAATTCAAACAATTTTAAAGTTCTAAACTTCAGTCTTGCTTTTAAATGTGTTTTTAGGAAAATTTTGTATTGCTCATGCTGTTACAAAACAAAACCCATAACTACTCATGCAACTGTGCAGCCCAGTCAGAATTGATCAGAGCACGCCCAGTGTGTTGCGATGTGGTGTGTGTGTGCTAACATGGACATTTAAATAGCATTCCTAATGGTCTTAAAAAGGACTTTAAAAGTCTTAAATTTAACTTGTTGAAACCTGCAGAAGCCCTGGTTTGACCAATCCTACCTACTTCCACATTTATTATTGTTTGCTCGTGTCAACTGTATTTTCTGGCAAACTTGGTTGGTTCAGTTTGTCAAAAATATAAAAGATATAGTCCTATAGAAACCACTGTGACCTCGACAAGCATAAAGCAGCCACTGATGATGACTGTATGAAAGCAGTAAATGCACCACACAGTTGTGCAAGCCTCATATATGCCCTCTTGTTAATGAGTTCTGCCAATTTCATATTTACCACCTGCTCCTGCCCGCAAGGAAGCAAAAACTAACTCTGCTTTTGTGACAAATTTGTTGGGTGCCACAGGTCCCACAGGATCCCAGTCCTGATACACACCACTTTACTTTGAAGCTCTCATTCAGCATATAGCTTGAGAACTGCTTAGAGTCCTCCCCAAATGCAATTAGTGACACTTAGCATTCAAGAAAAGAATGTCTTGCAGTAATCCATTATATTATCAAGATTAGTACATGCGGTGAGCCACCATTACAGTCTGTGGAGCTGTAGAGTAAGTATCTGGCATTTTTTTGGTGCTCCGCCTGTGTCTTCCTGGCTTTTATTGTCAATCTGGGTCACAATTTGTCCAAGAGGATGTAGCGTAGCTGGCGTTTTATTGATGTTAGTGGTGAAAGGTTTCCCCGAGGGGCTGTGCCTCGTGTCCTGTGTCACATGAGATCAAGACCTGAAAGACAAGCCTTCCCCTGACCCTCTCAACCTCAGATGACTGACTCATTCCTCTGCTGGTCCATGAGGAAAAGTTATCCGGTTTCCCCTTGGGTACCCCCGGAGAAAATCCCACAGGTCACAGCCTGCCATTTCAGAGATACAGCTTTGTCATAAACTGTGCCTGGTCCTTTCTGTCCGGTTCTGGTAAAGCATACTGTGGTACCTTGGTAGCAGTAGAACCAGGGTCAGCAGGGAACTGCTTGTAAATGGCTGGATTGGGGGGGCAGGGTGTGTGTATCGCAGCTGGTGCAGGATAATCGATTAACCCTGTGAAAGCCCTGATGCTTTTACCAGCCAAACCACCCCCTCCTGTTTCCTCTACCAGCCTGAGCACTTATACCAGCCTCCACTCCTTGTCCGTCTTTCACCAACATCCTTATTAATGTTTAATAAGCCCCTGCCAGTGCAGGCTTGCTTTATAGAACTGCTCATCTGTATTACTACAGCCCTTACTCCCCTTTTAGCTATATTTGTGTTTTCAGTTATGAGGTCATTCCAGTAAATGTCTTGCGTAATTGATCTAGCTGTAGTACCGTCATCATTTCATCAACAACCGATGATGTTGGTGAGCCTCTGCTTTTTTTTTGCATTTCTCTCGAAGGTGACATCAACAATATTTACTTTTAGTAGACCGATGCAAGCCGCACCCATGAGGAGTGTTCCGATTATTCTGTAACTGCAAAACATTCATGATGTGATACTTAAACGTGGGTGTGCCAGTCATCGAAGCATGTTACTCAGGTGCGGTGGCTCTCTTAGCTAAGCTACCCCACCTCAGGGTTGGGACTCAAGGTCTGTGGGCCACTCCCATGGCTCACGCTCACTTATTTAACACCCAGACTAGAGCAGAAGTAAAAGCATTCAATACACACCGTGGGAGAGACACGTTATGATGGGGTAGTATGGATAATGAAACTATGAGGAAAGTAATTTGGGTTGTCAAAACAGCAAGCAAGAACACATATCCTTATGTTGCCCAAAGGTCAGGCTTCCATTTACTCTTGTACTGAGAAGAAAAGATGGGTAGGGTTGGTTTATAGCTGTGGTTGCTAGGGCAGACTCTGTTTTTGCTCTGTCAGGTAGAAAAACTGTAATCTGTATTCTCCACCTTCACAGACTTCCCAAGTCCAGGTTTGTTAATTAGACGTTCAGTAAACATTTCTACTCACGACACTTTATGACCGTTCTCGTCAGAGAATCAGGTATTTGATGTGTGCTCTGTTCTGTGTTTATTGCTGTCTCTCTGCACATGTAATGTTTAATTCTATGGCACACATTTTGCGAAACCAGTGACTCACATCGCGAAATATAAGAAGTGTTTTGGTGGGGGTTTTGCGAGGAAGAGGCACCACTTAAGGAGCTCTGAAGCTGAATTCTCAGTCGAGTTCCTGTTACTTGTACCGGTTCCTTTCTGTCTAAAACTCATTTCACATGTAATTTAAAGATTTTATCAGCTAAAAATTCTAGACAGATGTGCTTTTCAATGATAACTTGCACGCTGAGAATATTGTTCTACAAGATAGCGCTCTTTAAAATGGAACCAGTGTTTTTGTACACAACCTTATCTGACAAAAAAATGGTGATAAATAGCCTGTTTTTGTTGGCAGACATTTGCCGGTCGGTATATTGCAGTGTATGATGCTGCTTTGGTCCTGTTAGACTTTTCAAGACCTGTGCCACACAAAGAAGTAGTGGGTGTTGGAATTGTTTTCAAATTCGAAATACTATATGTATCACTGTTGAGCAAATCCGTTTTGTGTTAATGTTATTTGATGGGAAATTGCTGCCGGAATGTCCATGGGACTTCCGCTTGCCTTAAACGCACACTGCTCTCCATGGCACTTTAAAGTAACAATCAATACGTCTTCACTCCAGCTGCAGTCGTGTTGCGGTCACGTGAGCATGACCAGAAGGGCATAAAAACAAATAATAAAGAAGTTCAAAAAAGACTTTAGTAATTTGGCAGATTTAAATTCCGCTCAAAGAGTCTTTTATGAGTCAATCTAGATCACATGATACCCTCTGAAGATTGGAAACACAAAGGGTGGCACAACATTTTAGTTTAGTTCTTTAACCTCCCGGAATGAACCATGTCTTGTATAGACCTGAACACAAATTATTTGCTGTCGTTTAGTCTTCTTATATATTAGTGAATTGCTTTTGATTCATCAATATTCCAACATCAATTTAAATATTTTTATTTGAAATACAATGTGTTTAATCTATATATAAAATATTAAATATTTTGCCATCTTATCCCATCCTCACACGTCTTCTGTAATTTCAGAGCCGATATAGGCATTTTTATAAAAATTTCCAGCCATTACTTTGGCCATAAATATTATTTCAGCTCCAGTCATGGTCGGTGCCCTACATGTCCGGCGTTTTTTGAACCATTGGTGAAGGAAAAACAGTGTGGACTCTGTTAGTCCGTGTCTGAGGAGTGTTTCCTCCTCCCACTGGCCTGTGGTGGACAAAGAAGGCCTTCTCATTTCCTGACTTGTTAATCTTCTCTTGGTTATATGTGTTTTGGGATGAAGTGGGTTCTCCCTCCTGTGGTCACTCTCACTCTCTCTGTTGTAATGATTGTAGTGTCTCCAGGCGCAGGCAAATGTCAACTCTGCACACAAACGTTTATTTCAGAGAGGCATGTAGTTGGATCATTTCCATACTTCCAGTGCTGCATTCATTCAGAGCTCGGCTTGTTTGGCTCAGGCTGGTGTCCAGTCACTGCGGTGGGTCGAGGCAGTACGGTTAACGTTTTGGGGTGAACGGTTGATTCATACCATGACTGGCAAAGTAAATATTTTTCCTGCTTTTCCTTTGACTTTTGGCCTTCATTAAGGAAAGACCAAGACTGCGGATAACTTTTACATCAGACGATTGTAATGTCAAGTCAACAGCAGGCCTCTCAATTTATCAGACACTTAATGCATGCCATGAAGGTGACCACTGCGTCAAGCATCTTTAGCCATTAAAAAGTTGTTCATTATGATCGGACTCATCGCTCTTGTGAAAATGTTGCAATTATGAATAAATTCCATGTATTACATAAAGCAGATTGACTCTATTTACGTTTTGACACATGACCTGATCTCAGCAGCATAAACTCACTGACTACGTTTACTTGGACAGCAGTAATCTAATAATTGACCTCCTGAATTAGACAACATTGTGATTAAGGTGTTTACATGACTTGCTTTTAGAATATTCCTTTCATGTTCCCATTTTACATGTTTTAGAACATAGATCGGTTAACAGCACACGTCATTACGTCCCCACGCCACGCCGTCCGACGTTCCCTCCAGAATTTCACGCATCAACGTTCAGTTCGTCTTCGTTATTGTACCGTATACAGTTTTGGGGGTTTCATTTTTAATTTTACTTAATTTATCTTCAATTGCATAGTTAAAGATACATGCTATATTGAAAACCGGACCTGGGCAAAAATTACAATGGACTGTGTAAAAAATTATTATTTTTTTTTTTTTTTTATATATATATATATATATATTTTTGCTATTATATAGCGTGTATGCCGTAGTCGCTGTTTTGGCGGCGCCGTGCTCTCTTGTTTGCTCTCGTAAAATGCGGCGAGAATCCCACATAACGTTAATAGTGTGATTAAGGTGTGTACATGTCTATAATGTGCTTCGATAATGCGACGACAACAGGAATATTCCACACGTCTTAATTCAATTTGTGTTTACTTCGACTATGACTTTAGTCGGATTAAGGTCATCAGAAATCGCTGTTTACATGGTGGTTTCTTAATCAGAGTACTGTCTTAATCGGGTTAATATCAGATTATTGTTGTCCATGTAAACGCACTGAATGTTGGACGGATAGTTGTATGACCATCTTTCCAGTAATCTGATTTGGTTGGCTTTAAATGGGTCAGTCTGTCAGTTAGTCCTGAGTTGGTTCTGCTTTGACAGCTTTAGCCTCTTTTCCAGTTTTCAGTCAGTACTGTAAGATGGCTGAGTATGCACCAATACTTGTCAATGCAGTATTTTGACAGATTTTATTTATTTTTATTTATTGCATATGACACTGGTGCTGCATTTGTGTCATTATAATAGTTTCTGGTTCAGACTGAGCTTTGCACAATATGGAAAAACGAACCCTAACTGAACTAATGAACGCGAACAATCATGGATCGAATGGATGAGAGCTGTAACCATTCAGCCCTACGTTGGAAAATAGGCTTTTGGGTCTTTTCTCTGGTTTGCATTTGCATGAGTGTGTAAGCCAGTTTGGCTTTTGGTGTGAATGGGCCTGTTTTGGAGAAGCTGAGGCAGCTGCTGAAACAGCAGTCATCTCTCCGTTCCACCGGGACCTTACTCAGCCAGAAAAGATCTCGGACTTCTGTGAGGCGATGTGTTCATTTTGTTTTGTTTCGGTTTCACACGCTTTTGCCACCTCGTTGTAACCGAGATGACGAGACTTGTGCTGATAACAGACATGTTGCATTATTCATGCGGAGCAGATTATCAGATTACATCTAGGATACCTCCAGCAATATTAAAGAACTGAATTCTAGCCATGAAGAGTGCATCCAGAAAAATATGACCCTCCACTTGTCCCACAGACCTTAATCTTGTGGACATCACAGATAAGATATGTTTATGATAACGATGCCAGATTCGAGTGTCGGATCTCACCCCCCTCATCCTCGCAGGGGTTCAGTGTCTTTGTCCTTTGTTGCTTAGATCCTTAACACATTTCTGCATCTTTACATGGAGAACTGTACACTTTTATAAAACTGCATCAGTGTGTAAATGTTAAACTAATTGTGATCGTTTTTGTCCGTTTTTAAATGCAAGTTTATATGAGAACTGAAACGGCTTCAACAGCAATGCATCACGAAACGGCAGAGGTTCTCTGTAGTTAAATAGCAATGCCTTGTGGTAGTGTGTTTTAGCTTTGGATACAGGCACCGATACTGTAAATCTGTAAGAATCGTGTGTGTGCTCGAGCACAACAGCTTCAGGGCTGTAGATTACTGACTTCAAAACTTGGTGCCAAGTGCTCGTCTCCTGCGTTGGTTGTCCACGTGAAAAGCAGATGATGCTCTTTTCACGCTGCACTAAAATCCCCTTCCCCTATAAAGGGTCAAGGCTGTGGGGCAAAGCGAGGCCAGCGTTTAAAGTCCGTGGCTTTAGGAGTGCTAAACGTCTTTTGTGCACGAGACGCCACACATGTCCTCATATGGTGAGCGCTCCAGGCCAGCTAAGCCTCGGCTTGGGCGGCTGCCAAACCCCCTGCCGTGCCTTGTAAAAGACAAGGGAGGAGTGCTTGTGGATGCGGGATGCATTTTCTTTGTTCTTTCAACTGTGTAGTTTTTAAATAAGACTCTCCTCAAGATTTTAAACATTATGTCAAATTGCAGTGTCGCGTATCCTCACATGCTGATCTTGATCACTGTTCTTGGTGAAGATGGGAATACATTTTTTTGGATGGACAATGAAAATAATTCATAATTGGTTTTGGCAGATAGTTGAGTAAAATATTCCTGAGTTTCTAGGAGTTGGAGAGACGATTCAGTGTTCGTAATCATACACTTCCATCGCACATCACACACCTCGTACCCAAGTTAAGATTTGCCCTGTGGCATGAAAGAAGTTATCTACAGAAACTTAAGTTGGATAACCGAATACACAGAAACTGATCAGATAATAAACATACACAGTGGAAGTGCTCAGCTGTGTTCATTTTGTTTCTCACACTGTGTTTTAGTTCATTAGCGAGCTAAAATAAGCCATCTAGCTCAGGCAGCATGGATCCCGGACACCCTGAGCCTTGCAGAGAGAGTAAACTCAACACCACAGATCTTTGTGAGCACCATGCTTGCTAAAACGACCGCCTACTATTAAAGGCTCTTGTGTAATGTTTTGCTCGTTCATGTAGTACTGGCACACTAATGTGCACAGTCATTTTTTTTTATATATATATATTTTTTATTCTCTTAGCGGTTCTGTAATCCTGAGGGGTAAAAGAAACCACAACAGCAGCAGGCAATTACATAATAACCTGCCTAATAATTCCCTAATAATAATCCTTCGTGTCTCATGTGCTCGGGTCGCATCCTAAATGGCTTAATAGTATGTCTCACTGTTGGTGTTTAATATGGCTTGAGACAGGACCTGGAACAGTCTGTTCACTCCACACAGCGCACTTCATACTTGACCACTTCGCAATAGTGTTTTTCTGCCAGAGATTGCGAAATTCCCCAAGCATGTGTGTTGCAGCTTTAAGCTTATATCCCGAGCATGAATAAACTGTATTGTTAATTGTTAATAAATGTAATTATAGAAAATATTGTGATGATCTGGAATGGTGGTAGACCGCTGATTATGTACAGTGACTCTTTATAATGAATAGGGGGGAAGAGACAAACAAAAAGAGATTGTTTATGATGCATGTGTACAGTGTTAATTAAGATCCTCTCACTTACTCTCTCTCTCTCTCTCTCTCTCTCTCTCTCTCTCTCTCTCTGTGTCTGTGTCTCTCTGCAGTGAAGCCATTCACCACTACTGTAAAAGACATGCGTCTCCACCGGGACGACTTTGAGATGCTCAAGGTGATAGGCAGGGGTGCCTTCGGAGAGGTAAGCCAACCTGAACTCTCATCACACGTATCTCCAAAGACTACGCTCCACATCTTCCTTCTGTGAGATTATGTGAGATCTCTCACACTGATCAGTTCTGCAGTGTTATTACATGGCATATACATATCCAAGAAAAACCCAGTTGTTATTGAAACAGCAAGCGGTTTAGCAGTCCTGCAAAGCTCTTATCTACATCCCCAAGCTCGTTCCTTCCTCTCCTCCTCGTCCTCTTCATCCTCCTTTGCCTTATTTCTCTTCCTCTTTCGTCCTGTCCATTCACCAGGGACCCGGCCTGGCCTTGCTGTGCTGTTTTTGGGACAGGACAGAACTGGGTGTTTGAGATGGATCGTTTGTTGAACTGTGGAATGCACCGCTCCGGTACCTTTACAACAGGCCCAGGGTCGGGGCAGCGTTTACACAAAGCACACACACTTTCTCCTGCTCACCGTTTCTCACTTGATTGATGGATGAAAGGGTAGCTCGGGTTTCTCTGTCCCACTCTGTTTTTCTGCGTCTTCTGTATTAGCCTTTCTGCAAACCTTATTGAAAAGCATAGAAAAACAGATCATCAGTACAACACCAGGTTACAACTTGCCTCGGCTGTCTCGCTTTTCTTTCCAGTCTAAACCCTCTCGGCGAAATGCTTTGCTTTACACGGTGGCTTTTTCTATTTTGAAAAAAAACAATAAATTCTAGCGTTGCCAGTTTAAATTCTTTCACTGTTCTTCAATTTAATTCCCAGTGTTCGACTAAGCAGGCATGAAATCAGACAGTCCGAGAAACGTTCTGGTCACACCGCTGTGCATTTGAGCTTTAACAGCCCTGAGACAAAATCATTCTGAAATGAGCTGTTACAGACGCGTAGCCTCGTGACAATCAGGTTGGATTCGAAATGACGCTCACAATAAATTAACCATGTTCACTTAGCTCCGAGCTTACATTCTTTACACGAAAAGCCTCTTTCTTACTTTTTTTTTATTTTTTCATTTTTTTTTATTTTATTTTTAATAAACGCCTGCTCAGACACTTCAGCCTGTTTGGTAGTCTGCAGAGCTATGTCTGAAGTCAGACGGTTGTTGCGGAAGGAAGTGTTTGACCTCGTACATGTTATGTGACGCAGTAAAGAGCGGAAAGCTAACCGAACAGTTTGACATCATCAGCCAGTGGAGTTATCAGTGTTTACGGTTAAAAAGCACTTTCACATATTTCTCTCATGAAATCTCCTTATATAGGCATAACCTTACAGTACAGTGCGGACCATATATACACTGTTGTACCTCTGACACTGTTAAACGATTTGGACCACTTCAGCCCAGATTTTTCCCACTTTACAATGCCAGCACGAGTGCCAGTAGTGGCACAGGAAGCAGGGCAGGATAGCGCAGCTTTCAGGAAGGGCTCAGGAAATGAACACCGTCTCAAAGGAGAGCTGGTTACAAAAATAGTGTTTCCCTTCACAGATAATACATTGTGAAGCGCGCACGCACGCTCCTCAAGCGCTGTTTAGCAGTCTCTCCTTCCCTGGATTACTCATCCATGTGGCCTTTCCCTGGTTAAGGATGTGGCTTATTTCATTTGAAGGATCAAAAAAGAGTCAGAAACCTTTTAGACTATTTTGGATTTTTAAGAACACTTTCATTTTAAGAGTCAAACTTCTGTTATTGTTGGACAGCATCATTTTTTTGTGAAAGCATTCTCTAAGCTTGAAATCCCTGCTAGGGGAAAAAAAACCAATAGAAACCATTACAGAAATTCTAATGTTTTCCATTACAAATAACCATCAGCTAACTATTAAAACCATTACTGGTCTTTAATGGTATCCACTAGACCAGAGGTTCTCAACCTTTTCTAACTAAAGCCCCCGCAAGGCTCCCCTATCATGTGGCACACCCTCCCCCCCCCATTATCCTTAGACACATTTCTTAATTTTTTTTTGCATGTCTAATGATAAATATTTTTCATTTAAAACCAATTAATTTTTTTTTTTTTATTCCCATTATAACCATTACAAATTTTTTAAAGTTTTTTTTTGTTGTTTTTCCCCCGTTGTTTTTTTTTTTTTTTTTTTTTTTTTTTTTTTTTTTTTTTTTTTTTCTTCCATTGATTGTGCTGTTTAACTGGAAGACATTCGCAGTTTAGTTTCTTTGATTGATCAAGACCTTTGAAATAAAGTTGAAATGGCTAGCAGAAGTTTTCATCAGAATTGATCACCACAATGTAGAACCACACTGGGTTTCATAAAAGTTTCAGACAAGGACCACGGTGTGAACCAGGTTTCAGTTTCAGTCCTGAAATTCCTAAACGGGAACTTTTTTTTTTTTTTTTTTAATTCATTTACAGACCTCATAGCATTTTGACCCTCACTGTGTCGTTTTGTTTACTGTGCTGAAGAGTGTGTCTGTGTGTGCATGTGTCATTTCCACTCCCAGCCGTTTCCTCTAACTGCAGGATGCATTTCCAGAGAAGTCTGTGCATTTCCTCTGTATGATTGATGTATCCCCCTTCTGAAAGGAGTGTGTTGAACAGGGAGTTTCAGGACTGCTGCATGACTGGTCTTTATAGTACACAAGTTTCCATGCACTGAGCCATGCACACCAACCATCAACTCCCACTGCCTCCCCTGAAACTTGTTCTGAATACGTCTTCACAGGAAGAGAGGGAACGCAGAGTAGGCCTACATCTGAAGTGCATGTGAAAAGCGGGACTTTGCTGAAAGCTTTAGTGTTTGGTTGACGGTATACCGAGATGGCACACTAGGAGTTGACTCGCGTTTCCGAATGGGAGAAAGCGTGTGAATTCTGGGACATTCAAGAGGCTTCTGCATATCGTTTGTGTGGTTACTACTTGAATTTGGCACGTAAAGGCTTCTAAACTCTAAATTCTCAAAACCACACCAAAAGGGACATGTAACCGCTCAATCTCACAGAGCTACAGGCAATGGAGCAACAAGTAACATGAATTTAAATCAAAGTTATTTCAGTTCTGCGCCTATTAGGTATGATGGTTAAAGATGGGAAAACAAAATGGGCAACAAAATTGAGTACACCCCTAAGTGAAAATGTCCAAATTGGGCCCCATTTTCCCTCCCCAGTGTCATGTGACTTATTAGTGTTACAAGGTCTCAGGTGTGATTGGGAAGAAGGTGTGTTAAATTTGGTGTCATTGCTCTCACACTCCCTCATACTGGTCACTGGAAGTTCAACATGGCACCTCGTGGCAAAGAACTCTCTGAGGATCTGAAAAAAAGAATTGTTGCTCTACATAAAGATGGCCTAGGCTATAAGAAGATTGCCAAGACCCTGATACTGAGCTGCAGCATGGTGGCTAAGACCATACAGCGGTTTAACAGGACAGGTTCCACTCAGGACAGGCCTCGCCATGGTTGACCAAAGAAGTTGAGTGTACGTGCTCAGCGTCATATCCAGAGGTTGTCTTTGGGAAATAGATGTATGAGAGCTGCCAGCGTTGCTGCAGAGGTTGAAGTGGTGAGGAGTCAGCCTGTCAGTGCTCAGACCATACGCCACACACTGCATCAGATTGGTCTGCATGACTGTCGTCCCAGAAGGAAACCTCTTCTAAAGATGATGCACAAGAAAGCCCGCAAACAGTTTGCTGAAGACAAGCAGACTAAGGACATGGATTACTGGAACCATGTCCTGTGGTCTGATGAGACCAAGATTTAGTTCAGATGGTTTCAAGCGTGTGTGGCGCCAACCAGGTGAGGAGTACAAAAGACAAGTGTGTCTTGTCTACAGTCAAGCATGGTGGTGGGAGTGTCATGGTCTGGGGCTGCATGAGTGCTGCCGGTACTGGGGAGCTACAGTTCATTGAGGGAACCATGAATGCCAACGTGTACTGTGACATACTGAACCTTCTGAGATTGGGCTGCAGGGCAGTATTCCAGCATGATAATAACCCCAAACACACCTCCAAGACAACCACTGCCTCGCTAAAGAAGCTGAGCGTGAAGGTGATGGACTGGCCAAACATGTCTCCAGACCTAAACCCTATTGAATATCTGAGGGGCATCCTCAAACGGAAAGTGGAGGAGCACAAGGTCTCTAACATCCACCAGCTCCGTGATGTCGTCATGGAGGAGTAGAAGAGGACTCCAGTAGCAACCTGTGAAGCTCTGGTGAACTCCATGCCCAAGAGGGTTAAGGCAGTGCTGGAAAATAATGGTGGCCACACAAAATATTGACACGTTGGGCCCAATTTGGACATTTTCACTTAGGGGTGTACTCACTTTTGTTGTCAGTGGTTTAGACATTAATGTCTGTGTGTTGAGTTATTTTGAGGGAACAGCAAATTTACACTGTTACACAAGCTGTACACTCACTACTTTACATTGTAGCAAAGTGTCATTTCTTCAGTGTTGTCACATTAAAAGATATAATCAAATATTTACAAAAATTTGACGGGTGTACTCACTTGTGAGATACTGTATTCTTGGAAAATGGTTGGATGGATGCTGTGGACACGTCCTCAGTGTCTGCATTGTAAAGTAATCCTAAGATGGTTTGCGTTTGACACCTGGATAAGATTAAAGTACAGTGAATACCAGGGGTTTTTTGTTTGTTGGTACAGATGTGCCAGTATTGTTCCTTACAAAGAATCTCGAGTGAGAATCGTGATCTTGGTCCTATGCTAAAAAAAATTCCTGTTTCATCATTAATCATGCCGCCGTGATCCTGTGACTATACATCTGAAGTGTAGTTTGTTTTTCCTGTCAGAAATCAATACAAATGTAGATAACTGTAGATCTAGAGTACATTTTTTAAAAACCCTGAAAGCAGTGGCACATGGTTTTATGTTCATTTCAACGTTTGCATTTCCTCCTTTTTCAACAAATGTTTTTGGGGTTTTTCTTTGATGCGAATGCCTGCAGTTGCCAGACTAAACTGAGGAGGGAAACCTTTTCCAGTCCTTTATTTATTTCACAATGTTTATCTTGTATCAGGTTTGTACAGTGAATCACTTGTGCCCTAGATAATAAGGTCAAAGTACATTCGAGACCCAACCCCGTACACGGAGCTGTTCGAGTTGATACACACCGAGGGATTGTTGTGACTTTGATCCTGAACTGGATCTTCACAGCCATTTCTCTTCTCCTTCTGCATTTAAGTTGGTTCGAGTTACGAACGCACTTTTTCTTGTTTATCAGTGCAAGAGCGTTACAGTCACAAGCAGAAGCTAGCGCGGTTTTTAACGTATAAAAGTCTGGTGTTGACGAGCAGCGGCGTTCGATCCCTCAGGCGCTGACTGTATGTGACGCCTCTGACTTTTGTGAGAGTACGCCGAGTAAACTTGTCCAATCATGCAGCGGTGTGACACGACTCTGGCCACACACACCTTCCTTTTACATACCGCCCCGCCTTTCCAATCAGGTCAGGCTGACTGCCTGTGTCAGAATCTGTGTCTAAAAAAGGAGAGATAGAAAGAGGACAAGAGACACTTGGGGAGGAGGAAACGAAATGGATTCTGGGCACATTGGGTTTGGTTTGTTTTTGTAACGAGGTCAGTTATCTGGTGTGGCTAGGAGACTGTCTGATGCACAGTGTGTGTGTTTGATTGACTTTTTTTTTTTTTTTTTTTTTTTTTTTTTTTAAAGACTGTTCAAAAATGTACCTTCCACATAGTTTCCCTGTGACTTCTCCTTTATTGTGTTTCGACCCGTTTTGTGTCTGTCTATCAGTCTGTCTTCGGGTTAGCAGTGGATCCCTGAGTGTTAGCTTTTTGCATGCAAGTCGCAGTTTGTCCACAAGTTCTCTGCTGAGGCAGCACATAGTGATCTGCCCAGGTGTGTGCGGGTGCAGTTTCTTCACTGGTGCTTGCTGTGAGTAAACACTAATCATGTGATGTCTGAGCAGACCAAAAAAAACAAAACGAAGAACCAGAGAAACCAGTGTTTGAAACACTCCAAAAACACCTCCTGTCTTTAGGACATATTCAATGATGTCACCATGTGCAGTTCCCCAACTCATGTGTAAGAGTAGGTCAATAACGTGATTGACTAGTGCTAGACTTTTCAAAAATGACCTGCGTTTCATCTGTCTGGCCTTCAAAATGTTCGCTCACCACTATTTCAAACAAATTTAAGAACCTTTATGCTGCTGTGTACTTTTTTTTTCCCCTCAATCCATCTCAGATTCATTTCTCCACGCAGTTCCATTTCAAGTGTCCGACCTGCAGCTTTTGCCAGTCCATCCAGGATTTAGCGCTTTTGCAATCGCAGAAATTAATGCAAAATCTAGTAAACTCCACAATACTCAGAGGAGCTTGTGATTTTATTTTAAAATTGCTGCAGATGTTCCGCAGATTTATACCAAGACACGTCGTACGACGTCATCACAATGCGCATTCCGTTAAAGCCCTCTTTGATTCACGTGCGTCAAACACGAGTACAGATACAAAAGTCTCATTTACCAACAGACATCACTGCAAAGGACTGCGCAGAACAATTTCGCCTAGTAGTTTTCTGCAAAAAAAAAAAAAAAGAACAACTTTTTTTGAAAATTTCTGAGCAAAATCAATCACTTTTGACTGCAACACTCACAAAAAACACTGCCTTTCATTCGGCCAAATATTGAATAAACCGACTGTTCCCGGTTATTTGCTATAACCAATGACCATGGACGTTGGACCACATGACCTCACACACGTGAAGCACAGCGAGTCTACAGATCAAAAAGAAAAGTGACAATGCGAGACAACAGTAAATTTTTAAATGACAGGAACTTGTATTGAGAAGGAAGAAACTTATCCTAAACAAATGTTTAATCTCATGTCCTAAATATTACCTTTATAATTACTAAACAAACAAAGATACAAATGAATGAATCATGGCTCTCTCAAAACTTCCCAGTGATGCATTACGCGTAGAGCTCATTTAATCAAGACCGATGTTCAGAACATTACGCGTAGAGCTCATTTACAGAACAGAACAGAAACGTGATCTGCCTCATTGTTTGACCAGCTGTTAATATTACTGCTTTCCAAACTTGCAGGTTTGCTTCGAGATGTACTGTGCACTGCGCTAATAAAATTCCTCAATTATAAGGACACGATGGCTTTGGAAGCCCTTTTAAAATGCTGTCATGGATTACTTCAAGTACATTGTGTTGCCCAATGCGGGAAGTTTTTAGATGTTTAAAAAAAAAACCTCAAGCAGAGTGCATGGCTGATTATTTTGCCTATTTAAAAGTTGGTACAACACCTCTGACTTTTTATAACAGCGTATGCATCAATACTAGGATTGTAGGTTAATGTAAATAAACTCGCAGCACAGTAATGCAGTAATGTGAAGCGCCTGTGTCTCTGCTCAGTGTTCGCAGAACTGAAGTACCTTTGTGTGCATGCGTTTCCCAGCAACTTGTGCATTTATTTATTTTTTTTAAAGAGTGTATTTATTTATGTTTTAAAATTTATGTTTGCTGAAACTGCTCAGCATGCTCAGGTCGTCCGCCCTCACGTGCGCTATTGAGATAGTGTTTAAACAGCATGATGGGTTTAGGTTTTTTTGAATTGTAGGAAGATGCTGTAGTTCCTCCTATTGATATTTTCGACACTAGAGTTTACAGTTTGTTTTGTTTGGATTGGCATCATTAACCCTGAAATGCATCCAGTGTTGTAGCATTGTGTACGAGTACGAATAACAGAGTGCGATTTCTGATTGATACCTGATACCACTATCGGTAGTGATGTATCCTTGGTCGACACGCGTGGGTTGATCATGGATAAAGGCTTTTTATTACAGATGCCACCCTCGCTGCAAATAGCGATAAACGGATATTTTTCGAAAGCCTTTGAATCGGTTTCCTTTACAAAGTATTACCTGAAGTGTTTTAATACATGACACTTTCAAATAGTGTTGGGCAGAAAAGGAAAAAAGTCATGTTGACACGTCCCCAGTGTCTCCAGCGTACATTACGCCTATGCCGGGTTCCTTTTAACTTTTGGAAGGACACACTGCACTGTTGATTTAAATTTTTAAACGATTTATTTTTGCTCAGTACAAATGTGCTAGTGTTGTTTCCATTTAAAAAAATCTATCAGAGTCGTGAGTAAGAAGCGTGACCTCAGTTCTAAGTGAACAAATTCGTATTCCGTCCCACCGATACACGAAGCAAATGAATAACCAATTCTACTGCAACCGTTAAGGTCCTATGAGCTTGTAGCCATCTAAGTGTACAAACTAAACTCTATAAGCCATAGGCGGGGCATCTGAGGTAGACCTAAATTAACACCAGTTCCCTCTTGTTTGTAATTCATGTCCCTAGCAACCTGTAGGTGTTTGTTTTTGTCTCAGACGTATCGTTATCACCATGCTGTCGCTCGTAACGCACGCTCTTAATCCCTCTCTGACATGCCGTCATTCACGCAGGGCGTGTCTGTCCATTCCAAGCCCACACCGTCGGTGACAACCCTCGTCTCCTCCCTGTCTCTTCCTTTCTTTTACCGATATGCTGCTCTGGAGAGGAAGTCTTTATCCACCTTCACACGCAGCCATTGTCCTTTTGTCATGTTTCATGGCGTCAGGGTGTTTAACAGGTGATTGAATGTCGAACGCTTCCCACCGTTTCAGGCTCGTGCATTCTCCGTATCAGATGCATCGACAAGTGAAAACAGAGTTTTGAAAGTAGCACTTTTCCCAAGTGATGTTAACCCATTTAGGGCAAATGTATAAACATGAATAAATGATGAGAAACATGCAGAATTATTCTTAGTCCCATAATTGGGCTGCCTTGTAATTGATTTTTCCTTCTTTCTTTTTTTTTTTTTTTTAAAGCATGTGCTAACCTTCCTCAACCCCCGTTTTTCTTCTTCTTCAGGTTGCTGTGGTAAAGATGAAAAACACAGAGCGCATTTACGCCATGAAAATTCTGAACAAGTGGGAGATGCTGAAGAGGGCTGAGGTAAAGTCTTTTTTTCTCCTGCTTTTCTAGGTCTTTATGTACTTTTATTACCTTTTGAACAGACCCTCGTGAAATTGACCCATACAGCTGCACCTTCTTGGAAATACAATGAAGGAAACATAATGTATTTATTTACCCTAAGCGTACTAATGCTACCGATACCAAATGCTAAGGATGCAGCCAATGCCCGAGATTAAACCTGTTCAGTGATGAATGTTTCTTTTCTGCTCCATCTTGACCCAATTTCACCACAATGAGCTTTGACAGTAGCCTCAGGCTTCTATATCAGGAGAGCTTTTGTCAGGGTGGCTGGTCAGGAAAAACCCACCCAGAACAGCACCACCCAAATTATAGTAACACTAACATGTATGTGAAGGTTTATAGAATGGCCGAAAGTACAACAGTTCTTTTATTTATCTAGTATTTGTGTCACACCTGTTCTTTTTGTAGACCGCCTGTTTCAGGGAGGAGAGGGACGTTCTGGTGAATGGAGACTGCCAGTGGATCACGACCCTGCATTATGCCTTTCAGGATGATAATTACCTGGTGAGCATCTCCATCCGTCTGTAATTGCAATTCATCCATGGCCTAAACCGATTAACAATGCTCATACGCTGTTGCAGTGGTGCTATTGTTATTTTCAGCAGTGGCATAGACTGTTTTATTCTCGAATTTATAACACATGGAGATAATAAATGAATCGCAACGTCCTGTTCTTTAGTACCTGGTGATGGACTACTATGTGGGCGGGGATCTGCTAACACTGCTCAGCAAGTTCGAGGACAGGTTACCTGAGGACATGTCCAAGTTCTATGTGGCAGAGATGGTTCTTGCCATTCACTCGATCCACCAGCAGAATTATGTGCACAGGTAAATTTTGTGTGTGTGTGTGTGTGTGAGAGAGAGAGAGAGAGAGAGAGAGAGAGAGAGAGAAATACAGGATACTGTAAAGAAGCAGATCAGTTGCTTGTAAAACCGGTTTGCTTGCATTGAAGGGCTTAGCAGGTCAGGTAGTTAGTGGTTTGCTCCGTTTGAATGAGTTTGTTTCTCTGTATACAGGAATTTGTGTGCTTGCACATAGGTGCTGCATGTCAGAGTAATGAAATGGCCACTGATGCCACTGATCTTTGGAGGTGCAGAGGTTTTTCCTGTGTTACCCAGTGGTCATGGCCTGTACCGAACTGCTATCCGGTCCAGCTGAGCTCCGTTTCCTTCTTACTCAGCCAGGTCTTGACTGCTCACTGCAGCTTCCTGAAATGCTAACAGCATTTGCACCATTTCTAGTGCCAATGACAACAAAGAAAGATGAGCTTTACGAGATATCAAGTTTCAGGAAAGAGGAGGTAGAATCCAACTGGTCATAGGTCATATTATACATGTCATGTGTTACTGGCACTGTCATGGTGACATACACAATTTCTCAGGCAAAAACATGATTACGTTTAGTTACATAATGGTCTATGGAGTCTATATAGAAACTACGTGTCCATGTGATCTCCGGTGGCTTATAGAGTAGAGTGTCTATAAAATGACTGACAGGAGGTGCAGCCAAACACAAACATACATTCTGGAATGAAAGTCAGTTTTCCAAATGGGTCTTCTATGCGCTGTGATAAATTTTTACAATGACCATGGATTAATGCATAGTTGTTTTTAGATAATGTTCTATATACATGCGCAAATCACTTTATTAGGAACACCTGTATATCATCACATTCATAAAATTATCTAATCAGCCAATGGTGTGGCAGTAGTGCAATTCATAAAATCATGCAGATATGGGCCAGTAGCTCAAATATTACCGGGGGGTGATCTTACTTTTTGGGGGGGTTTTCATGGTATGTTTGATGCCAGTCGGGCTGGTTTGAGTATTTATATACCTGCTGATCTCCTGGGTTTTTGACACAGTCTCTAGAGTTTATTCAGAATGGTGCAATAAAGAAAAAACTTATTGTGCGGCAGTTCTGCAGACGGAAACACCTTGTTGATGAGACAGGCCAATGGCCAGACTGGTTTGAGCTGACAAAAAGGCTACAGTAACTCACTAACCACTCTGTACAATTGTGGTGTGCAGAAGTGTCTCAGAATGCACAACATGCTAAACCTTGAGGCTGAGGGTCTACAACAGCAAAAGGCCACATTGAGTTCTGCTTCTGTCAGCCAAGAACAGAAAGCTGAGGCTGCAGTGGGCACAGACTCACCAAAACCGGACAGTTGGAGACTGGACAAATGTAGGCTGGTCTGATGAATCTCGATTGTTGCTGAGGTCTCAGATGGAAGGATCAGAATTTGGAGCCAACAGCATGAATCCATGGACCCAACCTGCCTTGTGTTAACAGTCCAGGAAGGTGGAGGTGGTGTAATTGTGTTGAGTAGGTTTTCACACATTGGACCCGTTAATACAAATCAATCATCGCTTCAATACCACAGCCTGTTTGAGTATTGTTGCTGACCATGTGCACCCCCCTTCATTTTACCAGCCTCAGTTTACCATCTTCTAATGGCTACTTCCAGCATGAAAATGCACCATGTCACAAAGCAAAATAATCTCAAACTGGTTTCATGAACATGACAACGAGTTCAGTGTTCTTCAGTGGGGCGTTCCCAGTCACCGGATCTGAATCCAGTAGAAAACGTTTGGGATGTGGTGGAA
This sequence comes from Ameiurus melas, assembly GCA_012411365.1. Classification (NCBI taxonomy): domain Eukaryota; kingdom Metazoa; phylum Chordata; class Actinopteri; order Siluriformes; family Ictaluridae; genus Ameiurus; species Ameiurus melas. The sequence continues at coordinate 3,825,912 of CM022779.1, forward strand.
CGGGAGATCCACAGCAGGGAAAGTGCACCAGAAAAATCTGCTGGGACTACATGATGCAATCATATCAACATGGATCAGAATCTCAAAGGAATGTTTCCAACATCTTGTGGAATCCATACCATGAGGAACTGAGGCTGTTTTGAGTGCGAAGGGAGGCCGTACCCAGTATTCGTATAGTGTTCCTAATAAAGTGTTTGGTGAGTGTATTCTCCATGGTTATTTGTTCAAGTAATGAACAAAAAGGACTAGTGCACCTTTTAAATAGATAAATAATGTGTCCTAAAATTAAAATTTTACTTTTTGCCCAACAGGCTTAATCGCAAGTCTGCTTTTACAACATGGTCATGTCTCGCATGTCAGCCTCGATGCAGTGAAGAATGCTTTAGTACTGAGAACAGAGAAACTTTTTGTGCTGTAACATCTTTCTTCTTCTTTTACAGGGATATTAAGCCTGATAATGTGCTGCTTGATATGAATGGCCACATCCGCCTGGCTGATTTTGGTTCCTGTCTACGGATGATGCCAGACGGCACGGTGAGTGAGCGTACAGCTGGCTTAATGCCATCATGCCCATACTCTCAGATCGAAGACTAGTCTCTGCCATAACTGCGTTGTTTAGGTTAAACTTGGAGGCCAATTTTGTTGTCGTTCCACTTTTTCTGAGTCGGAAAAAAGAGAAGTGGTTGCTCCTTTTGTTTTGAATAATTACCAGTGAAACCTGACCGTTATCCCATATGTATGAGGTCATTCATATTTCTTCACCTATTAAACGCCGTCGTAACTCCGCTAACAATGTCCACCTATGACATCAGTGTGACAGAAATTTGCACCCAAAATGATGCCAAGCCATATCTCATCTTCTTTCGAGATGCACTACTTCTTTATTCTTTGAATGAGAGAGAAGCGGTATGTTTCCAGGCCAATCAGTCAGCCCCAGTTTTTACTCTGGTCAATTTCCTTCGTTCATCAAACTGCTGAGTTGACGAGTTGCTGATTGGATATCTCGCAAAGCATCCAATCAGATCACCTTATTAAATGTGCAGAATGCAGTCACAGTGCCATAGGGTCAGGCTCAAACGGTTAACCCAGCACAATCCTGATTAGACGTTAAGTAGATGAGATTTCAGCAGGACTGTCCTTGTGCATTGTCCCAGGTCGAGTTGTTGATAACAGCTGTGATTGAATCAGGGTTTCTTCATGTACTTTATCAGTCCAGTTGCCTAGAATGGTGAAATTAAGGCCCTGCTGAGCAATTAGCTTTCATCACTGCAATCCATGTGATTATCTCTTTCACTGATTGTTTGTGAAGCTGTAAACAGTACTGATTGGATCTATATTAACCTTGCCTTACCAGGCTATCTTTTTTTCCTCGGTGTTATTTGCTTGACCAGCATGGAGTTACATCATTTATTTCCCTTGAAAGTGCAAATTCAAATCAGAAGGAAACAGACGAGACTTTCAGTTTGAGTGTGTCTGAAACCTTTGTTGGTTTTTGGCCTGAGATCGAAAATATGGGCAATTGATTACTTTTGTTTTTTTTGAAGGGGGGGGGGGGGGGGGGGGGGGGGGGAAAAAAAAAAAAAAAAAAAATTTTTTTGGGTTTTTTTTTTTTTTTTTTTAATTTAATGCAATAAAAAAAAAAAAAAAAAAAAAAAAAAAAAAAAAAAGAGAAAGCCAAAAAAAAAAAAAAAAAAAAAAAAAAAAAGTGAGGTGTTTTTTTTTTTTTTTTTTTGAGAAAAATAAAGTTTTTTTTTTTTTTCAGAATCTGCAAAAATATTAATTTTAAAAATAAATGAGGGATCATACAAATTGCATTTTTATCAAGAATTTTTTTTTTACTTAGTGCTGCCCTAAATAAACTATTTCGCATAACAAATGTTTACATATAGTCCACAAGAATTTACACAAATGAACCAGTTCAAAAGTTGACACACCCTTGATTCTTAATAATGTGTCGTTACCTGGATTATCAACGACCGTGTTTGTTTTGTGAGAGTTGTTCATGAGTGCCTTATTTGTCCTGAGCAGTTAAACTGCCCACTGTTCTTCCGAAAAATCCTCCAGGATCCTCCACATTCTTTACTTTTCCAGCGTCTTCTGCATATTTGACCCCTTTCCATCAGTGACTACAGTGGGGGGAAAAAGTATTTGATCCCCTGCTGATTTTGTACGTTTGCCCACTGACAAAGAAATGATCTAAAATTTTAATGGTAGGTTTATTTGAACAGTGAGAGGCAAAATAACAAAAAAATCCAGAAAAACGCATGTCAAAAATGTTCTAAATTGATTTGCATTTCATTGTATATGATGTTCAGATCCATCTTTTCACACCGAGGACAACTGGGGGACTCGTACACGACTGTTAGAAAAGGTGCACACATTCACTGATGCTCAAGAAGGCAAGATGATGCATTAAGTGGTGTAAACTTTTGAACATGATCAATGTAAAATGTTATTATTTTGTCTTCTGGGAAACATGTAAATATCTTGTGTAGCTTCTGAAGGGCAGTACAAAATGAGAAACATAAGATCTTTTAACAAAGTAAGACTTTACACCGACCATCATGTTCAAGAACACAGTATTAAGAATTAAGAGTATGTAAACTTTTGAACTGGTTCATTTGTTGTAAGTTCAGTTATTATTGTGTTTTTTGACTATATGTAAACATCTGTTATGTGAAAGAGATTATTCAGGGTACTTCTAAATAAATGCTATTTTTATGATCCTTATTTATTTTTAAGGTTTTAACATTTTGCAGGTTCTGCAAGGCGTATGTAAACTTAAGAACTCAACTGTATATTGTTCAAAAAACATTTGTGATTTTTCTACTTCTCTGTGCTTTTTTTTGTTTTCCTTGTAGTTTAGGAACGGAGATGATTGCGGTGCAGTTCATTGTTTTGTGTGTAACTTGCTCCTGCTGCTTTCAGCTCGTCCTGTGACTGCTGGCTTTTGTTTACTTCCTTATCATTAGTCTGAGTGTGAGCTGTGAAGGCTTGCATGCCGCATCAATCCAGGGATGATTAGTTGTGGTTCCGTGAACTTTCCGTATTATTGCATATTATCGAAGCAGTTATGCTGAGCAGGATGTTTAAGGTCTTTACTATGGCTCTGTAGCTTTTTGGTTATTTTGTGGTGTTACTGAGAACTTTAGGAAGCTCCTTCACCATCCCACTGATCGCTTCTTGTTTTGTGAAACCTTCCCAACTAATGGCAACAGCTTTTATGACACCATTTGCATTGTATTTCTTCTTCCCAGAATTAACGTGTAGAACTTGATGCATTTTTATACAGTTTTTAAATAACAGTAAATACAAGGTCAGTTCTTTTTTTTTTTGTGCTATACTGCAAAGACATTTGGGTTTGAGATGGATGAGAGAATTTTGGAAAAGATGGATGAGAGACGAGAGTCTAAGATTTCCGCTTTAATTTCCTGCTATTTGCACCTTAAACTACATATTTAAACACCCTAAAACATGCCCCCCTTTTTTTCCCCCCCCCCCCTTTTTTTGTTTAAAAATATATTTTAAAAAAAAAATATTTTTTTTTTTTTTTTCCTTTTCTTTTTTTTTTTTTTTTTTTTTTTTCTTCCCTCCCACATCTCTCTGGTCTTTATGCTGGTTTATCCTTTTTAACAACAGATGCAGTCTTCACAGGTGAAACCTAGGGCTCAAACCAAGCGTGGACAAGAAGAAACACCTGTCAGTCACATATTCCCAAAAAAAATAAAAATAAATTCACTTAAAAAAGGGGTGGGGGGGTGTTTCAAGCAAAAAGCTGCCATGTTTTAAGTTGTTTAACACATCTAGATTTAGATATGAGGAAATGAAAGCTGGAATTTTGATCCATCATCTCATTTCTTTAGATCACAAACTCAAATGTCTTCAGTGTATAGTGAAAACAATAGAATTGACCCTACTGTTCCAGTACTTCCACAGGAGACTGTATATGGTAGGTTATATATATTTTCGATATACTGTAGTGTCGGAATACTTTTCCCTCCTATATCAGTTTCCCCTTCAAAACGTATCTGTTTGTCCTTATGAATACGTACTTTTTAGTTCATATTTACATATGCCATTATGTGTTTGTTTGAAGTGGATGTTTGCAATGGAAGTATATTAAATAAAACGTATCCGTACTTTTAGTGACGCGCTGTGATTTTGGTCACATGAGGCTCTCTGGGTGTTTTGATGCATACAGTATGTCTGGATTTGCTGAGAGCTCACGATGATGGATGCGGTGAAAAATAGTTTGTGTCGGTTGAGGATATTGCCTTTTGCCAATGAATTGCTGGCTGTTCACCTAGGGGAAATATTTTCCTTGGTTGTGTATCTGAATCTTGTGGCTATTGCACTGATAAACATTTATCTAGGAATTTTATTATCTTAATTTTTTTTTTAATTGTGGCAATAACATGCATGAAATTTTCTTGAAGCTGGCATGTGCAAGTTGTTTTTATTGTTTTAAATCATCCTAGGGTAGTTGTTAGTGCTCACAGTGTCTAGTTTGGCCCAAGTAAAACTATTTACACATCATCCAGCACAAATTCTTTATTCTTTGGCTAAGCTAAATGTTATGCTCTAACTCTGAAGCAGTTCCCATTACGGTGTATTCCTATCTCAAATATTATTCCTTTAAGCTCCAGTCATTTATCAATTGGAAAAAAATAACCTCCAGGTTTAATCTCTTCTAACAGCTTTGATTTGAATTTTTTTCCTTCCCGAATGAAATGTCTTCAGTTTTCAGTCTTTTTGTCCCCCCCCATTTTTATTTTCTTAGTTTTATGGCTACTTTCTGAAATTGTTTCTCCTCCATATTTGTGTGCAGGTGCAGTCGTCAGTAGCCGTGGGAACCCCAGACTACATCTCCCCAGAGATTCTGCAGGCCATGGAGGATGGCATGGGGAAGTATGGGCCCGAGTGTGACTGGTGGTCTCTGGGTGTGTGCATGTACGAGATGCTGTATGGGGAGACGCCTTTCTACGCAGAGTCTCTGGTTGAGACTTACGGCAAGATCATGAACCATGAGGTAAGCACTGTTCGAGATTGTAGATGTGATCTAAGAAGCAGTGCGACTAGCCTTGTTAACTGACCAGCTTGATTCCTTCCCAACAGCTAAACTAGTAATAAAATTAAGCAACCGGTGAAGGTTTTCTGCACAGGGTTTTTTCTTTGGGAAATAATATTGTTAATTTGAATAATGCATTGTTATTTCAAGCTCATTGGTTTATATATACACTACCAGTCAAAAGTTTAGACGCCCTCATTCTTTATCATTATCTTAGGTCTTTATTTTTCCAAATTTTAGAATACCGTAATAACAAAGTCCTCAAAACTCTGGAGTAACACACGGAACTCTGGGAATTTTGTTGTGATAAAAATGTGTTTTTTATTTATTTATTTTTGGGGTTTTTTGTATTTTAGCATCTTCAGTGTAGACCCTCATTTTGCCTAAAATTTCCAGAAATGTATTCTTAGGGATTTCTTGGATTTCCCTGAGATGCATTTTAAACAGTAATAAAGGAGTTCCCACCTACGCTGGTCTCTCATTGGCTGTTTTTTCGAATAGTTTGCTCCCAAGTGATTTTTGTTGTAAATTAAATGTTAAACATTTCTTTCATTAGAGAACTATGTTGGCACAATTATATTTTTGTCTACAACAACTACTAAAGTCAAACATTTAATCACACTCCTTCAGATCAAAAGGTTTTTAAGATCATGAGAAACATTTCAGTCAAGTGTCTCCAAACCTTTGACTGGTAGTGTACATAAAAGTAAGCGTTTTAACAGAACGCTATCTAGCAATCTGAGCTTACATATTCCCTCCAGTTATTGTGTGCGCAGTTTAAATGTCTTGGGAAGTACTCCTGCGCTTGCCGTTACCACACCCTCCTTTGCTTCCTACAAACCGATTAAGGGAAATGAACATAGCCGTTAGATCAGAACAGACGAACAGGATTTGGGTGAAATTTGCATGGGTACAATGTCCACAGAGTCGGGAACGAAGCAAGCTTGCATGCCATGGCACATTACTACATGTGAGCCCATACACACCAACTGCTGCTTCTTTATTCCTGTACTGTGAAGTCTAGAAGGCAGTGCATGCTGAATCTGGTCAGATGATAGGGATGGCCTCAGACTGCAGATAAGGCTGTTATTAAAATTGTCAGAGCATAAAGTCTTATTTACATACTTTTCCTTAAATAGAAATCTGCTTCTTTCATATCTGTGGCATCATCACTGGTGGAAATGTGACTGTTTCCTGAAGTAATATATGTCTGGATACGGGGTATGGTTGTTTACTTTATAGTTTAGCCCAGTATGGGATCCAGGCATCCATGGTGGTCTGTGATGTGCAGCCAGGTGGTCCTTTATTATTATTATTATTATTATTATTATTATTATAAAGTGATAGATACTTAGCTTATTTAATTGGTCCATTGAAATAAATAGGTTTAGTTCAAACTGAAAAACAAAGTAAGCCTTTAAATAATGTCAGTTTAGACCTGTTCTCTCAGTCTAATGAATAGCCAGGATATTGTTGTGCATGTTTGAATAATAAGCCTAATATTGAAATAGTTTATAAAAATAAATCTGGGCTAAGGAGGTCTGTGAATTTATTTTTATTTATTTATTTATTTTTAATAAACAGCTGAAGTGGTCCCTGGCTGAAAAAAGTTTTAAGTATCCGTGGTCCAGTCAGTGACTAGTTTAAATAAATGTAATATAGCTGTTTGCTACACATTCATCTTTCTTTTTGTTCCATTCTTTTTTTTTTTTCCTAGATAGTTTTTTAAATGCATAAAGTTTGAGCTAAAGACTCCCAAAGCTGCCTTGTCTATAGCCTTCCATTGTTTCTGTCCTCCAGGAACGCTTCCAGTTCCCCTCTCACATAACGGATGTGTCAGAGGATGCCAAGGACCTGATGCAGCGGCTCATCTGCAGCAGGGAGCGCAGGCTAGGGCAGAACGGCATCGAGGAATTTAAGAAACACCCTTTCTTCTCTGGCATTGACTGGGAGAACATTCGCAGCACTGAAGCTCCCTACATTCCTGACGTCAGTTCTCCATCTGACACCTCCAACTTTGATGTGGATGATGATGTACTGAAAAACCCGGTGGGTATTTCTTCTTCACACTACACCTGCCTGATAATTCATGCCTCTCAGATCTCTTAGGCCTTTGAACTGTTAAGACTGAAAGGAGGATTATTTAAAACACTGAAACATTTATTATGAAGGTTTAATAACCCATATGCACATGAACCAAGCTGCAGTGTGTATACATGCTTTGATTTCTACTTCATCAGTAATCGGTGTTTTAAATTGGTTGCATGATTTTTATTTTCCAAATAGTAAAATGACCTCTCAATATTTTATGGCATGAGCAATAGAAGGTGTAATTAGACAGTTTCTAATATCCTGGGTGTTTTTTTTTTCTTTCTCTGCAGGACATTGCTCCTCCCATCTCCCACACTGGTTTCACTGGTCAGCACCTGCCCTTTGTGGGTTTCACCTACACTACAGAGAGCTGTTTCTCAGATCGGGGTCGGCTCAGGCTGGCAGCTCTGGCTGATGGAGGTTTGGGAGAGGATCTGCAGCCCCATAAAGATGGGGGCTTACAGCTGGAGGTCTTTGAGAAGAGGATCCGCTCACTAGAGCAGGAAAAACAGGAGCTCAGCCGCAAGCTACAGGGTACCCAATCACACTCAAAGCCTGAATCCATGGCTTTATAGAGTCCATTTTCACACCTTTTATGCTGCGTGTTCTGTTCTGTCTGAATCAGAGCAACCAAAAAAGTGGTTGGTGGGGGGTGGATTTGTGTAGGGAGGAAAACATGTTCATAAAACTCTTGGTCATAAATACAACCATGGAAGGTAAATAAACTTTTGCCAAGTGAAATGATCATGTAGAAATGAAATGGAGCCAGTGCTGAGAAATGTTTAGATAATTATGTAAATAACAAGAGCATTATGTGCATCACATCCAGCATTTCTTTTCACATTAAGCCAAATGTACAGTTTGCCTCAGTTTTGGCAGCTTGCAGTTGCCGTGTCCTCACCTGCCCAGAAAACAAACCACCAACGAGGAAAATACACCAGGGTCTATAGGAAGCAACCCGCATTTTGTCACTCTAGTTAGTTATTTGATAAGTTGATAGTTATCCATTTGGATCGGTGTCTGAAACTTCTTCCCGCTTTCTCTCTTTATATTCATATTTCCAGAATCTACACAGGCTGTGCAGTCTCTTCACGGTTCAGGCCGCAGCACAAGCACACTGGGTCGCGATAAAGAGATCAAAAAGCTTAACGAGGAGATCGATCGCCTCAAGAAGAAACTAGCAGGTAAGAGGAGAATATAGTAATGAACCAACCACAGGAAGCAGGGTCATATACCATTTCCCATAATGACTAAAATGTTTGAGGTCTGTCTGATTCATGAAGGAAACTTGAATTCCTAGAATGTCTCTGAAATGACTGTTTCCATTAGGATAATAGGTTGTGACCATTTTAATGAATAATAGCTTTTTTAAGGTTCCCTGGCCTGTAAGTAGTAATGTAGTCATATATTTCACATGAATCACTCTGCTTGGTGTTTGTTCCTCTTAGATTCCGATAAGCTGGAACACCAGCTGGAGGAAGCAGTGACTTTGCGGCAAGACTACGAGAGCTCCTCCACCAAGCTCAGGGCTCTGGACAAGCAGGTCAGAAGTCTTCGCCAGGAGAAAGAAGATATCAATAAGGTACCGGAGCTGAGGTCACCAGTGCATAACGACAGATAAGTTAGGAATTCTCTTGAAATGTTAGACAGGTCTTAGTTGAACTATCATAAGCTCCGTATAAGATCATAAGCTATACAGTTTACATTCAGTACTGAGTGGCTGACCCGCTTGGATTGTTTCAGGACATTGAGAGCTGGGCTAATTGACCAAAGTACCCAAATAGTGTGAACCTAAATAACACAGCCTAACTGTTTGTTTCCCTATCTATCTACATGTTTTAATATTTTGGTATTGGGTAGGGAAATTCCCCCCACATTTCTACATCAGGTCAGTCTCTCAGATAATGAATATTAATAAGTGTATCATCACATGCTTGTGTTGACAATGAAACGAGTCAAGAATGTAAAATATTCCTTTCAAATTGTGTAATGTGCAGAGAACAAATCTCAAGATCAGTTCACACCAAAAGCATTTTTAATCATTCATATCACAGAAAACTTAGGCTTGAGGTATATACAACCTTTCGGGGAACTGTGTAACTACATTTGTTACATACAATGTAATATGCTCCAATTACTTCCTTTGTTTCATAGTGGCATGATGCAATGCTTGTTCCCATATCCCTCTGCCTGCTAAATTACACACCAACTGATCAATTGAAGATCCATTCTGGTTATCAGTAGGAGCTGCTTTCACGATGTGAATAAATTGGCTTCTATGGAAAGCAAATCCTTTTATTTATTTTATTTTTAATTGAATTTTATATTTAAACATATCACTAATGTATAAGGATGTGAACATTGGAGCAAAAACTGACCAATACAGTGCAAACCTATCATGTAATTCTGCATACAGTATGTGAATCAAAATAAAGACACTGCCAGAGAATACCAGAGCTCATAGACAAAACTTTAGGCAAAGAGGATAAGAACTATGGCCACACAGAGTCTCCAGGTATTTCAGTACTTGCTCAAGGATTATCTGTGTTAATGCACTTAACTAGTCCGCTCCTATAATATTGGCACCCTTGGTAAATATGAGCAAAGAAGGCTGTGAAAATTTGTCTTTATTGTCTTTTTCATATTTTTAAATTCACAAAAATACTCATGGATATCAAACAATTGAAAACTAAACAGGTTTATTAAAACAAAATTGTTAATTATAGGTGTGCAACAGTTATTGGCACCCCTATGAACTCGTATGAGGAAAAATATATTTGAAGTATATTCCCATTGATATTTTACATTTTATTACATCTGGGTGACTAGGTACAGGAAATTGTTTAACCATAACTTCCTGATTGACGGGTATAAATGTGATGCAACACAGGCAAATTCCGTTACTCATTTATAGCAATGAGTAAGACCAAGAATATAGCTATGGTGTGTGTGTGTGTGTGTGTGTGTGTGTGTGGCAAAAGGTTGTTGAGCTTCACAAAATGGGAAGTGGATATAAAAAAAAAAATAGCACAAAATGGCCATTTCCACCATCAGGGCAATAATTCAGAAGTTCGAGCCAGCTAGAAATGTTATGAATCAGTCTGGAATTGGACGTGTGTCTATATCATCTCAAGGCACTGTAAAGAGAATGGTTCACGTGGCCAAAAAACCTCCAAGGATAACAGCTAGAGAATTGCAGAAGTTCATTGTGTCTTGGGGTCAGAAACTCTCCAAAACTAGAATGCGAAGTCACCTACATCACCACAAGTTGTTTGGAAGGGTTTCAAGAAAAAAGCCTCTACTCTCATCCAAAAACAAACTCAAGTGTCTTCAGTTTGCCAGACACTACTGGAACTTCATATGGGATCTGGTTCTATGGTCAGATGAAACCAAAATAGAGCTTTTTGGAAACAAACACCAGAGGTGGTTTTGACCCACAGAGAGGTAGACATATGGAAAAGTACGTCATGTTCACGGTTAAATTTGGTGGTGGCTTTTTAATGTTATGGTGCTGTTTTTCTGACAGAGGATCTGGACATATTGTTTGAGTCCATGATGCCATGTATCCTATCAGATATCAACAGATATTAAATGGAAACCCGGCTGCCTTTACCAGAAAGCTTAAAATGGTCCATGGTTGGATCTGTCAACAGGTCAATGGTCAACAGGTCAACCACAAAATCAAGGTCCTGCCATGGCCATCCCAGTCCCCTGACATGAAACCCATAGAAAACCTGTGGGGTGGACTGAAGAGGAGAGTCCACCACCATGGACCTCGAAATGTGAAGGACCTGGAGAGATTCTGTATGGAGGAATGGTTTCCGATCCCTTGCCATGTATTCTCCAACCTCATCAGGCATTACAGGAGAAGACTCAGAGCTGTTATCTTGGCAAAGGGATGTAGCACAATGTATTGACTAAAGGGGTGCCATTAATTGTTGCACTCACACATTTAACAAAGATTTTTTTTTTTTTTGGATAAACCTGTGCTTTGTTTGCAATTTTTGATATCCATGAGAGCAGAGTATTTTTGTGAATTGTTTTAAGCATAACATCAAAAGGTTAAACAATAAAGATAATTTTTCTCAGCCTTCTTTGCTCATACTCAATTTGAGTGGAGGTCCGTGTAGCTAGTCATACTTTGGGGTTAAAATACCATTTTTAGCCTACAGTAATAAATTAGATTTCCCAGCAACAAAAGCATGACTTTTCACCTTCCATGCATAATGAAATCATAATGATTTTATGATGTGCCCTCCCCTGCCATCCTACAGGAGTGTTGAATTCTAACAAAGCATCTTTTCTATTGCTCACTCTTCAGTCCTGTCTGCAACGCTATTGTTCATGAAACCTCTTCTAGCTCCTGTTCCAGTCTACGCTTGCTCTTTCACTCGAATCTTGACCCTTTATCTCATTCCAGTCTAATGTTTATTTATACACACTGGACCACTTCATCATAGTTAATGCCAGCATTCTCTCACTTAGCCAGGGGAAGGGCTTTCGTCCACCCCATCACATTTTTACCTAATTGGATTTGTCCCGCTCCTCCACTCGAGCACCCAGTCTAAACCATCAGCTGCCGCATTTTGACGGATGAACATTCTTCACAACACATTTTTGTCTGAGAGCAAAGCTGCAGTAGGTAGATAATGTACTCATTAACTGCAGCACGTCCTTCTCTTTTATCATCGAGCTCCCAATTCTCTTGACAATTTCTATTTCTCACTCAGCCTCCTTTTCAGTCAACTCTCTGAGGCAGCCTGGGCGACTTTCTTCTCTTACTCATTCTTTCTCACTTTCACATCTTGTTTCTCTGTAGCCATTCTTCCTTCACTCTTTTCACTATCCTGTTGTTTTTTGGGGTTTTTTTTTAACCTCCTTTCACCACCACCACCACCAGTCTCTCCTGTCCTCCTTTTCTCTTTCTTCATCTCTTTCCTCAACTTATATTGTGTCTGCATCCCCAGCAACTGGTGGAGTCTCTGGAGCGCCTGAAGTCTCAGACGAAGGAGCTGAAAGACGCTCACCAACAGAGGAAGCTGGTCATGCAGGAGTTCTCCGAGCTAAACGAGCGCATGGCCGAGCTGCGCTCACACAAGCAGCGGCTCTCGCGACAGCTCCGCGACAAGGAGGAGGAGATGGAGGTGCTCATGCAGAAGCTCGACGGCATGCGACAGGACATCCGCAAAACCGAGAAGGCCCGCAAAGAGGTGAGGACTAACTAGTGTGTGCATAATAAGATCTTGCCTCGTCATGTCTTGAAAGTGTCTCGCAGTAAATGTATATGCCTTTAATCTACTTAGATTAGATGTCAAGGGGGATTGTGTGCCATCTTGTTTTTTGTTGTTGTTTTTGGTTTTTTGGTGTTTTTGCCAGTCAGTTTCAGCCATGTTTCGTGTTGCAATGTTTATAACTCGGCATAACACAGAGCTTCCCCTGGGGCAGCGCACTGCCAAACAACAGCCCAGGAATGCACCGCATTTTTGGCGTTCCTTAGTGACACAACAGAAGCGCAGGGAGAAAGTGGAGCCTGGCCTTACTTAAAGTCAGCAGGCTCAGATCTCCGGGGGCGATAGCAGGAATGTCTCAGCTCTCCCCCACTGGCTGTAGGCCTCCTCTCTGACCCTCCGTGGACGTGCATGGTTAACCAGAGCCAGATGGGTAGCGCTGACTGGCTTGAACGAGGGAGAGGGAACATGTCACTGAGTCTTCAGCGCGAACGCACTCTGCTCACTCAGTTAGTTTTGTTCCCCCAAGCGCGACATGTCTTTCTTTTAGTTTCTCTTGCTTAATAGTACATGCTGCATGTCTCGCACCCTTTCATGTGCACAGTTGATTTCAGTACGTAGCACTGTTCAGATCTAGACATGGTTAAGGGTGGGTGATATAATAATAAAGTTTTTTTCATTGGGGTAAATTATATTAATTTCTGACAGCATTGTGTTTTCTCAACATTGACCAACTACAGTGTTACTCACAATAACAAGTAGTGGATTGGACATTAACATTAGCTATGTTTACATCCACATATTTTAATGCAAATTTTGGGATGCCGCATAAATAAATAAAAACGCTGGATGGAAATATTGTGTGTGAATAAAATCTCCAAAATACGTCTTAAAAAAAACCAAAAAACGTATGTGCTCAGTTGAGGTCAATAAAAATATGTATTTGATAAGAGGACGTGCGTAAACTACAATGGGGAAACTTTCGATCAAAAAATTGTGATTGGATAATTGGCTGATGTGATTGGATATTCAGCACATGTGGCCAACTTGTACAGTGCGCAATGGAACTGCGGCACGGTGGGTCGCAGAACTGGACTAACCAGTGGGCCAATCTCGTTGCACAGCATCTCAAGTGTTGTTTGTGTCATACTGAAATGCATGAGCCAAAGTCCATCATCAAAATGATTTGGTATAATTACCTCCCAGAAATGTCTCGCACGATTCCGCTCCCAAATGTCAGGCGTCCGTCTCTGATCACATGATAACATGAGGTTTGTGATAGCATTTCATCTGCTGTCTCTGAAGCGCAAGTGAGTTATTATATTGGAAAAATTTTGCTTTATACGCAATAGTTTTATGCGATATTCCAATTTTTCACAAGTTAAATTCACAACTTGGATTTTCTCTTTTGTTCCTTTTTGTATAGTTTTTATTAATGTGTGGTCACTTGGGAAAGCCCCTTCACTTGCTGATATTTTGACACTTTTACTATTCATAATCATTCATATACTTTTAAAGTCTGGTTAAAAATGAAAAGGGAGGAAATGGGATAAAGATTCCAGTCGACTGTGGTATGGGTGAATCGCAGATATTTTCTTAGCTGTAATATGAATTTGATTTCAGCTTACTTATGTTTGTTTCGCTGTAGCACAGATATCCAACAAATTGATCAAAGCCTGACATTTACCATGTGAGGGGATTACACTTAGCTAGCAGGTTTTAGACATCTTAACGCAGGCCAGTTGTTTTTGCCAGCCTCTTTGTTAAAGCAGCTGCTTATAGTTATGCTTACTTAAAATAGTATATTATAGGCAGGAAAAAAAAACCTTTTGGACAAAACCCATTTTATTATAATTTATGCCATTTGTGAAACTATAGTTACCGGGTTTTGCAATATAAACCACCACTAGACAAGGTTAAAGCCGTGTTTTAAGTGTGCTGTTTCACTTGATGCTTCAGAAGATCACTGTCAGATGAAATCTTCCCTGAAATGTCAAGCAGTGGTACGTCAGTGAACGTGTGTCACTGAAAATCAGGCTAAGTCAGACATTTTCACTCCTCGTGTGTGTTGTGTTGTAGCTGGAAGCTCAGCTGGAAGATGCTCGTGCAGAAGCTTCTAAGGAACGAAAGCTGCGAGAACACAGTGAAGTTTACTCCAAACAGCTGGAAAGTGAGCTGGAGACACTAAAGGTCAGAGAATATCCTACATACTGTCTCTTCTACTTTTTCACTTTAATTTCTTTTGTTTTATTTTTTTTTTTTTTTACCCAGGTCGCAGATCCTATTCTTAGTTAAACCTTCTACCTTGTTTCCTCCCCACATCATCCTGCTTTCTCCTTGTACTGTCCTCCAGCCCGGGGGGTGATATCCTGCCTGTTTATTTTTAGCAGTTTTTGTTGTTTTTTTGGTCAGTTATTCTTGTTGGGAGGTATTGAGGTTTACAGCTGGAAAATGCTACTACTAGTGCCTCTAAATCTGTCTTTTATTTATATATATTATATATATATATATATATATATATATATATATATATATATATATATATATACATACATATATTTATTTATTATTATTATTTTTTTTAATAATTATTCCTTGTTTTACATTTCTCCTTTATTTTGACATCAGTTTTCTTTTATGTTCCCCAACCCTTCTTTTCATATCACTAGCTAAATTCACACGCAGTAATCTACACGCAATAATCAGACAGACAGTTCAGTGGGAATAAAAAAAAATAAATCATGTGTGTATACCCAAATGAGAATCAGATTCCAGATCAGATTAATCAGTGCGAATGTAAAAATATGAATATGATTCATTTCACATTTAGAAACACACACACTGATCAGAGTTGTCCTGCAAGTAAATTGAAATTGCACACTTTAATAGATTTATGAAATAAATTCAGGGTTGCGCGGGATGTGGGAGAGGCATCCCACTAATAATTCAGGGACATTCATTTTCTTTCTTGCTTTTTTTTTTTCTCGACAAGAACCGATTATCGAGGAGTCGTTTAGGAATGATTAAAAGCACACGATGGGAAATTTATATCATGAAATTTAGACTTCAGGACTTTTTACATTTTTGTGAAA
This sequence comes from Ameiurus melas, assembly GCA_012411365.1. Taxonomy (NCBI): domain Eukaryota; kingdom Metazoa; phylum Chordata; class Actinopteri; order Siluriformes; family Ictaluridae; genus Ameiurus; species Ameiurus melas. The sequence goes on from CM022779.1 coordinate 3,841,391, forward strand.
TGACCATTCGATGAGTTGATCAGCTATGGGTTACACTCTGATTCAGTACAGCAGCTTCTGTCTGTTATTGAGATATCGACACTACGTATCACTCCTCTCATACACTCGACACATTTGGTTTGGATTGTTAGTAGTGCGCAGGCAAACGGAGATTTTCGACAGCTCGCTTTACAGTGCACAGGTTTCGAGTGCAGATTCCAAGCGAACACTGTTCTGTCCCATTTCCTATGTCTACAGCTTGTTTTCTAAAATGCAAGTTCTCCATGCCTCTCGTTCTCTCTGTCAGGTGAAGCAGGGCACCGGTCGAGCATCAAATGTGAGCTCTGAGACCCAGCAGGAGCTGACTAAGGTGAAGTCTGAGCTGGATAAGAAGGTACTGTTCTATGAGGAAGAGCTTGTAAAGCGTGATGCCTGCCATGGCACCGAGCTAAAGAACCTACGCAAAGAGCTGCACGATTCGGAGAGCCAGCAGGTCTCCCTGCAGAAGGAGCTGCTTGTGCTTAAGGACAAGTTGGAGAAAGCCAACAAGGAACGGTAAGTGTGCCAAAACTGTGGCATTTAAGTCTTTAATAGAGAGTGTGCCACGCAGGGTGTGAATTTGCATACTAAAAAGATATTCTTGTGCGTGGAGCAGTGAAGCAAGCATGCAGAACAGTGTGCCTTTAATCACAGGTCAGGTTGATTTTTGAGACTTTAAACACAGTTTGCAGATGTTGGTGTGCGTCCTCGAGCGTCCTGCACAGAGCCCTGACCTCAACCTCACTGAACACCGTTGGGATGATCTGGAATGCTGACTGCACCCCAGGCCTCCTCACCTGACCTCAATGCCTCAGCTCACTAATGCTCTTGTGGCTGAATTTAATTCCCTATGCTGTTCCAAAGTCTAGTGGAAAGCTTTCCCTGGGGGCCGACTCCGTGTTTTAAACATGTTGGTTTTTGAATGGCACACAGAGATGTGCTGGTCAGGTGCTCTATCATTATATGCTATTGTTTGCCAAATAAGACAATGTTTTGTGTGGTGTTCGCTTTTACATATAAAATCAGTAGTTTTGGTGTTCACTCATCCAACTCTCAACCATTTTTGGGAATTCTTCGATTCAGGTCAGGTTCTGTATTTCTGTATCTATAACCCTAAGAAAAGGGGTTGGTTAAGTGGAGACGACATCTTAAACTCTCCAAAAACAACTTGACTCACGAGAAAATTGTGAACGCTAGTTTAGCCAGGGAGGGCAAAAGAAACGAAGTGCATGTCTCAGTGCTTGCCAAACTGATGATTTCTCAGACAGAAGCTTCACTAGGAACTTTTTACATGCGAGCAAATAAACCATTAGTACTTGGTTTAGTGATCTCAATCCAAATGAAATTGAAAGTGGTGGTGTAGATCTGAAATAATTTGGGACATGGGGAAAAAATAGCCATGTAAACGCGAGAACACACTTACGAATAAACAAATATTTGATTCGGATTGCAGTGTTTTGGGTACATATAAACAGTACTTTCTGAATCTGCAAATCAGATTGAATTCATTCGGATTGACAAAAACAGGAGCATCCCATTCTGATCCATGCTCGAAGGTACCTTTGTGTATGCAATTCATTTCACATTGCCTTCTCTTTTAATGACCATGCTCTCTGATCTGCACACTAATCTCAGCGGTTCTCACACTCTCTATTAAAACTTGTCTCTTAATGCTACGATGCTGCACTGAATAAGTAGACGAGTTCTTGCATGTAGGTTTACATCTTCTGTATTTGACAGGCAAATGGAGATGGACGAGTCTCTGGGTTCTCTAAAAGAGAAATTTGAGCGTGAACGGGGCCTGCTGACCGAGGAGAACCGCAAGCTGACCTCAGAAACAGACAGGGTAGGTGGTAATAAGGGTTGTTCTTTGTTTTGTTTTTTGTATCCAAGAGTAATGGTCCTAAGAGGTTTCTGGTCAGGTCTAAGCACTGACCCTTGACTCCTGTGTCAATTCTCTCCAGCTATGCACATTTGTGGACAAACTAACAACCCAGAACAGACAGCTGGAGGACGAGTTGCAGGACTTGGCCTCAAAGAAGGAGAGTGTTGCACACTGGGAGGCACAGATCGCTGAGATCATTCAGTGGTGAGGAAGTTGTATACCAGGCATTTGTTGTTCTACCTCTTTTCAGGTTTAAAGCTTTCCACCTGTAATTATATCTGTATCATGTCTGCTAAATCCTGAAAACGTGCATACTATGTTGGTCTGTATGTGCTCGCCATGCAGGGTGAGTGATGAGAAGGATGCACGTGGCTACCTGCAAGCGCTAGCCTCGAAGATGACTGAGGAGCTGGAGTCACTGCGCAGCTCCAGCCTGGGATCCAGACATCTGGTACGACCTCATTTCTGCTCCATTTTAGTAACCTTGCATTATTCAGGCTTTCTGCAACCTGTACTTAATTTAACAGTTTACGCTGTATACAGTCCTGCATCTGAACAAGAATCAGTGCTCAGTTAATGTTGAGTTTAGTTGCACAGGCGCTGCTGCCTCTTTTTCTTATTTCCTCCTACACTTTTTTTTCTGTCTTCTATTTCACATCTTTGTATCTCTCTCTCTCTCTCTCTCTCTCTCTCTCTCTAACTCCTCTGAGCCATAACACAGTAATGGTGCACTGCTGATATAATTAAAAGCAGGCCACGTAGCCTGCACACCTAAAAATGGCAATCCTAATGGAAAGTGATTGACGGAAGTGACACGTTGCTGTTGTAGGTGTGAAGGAGATCACGTTTGATTTGGGATCCTTCATTAATGAGGTTAAGGGCATGCTATATGAGAGAGCCATTTATTTACCATCTCCTTGATAGCTGTCAATCTAATGAAAGTTGAATTCAGATATACACTTACCAAACACTTTATTAGGAACACCTGTACACCCACTCATTCATGCAATTATCTAATCAGCCAATCGTCTGGTAGCAGTGCAGTGCATAAAATCATGCAGGTACGGGACAGCAGCTTCGGGTAATGTTCACATCAACTGTAAGAATGAGGGGAAAATGTGATCTCGGTGATTTTGACCATAGTAGGATTGTAAGTGCCAGACGGGCTGAGCATTTCTATACCTGCTGATCTCTTGGGATTTTCACACACTCAACAGTTTCTAGAGTTTACTCAGTGGTGCAATAAAGCAAAAACATCCATCGAGAGTCAGTTCTGCAGACAGATACACCTTTTTGTGCTGAGAGGTCAACAGAAAATGGGCTAAAACAGCAGAAGACCACATTGGGTTCTGCTTCTGTCAGCCAAGAACAGAAAGCTGAGGCTGCAGTGGGCACAGACTCACCAAAACCGGACAGTTGGAGACTGGACAAATGTAGGCTGGTCTGATGAATCTCGATTGTTGCTGAGGTCTCAGATGGAAGGATCAGAATTTGGAGCCAACAGCATGAATCCATGGACCCAACCTGCCTTGTGTTAACAGTCCAGGAAGGTGGAGGTGGTGTAATTGTGTTGAGTTCACATTGGACCCCAACACCGCCATACCACAGCCTGTTTGGTATTGTACCGTGCCCCCTTCTTTACCGCCCGTTACCATCTTCTTCTTCCAGCGAAAATGCACCTGTCCAGCAAAATAATCTCAAACTGGTTTCATGAACATGACAACGAGTTCAGTGTTCTTCAGTGGGGCGTTCCCAGTCACCGGATCTGAGTCCAGTAGAAAACGTTTGGGATGTGGTGGAACGGGAGATCCACAGCAGGGAAAGTGCACCAGAAAAATCTGCATGATGCAATCATGTCAACGCGGAATCTCAGAAATGTTTCTAACTTATTGTGGAATCCATGCCATGAAGAAGTGAGGCTGTTTTGAGAGAAAAGGGAGGCCGTACCCAGTATTAGTATAGTGTTCCTAATAAAGAGTTCAGTGAGTGTTTGTGTAGTAGATATTGAACAGTGCACTTTAAGTATCTACAGCAGTTCAAGGGATATTTTTGCCTTCTTTAAAGGAAAATGTTTATACAGATGTTGGAGTTATTCCCATTGTCTTCTAGAAAATGTAACAGATCTGTGAAGCGCTGTTTCCTTACTTGTTAACCTAGCAAGGGTCTGGATTGAGCACCCCTACCCAGAAGTCTTTAGTGGCTCCTCGGAGCACAAAGCGGGTGAGTGCAGCCATCAAACGTTATGGCAATGAGGATCGACTCTGAACCGAGAGGAAGGAGGGCTGCTTTCATTGCTATTGTTATTCATCTGTCCATGCTTCCTCTTCAATTTCGACTAACTCTCAAATTAGACCTTTCCTTATTTAGAGGACTACGCAAAGGCAGATGAATGTTTTATGTTCCATTGCTGAATGCTTAATGCTCTGGGATCAGTGTGCATCCTGCTCATTCCCAGCTATTATCATCTATTGACTGTTGGAGGCTTGGAACTCTCTTTCCTAGACAATGCAATGTGCATTTGAATATGCGATCAGTGATCCGATGTGACGTTTAAAACAACTGACCATTCGGTGGCAGTGTATGTTAGATTGAGAGCAATGTAAAGCAATTTACTATTTTGAAAATGATGGTTTTATTCGGCGGAAAAAAAGTGGGAGTAAAGTCCTTCTTCACATTGACTGCCAGGTGTGGAAAGAAAGAGCAACACACACACATGCAGTACACTTGGCATCAGACTTTACTGATACAGACAGTTCAGTTCTGATCATTCTGACAATTCAGCCTTCTAAGTTTTGCCAAAATCAGTATTTATTGTAAATATTGAGGCAATACTGCATATACTGCAACCAGCATATTGATTCCAATAGTTTTGCCTACCTTTCACATTGGATCAGGTGGTCTGAACGTGTTGTACATCCTATGTTACTGAGTTACAACTTGAGATTAGTGCACTGAATTCAGTTGTACGTGCATGATTTTGAGGAATGTGTCTGCACTGTAAGCTGAGACTTTGTTATGGCTTTTTTTAAATTATTATTCTTAAAGGGCAGTACTTGACCATTCACATTCACTGCTTTCCATCAGCTGTGGAGTCATTCTGGCAAAATATGCTCACAGTAGTGTTTAAAGTACCAGTGTAACATTAGTGAGACCTAAGAGAGATTTCTCTCTCGCCCTCTCTCTCTCTCTCTCTCTCTCTCTCTCTCTCTCTCTCTCTCTCTCGCCCTCTCTCTACATAGATAATAATTTGTATTTGAAATCAGTCATGCTTGACTTGAATTTCAGACATATTTGTATGTTTCACATGCATGTTGCAGCTTCCTGCATGCACAGCCCAGATGTCAGATATTAAACAGATGGGTTCATTTGAAAAGTTGACAAATTTTTTTGAGGACTTGATGCTATGGAATATACCTTTTGAATTCCCAAATCTGATTGGTCAGAAGGTGTTGATTCATGTTCTATGTCACATATTTAAGTTATTGCACTTGTAACACATTCTAGTTTCTGTAATAATAGCAAATTTAGAGAGACTGATTGGATGAAAACAAATCGTAGAGCTGATGAACGTTGTCTATCTGGAAGCAGGATCCCTTGTGGAAGGTGCGTCGCAGTCAGAAGCTGGACATGTCTGCTCGTTTAGAGCTGCAGTCAGCTCTGGATGCTGAGATAAGAGCCAAGCAACTGGTCCAGGAAGAGCTGCGCAAAGTCAAGGCTGCCAACATCTCCTTCGAGAGGTCAGTGCTTTCAGCTTTGCACAGATTTCTTGTTGCAGAACAACAAAGCAATCACATGTTCTCTCGAAAGCTCATAACCAATATAAACATAACGGTTTCTTTTAAAGGTTAACGTGCACCTATTCTGGTTTTTCAAACTTTTCACGTAGTGTGTTATGTAGCTGTTTCTGAATGTAAAATCGTCTGCAAAATTTCAAAAATCAAAGCGCATGACAAACGGAGTTATTGACTCCCAAAAGAAGGAACCGATTCTGAACAGCTGAAACGAGTTGTTAGTAATTCCAGACTTACTTCCTGTACTAACCTACGCAGGTTTGTAATAAAAAGCCCCGCCTCTGGTCTTTATTGAAACTCATTATTGTAGTGGGCGTTTCCCTTTTGAAAATGTCTGACCGCGGTAGACCAATCACAACAGACTGGGACATCTGACCAATCAGAGAAGAGTATGCTCTCTGAAAGGAGGAGTTTAGAATGAATACTTTAAAACGGATCATTGAACGAGTCGTTTGTGACACTTAAACTTTAAAATGCTGCAGTTTAAATTATGAGCACATTAAAGTGTTTTTTGATCTTGGATGCATGTAAGTCTATTGTATGAGACCTTTAAAACAAAATTAGACACGTTTCAAAACCATAATATGTGCGCTTTAAGAAATAAATGTAATTAAAAGTAATTTTCTATTTCTTTTTTTTTTGTATTGTACAGCTTTTGTGTGTCTCTCACCTCTGAGGCCTTACTCTGTATTGTAGCAAACTGAAAGATGCAGACGTGAGGAACAGGGAGTTGGAAGAGCAGCTGGAAAGCATGAAGAAAGAACTGGAGGAGAGCCGCACACGCTCTGACCGAGGTGATCCATTATAGCACAGTTCCTGCTATTGTTTTAGAACCAACAGCTGCTACTCTCATCATCTTCCGCTGAATGATAGTATCTAATCATTTACTGGAAGATTTTTACTTTAGCACTTTACCATATAGTGTATTGTGTACACTATAAAGTAATATTTCTATTTGAACATGCAAATTTGAGTTGACATTCATGTAAACGGCTTTCTTTTGCAGGTCTCAAACTTCCAGACTTCCAGGACTCCATCTTTGCATACTTCAACACTTCTCCCATAGCCCATGACCTTACATTCAGAGTGAGTTGAGCTTTTTTTTTTTTTTTTTTTTTCCTCTTGTAGCATCTGTCTATCTGCTTGAGCATTATCCAGTCTTAACAAGCTTTCCCTCTGTTTATACAGTCATAATAATGACCTTCGGCCACCTGGCTTTGATGCTATTAATATCTCAGTTCAAAAGAAATAGTATAGTTTACACTGAGATTCTCGGTTGGTTAACCGGTTGATTGATCATTGAGTTGGTGTCAGAATGAAAATGTGAATAAAGTTTTGATGCTCTGGATTACACAATCTGTACAATGGAATTTTCCCCTAGAGGCACTCAGGCTCCAGTTGCCTGTCTCAGCTGATATAGCAGCTGAGACAGGCAATACAGCGATACAGCAGGCAACGTCTATCCTGTAGGAGTAGCTGATGACCATGCATTGTCTGTCTCATTACACACTTACACAAGGCTTACAGAAACAAAGTGAGAGCCTACAGCTGACCATGACCATAAAAAGAACTTTTCTTCTCAGCCAAGACCTTCACATGCTCTAATGATTACCTAGTAAGAGGGCCTGGATAACTGTGAGGCTTGTACTGGTCTAAAACTACCGCCAGCTCTCACTCTGACACGCCAGCGCCTGATATCAGAACTTCATTTTAAGAAGCCTGGTATTTTTGGCGAGGGACAGACTTGATATCTGGGTTACAATTTAGAGCAGTTATGAATCAATAACACAAACCGTGGTGAGTCAGAATAACTAAAAGGGCTGTATGATCTGTAACTTTGTTTGTCCATTCCCCCAAAAAGGACTCTGTCTCTTCCTCATCTGCATCCTCTCTGCTAGCATTTTGGGATGAAGTAAGTTGGCTGCTCAGAGCCCTCCCCCTCCGTTACCTTTAACCCCTACTGGAGAGGAGCAGTCAGCAGACAAAAAGTGGAGTGCCTCAGTATTATTAAATACTTTCTAGTTTATTAGATATAAAAACACATGTTTTAACCCTTAAACACTGTTTAATTCAAATGCTTTTGATTGAGTTTTATTTATAGAAGATTACACAATTTACACAATCCTAGGAATCCTAGGATTTGGAACATGTTTTTGTCTGCTGACGATGTTTCTCCGTTGTAATTTGCCCAATCCCAGACCCCTCCCAAGCTAATTCTAGATGCTAAAGGTTAGCAAGTCGGTACATAGAGCTTAGCATCCTTGAGTTTGCATTAACCACCAAATTGTATCTAAGCTAACCTCTTAAAAGGCTAATCTCACACCTCATTAGTCTAGATTGCACATTCATACTGCGAGTCATGCTATCTCATGATTAGGAGTTCATTAGGAAAATAAACTTGTTTGATATGGAATGATTTATGAACTGAGGAAATCATGTGTTTGAATACTGGGGGTGGGTTTTTTTTGTTTGTTTGTTTTGTTAGGTTTTTTTTTTGTTTGTTTTTTGTTTAGGATATTGATTATCTCTAGCACTCGACCAATAAAAATGAAATGGCTTAACAATGTAGACGTTTAGACTGTACCATAACATCTAAATAATCAGAATAACTTCCAGATTATTACTTCCGTTTGTGTTCAATCATTTGTCTGTCTTTATGAACTATGAAAAGACTTGGATCTGCTATATGATTACTATGCTGTAAACGCTCATCGCATTCGTAGTTTTGTACGTATAATACTGGCATCCTGTGCAGTTAAAGGTGTTTTGATAATGGTTTTGTGCCACAGCACACTTGAACATTTCTGAATAATTTTAAACTTCATGGCTCATATAAATGTGTAGTATTGAGTACTCATATAGGATAAAGTAGTTTTCTATAATCATGACTGTACACAATAAAACGGCTTGATATTTAAAAAATATCATTGTTACAGTTTGAGTCCATGGACGTGTAAAAGTCTGGGACTTCTTGTGATTAGATTCTTATTATTATTAGTGTGTAATTTAATGGAAAATGTTTTTTTAGTATATTCCCATCGAAGGCATGTCATACTTGTCAGGAACGTTTCTCAAACCTGGATCGGAGTCCAGTCCTGGACTAACGTACACACAATTGTTCATATTTCTTTTTTGAATGAATATTTGTCCAGGTGACTGCTGTCCCATTGTTTTTAACAAGTTGGACATTTCTATGCCTTATTTAACACCTAAACACCACCCTAGAGAAACACTGTACTACTTCTCTCCCCTCTCCAGACTAGCTCAGTCAGTGAGACTGATGCCACGCCTCAGAAAATGGACATTCCCTCTCCCTCACCCTCAGCAGCCTCAGAGCAGGATGTGAGTGTCCACCTTATACTTCCTCAAACATTCCAGCTTTGTGCTCACTTCCTGTCTTAGACCAAAGTCTACATTAGCAAGCGATCAGTATTTCACTTATTTGTGACATACTTTGTAAGTATTGGATAGAAAAATGGTTCTCAGATTAGTGCCTGTGGACTTCCAGGGGTCTGTGAAGCAGCAGGGGGTCCATAGTTAATTACAGTGATAGAAATGACGACCCACCATTATTCAGATATTATATTTACTATTAAGTGCTTAAAGTCCTTACATTTTTTATTTGACTGGTTACTCAAATTAAATGCATTTAATTAAAAGCATAAATAACAAAATCTAATTGCCCTATAAATAAAGTCAATTTGGAATTAATGTGTTGTATCGGTGGAAAGATCAGGAATAAAATATGGTCTATGGCTCCAATCAATATCATAAATATTGTACATGTTTGAATAATAACTCTTTTGAAAACTCCTTGGTTTAAATTCTTTCTCATAACTTAATGTAATGTAGAATTTGATGTGATATGACTACTCTGGAGCAACAAAAATATTACGTTACACTGGTTCGGCTCAACTCGTTTTGAAGATAGCCTTTTTTAAATGATTACTCTTAATATTAATTTGTTTAAAAGTTCAACATTTTCTTTTCTCCTGATAGTTGTCCTTTAAAACAGACTGACTCTTTTTTTAAAAACAAATTGGTGTATATGTGGAACAAAGTGCTAACTGTTCGCAATTTTCTTATCGCCTATCTTAGTGATATGAGTATATACTGCTAGTAAATATTTGCATATCCTATCCTTTTCAGGAGCCCGTAAAGCTGCCTGCAACCACTCCAACTACCCCATCTCCAGCTTACCAGTCATCATTGCTCACAGCACCAAAGGTACAGCAGTTTATCAGGGCATGTTTCTGCTATCTCTACACACAACAGTGTCATTCAAAGACTATTTAGAAAAGTTTTGGTGCCATCTTGAACATTCCACTATACGCACACACACACATATATACATATATACATACATACATACATACATACATACATATACATATATATATATATATAAAATTTTTAAGAAGCTTTGTAGCAGCTTATGAGGTACGACTACTGTTTTGTTTTTTTCTTTTCTTTCCACAGCCAAAAGCTCACCAGCTGAGCATTAAGACCTTCTCGAGTCCAACACAGTGTACACACTGCACATCTCTAATGGTGGGCCTGATCAGACAGGGATATGCCTGCGAGGGTCAGTACACCACACTACAATCAAGACTGATTATTATACAAAGCATTTTCATGTTCATTCAAGGAATAAATTGTTTTTCACTCTTTTCTTTTTTTTAGTATGTTCCTTTATCTGTCACGTGTCCTGTAAGGACAACGCTCCTCAGGTGTGCCCTATTCCACCAGAGCAGGCCAAGAGGCCACTGGGAATTGATGTGCAGAGGGGTATTGGCACAGCCTACAAAGGCTTTGTTAGGGTAAGTGCCTACACTGCAGTAGTAACTTCAAATCTCTACAATGTCTGATTGAATGTGCAGTGTTTCTCAAACTCTCCACATGCTTTTTAAAATACAGACTTGTATGTGTTTCTCTCTGTGCTGCTCTCAGATCCCGAAGCCTACTGGAGTGAAGAAGGGTTGGCAGAGAGCATACGCTGTGGTATGTGACTGTAAACTTTTCCTGTATGAGGTCCCTGAAGGGAAGTCCACTCAGCCTGGTGTGGTGGCCAGCCAGGTCCTTGACCTCAGGTGTGTTTTACTCAACACACCATTCCTGTTCAGTTAATACACACACACACACACACACACACACACACAAAGTCTTAGACAGAAAACATGTGCCACATAGTGTGTTCTCCTCACCCTTTGTGTTTTTTTTTCTTTCCCACAGAGATGAGGAGTTCTCTGTAAGCTCTGTGTTGGCATCAGATGTGATTCATGCTACCCGTAAAGACGTTCCTTGCATATTCAGGGTACGTCAACACAAACCGTTCGAAAAATGGGATGCATAGAATAAATGCCCTCCTTCCCTGCCTTTTAACTCTTGACAATTTGACCCACTTAGGTAGCGTCGTCCACACTGGGCTCTCCATCGCGGGTGGTGTCTCTGCTGGTCTTGGCTGAGAGTGAGCCTGAGAAAAGGAAGTGGGTGGGCATCCTGGAGGGTCTACATAGTATCTTAGCCAAGAACCGCCTGAAGAACCAAATAGTGCACGTCCTGCACGAGGCTTATGACAGCAACCTGCCTGCGATAAAAACCACACTTTCAGCAGCCATCATTGGTCAGTGTGTTTTTAAATGATTTTGGTATTTTGTGTATATGAAATTGTTGCACCTATAACCAAATTTTGTTGTTTTTCTTATTCTCTCTCTCTCTGTCACTCTCTCTATAGACCGAGAGCGAATAGCATTGGGCACAGAGGAGGGCCTATTTGTGGTGGAGGTTACCAGAGATGGTACAAGTCTTACATACTATATGCTCCAGTTTAATTTAAAATCAATTCAGTATAGTAGTAAGTCATGATTCTGAAAACTAGTGAAGGTCTGAGATGTTTCCACTTCGTTTAACAGTAATTGAAAATGATTCAGTGACCTAGATTATTCTAAAACTTCATAGAGAGAAGTGAATGCTGTATCTTTTTTTTTTTCTTTTTTTTTTTCTTGCAGTCATTGTGCGCGCTGCTGACTGCAAGAAAGTACACCAGATTGAGATAGTCCCTCAAGAGAAGATGGTGGTGCTGCTGTGTGGCCGCAACCGACATGTGCACCTGCACCCATGGGGGGCACTGGATGGTGCCGAGCCGGCGTATGATGTGAAACTGGCTGAGACAAAGGGCTGTCAGGCTCTTAGTGTGTGCTCGCTGCGACCGGGTGGCTCCGCCTACATGATGGCCGCTGTCAAGCGCCAGGTGTTTTGCTACGAGATCACGCGAGCCAAGCCTTATGCACGACGTCTGTGGGAGGTGCAGGCCCCAGGCGTGGTGCAGTGGCTGGGCATGGTGCGTGGGCGAGTGTGTGTAGGCTACCCATCAGGCTTTGCTCTGCTGGCACTGCAGTCTGAGGTGGCTCCTGTGAGCTTAGTGAGCCCCGCTGATCCTTCGCTTGCCTTCCTTGCTCAGCAACCACTGGATGCTCTTCATGCAATGGAGGTGGGTGCCAATGAGCTGCTGCTTTGCTTCAGCCAGCTTGGCGTATATGTGGACGGCCAAGGCCGCCGTTCACGCACCCAGGAGCTCATGTGGCCTGCCACACCACTCGCATGTAGTACGTATGCCTGTTTTGATTTTTTTTTCTTTTTTCTCCTCTCTCTTAAGCTTTTTTCAGACAATTATGATTGACTACATCGTCTGTGTATTTTTAGGCTCAAACTCCACTTACCTGACTGTGTACAGCGATTACGGGGTTGATGTATTTGATGTCCACACCACAGAATGGGTCCAAACCATTTCATTAAGGAAGGTACGCATCTGGAATAAATCAGTCAAAGTTATTTTTATTTACATAATATACACTCACACTACCAGTAAAAAGTTTAGAGACACTCGTCCTTTATTTTTGTTATTATTTGTCCACATTTTAGAATAATAGTAGTCATCAAAAGTAACACAAGTGGAACTATGGGAATTATTAAAAAGACGGCAAAATAATTTAGTATTTTAGCATCTTCAAAGTAGACCCCCTTTTTGCTGAGAATGTCCAGAAACTTATTCTTGGCATTCTCACCCTGAGATGCTTTTTAAACAGTATTAAAGGAGTTCCCACCTATGCTGGATGCTTATCGGCTGCTTTTCAGACTATTTCGCTCCAAGTCGTCCATTTAAAAAATATTATTTTGTAAATAAAATGTTAGTTTTCTAATAAAAGACATTTTTGTCTACAACACCGATTTCAAACTTTTAATCATACACCTTCAGATCAAAAGGTTTTTAAGATCATGAGAAACATTTCAGTCGAGTGTGTTTATTAATGGAATGATTTAGATTTAACTTAAGTATTCAGTTCTGGTGTGTCTCCTGTTCACTGTGGCTTGTCAGATCAGACCCCTGAATGTGGAGGGCAGCCTGAACTTACTGGGCTCAGAGCAGCCCCGCCTCATCTACTTCAGCAACAATGCTACAGGTACGTCCATTAACCTGCGCTCACTGTTGATTCATTACTCCAAATCTACACAAAAAAAAAGTCTTTAAGCGATGCGCTCTCTGATATTTCAGCTGGTATGTACAGTACATTAGCTGTGAACACTTCAGGTACACTAGACTGATGTGAGATTAGAATTTTTGGCTCAAAATCTAAAGTTCAAGTACAGTTCAGTCAGTGTCAGTCTCGCATTTCCTTTCTCTGTTAGGAATGTTTGCTTGGTCTTACTCTCTGTGCCAGGTTTTCTCCCCCTAATTCATTTCTTCTCAGTCCTGGCAGATTACGCTGCTGATAATGGTACTTTTGTTCGGTAAACTGAAATGACCTCATTCATTGCACCACCTCCAGGCTGCCGGGCAGCGAGGCCCCTGACTGCTTCACACACTGCCACTCTGATTTCATGTATAGGTCATGTATAAGGAAAAGCAAGCTTTTCACGATGAACGCTTATCTTGTATCTTTTGCTACAGAAGGGCGCGATCTGACTATACCGGAGACCTCGGATAATATTAAGAAGTTGATGATGAGAACACGCAGCAAGAGAAAGTTCCTCTTCAAAGTTCCTGAAGAAGAGCGGTTACAGCAGAGGAGGTGAGCAGCCCTGGCCTTCCGGTCACGTGATGACCATTTCATCATCTTATCCCTTAGAGCTTTTCTATAATTATCTGCTATGTCATCGTCTAACAGGGAGATGCTGAGGGACCCAGAAATGAGGTCCAAGCTGATCTCCAACCCGACGAATTTCAACCACGTAGCCCATATGGGTCCAGGAGACGGCATGCAAGTTCTCATGGACCTGCCTCTGGTAATGAATGGCCTTATGCTCAAAGCTACGACACAAGGGGCCTCCTAATGTTGGAGACGAAACAACCCAGCACTTATAGCTAATGCTAAATGATCTTCAGCCTTCTGTCAAATAAATTTGCTGACAATTCGTAAATAATAGTTAGCCCCTTTAAAACTCAGCACCATACCACGTAAAACCCACACCATATACTTTTCACTGTTTGAAATGAGATGTATATAATATCCGAGCTATGATGTGTGACTGTATCTGTATTGAGGGTAGCATTGTGCATTTCCAGAGATTTCATATCACCCTAACCTTCTTTTTCCTGTTATTTTACAACAGCACTCTGAACGCAGAATCCTTTCCTTTCTGATGTCCAGCCTCTTTGCCGCTCACGCTGTTTTCTATTTTCCTGTTTAGTATTAGCGTCCTCTCTCTTCCATCCTCCCCGTTTTTTCCTCCTTCTCTCAAATTCACTCCTCCTCTTTTTCTCTCCCCTCCCGCTCTGTGGTTGGGGTGGAAGCAGTCTAGCGAGACTCCCTCCCCCTCTTCCTCTCGACACCACGCCCTGATCTCCCCTCCAACCAACTTTGAGCACGTCTATCACATGAGTCCTGCCTCTGCTGGGCTCTATCTGCAGAAAGAGGTTTCCTCCCAGCAGAGCCTGCCTCAGCTCTCCTCCTCTTCCTCCTCACCTTCCACCTCCTCCCTCGGAAGGGTAGGCTGGCAACCCTGCGCTCCCTCTCCCCGTCTGTGCTCACCCCACCCCGTACTTTACTTTCCTCTCTCTCTCCTGCTATCCTCATATCATAAGGACAGGTCCTTATTCCTGTCCTTCTCCCCTGTTTGTTGCTTTATGCCTGAATGCCGTGGTTCGTCCAGAGAGGTTGCTTGACTGCAGATGTTTGCGCTTGTTTACTTACATGGATGAGCTGTTTTGCTTTTTGTTTGTAAGCAGGTCATGTTCTAAATGAACTACCAGGCAGAGAGATATAAAGAGAGCCTGGCTAGAGATCATTTTTAAGGCACATATATTATACATTGGGTGTCATTTATCAATCTTTTAGTAAAATTGTTTGTAAAGGTTTTTTTTTGTGGACCAAACCAAACACCAAGCACTCTCAAGGTACAACTGATTTACATTTAGTGACGCCCACAAAACTCCTTAAAAGGCAAGCTCACAGAGTACCAAATTGACTAAATGTTGTTTCGTAAGCACAGCGTATAAAAAATTTTACACTAATGCAGCTCAGCCATTGCAATTGCTACCACAGTCACACTCAATTTTATTATTAAATATTTTTTAATAGGGTGCCATGGCTGGACTTATTTAGTCTTAATTTATGAGATATTGTTTTTGCGATGCTTTATTTCACCTCATTCAGATGAAACGAGTTTCACAAAATTTTCATTAAATTTGGGCATGCAGCTGAAATAAATAAGCAATATAAGGTTGACTTCGTAAACTGCGTATAAAATTGCAGTAACCCGTTGAAGCCGTTTATACAGTTGGAAGCCTATCAGTCGAGGTTTACATTAGTGAGTCTCAAAGCAAATTCAAACTCAGGAACTCGTAGTTCTTTTCCTCCTAATTAACAGGATTGAATGTTGTGAATTTCTTGTGTAAATACCACGACAAACCATTTCCGAAAAAATTTGTTCATACACCACTTGATAAACGAGGCCCACTGTGTGTATTTCTGAAGTGAAAATATTTAGAAGCAAGTTGTAGTCTAAATGCATACTTTTTGTTGTTGTTGTTGTTGCTGGGGTATTTTGTTTGATTTTGTGGCTGACTGACTCGCTGTGCTCACTACTACAGAGCGTGATGCCTTCTTCTCAGGATGACTTGACCAAGGACAAACCACGTCCTCTTTCTAGTATTTCAAGGCAAACGAGGAGTAAGACCCACATCACACGCACTGCCTCAGGTTAGTAGTCCCCACCCTGTCCCTGTCCCCACAACCAGACGTGAAAAACAAAAAAAATATTGCTTTGGATTTCCGAGACTGCTTTTTAATACCGAATGTCAACGTGTGTGTTTATTTTTTAAGGGGGTGGTGAATTCATAGGAGCGGGGTCATCTCGGAATATCTCGGATCCTGATCAGGACTTTGAAAGAGAGGTAAAGTGTTTAAAATCTGCCCTGTAAGTGTATCAAATGATACTTCCTTTTCAGCAAGGCTGGACACTAGCGATGATTCGTTGCTACTTTTAGGAGGTTTGATCATGTGTCGGCGTCAGGCGAGGTCAGACCACAGAGTTTTCTTGTCAATAATAACCAGCCCAGTTCTGCAGAACTGCAGATCCTCAGACTGTGCTGCTTAATCACTGACCACAATTACAAAACAGGAGCTTTTTTTTTTTTTTTTTTTTTGGAATTTTATAAAATGCATAGTCACTCTAGGTGCGTCCCAAATCGCATACTTATGCACAATTCTACACATTTTTTTTGTAGGATACATTTAAGTGGCTTTATTATCATCATATACAGCTGGTACAGTACACAGTACACGTTCCTCCAGGTCCATGGTGCTACATTAAACAACACACTAATCACATGAGACGACACAGAACTAAATAAACCTACACATTCCTGCATAAAGTGCACATGCAGATGTGTGCTAACAACACAGGACAGTACTAATAAAACAGGACAGGGGGCACAGTAGTAGACAATAGCGCCGACCAGTACACAGTTTTAGTGTGGAAATGTTTGATATAACAGGTAGTGCAAAAGATAGGAACCTAAGAGTAACAATATAATTTATTTTATGTAAATGGTGAGAGTAGTGTGTTCACACTGAAACGTCATGTTGGGCATAAAAGGACATAAAGAGTCAAATTTTCATTGACTCTGGGTATTCTGCTAAAGCTACGTCATTTACCATCGACTGGGAACCGGCTTATACTACCAGTCAGTAAAAAACAAAAAAATGTTGGTGTTCCATTTGAGACATTACTACCTTTTTTTTAATGTATACACTGGACGCTAGAGTGCATAGTGTATAACTTGCGTCATTTGCGGCACGAGTTGTATCTTAAGTCTTTGTCCCACTTTTTCTTTTTCTTTCTTTGCAGCCTGACTCAGACTCCACCAAACACTCCACCCCATCCAACAGCTCGAACCCGAGCAGCCCTCCAAGCCCCAACTCACCCCACCGCAGTCAGCTTACTCTGGATGGCTTGGAACACACCCTGGATGGCTAAGAGCGAAAAACAGCTCATGATCCACACAAACACCTCTTCACTTTATCATACTGTTCCTACCATTCCCTTCTGCTCAGTTAGAACTTGCTACAAAGTGCCAAGACTCAAAAGTGTCATCTTCTTCAGTCCATTACTCTCCCTAACGTGATGGACAACAAAAACGCTCACTCCTGCTGGAGGATGCTGTGTGAGAAAATATCCCCTGAACGGAGCTGGGAAACTGCGTCACTGTCAGAAAGTTAGGGCATCTCGATGAAAACCTGAGCTGCTGTGTCTGGTCAGAGGAAATGTGTCAAATACGCCCCCTGTTGGACCGTTTAAAGCAGTATAGCTAGCAGGGTGTAATAATGCTTATTATAATTTTTTTTTTTTTATCTCATGTTTTGTGTCATGCTCATGTGAGGCTTTTTTTGTTTTGTTTTTTAAGATCAATTTAAACTCCCAGAAAATCAGAGGCTCACATTAAAAAAAAAAAATCATGCTCTGATGATGAGACAATTTCTTAAAAAGACTGTTTTCGCCATTTTTAAAGTGTATAAAATTTCAGTGGATGTGTTCACTCATCATGTGATAGTGATAGGAAGGAACTCTTTATGACTCTGGAGACCACGGATCAGACATCCTCCCTTTATTTCATTTGGCCCAGTAACAAAAAAACAAACAACAACAAAACGCCTTTTCGCTGTTATTTTGATCACTGACACCTCTCTCTGTATCTTGTCTGATTAGTTATCAGACTGCGGGGATTTTACGCCAAACCTGTGGGCACTTTTATTATAATGTTTTTTGGTTTGTTTGGTTTTTTTTTGCTTTGTTGTTTTGTTTTTGTTTTTTTGGGGGGGTTCAACTCTGCATTTTCAGCCAGCTTTTGTAATATTCATGTTTTAACCTAGATGTTTGACACGAAAAGATTTAGCTGGTGGAACACTGCTCATAAACGATAAAAAAAGAAAAACTAAAGTGAACAGGAACAAGACTTTACATATAGACAAGTGTTTTAACAAAAGAAATGGCACACAGCTAAAGGACCACACTATTCATAGGATTTTAATAGTTGTTCTGAAACTGATGCTGCTGCTTTTGTGTGCTTTATAAAGAAATAAATATGTGATAAGTTTCTCATCATAGCCATGCTCAGTCCCCAGTTTTTAAGCTGTTGCATTATGGACCATCTACAAACCATTGTGTGCGAGTCTCTCGAAGTGATTATGTGGGTTTGGGAATTGGACAAGGACTGACACGAGCTACAGACATGACAAGGTGTATCCTCTTATTTTTTTTCTTCTTCTTCTTCCCCCAGTAGTGTGCCTTCAGTTCCCCAACACATTGTCAACTAAAGCATTTCAGTATTTTTTTTAAAGACCGGTTAATTATGTTTTATTTTGTGTCCTTCCCATAAAAACACTGTATAAAACTTGCACACGAATATGTTTTACAGTCCAAGATTTTTTTTGGTGTGTGTGTGTTGGTGGTGATCTCTGTTCCTCCTTCCCCCTCCCCTCCACCTGACTTCTAAAAACAAGACTTTATCCTCAAAACACTACTGCTTTTGCTTCAGAAGGAAAAAAAATTCACAACATAAAATCATTGTAATTATTGAATTGTTAGTCTCATAAATCTGAACAAACAATAAAAGAGTACATGTGACACTTTTGTTGTCAAACTAGTGTGTAAGAAGGGACTGTTGCAGGGTTTTGCGCTCAATTAAAATCTCGATGTCGTCGTTTCTATACAACGGTCCATGTTTATGACGGAGGGTTGTGCGAAGACTTTTTGACCATTATCTCATCTGAAACACACAATCTATTCTGTAGTCTGATTAGGAAGGAAAGAGATTTGTGCTCTAAATGAAAAGAAATTTAAGCAGCTAAAGGTCCCTTTTATAGGCCCCTTTTGAGTTCAGGATATTCAGTCCCGTCTGAAAGTATTGGAACAGCAGGGCTCTTTTTTTGTTGTTTTTTCTGATGCATTGAAGACATTTGGGTTTGAGATCAAAAGAATGAGACGACAGGTAAGAATTTCAGCTTTCATTTCCTGATATTTACATCTAGATGCTTTAAGCAACTTCAAACATGACATCTTTGGTGGCAGAGCGCACAATTTATAGGTGTGCAAAAGTATTATATTGGAATAGGTAGTCTTAAAGTAAATAACACTTGATATTTGGTTGCATATCCCTTGTTTGCAATAATGGCATCATGCTGGTGACCCACTGACATCACCAAACTGGTGCATTCTTCTTTTGTGATGCTTTTCCAGGCTTGTATCACAGATTCTTCCGGTTGTTGTTTGTTTTGGGGTGTGTCTCACTTCAGTCTCCTCTTTTTCGGGAGGTGAAACGCTGCTCAGTTGGGTTGAGGTCTGGTGATTGACTTGGCCAGTCATAATCCTTGCACTTTTTCCACGTGATGAAGTCCTTAGTTGTGTTGGTGGTGTGTTTTTAGCTCATTGACTTGCTGCATGCTGAAGTTCCTCCCGATTTGACTAGATGCATTTCTCTGTAAATTGGACGACAGGTCGTTTCTGTAGACTTCTGAACCTACCAGTTCACCTATCAATCACGTGTTCCAGTATTTCTGATCACTTGGGGAAAAAAATGGGTGGGTTCAAACAAAAGGAAACATGTTCTAAGTTAGGTAACACATCTATGCTGTGGCGCAGTTGGTAGAGCGGGTTGTCCACTAATCGTAGGGGTTGGCGGTTCGATTTCTGGCCCGGGTGACTCCACATGCCGAAGTGTCCTTGGGCAAGACACTGAACCCCAAGTTGTTCCCGATGGCAAGCTAGCGCCTGCTCTGCTACCATTGGTGTATGAGTGTGAGTGTGAATGGGTGAATGAGACACAGTGTAAAGCGCTTTGGATAAAAGCGCTTATATAGATGTGCACGTTTACATCTAGATGTAAATATCAGAAAATATGAAAGCTGAAATCTCTGTGATCTGTGAACTCGTTCATCTTTAGATCTCAAAACTCCAATGTCTTCATGTGTAGCGAAAACAATAGAATGGGCCCTGCTGCTCCAATACCTTTGGAGGGGACTGTACTCTTTGGGTAAATTAAAGTATTGCCTGTGTGAGATTTTTCTGCACATTAAGATGGGAATATGATTATTATTTATTTTTTTTTATTTTTTTTGCCAAATAATTGTAGTTCTGAGCCTCTTTCATCTCATACTAAGCATGTTACATGTGTGGATTCTGAATCGAGAATAGCTCTGTTTATACCGCAGCACTGTTGAATGCTTGATTCTGATTGGTTACAAGGTGTTGATTTAAATTTTCTATAACTGCAGCTTTGACAGCAACCATGCCGGGGTTTATTCAAATCACAGGTTGATACGAGTGCTCTTCTTTTAATACATGATCATTTCTCTAGTAATAACAGGCACCTGTATGGTGGACTCTCCACATAAACATGTTAAAAACGGGGGTAGTCTTTTGATAAGGTCAAGTGTTCTGCGAGGAGACGTTTCTGTAGTGTCAGCATTTTGTGGTGGACTGCTTTGTGGTTTCTCTGCATTTTCTGTTTTGTTTTTTGTTTTTTTTTAATTAACATCACACGAGAGGAGAAACTGTTGTAACTGATAGCAGGAACTAACTTGTTTCCACAACATTGAGATGCAGCTAAACAAATAAAATGTGACATTCTATAATTTAATTACAAAAATGTAAATCATTAGTAATTTGCTGTGTTACATGAGGACGAAAACACTGCAGGACATGCTATTATTGTAGAATAATCCTCTCCAGGGCATCACACTAGCCCATTAATGATTCTCCTAGAACAGCACACCCTGTAGTGTTTTATTCCTTATTTAGGAGATTCCCAACTCCCAATAAGGTTAACCCTGAATACTGCTGCTAGGAATAAACAAACAAATTGCCACCCCACCCTTTTGGAATTCATACGCAGGAGTGTTTTGATTTATTATTGGTATGAACCAAATATATCAAACATTACATTTGCTGACATTAAGCATATAATAAGCACTTTTAAAAAAAAGCAAAAACAAAACATGGTAATAATAATAATACATTCATATCTTAAATTTGCTCAATTTTCCTGGGTAGAAGAGATATCCTCTTTATTTTATTTTGGGATCTTGTTTTTAAAGAATCTTACAATTCAAATAAATACCAAATAGCCTGAAATGTGACTCTGAGTTTGTGTATATATAATTTCCCAAAAAGTGTTAATGGTTTCACAATATTATTTACTTCATGTGAATTTATATCACGGGATTAGAAACAAGGCAGTTACATAATTGAGCTTCACCTTATTCGGAAGGAAAAATCTGTTCCTACTTAGGGATGGTCTCCTCAACTGGGAGTTCAGCAAGTGATGTCAAATCAACATGGCTGCTCACAGCATCAACAGTAAACAATGGAGCACTTCTCTTTTATATGAGTTCTACTAGAGTGTATACTAGTGTGTGTGCATTAGACAAATCAACATACAGACATTAGCTTGTTAAATCTATGACACTGTCTATACAGTTTGCTGTTTTGAGGAGAATGTCCAGTCAGGTCTGTGATTTTTGCCTCTACACCACAACAATGAATCTGAAACGAAGCAATCAAGATGGGATTGAAGTCTAGACTTTCAGATTTAATTCAAGGAGTTATCGCATTAACCATTTAGGAATTACAGCCATTTATTTACAAAGTCCCTCCATTTTCACAGGCTCAAAAGTAATTGGACAAACCAACAATCATAAATATTAGGGCAAATCCTTTCCAGTCAATGGCTGCCTGAAATCTGGAGGCCATGGACATCACCAAGTGCTGAATTTCCTCACTTGAGATGCTTTGCCAGGCTTTTACTACAGTTCATGCTTGTTTGTGGGTCTTTCTGCCTTCAGTTTTGTCTTCAGTAAATGAAAAGCATGCACAGGTGAGTTAAGTGTATAGCTTGTTGCTAACAAAATGTGAACATGGAGGCATCCATGGTTTTTCCACCATGTTGTAACCTGAAAGCATCGAGGTAAAAATGGTGTAATTCCTACTCACGAGGTACACTATATGGCCAAAAGTCTGTTGACACGTTCATATGTAGTTCTTCTGCAAACTATTGCCACAGAGTGAGAAGTACACAATTGTTTATAATGTCTTTCTATGTTACCTGCTGAAAATAACAATAAAAACAATCAGAATTTGTTTTAGTGATTATAATGGTCCCTGTCAGTCTCTACTGGTAATTCGTTGCCTTCTATTGGTGGCATGTTATGTCTACTGGTTACCAGTAAGGACCAATGTTTTAAATGATTACCTGATGGTTTGTAATGGTATTTGTAGTAGAAACCATTAGAATTTCGGTGATGGTTTCCATTGTTTTGTTTCAGCAAGGATGTACCTTTTAGAATGTTCCTTCACTGGAGCTAAAAAGGTCCAGACTGTGAGTTCCAGCATGACCATGCCCCTGTGCACAAAGAGAGCTCCATGAAGACATACACTGCTCAAAAAAATAAAGGGAACACTCAACACAATGTAACCAAGTCAATCACACTCCTGTGAAATCAAACTGTCCACTTAGGGAGCAACACTGATTGACAATTTCACATGCTGTTGTGCAAATGGAATAGACAACAGGTGGAAATTATAGGCAATTAGCAAGACACCCCCAATAAAGGAGTGGTTCTGCAGGTGGTGACCACAGACCACTTCTCAGTTCCTATGCTTCCTGGCTGATGTTTTGGTCACTTTTGAATGCTGGTGGTGCTTTCACTCTAGTGGTAGCATGAGATGGAGTCTACAACTCACACAAGTGGCTCAGGTAGTGCAGCTCATCCAGTCTGGAGATGCCGTGGAGATCGTTCTGCTGCCTGCAACATCCTCCAGCATGACCGTTTTGGCAGTGGGTCAGTAGTGGTGTGGGGTGGCATTTCTCTGGGGGGCCGCACAGCCCTCCATGTGCTCGCCAGAGGTAGCCTGACTGCCATTAGGTACCGAGATGAGATCCTCAGACCGCTTGTGAGACCATATGCTGGTGCGGTTGGCCCTGGGTTCCTCCTAATGCAATACAATGCAATACCTCATGTGGCTGGAGTGTGTCAGCAGTTCCTGCAAGAGGAAGGCATTGATGCTATGGACTGACCCGCCGGTTCCAAAGACCTGAATTCAATTGAGCACATCCGGGACATCATGTCTCGCTCCATCCACCAACGCCACGTTGCACCACAGACTGTCCAGGAGTTGGCGGATGCTTTAGTCCAGGTCTGGGAGGAGATCCCTCAGGAGACCATCCGCCACCTCATCAGGAGCATGCCCAGGCATTGTAGGGAGGTCATACAGGCATGTGGAGGCCACACACACTACTGAGCCTCGTTTTGACTTGTTTTAAGGACATTACATCAAAGTTGGATCGGCCTGTAGTGTGGTTTTCCACTTTGATTTTGAGTGTGACTCCAAATCCAGACCTCCATGGGTTGATCAATTTGATCTCCATCGATAATTTTTGTGCGATTTTGTTGTCAGCACATTCAACTATGTAAAGAAAGGAGAATTTAATGAGATTGTTTCATTCATTCAGATCTAGGATGTTATTTTAGTGTTCCCTTTATTTTTTTGAGCAGTGTAGTTTGCCCAGATTGAGGTGGAAGAACTCGATTGTCCTGCACAGATCCCTGACTACAACCCCACTGAACACCTTTAGGATGAACTAAAGCACTGACTGCACCCCAGATATCCTCACCCTACACCAGTGTCTAAATCAGTGAACAAACTCTCACAGCCACACTCCAAAATCTAGTAGAAAGCCTTCCCAGAAGAGTGGAGGTTATTATAACATCAAAGAGGGGAATAAATCAGTAATGGGGTGTTAAATAAGCACGCGCGCGCGTGTGTGTGTGTGTGTGTGTGTGTGTGTGTGTGTGCTGGTCAGGTGTCTACAAAACGTTTGTTCTGTCTCGAAAGCAGTTCTTAGGCGGACTTTTATTTTGACAAACATCTGACGTAGTGCTACCCGGAAGTAAAGAAAACTGACGTTTATGTCTCTGATTCCGCATCGTTATCGCCAAGGTAAGGCAGCTCAGATGTAGTGTTTGTATCAGTGTCATGCAGTACGAGATGTTTTAGCTCTAATATTACCTGCTGAAAGGCTTGAGGTGCGGATTTGTTGTTAATAAATATCTTCAGCTAAAAGCTCTATTAGAAAAAGACATGACAGCCGGAAGTAGCCAGCCCCCTCCCCCTGTCAGAGCGTTATCCGTGTAGGTCAGGAGCTGTGAGTGGTGTTTAGTGTAATAACTAGTTACAGTTTTGTGCTTGTAGATGAGCCGAGCTAAACCGGAAGACGATGAATACTGGAACAGCTCCAAATTCAAAGCTTTCACCTTTGAGGACGATGACGATGAATTTACCAAGGTGAGCTGAATGAATGAGGGACATCTCACCCCCATTCTCCAGAGGCCAGGGGTGTGGACAAGAGTTTTCAGTCGAATGCTAGCAAAAGATTTGGGCTTTTATTCCAGAAAACAACGACCATCTCTCTGTTCCTCATGTGGACACCCCCTACTGGGTATCTGTTGATAAACAGACTCAAGGATGTTATATGAGCTTCATAAAAGATTATCATATAGTGTATGGGGGTGTATGGTGGCTTAGCGGTTAAGACTCTGGGTTACGGATCAGAAGGTCGGGGGTTCAAGACCCAGCGCTGCCACTGTTGGGCCCTTCAGCAAGGCCCTTAACCCGCTCTGCTCCAGGGGGCGCTGTATCATATGACCCTGTGCTCTAACCCAGCGGTCCCCAACCTTTTTTGCGCCACGGACCGGTTTAATATCAGACAATATTTTCACGGACCGGCCTTTAAGGTGTGGCGGATAAATACAACAAAATAAAATGATAGGACCGGCATAAAAACTGGGGTATTTTTAAAATATAATAATAAACGTGAATTCAATGTGAAATCGCAGCTTTATTAGCAGCGTCCTCGTAACATCCTCTCTCCCCCCTAACGCTCTCTGGTCTCTACGGTAAGGTTTCAACGTATCACGTGACAGAGACAAGCGTCTTGACATACGTCAAGAGTGAGTCGTAGAAGGATGTAACGGAGAGAATCCGGTCATTTTTCAGATTCAGATAATAAATAAAACGGAAATAATGTAAGTTATTTATTCTTTCTGTGCGGCCCGGTACCGAATAACCCACGGAGCGGTACCGGTCCACGGACCATGGGTTGGGGACCGCTGCTCTAACCCCAACTTCCTGAAAGTATGCAAAGAAAAGATTTTCACTGTGCTCTATTGTGTATATGACCGATAAAGACTCATTTATCATTTATTTATCCATGGCTTATTGTTGGCTTTGGCACTGCGGTTACAACACAATTTTTTGCACGCTTTGTGTTGTATTGTACTTTATAGAGTCTTTTCGACTCCAATGACAAAGAGAAAAAAGACTGTTTACGTGAACTATTACTGCTTTGAGTCTTTTGGGTAAGTGGTGTACACTTGGATGTGCGTTGTTTTGCTCTTCCTGGAAGATTTGCTCTCAGTCACACTTGAAGTCTCTTCCACAATTCTCCATGGGTTTCATGTCTGGCTTTAACTGGGCCTCTCAAGGACTTTTGGAGACTTGTACCAAAGCCACTCTATTATTGCCTCAGTTTCATGTTTTGGGTGCTTTTGGGCAGTCTGGAGCAAGGACATTGCTATTTTTTGGCTTCATTCATCCTTCCCTCATTTCTGACCAGTCTCCCCGTCCCTGATAATGAAAAACAGCCTCATAGCATGACGCTGCCATCACCATGCTTCAGGAAGCCTGACCATCACACCCATATGTACTTTTTGGTAGTGAAAAAAAAAAATCCCATTCCAGATTTATTCCCCTTTTGCCGTTACAATAATTGCTCGCTCCAGGATTTTGTGATGGCAGAAATAAATGCAAAATCATCCATCCATCAGTATTGGGCACAAGGCGGGGTACACATGTCCAGCAACAGCACGCATATAGCCAAAGATTGCTTAAGTTCATGTATGTTGAACATGAGTACAGTTAAAAGGTCTCATTTACCAACAAACATCACTGCGAAATAATGTGCAAAAAAATCCAGAAGAAGCTCAGCAAGTTGCATGGCAACTTTGTTAAAAAGCCACAGCAAAATCAAGCATTTTTGGCCACAACAATCACAAAAAAAAAAAAAAACCATCAGTTACAGAGTGAATAAACTCCACTCTTCTGGGAAGGCTTTCATTCAGCTACAAGAACAGTAGTGAGGTCGGGGACTGGTGTAGGGTGAGGAGGTCTGGGGTGAGGTCGGTGTTTCAGTTCATCATAAAGGTGTTTAATGGGGTTGAAGTCAGGGATATGTGCAGGACACTCGAGTTCTTCCACACCAACCTTCTCAGTTGGTGAGAACCTTCTCCTTGGAGCTCGCTTTGTGTGCAGGGACATTGTTATGTTACAACTCTTAGTTTGGGCCTCTTAGTTCCATTGAAGGGAAACTGTAATGCTACAGCACACAAAGACATCCTATACAATTGTGTGGCAACAGTTTGAGGAAAGAACACACATGGGTGTGATGGTCAGCTGTCCACAAACTTTTGGCCATGTTGTGTATTATCCAGTTGATAAGCAGGACCTGATGTTCACCAGATATAGTGAGCTGGAGTTCAGCCCAGAAAACTCAATGTTTTTCCTCATGCTCTCGGAGTCCTTTTCAAAGCAAACAGGATGCACCTGCGCTCAGTTCGGTGTGCCTTAGCCAAAGGTCTGAAAACTCATCTAAAGGAGTTATTTCAGTTTTGATTTTTAATACAGAAAGCAAAAACATGTTTTAAAGTTGGTTTTTTTTTTGTCATTATGACGTATTTTGTGTGCAGATTAATGCCCAAAAAAGTGCAAATAAAATTAATAACACAGTAAAGTGTGCAAAATTGAACTGAATACCTCCTGTACCCACTGGCTTTGTTTGGGGATCAGTCCACAATCAGCCTGATCTCTGGAGTTGCTAATTATGAAAGAGGACAATGAACATTTTATCTGTAATTTAATAATTTTTCTTGCAAAGCGTTATATTCATAAATGTAATGTGATCCACCCCATCTCTCCCCCCCCCCCTTTCCCGAAAGAATCTGAAAGAATCCAAGCGTGCAGTGAACAGCATCCTGGTCGGTGATGACGACGACGACGATGATGACGTTGAGAAGGTCAGCTGGAGTGGCGAGCCTATTGGAAGTAAGATAAACCTCACACCTATAACTTCAAGCTCTTTCCACAAAATACGTTTGACTTTGGTATTTACTTTGGACTTTTGTTTGCTGTTGAACGTCAGGTATCTCCTGGTCTGTCAAAGAGACGGCCTCCAGCATCCGCGCAGGTGGAGAGCAGAGCTTTCCAAAAATCAACACCGCCCCTTCGTTACCCAAACAAGGCTCTGTATACTCCTTAAGTTCTTTGTTCAGAGGTGAGTATCAGATCATATGGTGCATTTCCTGTGTATGTGTGTTTTAAATGCTATCTATTTTATTTTATTTTTTACCCTATTTATCATTCTTCTAATTCTGTTACTTTCTCATCAGCAAAGAGCAAGCCTTCATTTTCTGAATGTAAGTTCAAACCCACAAGCATCATTAAGACTGAGAACTGTAATATAGAGGTGTCGAGCACGGCATGCTGACGTCCGTTTCTGCATTTTTAGCTTTTGACACGTCTGCTAGAGTATACGCGCCAGTATTGCGCAGGCCCAAGTCCGAGTGTCAGGACTACGTGAGCGATTGGAGCCCTGAAGAGACCGTAAGGAGGATGCGGAAAGGAAAGGTAAAGGTTAATGCTCAATGAATTCCCCTGTCCTCTCCCAGTGTATCATCCCCCTAAACCGCCCCCACCATTTCCCAAAGCACTGTTGAGTTCTTCATAAGTTAGACGTAATATAGCACCTGCATGACTGTTGAAATGTTAGCAACGAACTTGCCTCTATAAAGCAATCACTGCATCTCAGTTTGCCTACTGACCGTCCTAAATAGTATCTGAGATTAGAATTAGTGCGTCCCAAATCATTGCATGCTGAAACGAGTATCTCATAGGTACCCGAACGGTCTACTGCTTCTGGTAGATTTTCGAAGTGTGGATCCGTGGACACTTTTTCGGCTAATATCGCCCACAACTCCTTGTGCGAGGGAGGCGGAGTTTTGTCATGGTTTGCTTCACCGAATTCAACCTGTAGTATTTAAGTGTGAGAATTTATATGTTAAACACTAATTATTATTTTTTTTTTTATTGTGACGTTAAAAAAAAAAAAATTGAAATTCAACGAGGAGTATGTTTAGCGTGAAGGTGTGTGTAACTAGGTAACAGTGTTCTCTTCCTTTACATGATGTGTTGGTTTGTCCCTGTACTTGAATAACCGGCTTGCTCGTCTTTGATCTATTCCCGTAAGGACGATATACCGGCTTGGTCGTCTCTGCCAAATACCCGTAAGGCCAATATAGCGGCTTTACAGTGTAACCGTTATCCCTGTAAGGCCGGTATGCCGGCATTACTCTGCTATGATTTCTTAGTTATTTAATTATTATTTTTTGACCCGGAAGGTTGATGACGTCACGACGTGATTACGTTATTACGCCGGCATTACGATGAAGCTGATCCAAGCGTGAATATTGGTGTAATAGTAGAAGTGAACTAAAAATGCCAAAGTGAAAAGCTAATCGTGTTCCAGCTAAAGTTACACCTACAGTGAACACAGGTACATCTAAAACTGTGAAAAGAAAAAAACATACACAGTTACACACGCGAGAGCGAGGATTCTAGATAGTGACAGCAGTGAAAGTTCAGGCGATGTTGAAACTGAAACCGAAACTGATAGTGACACAAACTCTCCTGATTCAGACCCTGATCCATCTTCATCTTCAGCATCAACCAGTGCGACTGACACTGCAGGGGTTTGGAGTCATAACGTGACTATCTCTGTGCATTCGTGAAAACACTACCTGCTGGTCTGATTATCACCAGAAACTTGACTTTTGGCGCTAAAATGCATTTATTTTTTAAATGTATTATTTACTTGAATTTATTCAAAAGCACTGACCACGCTGACGCTCGTATGGTACTTCTAAATGTATATAAGTATTTTAGTGAGCATTTTTTGTAATTTCTCTAGTTAAGAATTGTGCTCTAAGTTTAGTAAAAACACTGAACTGCTTCATTTTCAAAGTAATATTACACAAATTCATTATAATAAGTTGTTTCAAGGCCTAAAAATGTTCAAATTAAAATGTTGATTTTGGGGACAATTTTGGCCCAGGATCTCAGGGTTGGCGTGCTGTTTCTATGGAGAATATAGGGTTTAGGGACATAATACTGTGGGAACTTAGACGTAAGAGGGTTAATACACACTCAAAAGTATGTAGTTTGTCCTCACCAAAAGAGTGCGTAGTTTTAGTGCATAGTATAAGTAGGGGAATTGAGACGCAGCATGTTTTTATTTTTGATCGTCATATAGAGAGCAAGTTCCATGTAAGAGCTTGCCATAGTTCTAAAGAGCCGAAGTGAATTTGATGATGATGCTGTATATTTGTGCAGGCATATTCCCTGGAAAGGTTCCGCTCACTACAGGACAAATTGCTGCTGCTGGATGAAGCGGTCAGTGCTCACGATGGCAACGTCATCACTGCTGTAAGCATCTCATCCTGCTTTTCATCCAGACTTTTGATTCAACCTGATTATGAACATACATGGTGTGGGATCTAGTGCCTGATCATTGATATGAATTGCTTTCTCCTCTTGTAGGTCTTAATATATTTAAAGAAATCATTAGATAAAGGTAGGCAGGTATTATTGATTGATTTTTATTTAAAATTTTTTTGGTAATAGTTCATGCTTTTCATTTCATTTCGCATTCTTTTTTGTTATGGTATGTTTTCAGAAATCCTCTACCGAGAGTTAATGTTAAGGGAAATAGCTTTGCAGCATTATGTTCATTATCTGAAAGAAATGGGAGAGCAGAAGCTTTTGGTGGAGTTAATGAAGTAAGTGGAAATTTTTTAACTTATTTAAACTCCTACTGATTAGTAGCTAGGTTGTTGATGTAAGACTAGTTAATGGCTTTTTGCCGTGTGTGTGTGTGTGTGTGTGTGTGTATGTATGAGGCTGTATTTGTATAACTGTGTTGTTGTTTTTTACGCTGTAATCAACTCTTATCAAATGACTTTGTAATAGGGCACTTGGGAGAACAGAGGATATGGCGGTAGGTGCCATCTGATTTCATCATCGACATCGACTCAAATCAGTTTTCACATTTTGACTTCCTTAATTGTTTCAAAAATGGAATGACAAATTGTATGATGTGCAGCACTGATCTTCTTCTTTTTTTTTTTTATACCCGTATAGTTAATGCAGTACAAGGAGCATATGAATATTAAAGACGAAATTGGAAGGAGAGACTTCCTCAAAAAATCTCTTAGGTATATACAGTACAAGTATATATGCAGTATAACTCATCTTTCGTAATTCTCATGAGAGGTGTTGACTGGTTCTCTTTATCTTGTTGTTTATTAGTCTTCCTTTTTCTCAAGACGATGCCACTCATGTGCAAGACCACTACACACTCCTGGAACGACAGATCATCATAGAGGTGTGACCTTAACACACAGGAAACCAATTCTGTTGTATACCTGCAAATTGTGCATAGCTAGATACACTCACTGAGCACTTTATTAGGAACACCTACTCATTCATGCGTTTATCTAATCAACCAATCGTATGGCAGCAGTGCAATGAACAAAATCATGCAGATGCGGGCCAGCAGCTTCGGGTAATGTTCACATTAACTGTCAGAATGCGGGGGAAATGTGAGCTAATTTTTGGCCATAGCAGGATCGCCAGACGGGTTGGTTTGAGTGTTTCTATACCTGCTGATCTCCTGGGATTTTCATGCACAACAGTCTCTAGAGTTTACTCGGAATGGTGCAATGAAGGGGAAAAAAAATCCAGTGTGTGGCAGTTCTTCAGACGGAAATGCCTTGCTGATACGCGAGGTCGACAGAGAATGGACACAATTTACCATCTTCTAATGGCTACTTCCAACATTTTAGTGCACCATGTCACAAAGCAAAAATCATCTCGGACTGGTTTCATGAACATGACAATGAGTTCAGTGTTCTTCAGTGGCATTCCCAGTCACCTGATCTGAATCCAGTAGAACAGGGGTCCCCAACCCCGGGGCCGCGGACCGGTACCGGTCCGTAGGTCATTTGGTACCGTGCCGCACAAAAAGAATAAATAACTTGCATTGTTTCCGTTTTATTTATTATCTGAGTCTGAACGATGTTTTATTTTGAAAAATGACTGGATTCTCTCCCTTACAACCGTCTACGACTCGCTCTTGACACAAGTCAAGACGCTTGTCTCGGTCACGTGATATCTTACTTGGTCACGTGATACGTTAAGGGGTAGAGCGGAAGTTACTCATGCTATGTGGTTGGCGTGATGTTACAAGGATGCTGCTAATAAAGTTGCGATTTCACATTGGATTCACATTTATTATTATATTTCAAAAATACCCCAGTTTTTATGCCGGTCCTGTCATTTTATTTTGTTGTATTTATTCGCCACACCTTAAAGGCTGGTCCGTGAAAATATTGTCTGATATTAAACCGGTCCGTGGCGGAAAAAAGTTTGGGGACCGCTGCAATAGAACACCTTTGGGATGTGGTAGAACCAGAGATTCACAGCAGGGAAAGCGGACCTGCAAAATCTGCAGGAACTGTGCAGTGCAATCACGTCAACATGAACCAGAACCTCAAAAACTGTTTCCAACATCTTGTGGAATCCATGTCCTGAAGAATTGAGGCTGTTTTGAGAGCAAAGGGTGGCCCTACCCAATATTAGTATTAGCATTAGTATAGTGTTCCTAATAAAGTGCTCAGTGAGTGTATAATCCAGCTAATATTTTAGTTATAAGAACACATTCTGTGTGCTTTTTCTAGGCTAATGACAAGAAGGGCGAGGCAGAGATTTTCAAGAAGTTCCCCAGAAAAGCTTCCATCTTGAACATGCCCATCATCACCACTCTGTACTACTCCTGCTTCTACCATTATGGAGAGTCTGAGGTAAGCATACGTACGATATTCATGTTACAGCATTTAAAGAAAAGTAATTTTCTAGCATTATGACAAACTTGTTGTAGATATTTATATGTATATTTTGGAAGTTTTGGCATGTGTGTTTATATGCAGGGTACATACAGCAGTCCAGCTAACATCAGAAAAACTTTCAGAGTAAGTCCCACTCCATATTTCTCAAGATAGATAACACTGCTGCATTAATGGTTTCACAATTGAAATCTGTTGTTTGTTTTTTGTACTTGCACGGCAATACTGTTATGTCACTGTCACTGCTGTACTAACAGTGGACCAACAACCCAGTGGTTACTAGTGGTCCTTTGGTAGTTTGTTTTCGTTGATTGATGAAGTAAAGCAGTATTGAAGTATAACTTGTCTAGCTACAGTATCTCACGAAAGTGAGTACACCCGTCACATTTTTGTAAATATTTGATTATATCTTTTAATGTGACAACACTGAAGAATTGATACTTTGCTACAATATAAAGTAGTGAGTGTACAGCTTGTGTAACCATATAAATTTGCTGTTCCCTCAAAATAACTCAACACACAGCCATTAATGTCTAAACCACTGGCAACAAAAGTGAGTACACCCCTAAGTGAAAATGTCCAAATTGGGCCCAATTAGCCATCTTCCCTCCCCGGTGTCATATGACTTGTTAGTGTTACAAGGTCTCAGGTGTAAATGGGGAGCAGGTGTGTTAAATTTGGTGTCATCGCTCTCACACTCCCTCATACTGGTCACTGGAAGTTCAACATGGCACCTCGTGGCAAAGAACTCTCTGAGGATCTGAAAAAAAGAATTGTTGCTCTACATAAAGATGGCCTAGGCTATAAGAAGATTGCCAAGACCGGTGGTCAAGACCATACAGTGGTTTAACAGGACAGGTTCCACCCAGAACAGGCCTCGCCATGGTTGACCATAGAAGTTGAGTACACATGCTCAGCGTCATATCCAGAGGTTGTCTTTGGGAAATAGATGTATGACTCCTGCCAGTGTTGCTGCAGATGTAGAAGGGAAGGGGGTCAGCCTGTCAGTGCTCAGACCATACGCCACACACTGCATCAGATTGGTCTGCATGACTGTCGTCCCAGAAGGAAACCTCTTCTAAAGATGATGCACAAGAAAGCCCGCAAACAGTTTGCTGAAGACAAGCAGACTAAGGACATGGATTACTGGAACCATGTCCTGTGGTCTGATGAGATCAAGATAATCTTATTTGGTTCAGATGGTGTCAAGCGTGTGTGGCGCCAACCAGGTGAGGAGTACAAGGACAAGTGTGTCTTGCCTTCAGTCAAGCATGGTGGTGGGAGTGTCATGGTCTGGGGCTGCATGAGTGCTGCCGGTACTGGGGAGCTACAGTTCATTGAGGGAACCATGAATGCCAACATGTACTTCGGAATGACTTCTGAGACTGGGCTGCAGGGCAGTATTCCAGCATGATAACGACCCAAACACACCTCCAAGATGACCACTGCCTTGCTAAAGAAGCTGAGGGTGAAGGTGATGGACTGGCCAAACATGTCTCCAGACCTAAACCCTATTGAACATCTGTGGGGCATCCTCAAACGGAAAGTGGAGGAGCACAAGGTGTACTCACTTTTGTTTCCAGCGGTTTAGACATTAGTGCCTGTGTGTTGAGTTATTTTGAGGGGACAGCAAATTGACACTGTTACACAAGCTGTACACTCACTACTTTATATTGTAACAAGGTGTCATTTTTCAGTGTTGTCACATTAAAAGTTATAATCAAATATTTATACAAATGTGAGAGGTGTACAAACTTTTGTGCTATACTGTACATAAAAAAAAAGATCCAGATTAGCAGCTAACGTGATTGAATAATGACAACAGTTCCCTTTTAATGCTGTTAACCATTAGTGATTAGTTCATAGCTATGAATAAGAGAAATCAGCTTAAATTTTTGACTCTGAACAGATGAAACAAATGTTCTGAACTTGAATCGGAGAATAAACATAAACACACTTTTCTGTCCACTCGTTTTTAATCGTTTGGTTTTTCCGCAACAAATTTATTTTCTTCAACAGGCCATAAATTGATTTCAAAATCTATGTGAAAAGGCTTCCCTTTCATGATGAACTGCCTAAATAAATAAATACATGCATGTGATGGATGCAAGCCAGAACTGAGGATCTGCTACAGAAGTGTTGGCTCATGTTTGTTTGTTTTTTTTTTAAACCCACTAAATTAGAGCCTACAGCCAGTTTATTTTTCTTCATAAATCAATCAGATAAACTACAGTATTTATTTATTTATTTTTAAATGCTTGGTTCGTTCCCAGGAATTCTTTGCTAGGTCTTCATTCAGACCATGCTACCAGTGACCTCTAACATAGTGCTGGGCTGATCGTCTGTGCATAAGCTACAATCAGTAGTTGTTTATCTGCAAAGTACATTTATTTGTAATTAGACCTAATAAAGTGGCCAAAGATTACAGGTGCATGGCTGGTATACCTAATGTACCCAATGAAAATGAAATATTTGCATCCGTCCTTTATGAATGGATATATTAGATCAAGAACAATGTGTGTTGATGTTGTGATGGGAATTATTGTGCACAGAATATTTTCTTTTGGTAGATTTCAGAAAAGCAGTACGTCCTTACAGCACTCGGAGCTCGGGCAAAGTTGAAAAACTGGTTTGATGTGGACAGTTTATTCAACACCAAGACCTGGCTGGGATACACCAAGAAGAGATCTCCCATTGGCTTTCACAGAGTGGTGGATATCCTGCAAAAGAACAATGCTCCTGTTCAGGTACATCTCTTAAAGTGACAAGCTTCTCTCAGCAGGGGGCGCTGCTTAGCAAAGTCTGTTTACTAGTCTGTTTTTGCTTAACAGCTGTGGTTGGTCAACACTTATCTGTTACACCAGACTACTTGCCTATAACCAGAGACATGTTATCAAATATCATGAACATTTGAACTGTTTGGGTTTGTGTATCTAGCTTAGTTATGAGCCAGTTTGAATGGAATGTTTTGGGTTTTTTGGCGATCATGTTCATTTAGCTGTGCTTGATTGCACGCTCAACATGTAACCTTCAGTGTATCAATGTCAAAGTATGTGTAACATCGTTGTCTCTGTACGTGTCGCACCTTTTGTGTCTCTGTATGTGTAAACGCCTTCTCCCTTTATTAGGTCTTGCAAGATTATGTAACCCTGATTGACGACCAAGAACTGAAGCTCAGTTTGGCGCAGAAGTATAAATGCCATGACGTTGTCATCAACGTGAGTGCAACCCTTTTGAAGTGTACATTACATTATTCAGAGGTGAACAAATGCTACATTTATTATGGAGCCCACTGAGTGAGTAAAGCTTAAATGTGCTGCCTAGTCCCTTATTTTGATTGCATAGAAACCTAATTGGTTAAAAAATAAGTGTTGGCTTGCATGAAACTTTTTTTTTTAAACTGTTATAGGGAAATAATTACAGACAGGGTAGTGTCATAACATCACCTCCCAAAGTATTTTATTTAATTTATACCACAGCAGTTTGGGCACCTCCTAATAATTTCTCATTCTTTAAAGAGTCTGTCATACTTTTGATCTGTTTAGTTAGATTTAATGGCTAAGACTGATAAGTCTTTAGTTTTATGTAAATGTTTTTGTAAGCCACACTGAACTCCCATGGTACCAAGCCGATGTTCTCAGATGCAGGCCACTTGAAAGAAACTGCTGGTCCACTTGGGTGCAGGACAGAACTTTAACTACTTGGGGCTTGATTTTTCATTTTCTTCCATAAGTTACATTTCCATTCAATTAAGATTTATATATATATATATATATATATATATATATATATATATATATATATATATATAAAAAAATAAATTTAATTTGTTTAATACAAAGAAAAAGTTCATTTAAGTAACTTACCTGAAATAATATGCTAAAGGCTGGGATCCAATCCAACAGCATAACCTGTATACGTATAGCTGAATAGGCAAAAAAATAAGGCTCATATCTAGATAAATTTGAACATGATGACAACATGGAAGGACGTAACTTGAAACATAACATGACCGTGTTGAGTATCTTGAATTGTATTGGTTGTTCAGACACAACACTAATGAAATATATAAAGACATATTTTAATTAGAAAATATATTTTTTCAGGAGAGTGGGAAAAAATGTGTAATTTTAAATAAATAAGCTCTGTAAACTTCTGCATATATGTTTCATGTATTACCTGTCACGAATATGAATTTGAAGGCATTATATTAAATTTACACAACTTCTGGAGCTCTTGTTCCTTGTGCATTTTCCCAAAGTAACAGTGTTTTCATGAACACCAAATTTCTTATGTAAATGTTGCTATGAATGATTAATTGTAGCCAGCTTTATAAGTGAGGGCTGTTATGCAATGTCCATGAAATAAGTTACAGTGGTTCTTGAAAGTTTGTGAACCCTTTAATATTTTCTATATATTATAAGAATAAATATAGTGTGTGTGTGTGTGTGTGTGTGTGCACGTGTGTGTGTATATATACTATATACAGTATCTCACGAAAGTGAGTACAGCCCTCACATTTTTGTAAATATTTGATTATATATTTTAATGTGACAACACTGAAGAATTGATACTTTGCTACAATGTAAAGTAGTGAGTGTACAACTTGTGTAACCATGTAAATTTGCTGTCCCCTCAAAATAACTCACAGCCATTAATGTCTAAACCACTGGAAACAAAAGTGAGTACACCCCTAAGTGAAAATGTCCAAATTGGGCCCAATTAGCCGTTTTCCCTCCTCGGTGTCATGTGACTTGTTGGTGCTCCCCATCTCAGGTGTCAATGGGGAGCAGGTGTGTTAAATTTGGTGTCCTCGCTCTCACACTCCCTCATACTGGTAACTGGAAGTTCATCATGGCATAGAACTCTCTGAGGATCTGAAAAAAAGAATTGTTGCTCTACATAAAGATGGCCTAGGCTGTAAGAAGATTGCCAAGACCCTGACACCGAGTTTCAGCACAGTGGTCAAGACCATACAGCAGTTTAACGGGACAGGTTCCACTCAGAACAGGCCTCGCCATGGTCGACCAAACAAGTTGAGTGCATGTGCTCAGCATCATATCCAGAGGTTGTCTTTGGTAGTGTGCTGCCAGCATTACTGCAGAGGTTGAAAGTGTGGGGGATCAGCCTGTCAGTGCTCAGTCCATACGCCGCATACTGCATCAAATTGGTCTGCGGTTTGCTGAAGACGAGCAGACTAAGGACATAGATTACTGGAACCATGTCCTGTGGTCTGATGAGACCAAGATAAACTTATTTAGTTCAGATGGTATCAAGCGTGTGTGGCGGCAACCAGGTGAGGAGTACAAAGACAAGTGTGTCATGGTGTCATGGTCTGGGGCTGGAACCATGAATGCCAACATGTACTGTGACATACTGAAGCAGAGCATGATCCCCTCCCTTCGGAGACTCGGCCGCAGGGCAGTATTCGAGCATGATAACGACCCCAAACACACCTCCAAGACAACCACTGCCTTGCTAAAGAAGCTGAGCGTGAAGGTAATGGACTGGCCAAACATGTCTCCAGACCTAAATCATATTGAGCATCTGTGGGGCATCCTCAAACGGAAAGTGGAGGAGCAGAAGGTCTCTAACATCCACCAGCTCCGTGATGTCATCATGGAGGAGTGGAAGAGGCCTCCGGTGGCAACCTGTGAATCTCTGGTGAACTCCATGCCCAAGAGGGTTAAGGCAGTGCTGGAAAATAATGGTGTCCACACAAAATATTGACACTTTGGGCCCAATTTGGACATTTTCACTTAGGGGTGTACTCACTTTTGTTTTCAGTGGTTTAGACATTAATGTCTGTGTGTTGAGTTATTTTGAGGGAACAGCAAATTGACACTGTTACACAAGCTGTACACTCACTACTTTATATTGTAGCAAAGTGTCATTTCTTCAGTGTTGTCACATTAAAAGATATAATCAAATATTTACAAAAATGTGAGGGGTGTACAAACTTTTGAGATACTGTATGTATGTATGTATATATAGTAGACATATATACAATAGTCTTAACAGTAGACCAAAAGATCTCAATTAATATTTTGTTTCATTTGTTTGTCGTCACTTATTTATTGAGAAATGATACTATTACACAGAGTTGGAAAAGTATGTGAATCTCCAGGATTAGCAGTTTAATTTGAAGGTAAAATTAGAGTCCGGTGAGTGTCCTGTTTTGTTTAAAGAACAGGGATCTAACAGAGTCTGCTCTTCAGAACACTTGTTAGTGGAAGTGTATCATGGCATGAACAAAGGAGATTTCCGTGGACCTCAGAAAAAGAATTGTTGATGCTAATCAGGCTGGAAGAGGTTAAAAAACCATCTCTAAAATGTCTGGACTCCACCAATCCACAGTGAGAAAGGTTGTGTACAAATGGAGGAAATTCAAGACCAGGAGTGATCAATCAAGAAAGATCACTCCAAGAGCAAAACATGTACTAGTCTGTGAGGTCATGAAGGAACCCAGAGTAAGCAACTAAACCAGTCTAAGCAACTAAAGGCCTCTCTCACATTGGCTAATGTTGATGTTCATGAGTCCACCATCAGGAGAAGAATGAACAACAATGGTGTGCATGGCAGGGTTGCAAGGAGAAAGTCACTGCTTTCCAAAAAGAACATTGCTGTCCCTCGGCAGTTTGCTAGGGATCATGTGAACAACCAAGAAGACTGCTGGGAAA
This sequence comes from Ameiurus melas, assembly GCA_012411365.1. Lineage (NCBI taxonomy): Eukaryota > Metazoa > Chordata > Actinopteri > Siluriformes > Ictaluridae > Ameiurus > Ameiurus melas. The sequence continues at coordinate 3,880,332 of CM022779.1, forward strand.
ATGTTTTGTGGATATATGAGGGTAAAGTAGAATTTTTGGTTTAAATGTAAAGCCTTATGTTTGGAGAAAGGAAAACACTACATTCCAGCATAAGAATCTTCTCTCATCTGTGAAACATGATGATGGTAGTATCATGGTTTGGGCCTGTTTTGCTGCATCGGGGCCAGGACAAGTTGCCATCATTTATAGAACAATGAATTCTGAGTTATTCCAGTGATTTCTAAAGGAAAAGGTCCGGACACACGTCGGTGGACTGAATCTCAAGAGAAAGTGAGTCATGCAGCAAGACAGACAAACTACAATGACCCTAAGCACACAAGTCGTTTTACCAAAGAACGGTTAAAGGAGACTAAAGTTAAAGTTTTGAAATGGCCAAGTCAAAGTCTTGAGCTTACATTTACATTACATTTATTCACTTAGCAGACGCTTTTATCCAAAGCGATTTACAAATGAGAAAAATACAAGTAAGCTTGTATCCCAAACAAGGTTAATCCCAATAGAAATGTTGTGGAAGGACCTGAAGCAAGCAGTTCATTTGAGGAAACCCACCAACATCCCAGAGTTGAAGCTGTTCTATACTGAGGAACAGGAAAATATTCCTCCAAGCCGATGTGCAGGACTGGTGGGGGTCACAGCAGATACTGAAAGCTGGTGTGAACTGAAAGGTTCACATAATTTTGCTGCTCACATATATGATCTATTGGGTTCTCTTTATCTTCTTCTAAGACTTATGTGAAAATCGTACGTTTTAGATCACATTTATGCAGAAATATACCTCCTGCTATCACTTACATAGTAGCTATAAACTCTAGTTTCCTCATCAGCCTCTCTTTGCACCTTGTCTTTACAGAGAAACCACAAAACATGACGACTTTCCCATGTTACAGCTTTACCCTGAAGTTCATATGTATTTGTCTGCCCCTGATTAAATATTGTGTGTGTGTGTGTATATGTATATATATATATATATATATATATATATAATTATAATATATATAAAATTACATTTGTTTATTCTCCATCAGACATACAAAGACCTGAAAGACCGTCGGCAGCTGATTGTGTACCAGGGTAAAGTGGAGCGCAGTTCTCATGAGTACAGGAACATCGAGGAGCTCATTAATAATACGGTAAGAGGAAACAGCATGACTGTGTCTTCAGTAATATGATAACTTGCATTTTACTGTCTTCTTATCTTTGGCAGAAAGGGGGAAAAACAAAGGTAGTATGGGAACAACTGTTTATTGCCAGTATAACATTCAGTGCAACTATAAATGGTCAAAAAGTATTATGTCTTTTTTTAATAAATGAAAAATGGTCAGTGGCAAGCCGATGTGATGTAAGAAGAATAAAACATTTAAAGAAAATATTAAGATACTTATGAAAGAATTACAGAAGCAGTTGCTTTGAGACCTCAGTATGTATGTATGTATATATGTGTGTGTGTGTGTGTGTGTGTGTGTGTGTGTGTGTATATATATATATATATATATATATATATATATATATATATATATATATATATATATATATATATATATATATATATATATAAATATAGTAATAACCATTTTATAATTGTGTTCACTTGGTGTTATTTCGTGCTTATAAATTCATTCTTCTAATATTCAGCCGTCTTTCCTCCCTAACAGCAAATCCGATGGAAGAACTGACGTTTGTATAGAAGACATTGTTTTATACGGACATTTTGCTATGATCATGATCAAGGCTTCAGCTGACAGCCAGTGCTTCAGAGGAGCTTAACAGGAAAGGCTGTTGTGACTTCACAGACAAGTCAGAGAGTAGCCTGAGCTTTCAGCCGTGGTGCGGTGAAGCCCAACAACCCGGCCATGGCAACTAGGACACGTTTCATTTGCCTTGTCTTTGTAATTTACCATTTCCGTTATTAAATGAATTTTCCTTCGTCCTTATGTATGTAGAGGTGCCACGTGCCCATTTGCCAACAAAATCTGAAGTGTACAAATACCAAACATTCCTAATCTACACTACCTTTTGTCCATAAGTCAGTCGTCCTGATGAACTTATGTTTTATAAAAAAAAAAAAAAGAAAATTAAAGTGTTTAATAAAAACCTTTTAAAATGGTCAAATTGTTTTAAAATTGTTTGATACTTAATAAATCACACATTTTACATTGCTTTTTATTTCAGGGTAACTCTCCAGGGTAAAACTTAAAGATTATTTAAAGCAATGCCATATAGGAATCTTTTTTATTTTTTATTTTTCTTAATGTATGTAAGATCCAGGTAAAAAAGTAAGAAACTTCATCTGGATGAAACAACGGTGAAAGTGGACAAATGTTTTATTATTAATTTCCAAGTTATTCTTATCGGGAGTTGGTGTTTAGGGCATGTGCCTGTGAGACCACACGACTGCCGATGGGTCAAAGTGTTGCCAACTTAATGACTTTATTATTAGATTTGGTGACTTTTTGATTTCCTTTAGCAACCTTATTTCAGAAGAGTGTAATGACAAAACGAATGACTTTTTAACCAGACCACTGTCCCAAACTCCATACAGCTCTCCAGCACTATTTATATAAGTTGAGAAAGCAGGTTCTTTCACTCCTCACCAGTGTGTAAAGCCTGACTGAATTGTGCTTGTACAAGCCCATGTTCCCAACAACTGATCACAGATCACAAGTTTCCTAGTGACCACTCACGATCACCAGTTTCCCACCTGCACAATACTTTTGGTGTTTGCTTTGCACTCTTGTCTTGGCTACTGTATATTCATCTTCAGTAATCACCTTATTCTGGTTGGGGTTATGGTGGGTCCAGAGCCAATCCCAATAACTCTGGCTGCAAGGTGGGAGAATTCACCATGAGCAGGATACTAATTCATTGCAGAGCATCATATACACACACACACACTCTCTCTCTCACTCTCTCTCTCTCTCTCTCTCTCTCTCTCTCTCTCTCTCTCTCTCTCTCTCTCTCTCTCCTCTCTCTCTCTCTCTCTCTCTCTCTCTCTCTCTCTCTCTCCTCTCTCTCTCTCACACTCACACACAGCTTTAAGTGGCCTTTAAGAATTTTTTTTTTCTAAGAATTTAAATTCATTTGCTGTGCTTCACACAACAACCACCAGGTGGCGCATGGAACAGCATACTGTAGCTGAATACAGTACAATAAAAATAGAATGTGTGGTGGAATGGTTCACATAAAAATATGTTTCTAATTACAAGATAATGTAAAATATAAAGTGAGTGTAATTGAGGTTTATAGTTCAGGTACAATATCAATAGTAGTTAAGAAGGTTTTGTATGTGTGTTAGGATAGTGCAGCGGTAAAATGCAGGTTTATAAAACCAGCGACTGAGGTTCCAAGCTCAACTAGCTGGGTTTTTTTTTAAATGAGAGGCTTTTTTTCACTGTAGAAAGTTCTTTGAGGTATATGTCAGTGAGCATCTGAATCGTGCTGAAACACTTAATTCATCCAATTTATTTAAATGAGTTGAATGAGCCGGCTGAAGTTTAACTAGCTTACTGTATGGATTAATTAACTAAGCAATGTTTACCTAATATACCTATAAACCTTGTATACATAGAAGTCTTTAAGCAGAGAAATATGAAAGTGCATATCAGTAAAGATATGTACAAGTACTAAACAATAAGTATGCTATTTAAAAGTTCCAATGGTTTCATCCAAAAACTAGTGATTGATTGTTTTTATTGCTGAAACCTTGTTTATTATTCTTTAGATGTTTACTAATACATGTCAGTGTGAGCATCAGAATCATGCTGAAACAATTCATTCCATCATCTACATATTTGTCCTGATCAGAGTCACGGTAGTCTCACAAGTCAGACTTTTAGCAAAACCATTAACTGGCATGTTTTCAAGAGGTGGGAGAAAACTGGAGAACCTGCAAGAAATCCGCACAGGCCCAGGAGGAAACGTGAACCTCTGCAGAAGTGACCACAGTTCAGCATTGAACCAACAACCCTTGGAACATGAAATAATAACACTACCCATTACACCAACTCACTTCTGCAGCTGGAACAGCCTGAAGTTTAACTAGCGGACCCTATTTATTCGTTAACTAAGCAACGTTGACCTAATTTACTGATACATAAAAGTCTTTTTTAAGTAGTCTTTTTACAGAAATTAAGTATGGACACAAAGTTTTGTATGCCTACTTATTTTTTAAGTATGCATACTTATTTTAAGTTGGCAACACTGGTCTGCACTGACAGCTAGATAAAAGGTCAGGTTAAAAACGCAAAAACGAAAATGCAGAGGGAGAGGGAATGCGGGTTTTTCCATTTATGCACATTATATTTGAAAAGCAATAAAATACACAGAGCACCCAAATGATGCCCTGTGTGTGTTTTTGTTCTTGAAAACAATTTGCGCCCCTTCCGATCTCTCTGCACCCGCTTGTTGAGAACCACTGCTATAAGTGATAACAGGAACTAACTTGTCTCATAGAGGTTCCACAATCCCAGCTGGGAAAACAAACAAACAAACAAACAAAAAAAAACCAATAGAAACCCTCATAGAATTTGTAATGGTTATAATGGGAATTGTATTGGTTTTAATATAACCTGTAATGGTTCCTGTGGGTCCCTACTGGTAGTTTGTTGCCTTCTATTGGAGGCATGTTATGTCTAGTGGATACCACTAAGGACCAGTAATGGTTTTAATGGTATTTGTAGTGGAAACCATTGGAATTTCTGTGATTTTTTTAGCATGGATATTAATTATAATTATAAATAGTTAAAAGCATGATGCAAATGAAAAAAAATCTTTAGTATTGTTAAATTATTCCTTACAAAAGCTTTCTTGCTCATGTACAGTAACATGCTGTGATATGCAAATAATCATGTTGATTGAACTATTATGCAAATGAGTCTGTCATCATCTAGCAACTTTTTTTTTTTTTTGGAGTATGCATTAGTTACTTTCCCCTGAATAGAGTAGGCAGTGTTGAAGGCTCAGAGCTCAGATCAGACTGCAAAGACACCACGCTGCTTTTCTCTCACACACAGTGCACATATGTAGTTTATAAACTTGTTAACATATCCTAACTTTGAGTATAACCACTACTGAGGTATGGGAGCTGTGGTTTTGTCTTCATTTAATGGTAAGTTCGATTTGTTTAAAACGTTTTTTTCCCCCTTCTTCTTCCTGTGTGAGATATTCCTAATAGCATATTGTCTGAACCTAGGCATCAACTTGTCATATTTATGATAAGCAGTGTGTGGTAAAATATGTACTTTCCTACTTCAAAAAGATTCATCTCACTGTGCTTCCTTTTATCGGGAATAAATACAATATAAGTAGGCTATACACTGTCAGAGCTTAACACAAAATAAGTTTCCATGTGTCTCTTACAACTACCCAAGAATAAGATTGCATATAAAGTTAGACATAAAACACAATTTCTTCTGGGTAGTTTTCTCTCTACCTGATTGAGTAAAAGTCTTTAACTCCTGAACAAAAAAGTTGTAGCAAAATATTTCAAATGTCATTCAGATAATCTCACTAGAACCCTTTTTGCCTTCACATGATGGTTTCTAAGACAACCCTGATGTAAATCAGAAGCCCCAAAGGTTCCTACACTCTTCAAGCAAAAACAGATAGGTTTCTACTACAAATGCAATTACAAACCATCAGCTAACCATTACCATTATTGGTCCTTAATGGTATCCACTAGACAAAACATGCCACCAGTAAAAGGCAACAAATTACCAGTAGAGGACCATTACAATTTCCATTAAGACTAATACATTTGCAAATATAATGATTCAAATCATTACAAATTCTATTAAGGCCACAGAAGAACGTGTTTAGTTGTTTCCTCATAGAACCTTTTGATTGAGGAGTTTGTAACCATTTGGTTGTTGGCAGATTGATTATTCATCTTCAGTATCCATTTTATCCTCTTCACAAATGATCTGTCCTGAGTACACTGCGTAGATTGAAGGAGTTCCACCACAGGAGGAGATGACGTGTTTTTAGATGCTGTAGATGATAACTCGAACTAACCAGGAACCATCATAGAAATTCAGCTAACTGTAACATGCATGATACCAGTTAACCACACACACACAATTATATATTATATATGACAAGTACTAGATTCAGATGGAGATGCATTAATAACTAAATGGATAGAGACCAGTGGACAAGTTGTCACGAATCGAGGTTGAGGCAGAAGCAAGTGCAGATAAGATTTATTTAAACAAATGTATAACAAAACAAAGACACGAAGACAACTTGGCATAACACCGCAGTATGAAAGACAGAAGTCTAAGACAACGAAAGACAAGGAAACAGTGCTAATAAAGTGAACTGAAGTCCAGAGTTTCTTGACACGTGACAGAAATCTCCCCCAAGTTTTACGTCCCCCAAGTTATACCTCCTATACAAAATTATACATCCTCCATCTGGTGGCCCTGGCCCCCTGGGCAAAAAGTTCTCAGCAAAACCAGGAGGCCGAGCGGCTTCCACAATGGCACAGGGAGGCAGAGGGACGTCCTCGGCAGAATATGAAAGCGGGGCGACTTCCTCCACAGGACAAGAGAGGGGAGCGAGGTTCTCCAGGAGACTCAAGGTGGGAGCGAAGTTCTCCGCGAGGTCAGGGAGAGGAGAGAGGTTCTCCACGGAGCATGAGGGGGGAACGATGTCCTCCGTGGAGTAGGAAGGGGAACGACATACTGAACAAAACAAAGAAAAGGAGTGAGGTTTTTAACCGAGCAGGGAGGCAGAGCGACGACCTCAGCCGAGCAGGGAGGCAGAGCGACTACCTCAGCTGAGCAGGGAGGCAGAGCGACTACCTCAGCTGAGCAGGGAGGCAGAGCGACTACCTCAGCTGAGCAGGGAGGCAGAGCGATGACCTCAGCCGAGCAGGGAGGCAGAGCGACTACCTCAGCCGAGCAGGGAGGCAGAGCGACTACCTCAGCTGAGCAGGGAGGCAGAACGACTACCTCAGCTGAGCAGGGAGGCAGAGCGACTACCTCAGCTGAGCAGGGAGGCAGAGCGACTACCTCAGCCGAGCAGGGAGGCAGAGCGACGAACTCAGCCGAGCAGAGAGGCAGAGCGACTACCTCAGCCGAGCAGGGAGGCAGAGCGACTACCTCAGCCGAGCAGGGAGGCAGAGCGACGACTTCAGCCGAGCAGGGAGGCAGAGCGACTACCTCAGCCGAGCAGGGAGGCAGAGCGACTACCTCAGCCGAGCAGGGAGGCAGAGCGACTACCTCAGCCGAGCAGGGAGGCAGAGCGACTACCTCAGCCGAGCAGGGAGGCAGAGCGACTACCTCAGCTGAGCAGGGAGGCAGAGCGACTATCTCAGCCGAGCAGGGAGGCAGAGCGACGAACTCAGCCGAGCAGGGAGGCAGAGCGACGTCCACAACTGAACAGGGAGGCAGAGCGACGACCTCAGCCGAGCAACTTTGAGGTAGCTGAACAGTGGGGAATCCTTGATTCCTGTAGGAGATGGAGCAACTTCTCTCACTGAACGTGGAGGCAGAGCGACGTCCTCCACTGATCATGATGGCTGAGCAAGAGCCGTAATAGGGGAGGGAGGGTGGGAGTTGGTCTCAGCCCCGACCACAGACTCCCCCTCCTGTCGGTGTGGCATGGCGTAGTCCTTTATGAACGCCGGGTGTGGCCAGTACATGGTCTGTCCCACCGTGGTATCCCAAGCATGCGGTCATTCTGAGCGAGTAGTTCATCCGTCCTTCTTCCCTGCTCCAATAGTCCTCTATACCACTCCGCATATGCTGCAAACCAGGCGTCCATCTTGGTGATCCGCTGCTTCTGATGATCGGTCTTTCGTTCTGTCATGAATCGAGGTTGAGGCAGAAGCAAGTGCAGATAAGATTTATTTAAACAAACGTATAACAAAACAAAGACAACTTGGCATAACACCATAGCATGAAACAAAACACTGTGACATGAAAGACAGAAGTCTAAGACAACGAAAGACAAGGAAACAGTGCAGACAATGACTCTATACATACACATACAACACACACACACACACACACACACACACACACACACACACACACACACACGAGTGCTCATTAACAAAAACGTGAATCAGGTGCAGTTGGTCATGTGACAGGTAGTGCAGTGCAGTGGCTGATGGGAACTGGAGTCCAGAGTTTCTTGATACGTGACACAAGGTAACTACAGTTAAGTAGTCGGCTTTACTTATGAACTAGGGACTAAAGTAAAATACAGAGTCACAATAAAATGGAAATTAAGTAAATGGATTTACAGTTTTCTGGTTTTCTTACAAAAATGTTCTTTCTATTTCAAATCCTACCCACAAGTTGGATCAGTCCTGCCACATAGTCAGGTATCCTGAGGGAGGTGTTCAAATCTTCTGAATGCAATTGTTTGGGTGGCTGGCCATTCTCTGATTAGGGAAATCTTGATCAAGTGATTCAAAGAAGAGGGGTTCCAGGAACTCTGCTGGTGTCTCTTCTGACTGGTGTCAATCCTCTGCAGTAGACTATTCGTCCACACAAAAAACCTGACCTGTTCACTTATTAAAAGAAACAGGACATTGCTTACATTCTATTAATCTCAACACTATACTGGTCATTACACTGTTCTTCTTAAAAGAACTAAAAACAACATCAGCATAGGATTATTCACCAAAAAAAAAATCTTGTACAACTGTTTAGTAGCCATTTCAATTTCACAAATATATTTACCCATAATCTGAGTAATAACCACGAAGTATAAAGAACTGCAATGGGTATTAGTTGCATTACCCTGAACAAACATAAATTACTATACAATTCTTAGTATAATGTATAATGGAAAATAAGATGGCGCATATCTCTGTGTTTTTTCTTAGCACATGAGTGCCTCTATTCAATTAACTAAAATGCCACGAGGCAGACAACCACTTTGACTGAATCATCCATCCATCCATCTTCTACAGCTTATTCCTTTTCAGGGTCACGGGGAACCTCAGGGCCGCAGGGCACAATCACATACACACTCACACACACATTCATACACTACGGACACTTTAGACACGCCATGCAAACAGACTGACTGACTCATGACTTTACAAAACATGTCTCTCTTCAAATATGAATTAAAGTACATCTAATACAAAACTCAATTCTGTATAAATATTTCTAGGACAGGTAAACATATCAATTATCCACAACAGCAATGCTATGCAGAAACTACACTAGCTCGCTGAACTTATTACATTACAAGTGCTAAAAAAAAAAAATCAAAGTAGATAACTCAACTCTATTTTGCTACACAAAATAAAAAGATTATGCAGCAGTATATACTGGGAAGCTTCAATGCAAAGTTCCAGTTTGAGATATAAGAAATATATAGTTCTCCAACGTTGCAATAGCAACGTGGCTCAATTGAAAAAGAAATGGAAAAAAAAAGCAGGCATCTGCCGAAAGAAATATTACATTATTATTATTAATTGCCTTCCTATTGGCTCAAATCTCAATCAACAGCATCAAGACCATAATAACGAAAAATACAAATAAACCAAAATACAATAAGAAAGAATAATAATAAAGTAATGATAATAATTGTTGTACATGTCAAATTAAATAATTTCCAGAATAATTCTATAATCGTATAACATTGGCTGGGTTACATGACCATTTAAACCATTACCAATATTATCATATACCAATTCTTGATGATATTCACTAGACATAACATGCCACCAATAGACAGCATGTTAAAAACAACCAGGGACAATTAAAGTCTCCATTAAATCCAATACAATTCAAATTATAATCATTAAGACCACTGCAAATTATCTGAGGGTTTCTATGGTGTTTTTTGTTTTTGTTTTTTGTTTTTTTTTTTTTTTTTTTTTTTTTGGGGGGTTACAGTAGGATGCCACAGAAGGAACTGTTTTAGTTTTTTTGTTTGTTTGTTTGTTTTTGTTTTTTGTTTCCTAATGAAGCTTTTGCTTGAGGAGTCTTTAATGTCTTTAAGTAGTCTGTTGGGTAGAAGGCAGGAGTTCCACCAGGTCAGATGTGAAACTTAATGAAGTTCATTAAGTGGAAAGACCTTTGGTGGAATTTTTTTAGCTTATTGTGGTAACAATGGTTACTGAATCATGCACCATAAGCAAGATTTTTTAAGAGTGTAATGGAATCTTTTTTCTTTTTTCAGTTCATTGAGTGTGGGTGTTTGCTAATCAGTGCAGGTTGCAAGCTACATTTCTACATAACACAATTCTTTATGACTCAAGTACACAGTTTATTCTTCTTTCCATTTTACTCTATTAATCTACAAACACACCCATTCTTGACGAGGAACTCATTCAAGAGCATGATCAGGACTACCCAGTGTCTCTCCAGGTTATGTCTGAGCTGAAATGTGAAACAGTTCACATCAACAAACTTGACATCATCAAATCAGACACCCCTAATAGCAGGTTCCCTCATGTCCATCATTGCACCTGTCATTCATTTGTTTGAGGCCGCTCTGTTAAGTGTGCCATCTGTTTCCTTTCTTTTCCTTATTGTCTTCATGTTTTGTTCACATTTTTGCTCTGTTGCCGTATTTGTTCTTTAATATGGTTGAACTAGCTGTTTCTCTGAAATGCTTTTACCAAATATGCTCACAAATAAAAATATTGACATGTTTGTAATCTTCTTCTCCTCATTCCCTCCTCTTCTTCATGATTATAGAGACTTTGCACAGAACTGCCATGACTCAACCCACAGTGACTGTGATAAATGGGAATATAAGTGCGAGCTGTATGGTGCCTTATGATGAGGGTCGCATTCCACTCCTGGCGCTCTACATTGCCGTGCTGATTGTGGGGCTGCCGGCCAACATGGCCACCATCTATCTGACGATACTAAAGGTACTGCACAAAAATGTTCTGGCCATCTACCTGCTGAGCCTATCGCTAAGTGATTTCATCTACTTGTTGACGCTGCCTTGGTGGGCCGTTTACGTAAGCAGGAGCCACCACTGGCCCTGGAGTTCTCTGGCATGCCAGATCACGGGGTATATCTTCTTCACCAACATGTACATCAGCATCTTCCTGCTCTGCTGTATCTCAATAGATCGCTATGTAGCCGTGGTCTATGCTTTGGAGTCACGTGGGCTCCGTCACCAGAAACTTGCTGCTTTTGTGACTCTTGTTATTTGGGGTGTGGTGGGCCTTGGTCATGTCCCTGTTTTCAGCATGCCCGTGAGCCAGGATGCCAAAGGAGAGCACCGCTGCTTCGAGCCAGGTCAAAGCACAGCCATGGTGACAGGGTTCAACTATACTCGCTTCGTTGTGGGCTTTCTTGCACCGCTAGCTGTGCTAATCTACACCAACCACAGCATTTTGGACAATGTGCGTGCAAGTGGGAGTATTACTGTGCACCAGAAGCGGAAGGTGCGTCGCTTGGCTGTGGCTGTGGTGCTGCTCTTCCTGCTCTGCTTTGGACCATACCACATACTCCTGCTGTTACGTGCCATTACTTACCACTTCCCATCACTGCAGGATGAATGCACCTTTAAGTTGCACGTCTACACACCCTACATCATCTCGCTGGGCCTGTCCACAGTCAGCAGTGCCACAAATCCTGTCCTGTACGTGCTGTCCAGCGATAACATCAAAAAGGAGTTCCAGTGCTGTGTGACAAGCTTCAGGAGTAGATGCTGCCAATGCTGTGTAGATACCAGCCAGGACACAAGCACAAAAACTCTTAATACACAATGCCAAGGAACCAGGATGGACTGAGGACTGATTATCTGAAACAGTTGCTTTTAAACAGGACATATTTGGGGTTTTCAGGAAATCTTAAAAGATGTAAAGTAAAAGATGTACCAAGTTTATGTGGGGGAGTACAGCGCACATGACCTTACATAATTGACATGATTGATCACCTTCTGTTGCTTCTTATGCACAATGACCACTTGAAGGTCTATTGAAATGGACTTTTATGGTATCACCATTTTCAGTAATAGCAGGCAAAGCAACTGAGATCAGAGAAAGAGATTTTTCTCCATTCTCATGTATGACATGTGCATTAACTGAAGCTCTTATCTTGCAGCTGCATGATTGTATGCATTGCACTGCTGCCATATGACTGGCAGATTGTATTAACTGCATGAATTGTACTGCGTGAATGTAGAGTGCTGTGAAAAAGTATATATCACATCCTAAATTGTTTCAGAAATGAAAACAAAATCCAACCTGAGTAAACACACAAAAAAAGTTTTTAAATGAAAGTGTTATTTATTGAAGCAAAAAAGTTATCCAGCACCAACTGGGCCTGTGTGAAAATGTATTTCCCCCCTGGTTACTAATTCCCAAATCTATGAAACACAAAGCACAACATCAAAGGACCTACATCAATAAGGGTCACTGCACTATCAGAAAGACGCTGGGCAAAAATGGCATCCATGGAGTGGAGAGGTGAAAACCACTGCTAACCCAGTAGAACATTAAGGCTCGTCTGAATTTTGCCAAAACACACTTTGATAATCTTGAAACCTTTTGGGAGAATGTTCTGTGGACTGATGAGTCGAAGTTGGAATGGTTTGGAAGACAGGGGCCCATTACATCTGGCATAAACCAAACACATAATTCCATAAAAAGAACATCTTACCTACAGTCAAGTATGGTGGTGGAGTGTGATGGTGTGGGGATGCTTTGCTGCTTCAGGGCTTGGGCAACTTTCAATAATTGAGGGAAACATGAATTCTGCTCTCTACTAAAAAATCCTAAAGGAGAATGTCCGGTCTTCAGTCTGTAAGTTGAAACTCAAGCGCAACTGGATTATGCAGCAAGACAATGATTCAAAGCATAGGAGTAAGTCTTAGTCCCAGAAGTACGTGAAAGACTGATTCTAGTTATCAGAAGCGTTTGGCTGCTGCTAAAGGAGGCACAACCAGATTTTAAGTTTAAGGGGGCAATTAGTATCACCTATGGGTGATAGGTGTTGGATAACTTTGTTTGCTTCAGTAAAATCAATCAATGAATAAAAATGGGTTGCCTTTGTTTCAAGTTGTATTTCTTTTGAAGATCTAAAACTATTTAGTATGAGAAATACACCAAAACAGAAGAAATACAGCACTGTATACTGTGGAACTCTGTCCTACCTGCCCCTATATATGTGGCACCACTGGCAGACAATACAAAATGTTTATGATATTTACTGATAATGATATCATGGATTTTTAACAGAATTTTATTTTCTTTAAATGTATAGTCATAGTGACACCATTTTGTTCCTAAAGGAGGCCAAAAAGTGATCTCCAAACAATCTGTTTGTGATCAATCTAATAAGGCATCTGATTTTATTATTCATACACATTAAGTATTTGAGAATGTGCAGTTTTCCATTATCTGCTGTGTCTACTCCATCGTCTGACCCTCACTGTATGGCTGCATGGCACATCAGGATAAAATAAATTAGTAGACAGTAGGAAATAGACCAGAGCAATGGAAGCCTTCTTGAAAAGCGTCAAATTTAACAAACATCTTGAAGAGGATTTTTGAAAGTGTGTCAGTGTTGTTATGATTCACCTAGCTATGTGAGCAGTCAGGAAAACCACAACCCTGATCATGCACGAAGCAGTGACTGTAACAGAAGTTCCCACTGCAGCTTGTGAAACTGCTGGCACGTGGTGACAAAATGCCAGAAGTGTTTCATAGTGAACAGCACATACTCTAATCTTATCACAGATATATTGCCTAAAACAAGGTTTTAAATAATGAGATATTTGATAATAGGTTGTTAAACAATATTACAGATAAAAAACACAAACACATTTACAAATCCACTGTTTGGGCTCACAACTGGGTGAATAGTTGTCTTTAGAATGTAAATAAAGTGCAATAAATTCAATGTATGCTAATAGTGTCACAAAACTAGCACTTTTTAATAGATTAATGTGTAAAGAAGCGAGACAGATCAACTCCTCATTGAGCCAAAGCCTGCCTATTGTGTTGAGCATTGATAGAAAGGTTATTTTGTAGTCTAGTAGTCATTAGGTACACTGAAATCTGTGGTTCTCTCATTTTCATCTCACCATTCAGAATTCTTCCAAAGCTACACTGAACTGCTGCAGCAAAATACTGCATTATTGTGTCAGAGGATTGTACTGTAAACTATTAGGGAATTAAAGCAATGCATTGTACAATGCGTAGTGGGATATGTAATGTTATTTTGGCTGAGGTGAAAATTCTCCCTGTGTCCACCTTGTCTTTAATTTTATATGCTAGTAAAAACTCTGGTAGTATAGTAATACAGTGATAGAGGTAGCTGAATCAGTACAAACTAGTTGAGTTAGTTGTGGTGGCACAGTGGTTAAGGCTTTGAGTTCCAGACCAAAAAGGTCGTGTGTTTAAAGCCCAGCACTGCCAAACCTGCTGGGTTCTGATTTCTTGTATCTACTTTTTAAAATCCTGTTGTACTGCTACTGCAATGAATACAATGGAATAAAAATGATTACTTATCTTTTAGTTTTTACTGTTATTTTTTTTTTTTTACCATAAATTTAGAAAATGACGATCTTTTAAACCCTGTTATTGTTGTTATTGCAGAAAGAAAGGAATGATAGAATGTTTCTCAGGCCAGCATCTTAATATATACTCAATTTTACTCAGTCTACTCTCTTCGTATAATATTAGAAAATGGTGATAATGGATATAAAGAAGAGTTTTCAAGTCCTGTTATTGAAATTTGATTTGCTGATGCCATGAATAATTGTGCTAGAACTAAATAACATTTTAAACATTTATTTGAGGATGAAAACAAAACAGAACAAAACATGTGTCCCAAATGGTTTTCAACTAGTATTAATAAAAGCTTAAGCCAAGCATGCATTTATGCATGTATGCATTTATTTATTTATTTAGAATATGACAGTCATTTCCTCTTCTTCCCATTTAAATTCATTTAAAAAGTCACATGCTTGTGTTCTATTAATAGCAAGAAAGCGTTGACAAATAAAAAATTCAAAAACTGTTCCAAAATGTCTGAATTCACTCTACTTTCTCTTCCTGCACTTTCAATTGTTTGCATGTACACCTTACTCCAGTGTCATCAACCCTGTTCCTGGACACCTATTTCTTGAAGACTTTAGCTCTAACAATAATTGTGCCCATCTGACCATCTAATCTTTGCCGTAAGAAGTTATTGATTAACCCAACTAAAACAAGTGTGTTATATTTTGATTGTAGATGAAACCTGCAGGAAGGAAGATATCAAGGAAGTGGTTGGTGGTTGTGGAACCTCATCTTTGAGGCTCAATGCAAATACGATTCAGAAATTTAAACCAGCCTCAGTATTAATGCTAAATAAGATTGTCTGTCCTGGTCCTGGAGAACCTCCCTGTCCTCCGTGCATTAGTGTTTTCCTGCCCCAACACACCTGGGTTAATTAATCAGCTAATTAACAGCCTTAACTGTGTTGTGAAGTGTGTTAGAAACGTGCAGGACAAGGAGTACTCCAGAACCACGTTTGGCAACCTGCAAGCTAAATGTAGATGTAAATGTATAGCAAATGGCTATAGTGCCATCTACTGGACACAATAATCAACTACAGGAACTGTGACAGGAGAACTATAACAAATTACCTTTGAAAGCCCAAATTTAGCCTAATTCCCAAAGACAATTACAATTAGAAGCAAATACTCACATCCGTAAACCCAATTGGAGATAGTAAAAAGACGATCAGCCGTGAGTGAGGAAAAGCAAGGGTCCAGTTTTTATTTCGGTCCACCACACGAGATCCACACCAATGAGAATTCTCAGAAGTGATCCGATAACTGGAGCTTAAGCTCCAGTATTAATAGCTTATGTACAGAGAATATAACCAATAAATTTCAGAAAGATTAGGATCTCATTACCAATAGGGTTAAAAAGAGCTCATCTACATTCACCATGAGGATTAAAAAGCCTCCCAAACAGTTACCATTAGGATTGAAAACAAGACTCTCATGATAACCATTAGGATTAAAAACAAGACTCTCATGATAACCATTAGGATTCAAAACAAGAAAGCGAGAAAAGAAAACAATTTGGGCCAACGACCTTGGTCTCACAGGTGCCGTGTGACGCAGCTATTCGTATAGAATCTTTATCCTCTGCATTCTGAGTTAGTTTCTTTTACCTTTTTTTTCTATTTTTCTGGTTTATTATTTACTTTCATATCTGTTTTATATTTCTATTATATACATATATGGTTATACTACTTGCACATGGTTTACTGTACTCCCTACTTCATAATATTATTAAATTATCCTTATAACATCTTAATACTATTTATTCTAGTAAAGTTCTAATGTTGTGTGTGTGTGTGTGTGTGTGTGTGTGTGTGTGTGTGTGTGTGTTCGGGCCTTCGGGAGGGGGTGTTAGAGAAAGAGGGAGAGACAAAGAGAGTGTGTGTGTGTGTGCTATGTTTGCACGCCTGACCCTGAATGCGCAAGAGTGTGTGTGTGTGTGTGTGTGTGTGTGTGTGTGTGTGTGTGTGTGTGTTATCTATGTGTGTGCGCCTCCCTAACTCTTCTTCTCCGTGACTATTATACCATAGTGTGTCAATCCCAAAATGTGAATCCTGTTCTTCAATATCCACCTAATACCTCCTCCATGTGTCTAGGTGCCCATTCATTGGAAGGGCCGGACCTGGACCCGAGCACCCGCCAACAAATGTATCTCACTGCTGATTTTCAATAAAATCACCTATTACTCCCTCGTGTTTATTTGATGTATATTTTTAACCACAACACTTTCTGCACTGGTAGTTTGTTTTTATGTGTTAGATTTTAAGGAATCTCAGATTATGTATTACATGTCTTTATAATGTCTTATATCTTTATGTTTCTTTTAACTGTTAGTTAAGCTAAAGACCCACCTCTTCCATGAACACCTATAAAAAGCACCTACAAAAGCATCTACTAAGTGAATAAATGTAAATGTAAATAATAATTATGGAATCCATGTTTTGCTAAACAATCCCGTGTATTTAAATGGCAATATTACTATATTCTGTTACATTGTTTCTCATGGTTTGGTGAATAGATTACTTTAGAAAAAAAGTGCTTTCAAAGGGAATATGCTACAAATTCACAAAACTAATGCTTATTACTTGCCCATTCCTGGCAGCAAAAAAATCATTAATGAGCAAAAACAAAAAATTATGATGTGCTTTGTATAGAGTTACATATAAGTGACCATCAGCTAAAACATTTGTAGATATTACATGTGTAGAGAAGATTGATAGGTCAACTCCTCACTAATAGGTAAGCTAAACTTACTTATTACACTGAGCATTCTAGGGAATGTTAGAATGTATTTTTTTCAGTAGTCCAGCAGGTATAATGAAAGTCTATGCTTATCTACTTTTCGTCCCACCGTTCAGAATGGTACATACATTCAGAGCTTTGTTTATATATTTTGTTTTTATTTGTCTCCATTAGTGTTAGATATGAAATGTTACACATTAAAAGCAAACTTACACTACATGCAATTGATTTCCTATATTTAATCAATAGTTCAGTACAGAATGTATAAATATTAGCCAGTTGTTATTTATATACTCTTAGATAAAAAGGGTTGGGAAATGTCTCCAAAAAAAGGTTCTACTTGGAATTGTTCTGCTAGGGAAACACTATATAAACCTTTTAAAGGGTAGAATATAAATATCCACACAAAGTAATCCTAAAATTTGCAAAAATAGAGTTTAGCTTATTTACACTCCTGGACCTGCTAGCTGTCCTTTTTCCATGAGAAAAGAGATGGTTTACTGACTTACTGTCTTTACATGCAGCATACAGCTACCGTATAAAGTGCACAGCATTTCATCACTGAAACACTGGAGGTACTTATTGAATATGATTAGAGAATGAGATACAGAGGCTCACTTTTTTATGGAACGAAATGAAATAACAACAGTAATCGCGGTATCTCCTTTGAATGTTGTGCCTTTATGTTAGGTAAATTCATCTTTGCAGATTATGAACATTAACAGCTGTGCTGAATTCAAGAGCTTCTGACCTTTTAATTGACCACCAACTAAATATAATAATCAATAATCTCTTTCAATCATCTTTGCTGAAATGTTTGGTGAAATCTCCTATTCTGGATTACATGTTGGTAATATAATGAAAAACATAAAATCAAAATGACATAAAGCACTATGTAGAGAAAATTGGTTTTACATATAAATAGCAATAAAACTAAGGAATAAAACACCACAGGGCATGTTTTATAGGAAAATAACCAACAACTGTACCGTGTACCGTCTTACCACCCAAAAGTTGATTATTTTCCAATAATAGCATGTTACAACGTGGTTTATTTCTCTTATACCACAGTAACCATCACATTTGATAACACTGTAGTATGCATAACTGTTCCATAACTGGGTTGAACCTAAAAACACACTTTGTTTAACTAATGGAGGAAGTTTCTTCCACTTCACAGTCATTCACAGTCCTTTGTAGCTGTAGATCCTGTGGCACCCAGTAGCAAAATGAGTGGCGATTCTTCAGGTCTGAGAAACTTGAGAACTAGTGGAGGGGCTGGTACCCTGTAACAATAAAGCAGGTGAAAAACAGGCCTTTCTTCATTTAAGAATTTTTGAAACTAGCTAGGCACTAATTTCGAAACTGAAACCAGGAGTGATACTCTGGATCTGTAACGGATCAAAATTTTAAACCCAATCCACTGACGCATTTTATGATGTATACATGTCTGCTGCATGTGAACGGAGGACACAATTTGACATAAAGCAGGTCACCATCAACAAAAGGTGGATGAGAACTGGCTCGGTGACTTTGAGGACGTCAGCACAGGATCAGTCTCGGGTATCATTTGATCAGCGCATTCCTAAAAGGAACAAGTATAGCACGAAACAAATCTCACCTCTAAATTTATACTGACTTTCCTTTTGATGTCGCAAATTTTCTCTGAGAGAAAACGTCGAACCAAACGCAGCTGCCCATCAACTTCCTCCTTCTGATAGCCACGCTGCTGTAGTCGATCCTTCAGGCACTCTTTTTCAAGAAAATGAATGCAAATGTTAAATTCATCCTCAGCAGATGAAACACTAAAGCCATATGATTTATAAAGTTAAAAAGAAGTAAATATGTGATAATCGAGTGGCTCAGTCATTCTGAGTACTGCAAATCACTGGTGGTTTTAAAGATTTATTCACATTCACAAAGACAGCATGCTCCAACTTGTACCTGAAAATCCTGTTATATAAAAAGATATACTAAATAAAGAACTGCGTGAATCCAAAGAAAACTATTACTTTATAATAATACTTGTTAGCATGTAATTACCTCTAATGACACCAACTTTCTCTGGTGATAATGGAGGCTTCGCCACAGAGCCTTTGATGGCATTGGATTTGGAGCCGGTCACACTCCTCTCCTTTAACGTCTCAAGGCCCCAAATGGCTACGGCCAATGACTTACAAAACTTAGAATGAGAATCCATTCTTTGGATGGCCTTCCACTTTTGATTGTCCAAAAGGACCCCATGTCCTAGATCCACCTTTAACGACGGATATTAGAGAAACTGGAGTTAAAATGTAATGAAGTTATTCAGTCCAGTACAGTACAGGTATTCAAGAGAAGTATTTCAGGCATGTAAAATATGTGTGGTGGCTTGGGAAAAACCTGTCACATGGTGAAATACTGCTAAATAAATCTAATAACCACTTTAATAGGAACTCCAGCTCATTCATGCAATTATCCAATCAGCCATTATCAGCATCATGCACACGCAGGTCAAATGATTCAGATAATGTTCACAAACATCAGAATGCGGGGGAAATGTTATCTCAATCTCAATGACTTTGGTTGTGGTGAGGTATTTCAGAAATATGTTTTTTTTTTTTTTTAGATTTTAGAAAGAATAATATCAAAAACACAAAACATCCAGTGAGCAGAGGTTTTGTGGGTGGAAATGCTTTGTAGATGACAGATTGGTTCGAGCTGACAGGAGGGGTACAGTAATAAAAATAACTACTCTTTACAATCGTGGCGAACAGAAAAGCATCTCAGAATGCACAACACGTATATATTCCTGGGGAGGATGGGCTACAATAACAGAAGACCACATCAGGTTCCACTTCTATCCAGATCAGCTTGTAAGGCTGTTTGTCAGTTCAATCACAGTGACATCTGATGGGTTTTCCTAGACTGCCACACGTATATAAATGATAATAGATAAAAAACATATTTGGGTTTACATCTTACCCTCCCAAAGTCCTTCTCCACGAGATCTTCAGGTAGGGGTTCTTCAAACTCCGTCACTTTAGGATCCAATACATCTTCATAGGGCTCATACGAACATTCTGTGTTTTCTGTGTACATTGTGTGCTGTGTCTGCATTCCTGTGACAATATAGAAATATATTCCATTAATATTTTTGGACCATTATTAAATCTAACAGTGATTAGGTAAAAGATTAGACTGATTGATAACTGTAAATCTATATATTGCAACAACAGACTGACAAGTGATCAAAATGAAACAAAAAAAGTCTTTCAAACCATCGTCTTTTAAAAAAAGTTGTTCTTGAAGGCAAATATTTAATTGTCTGATTTTGTCCAGCTCCACCGACATCCTTCTGCACTTTTCACTCAGTTTCCTAATTGCAGTGTCCTTCTCTGCAATGATCACGTCCTTCTCCCTGAGACGTTTTTTCAGCATTACGTAACTATCTTGAAGTTCCTGGTAAAGTTTATAAGAAACAACAGACTCCTCATCACTGTCCAAGAAATCCCTCTGCCTCTTGACAGTGATCTGTTTCTTCATGAGCTCCAGCAGAGAGATTTTCTGTGACTCCACCGTGCTCTTTTTTTCTCTCTGTCAACATTGCAAGAGAACAATAAACTCCATGTGCTTTGATGGAACATTTCCTCTACATTACATATTCAGCAACTCGGTTAGATTTCATGGATCAAATTCACAGGTGGTTTTAGAAATTTTCACCAATCTGCTAATAAATACAAAATATGTATTAATTTAAGACGCATAACGCATGTATAATAAATGATCACAATTATGATCATGCAAAAGTTTTACCTCTGAGGTTTCACTGTGATACTCGCAATCATCCTGCAGTAATCTTTCTTCCTCCTCACTTTCCATGTAGGGAGCAGGAATCCTTGAGATTTCAAGGTCCATATCATGATCTTAAATACAAACAAATCCAAAGGGTATGGTTTAGGAAAAAAAGGCTTGTTTACACACATCTAGTAACCTCCAGTACAAAATATCGGCACCCTTGGTAAATATGAGCAAAAAGGCTGTGAAAATGTGTCTATTGTTTAACCTTTTAAGCTTTTGTTAAAAAAATAACAAAAATACTCTGCTCTCGTGGATATCAAACAATCGCAAATAAAACACCAGTTTATCAAAAAATAAAGATTTGTTAAATATAGGTGTGCAACAATTATTGGCACCCCTTTATTCAATCCTTTGTGCTACCTCCCTTTGCCAAGATAACAGCTCTGAGTCTTCTCCTATAATGCCTGGAGAGGTTGGAGAATACATGGCAAGGGATCGGAGACCGCACTTCCGTACAGAATTCCTGCAGATCCTTCAAATTTCAAGGTCCACACTGGTGAACTCTCCTCTTCAGTTCACCCCACAGGTTTTCTATGGGTTTCAAGTCAGGGGACTTGGATGGCCATGACAGGACCTTGATTTTGTGGTCAGTAATCCATTTTTGTGTTGATTTTGATGTATATTTTAGATCATTGTCCAGCTGGAAGATCCAATGGCCCAGTTTAAGCTTACTGGCAGAGGCAGTTGGCTTTCCATGATGCCATGGATACTAAAAAATATCCAGATCCTCTGGCAGAAAAACAGCTCCATAACATTAAAGAGCCACCACCATATTTAATCGTGGGCATGAGGTACTTTTCCATATGGCTACCTCTGTGTGTGTGCCAAAACCACCTCGGGTGTTTATTGCCAAAAAGCTCTTTTTTGGTATCATCTGACCATAGAACCCGATCCCATTTGAAGTTCCAGTAGTGTCTGGCAAACTGCAGAAGCTTCAGTTTGTTTTTGGATGAGAGTACAGGATTTTTTCTTGAAACCCTTCCAAACAACTTGTGGTGATGTAGGTGACTTCGGATTGAAGTTTTGGAGAGTTTCTGACCCCAAGATGCAACTAACTTCTGCAATTCTCTAGCTGTGATCCTTGGAGATTTTTTGGCCACTTGAACCATCCTCTTTACAGTGCATTGAGACAATATAGACACACGTCCAATTCCAGACTGATTCATAACATTTCCATTTATTGCCCTGATGGTGGAAATGGGCATTGTCAATGCTTGTGCTATTTTCTTATAGCCACTTCCCATTTTGTGAAGCTCAACAATCTTTTGCCACACATCACAGCTATATTCCTTGGTCTTACCCATTGTTATGAATGACTAAGGGAATTTGGCCTATGTGTTACCTCATATTCATACCCCTGTGAAACAGGTAATCATGATTTCCTGTTCCTAGTCACCCAGGTGTACTAAAAAAAAATATCAATGAGAATATACTTCATACTTCAATGAATTCATAGGGGGGCAAATAATTGTTGCACACCTATATGTAACAAAGATTTTTTGCTGATAAACCTATGTTGTGTTTGCAATTGTTTGATATCCATGAGAGCATAGTATTCTTGTGAAAAAAATTTAAAAACAAAATATCAAAAAGTTAAACAAGAAAGATGATTTTTCACAGTCTTCTTTGCTCATATTTACCAAGGGTGCCAATATTAGAGGAGGGCACTGTATGTATACACACTTACTATACACAGTATGTTGCTGTGGCTGAATTCTTGTAAACAGCCAAAAATGCTTATGGGTCAACTTTAAGAAGCCATAAATATTCATCCCAACATTTCCACATCATTCACCAATGTAATGTTGAAATATTTGTATTTTTATTTTACTTTCTAATTCTCTAGGCTGTTTTCCTGCCAATATTAGTTTGGGTAAATAGCCAAGTTAACAAACACAGTGGCAAAAACAGTCAGTCTGTCTAATGTCAAAACCCTTGTGAGCTAAGACAGAAGTTTAAACATTTCAGTTTGTAATCAAATCCCAGCTGTCAAAATGTCTGTGACGTCCAAGTCCTATCACATCATCAAAACAAAGAAAAGCACTTACAAATGCTGTACAAATGATAACAGACCAAAAGTAAAAAAAAATTTTTTTTTTTAATATCTACTATAATGATGGAAAATTTGGCCACCTCACAGAACAGATCACAAGTTATGACTGGGCGTATAATATATACAGTATGAGAGAAAGAACAAGCTGTTATTCTATATCCTGATGGGAAACCAATTCTCTAATGGAAACTAGACTAATGGAAAACAACAAAGGGTGAAACCACCAAATCAGCCATTCTGGAAAACAGTGGAACGATATCCTAATGGCAACAATCTAAAGGATGTCAGTAAGAACCATTAGCGGGCATCATGATCGAAAAACCTTAATGGAAATGGAGACCATTAGAGGCTTTCCTTCCTTGCATGGTCCATTTGATGTGTTATTATAATGACATTAGAACAGCAATCAGATATTCAATATATAGAATCAATATATTACGGAAATGCAACACTGACAATGCACTGACATGTAATGCCAATCCTGGTTGTAATAACTAGCATATAGAGTCAGGGTTAGTCTCTTGATCATGGACCTAAAAGTATAACCACAAGCATAACCTTCAAATTCAGCATGTTGGAAAATAACACGAAAGTTATGCAAGGTGCAAATAGACCTGTGCTACACACAGATACCATTTTACATAATAAGTTTCATTTGGAATGTACTATTTATGCTTGAATATCACATTTAGAGCACTTCCAGCATCATGTAGCATTTTTGTCACTGTGCGCTCAGCTGAATTCTGTAAAACCGTTCAATCAGCTGCTTCCCTCCAACACCAAATTGGAACTCTGCAAATGTTCAGTTAACATAATTCTGAGGCACTCACCACTCAATGAGCTACTGTGCAATTGTCGTCACTGTGCAATTATGTAGATAAAGTATGTTTGCATCTATTTTTGTGATGTTGAAGTGCGAGAACATACAAGCAAGAATTTCTTTGCATATTATACACTGTGCTTGTGCACATGACAAACTTAAAATGCATGTACTTGCCTAGGAAGTACAAAGCAAACATGTCATGCGATAAGTCTAGCTTCTTGCATGCGAGTATTGTTGCTGCCTCACAGATCCATGCTCTCAGGTTGGATTCTGAGCTCGGCTGGGAGGTTGGTGGAAAACTGAGAACCTGTTTGTTGTCTGTGCATGTTCTCCCTGTATCAAATGGATATACCCTGGGTTCTCGTCCAACCTCCCAAAATCAAGCCAGCTGGATCGGCTATTCCAGATTACCCATAGGAGTATGAGTGTGTGACTGGTGCCCTGACATGGGTCTAATCCAGGGAGTATTCCTCCCTCATGCCCAGTATTCCTGGGATATCCACCGCAACCCTGTCCACGATGAAATGATTACTGAAGATGAATGTACTATTTATTAGAGACAATTATTCAATTAACAATTATCCATGCTATAGTTTTCATTTACAGAATGTTCATTTGTATAAAATCCATCAGTCCATTGTCTGCACCACTTATCCTACAAGTGAGCCTGGGGCCTATGGCCACCCTGGTCACACTATAGACAATTTGGAAATACCAAACTACACACATGTCTTTGGTCTGGGGGAGGAATACCCGAAGGAAACCCGCAAAGCATGGGAAGAACATACAAACTCTGCGCACACGGGGCAGAGTCGTGATTCGAACCCCTAACCCTGGTTCAAAACAACTTAAACGTATTTTTATTCTGTATATAATGATGTAATGTACATCACAGAATTGTAGGTGAATGACCTGTCTCCTAAGTAAAAGTCATGAGAACTTAAGCTCCACCAACCACTAGCATTCAGTTTGCTTTGCCTATCCTATGCAAGATCCGTCCATCCATTTTCTGTGCCGCTTGTCCTGCACAGGGTCGTGGGGATGATTGGAGCCAGGGAACTTGGGGCACAAGACAGAGGACCGTCTGGATGGGGTGCCAACTCATCACATGGTGCAATCTCACACACATTCACACACACACACATACTACAGACGTTTTGAAAATGCCAATCTATAAACCTACAACGCATGTCTTTGGACTGGCGGAGGAAACCCTAGAAGCACGGGGAGAACATACAAACTCTGAGCGCACAGGGCGGAGGCGGGATTCGAACCCACAACCCTGGTTCGAAACGTCTTAAGCACATTTTTTATTTGCATATAATGATTTAATGCACATCACAGACTTGTAATATAATGACCTATGTCCTAAGTAAAAGTCATGAGAACTGCTTAGCTTTGTTTTTGTTGCTTTTTTTTTTTAGTTTACACTTAAATCCACCAACCACTAGCATTCAGTTTGCTTTGCCTATTCTATGTAAGATAAAGAACTCAAACTTTTCTTTCTCTCTCTCTTTTTTTTTTTTTTTTTTTTGGAACCCTGAACATGCAAACCAAAATGATTTCTAACATGCACACACAATGGTCAGACTCTCAGCACTGGTCAGACTCAGGAACGGGCGGAAGTTGGTCAGTATTACAAGACAACAGGACTGTTTCCCGTTATATCAGTCTCCATTCGGCTTCGCTGTTTAACTTAAAGCGTACGAGCATTCGTTTGTAGCCTACAGCTTACCTTCCAGAGGACTCGGCTTTGTCTGCTTTCGACGCGACATCTTAAAGTGTAATAAAACCAGACCTTCCGTTTGATAACGCAACCTTAAATAGTGTAGTAGAAGCAAAGCAGCGCGTGCGGCTGCAGCGGAGCAAGTCGCTGCTCTTTGTATCCCAGTCGTGCGTCTAACTGCTGCTTTCTCAAAACAACAAAACACCACCCTAACATACACCTCATTCAACAGCACCACCCTGCTCACACAGTTTCAGGTCTTTACAGCGGGTCCGGACTAAAATCGCTGGGTTTTCAGTGGCCTGTGATGTAACACTGATGGTTTGTAATGGTGCACTAATGGTGTTTAATGGTTCCCGATGGTTCCTAATGGGCGGTCGCGTTTAATCCTAATGGTACGGTAGGCTGAAGCAGCTAACAGCTCTTCACATTGAAGAGGGGAAAAAAAGGGAAAAAAAGGGCTTACTAAAACCACGACGTTTCGGAAGGTGAACAGAATGTATATGTATATGTTTTATAAGAACATTTAAGATATGAAAAGCCTTTATGAAACATCTAGGGTTTTAATTATTGTTTATTTATTTATTTATTTATTATTATTTCATAATATTCTAAGGGGTATCTGCCTCCATCCTCCATCCTGTGCCTGCTGAATAGAAAAACACACATGGGAATTGGTCTAATGTTTTCCATTAAGCATTTACTATCACAATCTTAATGGTTCATGCCAACCACAATGTCCTTCTCTCTTTTTCTGGCACAAGGCAGTTCAGAGAGCATTCCATGAATACAAATCTATTTGATGTATTTATTTAACAAGATTATTTATTTATTTATTTGTTTGTTTGTTTTTTAAATGCACTATACAAAAAACAACACACTATTGCCAAAAGTATGTGGACACGTTTCCCTACGATATACTGACACCCTGTCCAGGGTGTCCCCCGCCTTGTGCCCGATGCTCCCTGGGATAGGCTCCAGGTTTCTCCGCGACCCTGAAAAGGAGTAAGCGGTTGAAGATGGATGGATGGATGGATGGATGGATGTGGACACGTGACAATCTCATCCATATGCACTTGTTGAACATCCTATTCCAGATTCAGTCCCCTTTTGCTGTTATAATAGGCACCATACTTCTAGTAAGGCTTTCCACTCAAATTTGGAGCGTGGCTCTGGAGATCTGATCATTCAGCCAGAAGAGCTTTAGTGAGGTCAAGGACTGGTGTCAGGCAAGGAGGCCTGGTGTGCTGTCAGCTTTCTAATTCATCCCAAAGGTGTTCAGTGGGGTTGCAGACAGGGATCTGTGCAGGACACCCGAGTT
Source organism: Ameiurus melas (assembly GCA_012411365.1). Lineage (NCBI taxonomy): Eukaryota > Metazoa > Chordata > Actinopteri > Siluriformes > Ictaluridae > Ameiurus > Ameiurus melas. Next base: position 3,907,327 of record CM022779.1, read on the forward strand.
CTTCCATATCAACCTAGTCTTTGTGCACAGGGGTTTTGTCATGCTGGAACAGGTTTAGGCCTATTGGTTACAGTAAACTGGAAAGCTTAATGCTACAGAATACAAAGACATTCTAGACACATGTGTGCGTTAACCTTTGTGGCAAAGGTTTGGTGAAGGACCACATATTACTGTGATGGTCAGGTGTCCATATACCTTTGGCCATGCAGTGTATTTTTATACCCTGATTAATTGATTGATGGCTTGATTCAAGACTTTATGGACAGTAAAACAGGTAGTTACACTATACAATGAAATTCTTACCCTGTTTCCTTCTGCTCATGTTATACAGTGGCAAGAAAAAGTATGTGAACTCTGGAATTTCATGGTTTTCTGAATAAATCTGTCATAAAATGTGATCTGATCTTCATTTAAGTCAGGGGTATTGACAAATATAATGTGTCTAAATTATTAATAAAAAAAATCTGATCTTTCATGTCTTTATTGAACACACTCATTCAATATTCAAAATGGCAGTGGAAAAAGTAAGTGAATTAATAACTTAGAATTAATAACTGGTTGACCCCCCTTGGCAGCAATAACCTCAACCAGGTGCTTCCTGTAATTGTGGATCAGACCTGCACATCGTTCAGGAGGAATTTTAGCCCATTCTTCCTGGCAGAACTGCTTTAGCTCTGTCATATTCTTTGGACGTCTCATGTGTATGGCTCTCTTTAAGTCATTCCATAGCATCTCTATTGGGTTGAGGTCTGAGGTCTGACTTGGACACTCCAAAAGGCGGATTTTGTTTTTCTGAAGCCATTCTGTTGTGGACTTGCTCTGGTGTTTTGGGTCACTGTCCTGTTGCATCACCCAACTTCTACACAGTTTCAGCAGATATACAGACATTCTCACATTATCCTGAAGAACTGTCTGATATACTTGGGAATTAATTTTCCCCTCACTGATTGCAAGCTGGCCCGGCCCTGATGCAGCAAAGCAGGCCCAAATCATGAGTTTTCCTCCACCATACTTTACGGTTGGGATGATGTTTTCATGATGATATGCTGTGCTCTTTCTACGCCAGATGTAGTGCTGTGTGGTTTTTCCAAATAGTTCAATCTTAGTTTCATCAGTCCACAAAACATTTTGAAAAATACCCCTGTGGAGTGTCAATGTGCTCTTTTGCAAACTTCAGGTGTTCAGCAATGTTCTTTTTAGTAAGCAGTGGCTTCCTTCGTGGTGTCCTGTCGTAGATACCCTGCTTGTTCAACGTTTTACGTATTGTAGACTCATGAACAGAGATGTTAGCATTAGATGTCAGTATTTATAGCTTATGTACAGAGAATATAACCAATAAATTTCAGAAAGTTTAGGATCTCATTACCAATAGGGTTAAAAAGATCTCATCTACATTCACCATGAGGATTAAAAAAGCCTCCCAAACAGTTACCATTAGGACAGAAAACAAGTCTCTCGTGATAACCATTAGAATAGAAAACAAGCCTCTCATGATAACTATTAGAATAGAAAACAAGCCTCTCATGATAACTATTAGAATTAAAAACAAGCCTCTCATGATAACCATTAGGATTCAAAACAAGAGAGCGAGAAAAGAAAACAATTTGGGCCAACGAGAAAGAAAAGAAAACAATTTGGAGCAACGACCTTGGTCTCACAGGTGCAGTGTGACGCAGCTATTCGTATAAATAGCTCCTCACGGTTCTCTCCCAAATATTCAAACCCATGTCTACAGCATGCCCGACCCTTCCCCGCGAGACAAGAATCCCCATCCCCCGCACCATGAGCAAGTTTCTTTTACCTTTTTTTTCTCTATTTTTCTGGTTTATTATTTACTTTCATATCTGTTTTATATTTCTATTATATACATATATGGTTATACTACTTGCACATGGTTTACTGTACTCCCTACTTCATAATATTATTAAATTATCCTTATAACATCTTAATACTATTTATTCTAGTAAAGTTCTAATGTTGTGTGTGTGTGTGTGTGTGTGTGTGTGTGTGTGTGTGTGTGTGTGTGTGTGTGTGTGTGTGTGTGTGTGTGTGTGCGTTTGGGCCTTCGGGAGGGGGTGTTCGAGAGAGAGGGAGAGACAAAGAGAGTGTGTGTGTGTGTGCTATGTTTGCACGCCTGACCCTGAATGCGTGTGTGTGTGTGTTATTTATGTATGTGCGCCTCCCTAACTCTTCTTCTCCGTGACTATTATACCATAGTGTGTCAATCCCAAAATGTGAATCCTGTTCTTCAATATCCACCTAATACCTCCTCCATGTGTCTAGGTGCCCATTCATTGGAAGGGCTGGACCTGGACCCGAGCACCCGCCAACAAAACGCACATCCCACCGCCGATCCCCAACAAAATTACCTATCACTCATACTACTCATACTAGGTCTCCCTCATGTTTGTTTTATGTATATTTTTAACCACAACATGCTCTTGGTGTCATTTTGACTGGGCGCCCACTTCTTGGTAGAGTAGCAACATGTCCAAAGTGTCTCCATTTGTAGAATGTTTGCCTAACTGTAGACTGGTGAATTTCTAAAGTCTTTGAAATCACTTTGTGACCATTGCCAGCGTTATGTAAATCAACAATTCTTGATCGTAGATCCTCTGAAAGCTCTTTTTGGTGAGGCATGGCTCAGATAATTGTGTATTTCTTGTGCAGAGCAAACTCCAAAAATTTGGGTTTTTATCAGTCAAAGTAGCTGTAGTCTACACTGCCAAACTCATTTTCTTATTGAGACTCCAGGTGTGCTAAGACCTGACATCAATTAGCTTTTTTGAGGTCATTAACTCAAGGGTTCACATACTTTTTCCACAAGCACTATGAGTTTTTTTTTGTTGTTCTCAATAAAGACATGAATTGAAATTAATTTTTTTGTGTTATTATTTTAGACACATTATATTTGTCAATACCCCTGACTTAGATAAAGATTAGATCACATTTTATAACAAATGTATTCAGAAAACCATGAAATTCCAAAAGGTTCACATACTTTTTCTTGCCACTGTACATTACAAGTATAATATATGTATAATACAAGTAGGAAAGTGAGATAAAAGAAAAAAAAAAGATAGATAAAATTATGAGATAAAAAAAACACTAGTAGTAAACATGTGTAGATAAAGAGACATGGGGCATTGACTTGTGTGCATACAGTGCAGTAGACCAGTGGTAACAAGATGTTATTTTCAAAGAGGCAACAGTCGGAAAATGCACTGTGCAAAATAATGTTCGAATGTGCAACTTGCTGTGGAATACTGAATGCAGCAGTATGGTTTTGTATGTGTGCGTGTGTGTGTGTGTGTGTGTGTGTGTGTGTGTGTGTGTGTGTGTGTGTGTGTGTGTGTGTGTGTGTGTGTGTGTGTGTGTGTGTATGCATAGAACTGAACAGAGGCATTTGTATGTTCTGGTGATAAAAAAAAACTGTTTCTTCGCCATGTGGTTTGGAATTTTACAATCCTGTAACTTCTACCTGTAAAGCCATGATGAAAAAACTTGACAAGAGATTTACAAGGTTTCCATTGAGAGCATTCTCACTAACAGCAGCACAGTCTAGTAAACAGAATAGCAGCATCACAGAGTGTGAACAGGCTGTGTTAGGGTGGGTTCTATTCATGATGATATTGTGGGCTCTCCTGGTGACCCAGGTATGGTAAATCTTCTACAGTGATGGGAAGACGGCCCCTTAGATGGTTTGAGCAGTTCTAATCAGAGCTTCGAAGTATAATATAGTATTATAATAATTGCATGCAAATTCAAATGAATTCAGATTTTTAAAAATCGAAAACTCACTAAAAGCAACTGAAATTAAAGGGCATGTTAAAGGGCATTTACTTCAAAAAAAATATCAAATATATTACACTTATACTCAAATATTCAAATATATAGCACTTATCATTGGAGCGTTTTCCAGGGAGCATGGGGCACAAGTCGGGGTACACCCTGGATGGGGTGCCAATCCATCGCAGGGCACAATCACATATATATTCACACACCCATTCATACACTGCAGACAATTTGGACATGCCAACCAGCCTACCATGCATGTCTTTGGACTGGGGGAGGAAACCGGAGTACCCAGAGGAAACCCCCATAGCACGGGACAACGTGCAAACTTTTTTTTTCCCAGTTGGGCAATATTTCTACTGTGTACGAGTTTTAGAGCAAAACTTGTTACAGGAACATGTCATACATACTTCTTCACAAGCTCAAATAACTTGAATTATGGCTTTACCCAAGGGCTGTTTCAAGGCCTGTGACAGGGCGGGCACACACATATCAACAAAATGGAACTATAAAACTCCTGTTCTTCTTCAGTAGTCATTTACAGGACCACACAGTCCCATATCAACTATAAAATACAATGTAGTCACAGGATCCCAGAAATAAAAGTGTAAACTGCAATCACAACTAATGAACCGGTGGGAATTAGCTCCTTTAATTCAGCTCTACTTCACTTTATGTACAATTATGTACTCTACAGAAACTTGCTTATGATACAATGTAGCTAATCTAACCAGAGAAGTCGCCTCCACTAATATGGCGGCGCCGTAGACGCGTCAACAGTCGGAGTCCCAGAATGCAACGCTTTACCTGCGGCGCGCATGCGTGTTGAAATTCTTGTGTCCTAAACGCTGGTTGTGGAAGCTGGTGTTTGCTGTTTTACCTAACGTTTATATCCGTTTCTGATCTAGTTTACAAAAAAATAAAATAAAATGGCAGCTAGATATGATCGAGCTATAACTGTTTTCTCACCTGATGGTCACCTTTTTCAAGTGGAATATGCTCAAGAAGCGGTGAAGAAGGGCTCTACGGCTGTAAGTGTTTGATGCGCGCGAGCTGTATTTAGCTTAGAGGTTAACCTTGTTAGATATCCTGAATAATATAACCGCGCGATTGTAGATACACAGAAGCACTTCTGTTGCACCGCTGTCTAGTAAATATAGAAGTGGTAACATTTTCAAAGTAATGATAATGAGTAGTTAGCGACAGAGCTAACTCGGCTAACGTTAGCGCCATTGAATGAGAAGTCGGCTAATCGTGACTTGCATGTTCTCGCGTCGCAAGTCACAGGCCAAGCTCCAAGTTACAGTCTGAATAGATTATGGTTTTTATAGACTTTATAATAGATAATATAATCCCAGAAACACTTTTACAGTGTTACAATGTTACTTTGGTAGTTGTTAATATTAATAATGTATTTTTCGTTATAAGACAATGCACAGTCTTGTGTAATATACAGCGTGCCTGTAGAGGGCGACATATAACCCTGATCCTTTGCTGTTGAACACTAGCTGCGTTTACATGGACAACAATAATCCACTCTTAATCCAATTAAGACCATACTCTAAGAAACTACCATGTAAACAGCAATTTTTATTTACCTTAATCTAATTAAGGTCATAATTGAATTAAGCAATAATCTAATTAAGACGTGGAGTATTCCTGTTTTAGTCGCATTATGGATTCAAATCACATTATGAATGTTGTGTGAGTTTTCACCGCATTTTGCGACAGGACACGATCTCACACGGCAGTTTTACGGCGAACAAGAGAGTTCGGCTGCGGCCCAAATCGCATACTTTCCTACTATAGGCCTGTAGTGGGGAATAATACGGTAACTAAGGGATTTGGGACATACCCACGGCTTCAAGCAGTTGTCTATTTGCACGTACAGCATGACAAATAATTAACTGCACTTAAAGCGTTCGCCAAAAAATTAAATAAAAACACCCAAAACTGTATACGGTTCCATAACGAAGACCAACTGTATGTTGATGCGTGAAATTCTGGACGGATGTCGGAAGGCGTGACGTAATGATGCAGACTGTTAATCTAATTATGTTCTATAACATGTAAAACGGGAACATGAAAGGAATATTCTAAAAGCGACTCATGTAGATACCTTAATCACAATATTGTCTTACTCGGAGTAAGGTCAATAATTAGATAACTGCTGTCCATGTAAACGTAGTCACTGCAGCTCACCTGCTGAGAAATACAACAGAAACCCTCAGAATTTATCATGTTTATAATGGGATTTGTACTGTTTTAATGGAAACTGTAATGGTCCCTGTGGGTCTCTCTTGGTAATTTATTGCCTTCTACTGGTGGTGTTATATCTAGTTGATACCATTAACTGGATAGCTACGTCCTTTAAATGTCCTCCTACGTAATTGAATCCATTTGTTAATGGTGAACAGCTGATGGTTTGCAATGGTATCTAGTGGAAACCATTAGAATTTCTGTGATGGTTTATATTGTTTTTTCTTTCTTCAGCATGGCAAGCGCTAGTTCCAGCTGCAGCTCATTCCCACGGCCTTTTATTGTACAGGTGTTACACAGTAGTAGAACTGCAGTAGTCTCCACGACATTAAACATAGCTATTAATTAATAAAATCTACAATTTGTCGTTCTTAATCAATGTAGGGAAAAGTCTGGAGTTGACAAATGGCCGAAGAGGAAAATAAATAACTTCACACCACCGTGTAATCAGTTATTTTCCTAAAAGACACAGTCTGTTGTGTTTTATGCCTTACTTTTACACTTAGTGGACATTTCATCAAGTACTTAGTCCCTACAGTGTAGCTGCACTTTACCCAGGTACACTTCTCAATCAAAGATGGAGAACATCAGTGGAAAGTGTCTCTAGTACAGATGTGTCAAAACTAGTTTCTGATTGAGCCGTATCGGCATTTTTGCGAGTCTGTGAAGGCAATTAAATATTATTATATATTATAATTACATCAGTAACCTAGGTTCTGAAAGTACAATAGGATGAGGTTAGGAAAGAGAAGGACTTAGTGAAGTTGTATGCAGTGTTTTTAAGATTTATTGTACTGAATAAAGTTTTTCTTTGTGTACGAAGGGTTGCATAGGCTAGTCGATTAGAGCAGTGCTTCTCGGACCTGTCCTGGAGGACCCCCAGCACCTGATTCAACTCATCAGCTTATTAATACAGACTGCAAGACCTGGATTGGGTGTGTCTGATAAGGGGGTCATACAAAATGTGCAGTGCTGGGGGTCCTCCAGGAGAGATTTGAGACCCCTGGATTAGACTAACGCACTTTTGTCATAATGCTATATGATTCTCGTTATCACTTTGTATGAAGTGTTTTTTGTTCTCCTACAGAAAAGCCAACTAGTTCACTACTCGTTTGAGTTATTGATCAACAAGTGAAAACGAATAGCAGTGATATTAACACTAATATGTTTGTTTTGCAAATATTGAAACTACACCAGTATCTAGAAACCTGACCATCACAGCCACTCATTGCCAGGGCCATATCTCCCTGCAGTTCTCCCCTGGTTTCCCACTGATGCTAAGCAGGGTTGAGCCTGATGGGAGACCTCCTGGCGGAAAACTACCGTTTCTGCTGGAAGTGTTAGTAGTGAGGCCAGCAGGGGGCGCGCTCACGCTGTGGTCTGTGTGGATCCTAATACCCCAGTATAGTGACAGGGAGACAATACTGTAAAAACAACGCAGTCTTTTGGACAAGACGTTAAATACAATTTGGGGTTATGTTTCTGAATGGGTTTTATTGGCAGGCCTGACTTGCAGCACATATTGATGTTGATTTTAACCAGAGTTTCAGCACCATGAGATGCGAGAGTATGCACGCTGTACAGCGGTGTATACGAAACCCAGGCATGACTGCGAGCTGTTTCCATATTATTTTCTTCTCAAACGAGCGGTTTGTCTTGATGGTCTCTTTTATTTGGTGTCTTCATACAGGTTGGAATCCGGGGCAAAGACATCGTTGTCCTGGGTGTAGAAAAAAAGTCTGTAGCCAAGCTGCAAGAGGAGAGAACGGTTAGGAAGATCTGTGCCCTCGATGAGCACGTGTGTATGGCCTTTGCAGGTAAGCGTACTTTTTTTTTTTTCTTTTCCCCAGCCTGCTTGTTTCCCAACACTGCGTTTGCACGCGTCAGTGTGTGTGATCTGATCTCATGTTTGTTGTAGGTTATATTATTACATAATATATTTCAATTATTACTCGGGTCTAAAGGAGCTGAACGTTTTCTCTTTTTTCAACGAGTTGAGCTTGAAGGGGAATGCAATATCTGAAAACCAGACGTGCATGGTTTGTTCCTTTACAGGTCTCACGGCTGATGCAAGGATTGTCATTAACAGAGCAAGAGTGGAGTGCCAGAGTCACAGACTTACAGTAGAGGACCCTGTTACTGTAGAATACATCACGCGTTATATTGCTACGCTTAAACAGGTACTGGTTCTTGGATACTGAACTAACTGACGAGTCGAATGAGAGGGCATTAGGTGTCCCGCAGCAGGGTAAAAGGTGCCATGTAATAAATGATTCAGAGAAGTAAAAAACAAAAAAAAACCAAAAAGCGCTTTCTGGACAAGCAACACAAACACACCAGTATATGTGCTCCTGCTCTGCCTCATTTTGCACACATGCAGTATATTATTGTCCGTGTACTATGTCAAGTACCTTTACAAAATACGTTTTGAGTTTCACTTACTATTACTATTTGAATGTAATCCTATTAATTCGGTCTAAAATGTATGCAAATTTTAGATTTCGATCAGTGAGTGGTAGTGAATTTGAACCACTGAGTGGATTTCTGATCAGAAGGTCATGAGTTCAAATCCCAACACTGCTGGGCCCTCGAGCAAGGCCCTTAACCCTTAACTGCTCAGTTGTATAAATGAGATGATGAAATGTAAGTCGCTCTGGATAAGGGCATCCGCCAAATGTAACGTAAATATTACATCAATATCAGGAAGTGATTGCTTGTATGACAAAATCCAAAGTGTTTCCACTTTCAGCTTTTCTTTTTACTGTCATATTAATGCAGTCTCTTTATTTGTCACTAGCGTTACACCCAGAGCAATGGACGGCGGCCATTTGGCATCTCCGCCCTAATTGTGGGTTTTGACTATGACGGGACTCCACGTCTGTATCAGACAGACCCTTCAGGAACGTACCATGCGTGGAAGGTAAATGTGTCAGACTACCATCAGAGCTGGCTCCACCCAATAAGTGACACGCTACTAAATAAATGATGGGTGATAGGTGTTGCACCATGTATCGTTTCGCTACGTAATCTTCAGTTCGTGTAATGCAAGTGTCCTCGCGCTTAACAAGAATTTGGATTCCTCTAGAAAAAAAAACCTACTCAATTCTAATTCATGTCTCAGTCTTAAGGCCTTCATTTGACTCGCCCTAGCAGATATTATTCACTGCAGCATTTAATCTGGATATACAAGCTCAATCTAACGTTTTAATTTAAATTAATTTATTTTAAGAAAATAAACCCTTATCACAAATATTTTAAACAAAAGTACATACCACAATTATTGGCACCACTAGCGAATGTATGACCAAAAATCAAACTGAACACTTTCCTATTACTATTTTTTATTTCTCCTAATGTTTAGGAACTCTTAAGCGGTCATCTTTGACATCCTGTTGTACTGGGGTATAAATATGATGTGACACAGAAGCCAAATTCCATACGTCATTCATTAACATGGGGCAAGAGAATACACAGACAAGTGAACCTTCATAAATTAATAAGTCACTGTTTAAAAAAAAAAAAGAAGCCACCTCTATGTCAACAAACTTATAGGATGGTGTGCCTGTTCATCTAACCACAAACGTTAGCACCTAGCTCCTGCAATCGGATAAGATGAAATCAGCATTTTTGGAGCAGAAATGGAATGATACACCGTTTCATTTTTATCAAGTGGCGTGCACACATTCGATCTTGTTGCATCTGCAAAAAGTTTTGTATTGTTTTTGTATGATTAATTATTTAAAATCATTTGAAACTATTGCTATTACTCCAGCAAACATCCTACTGCGTCAGAGATCATTCCATTAATCAAGCTGCTAAAATGTTCTGTAAAACAGACATGCTGTAGTTTCTTCAGCCACGATTTTAACCGCATCAGAAAAAATGTCATGCTAGTAGAGAGGGCCGATTAAAATCTAATTTCATAATTGCTTGAACCAGCCACGCTGCCGTTTATACAGGTGTTTGATTATGGTTATATCTTGGCAGTAGTTATTAAATATCATTCGATTCTTTCACCATGTTACTAGGCAAATGCGATTGGACGCAGTGCCAAAACTGTGCGGGAGTTTCTCGAGAAGAACTACACGGAAGAAGCCATCGCTAGTGACAATGACGCCATCAAACTGGCTATTAAAGCCTTACTGGAGGTAATAAACAGACGCTAAACACAAGCACATATCCCCCCAGGACATCAAATTTGTTCATTGTGTTTATTGCAATTTGAATGATGCTATTCAGGTTGTCCAGTCTGGTGGAAAGAATATTGAGCTGGCTGTGATCAGGAGAAACCAGCCTCTCAAGGTAATATATGCTCTTCATTCCTTGCTTCTGATGGTCCTTGCTACTTGTTTGCACTGCTTATTTAAATGCTTTACTGGATATTAAACATGGCTTTCGTCACTTGTTGGTTAATTTACACACGTTCAGATTTATCCTTAACTGATTTGGCAAATGGTATACGGAAACTATTATAATCCTAATGAACATATGTTCATCTTTAAAAAAACAAAACTAACATCTGGATGTTGGTCACAATCATGTGCGTTAAATTGAATGCTAATCTAAGCCTCCAGTTTTAATACAAGTAGATGACAAAAGATTTTAGATTACAGTTTTCTTCTTTCTGGATCTCTTTAGGTACATCATTTCTTTCCGAATCCCTGTGTTAATCATTGCAACCCAAATTTGGAACACTTTAGGATTTTTCCAGTGGTTAATTATTATTTTTTTATTACTTGGGGGAGAGAAAATAAAGACCGACTTGAATTTCATTTATGCACAATATGAGGACAGCATGACTCATAGCTGAAACATTGGCAGATTCTTTTTGTTGCGAACAACATAGCTTTTATTTGTGACACATACAGTCCCCTCAAAAACTCGGAACGGCAAGGTCAATTCATTTGTGTGTGCTATACACCAAGGACATTTGGGTTTGAGATCAAACGGTGGAGATGAGATGAGAGTTTAGATGGGTTTAGACCATTTCTACCTTCTCCTCTGCCCTGTGGAGGTTGTTGATGTCACTGACTCTTGTTTTTAGGTTTTTCTTTACAGCTCTCACAATGTTTGTCAGCAGCTGCTGTTTTCCTTGGCCGAACCTTTCGGTGTCTGTTGCTCAGTACACCAGTGGTTTTTCTTTTTCATCACATTCCAAATTGTTGTATCGGCTATGCCTAATGTTTGTGCAATGCCTGTGATCGATTTTCCCTCTTCACTCAGCAAAAAAATGGCTTGCTTTTCTATTACTCATAGACAGCTCTCCGATCTTCATGTTGGCTTATCCCTTTTAAACAACCAATACTATTGCTATTTATTGTTTAAGCAATCAGTCTAACAGGACACACCTGGGTAACAAGAAACACCCATGTCACATGTTCAAATATTTTAGCTTGCCTACAAATTGGGTGTTCTGATACAAAATGTGCTATGCTCTATTGTGTTTAACACGTTTACATATCAATACCAAGAAATAAAAGCTGAAATTCTAAACTCTTCTCATATTCATCTTTTGATCTCAAACCCAAATGTCTTCAGTCTACAGCACACTACATGATTACATAACGTTAGCTACTACTTTTTAGCCCTGTTAAAGTTTTCAGGCGAGCAAAGCATGGAACTGGGCAGCACAGTGGAGCTTTTTACTTGCACTGCTTCAACAAACACATGCCTGAGATGTAGTTGTAGCAGCAGGGTTTGAAAAGTCTTTGTTAGTGTATCCCCTGCACACCTCTTTATGTAAAACATCACTAAGGAACACCTGTAAACTGACATGGGGTAGTTGTAGCGTTGTCACTTGCAGGCAGGTTATTCACTTTTGCTATGTATTCTTAGTGAACATTGTTCTGCTCTCCATATTCAACAGATCCTAGAGTCCAAAGAGATCGAGACGCTGGTTGCCGAAATTGAAAAGGAGAAAGAGGAGGAAGCTGAGAAGAAGAAGCAGAAGAAGTCATCATAGGTCATAGACACATTCGAGCGAACTTCAATACGCCGTTATTTTTTCTCTTTTTATATTGGCACAAGCACTTGGTCCACAGTTTGCCTGATGTTGGCCTCATTGCTCATCCACTGTTGGTTACATGCACCATCAATATTCCTCCAAACCTCACTGGGAGTATTACATTAATAATAAATCATCTTTCAATACAGAACTTTTGTTTGACCTGCCTTTTTAAAATGTCTTTAACAACAGGCTTCTTGTATAGATGAAGTCCACTTCCATATACAGTGATGGCCGTTTCTAAAAGCATTTCCGTGTTATTTCATTTCTGTTCATGTCTGGTTAGATGCTTCATATCACAGTGAGGATTTTGCACGGATGTGCTCGAACTAACTCGCCCAAATAAAGTATTGTGGTTTGTATTCTCTGAGTGGATGATGTTTGAATTATCTTCATCATATCATCATGTAAAAGCATGACCTAAACCACACATTGTTACTGGAACATGTATCAGGTAATGTTAACAGTTGCTGTCTTAGTATTCATGAGCACATATATTAATATTAATAGGAGAGAAACTGTCTTTGTCATCCCACATTTAATGTCTCATGAGTGGGCTGGAAACCTAGAGCATTCTCCTTCCTCCTGCCTTTGATATTGCGTCGGAAACCGAGACACAGACGACAAGGAACTCTTGAGACAGTCTGAAGATATAATCAATAATTAAATAACTTAAGTGCAAAGCCAACTTCCTATTACTGGTTGCCATAGTAACATTTATCAGTAGGTCATGCAAATAACATTGCACTTTTGACAACAAACCACTTTTCTTGCCTCTAAAATGAAACATTCTGGCGGAAGTGTGTTTGTATATAAAATTCACCAGTGTATACTGTATATGCATCTTATCCTGTAAGATAAAGGAGAAACTGTGTGCTATTTGCCAAAGCACAAGCAGCGGACTGTCAGGATCTGTAGATCACATGCACTTTATGGTCTTCACTCCCATTGGTAGTCACTGCACCAAGTCACTCCAAATTTATATAAAGTTTTTTTTTGTAATTAACACAAGACACAACATATGTAATGAATCAAACTGTTTTAACATAAATTCTCACTATAACCCCTCCCCCCACGAACACCCCTGTGGTCAATAGAATATAAATTCACATGTAAAAAAAAAAAATAAATAAATAAAAATGCACACAATTTAAAAAAAAAAAAGGTAACTACAATAATCAAGTATAATCATAGACTAAACTCTAAATTATACTCTCCACTGCCCCTCCTCAAGAGTCCCCCCAAAATGCCAAATAACTGCTCCATTTCCTCCTGAAGGAATTCCCAACTCCAATCCTTCTGCTCGACCCCTCCTCAAAGGCATCCACCCTCCCCATCTCCACACACCACTCTGGAAACGAGGGCGCTCCATCTGATTTCCATCCCCTTAAAATAACATGTCTACCAATCATCACACTGGTCAAAACCCAATCTTTTTTGTACCTATCCTCCAATTTTGTGACCTCCCCATCTCCCAAAATACAGAGTCTAGGGCAGAACGAGATCTGAGTGTTCAACACCTCACATACAAAGCTCTGCACCTTCAACCAAAATTCTTGGATCTTACGACACCCCCAAAATACATGGGTAGTGTCTCCATCTTCTGAATGGCATCGCCAGCAGGTAGGTGTGTCTTTAAGACCAAGCCTATACAATATAGAGGGGTCCAATAGAATGGATTAAAATCTTAAGTTGTATAAGACACACCCTTGCATCTCTAGATGCAGTTTTTTTTTTAAATCCTAGCCCACTCTCCCTCCCCCAATTCCAAATTTAAATCATTCTCCCATAATCTCTTGAGAGTGGTCGAGACTCCATCCCCTAGACTCTGAATCAGTAAGGAGTAATACACTGATGCTTCATGTCCTTTTCCAAAAGCAGAAATCACCTCTCCCAGAGTATCTGCTGCTTTAGGGGGGGTGCATGCTACTCCCAAAAATAGTACAGAGCAAGTAGTTGAAGATACCTAAAAAAACTGAGATCTGGGAATCCAAAAAATGTTGAACCAATTTTTCAAAAGATATCACACCACTCTCAAAGATCACCGAGAGTATTAATCCCCCTCGTGATCCACTCTGACCAACAAAAAGGGGACTTAATATATAGTTTGGGGTTTAGCCATAGGCTCGAGGCAACATTGAGATAAATATCAGAACCAAACACTCTGGACGCTCTTGTCCAAAATTTTAATAAAGTTAAACTTCAACTTTGTTATGCCATTGGACACGTCCCAGGTATAGTCACCAATGGTCGTGGTCACTCATATTGCCAGAGGTCCCCAGCTCTCATTGAAAATTTGTCACTGCGATCTTCTGTATTTGTGAATGTATCTTGAAATGTACCTTTAAGTGGATGCTGAAGCCGATGGGCAATTTTCTCTCCATTTTCTCTCTCAATCATAAAAATTGTGGGCCTACAGCTCTGATAGTGACACTGGCTCCATCAACATTTCATACTTAGCAACAAGATGGCATTAAGAGTTGTTATAGTGACCTTTCAAGCAATAAACCGTGCCAAACAAAAAAGACATGCATTGAATACATCCTGTATAATTAAGGGATGAAGACGTCCAGCATGCAGGCTGAGTAATTAAAACGAGTGGTCATTAGTGGTTGGGAACGTGTGTGTGGGTTACTGTAGGACATGGGCTCAGCTGTGTGTGCGCAGATTTTTGTATATCTCACTGACACACACACACACACACAGGAGATGGGACTGGAAGTACTCCAGGCATACTGTACATAGCTCCCAGTGTGACAGATCTGCTTATCAAGAGGTAATAGAATAACCAGACTTCTGGGTCTCAAGAAAGCTTTACGATCCTGCAGCCAAGGTCAGACATGGTGCTTCTATCAAACTGTTCTCCTGTCCTTATATAAGCTTGTTTCTTTTCCATTTTTTGATTGATATCAGCATTTTATATCGGCATTAGGTAGTAGTATCCTGGTGTAGTTTAAACGAGTTCCTGGTCTTATCCTCAGCATCAAAGAGGAATCTAAATAGAATTGTATTCATAAATGAAAAAACCGTCATTAAATACTGTTCACTAAGTTTTAGACAGTGATGTCTGGCTGGGAATTGTGAGCTGATTTTCCCTCTCTGATGTTTTCCTCCGGTGATGATGTTCTGGTTGCTCTTCTCTTGGCCCTATGGCTATGTGTAGTTCCTGTTGGTCAGCTCTAGGGTCTGACGCGACATCCCTTTCTGACTGGTTGTCCCTAATCCCCGAGGCTATATCATACCCTGATTTGTCGGTCTGATTGCCTGCAGCAGTGCCCTACTCTAATTGGTTGATCCCAGCTCCTGAGGCAGTATCCTGTTCTGCACAGGCTTGGTGCTGTAGGGGATGCCTTCAAGCTTGTTCCAAAACTCCATCACCAACTTCTCATTCATTTACTAAATTGCATTATAATTAAAATAACATTAGTACAGTTGTACAAGTAGGAAGCTACAATTTATTTTGGGAAACCTAATGAATTTGCTTTAATAAATTAGCAAATGTTCCTCAAACATTGCCAATCCCTGCCATCATTCTCCACACAAACAACACAAAGTGCAATGCTGAAGTGTTTTAATAATATCAGGATCCAAAATATTTCACTCAATATTTGCAAGGGCCAAAATAAGGATTTTGAAAACAACTACACACTAATATGATCTAAATAGAAGGAAACAAAGAAATCTCATGGTCTTTAAAGTAAAACGTAATCATTAGTACTCTATATAAGCCATGTAAAAGGTGATTTTGGAACTAAATGGAAGAATTTCTACCGTAAGAAAGCATGGTAGAGTGTAAGGGAGCGTCGAAGTGCACGGTCCTGTTCCATGCAGAAGATCAGATCTCTGAAAGTCACACGTGTTGGAACCCTTTGAGCAGTTCTCTGTGCACGTAAACCCAGAACCTGAGTGGAAACAGAGAACGTGAACTTCCTGCTGGATTTCAAACTCCACCAAATAAATACAGATTTTAATACAGTTATAATTCTTTTGGAAAAGAGCATTCATCATGACATCCTTTCATTAATAACCAAACCTTTTAAGAATATAAAGTGTTGGTTACTGCAGTACATGTGCTTGAAAGGAGGTTTAGCAACCTTTGCCTTTTCTCTCTCACAAATCTCAGTTGTGTTTACTCAGTACATCAGATGCTCTTATAACATGCATACAAGATGCATATTCCATGACAAATACATGAGAGAAACACACAAAAAAATACCTAGATAGAGAATATGAGGCTATTAACACTTCCCTTTATCATACCCATCTGCCTAAGTGGATCTTTGTAGATTTGACCTTGTACTAGAAAGGCACTCCAAACCCCCATGAAACATAACACAAATGAAAATGAATACCAGCTCGACTGCAGGCCAACATGTGTGCGGCTGCATAAGAGTGTACACAAGACTACAAATCCTTCGCTCAGCAAAACCATATAGAATACAAACATTCCAATCCTGGTCATCACTTACACAGTCACTTTCTCTCACGGACACCGAGAGGTGCTTATGTAGAGGTCAATACCTTGTTAGTCCCAGAGCCAGAAGACTCCAGAGGTTTCCTCTTACGAGGCCCGAGAGCCGCCAGTGCTGCCAGGTTAGCGTCTCGGTGCTCCATCTGAGCTAGCTCCAGCTGCTGCATCTGAGCAAGACAGGTGAACTTGTTATAATAAAGGCCGTGTGTTGATGTGAGCATGTCCTATTGGCAGCTTCACATATATTATGGCACATTGTGCCAACTCTGGTCTCATTTCTGACACATTTGGCCAATGTTCTAATCCAAAGCAACTTATAATTGAGTCAGGATTGAGCTCCTGCTAGGTTGGAATGAAAACCTACACCCACACCTCCCCTTTGCGGATAAGATCGGACACCCCTGCTTTAGACCACAGTGTATAATGCCATCTTTCTCGCTCACAGACCAGGGCAAATTATAGGCTCAGCAAAACATCTATAATCCTTTGCTGTGCTGTCTGTAGGTACTGTGCTGAATTTGGTTACCTTTCTTTTCCAACTGCAAGGACATATGAGTGGAGCTAAAAATAGTGCAGACAGATTGAACAGTCACACAGACGTCCTGAATCTGATTAATGTCTCTGGCTGGAATCACTTCTCTACTGGCATTAGTAGTGTACCGTCTGCCAAAAGTTTTCACCCCCCACCCCCACACAAAGAAATTTCATTTTTCTAGCAGATTTAAGAGGCCAGCAATTTAATCATTCATTTCATTTTAAACAGCACTTTAAATTAAACTATGGTATACATTTGCTAAGTGAGTGCTATAGTAAAAAATAAATAAATAAAAATTCAAAAAATAAAAAAATCACAAAGCCACTGTGTCAGTGTTTTTTCACTTTTTTTGGTTTACAAAAATGTTATTTAAACATGTACCTCAGAAAGAAGGAAAATATATTTGAATGTCGAATCAGCTGCTTGTTAATAATAATAATAATATGAGTAACAGTCCGTTTTTATAAAAGAAGACAATACCCTAGGACAATGTCCTTGCATTTTTGAAAGATTACCATAAATTTTTTTTAAAGGATTAATGCTGACAAATCCTACACACTGACACTTACTGTGCCTACTGTCCTGTTTTAGCAGTACTGTACTATCCTTTCTTGTTAGCACACGTCTGCATGTGCATTTGTGGAGAATGTGTAGATCTTATTTAGTTCTGCGTCGTTTCGTGTGGTTAGTGTGTTGTTTTATGTAGCACCATGGTCCTGGAGGAACCAGCTGTATATGCTTGAAGTGACAATAAAACAACTTGAACAATATTAGGAGGAATAAACTAGCAAGGTTTATAAAAAAAATAAATAAATAAAAAAATAAAATAAAAAAAAAAGTTTAATTTTATTTCAGGTTGTCTAACAATTTCTTAATCTCCACACCCAGGTCTAACGAGCCTTCATTTTGCTCCATGTACAGCCTCAGGCTTCATTTTCTGCTCCAATTAAACTCAAATTAAAATTAGCTTCCAATCAGAAAAACCCCCACTAGTCTAGACTAGTGTTTCTGGTTTATGTGTCCTAAGGAACTCTGACAACTGAAACACAACATAAGAGGAGCATGTGTGCACGCACGCACGTCCACACACGCGCACACACCTCTTTCGCTCTCTGTTTGAGCCTAAGCTGCTCGGGGTCCTCACTGCTTGAGCGACTCTGAAGGGAAAATAAAACAAGACTTAAAATGGCAAGACTGCTCACTTTCAGTGACCCTTCATCCCCCACACACACACACACTTACTTACCTTAGCGATGCGCAACAGGGTTTCCCTCTCCTCCTCTTCTCTCCTTTGTTTCTCCACTTTCTCCAGCTGCTCCAGGAACTTCAGCTGTGAGCGCGTGTCACTGGTCTGAACATTCCGCCAGTCATCCTAACTCCGGAAACGTGCATTTAAGCTTGAACAGCATTCAGTACCTATTCGTTCACTTTTTGACTCAAATCCACAGACTCTTCATATCTTTGTTTTGCATTACTTTTACGGTGCCTTGCACAAGTATTCAACCCCTTGAACTTTTCTCCATTTCTGTAATGTTACAACCTAGAACTGAAATATACTTAATTGGGATTTTGTTATAAATCTGCATGAAATAGCCTTTATTATTGAAGTTGGGGGGTAAATATAGGTTGCAAAATTATTTATACATGTTAAAAAAAAATTTAAATGTAAAAGTTTTGATTGCATAAGCATTCACCCTCATTTCTGTGAAACCCATTTGTTCTGGTGCAACCAGTGGAGATCAGAAGTCATCAGAAGTCATATTAAATGGAGTGTACCAGTGTGTAATTAAAGTGCTATGTGGTCTCAATACAAATACCCATGTTATACCCATGTGGATGTTAGAGACCTTGTGCTCCTCCACCTTCCGTTTGAGGATGCCCCAAAGATGTTCAATAGGGTTTAGGTCTGGAAACATGCTTAGCCAGTCCATCAACTACACCCTCAGCTTCTTTACCAAGGCAGTGGAGGTATGTTTTTTGGTTATTATCATGCTAGAATACTGCATATTGATCATGCTCTGCTTCAGCATATCACAGTACATGTTGGCATTCATGGTTCTCTCAATGAATAGACGTATGAGTGCTGCCAGCATTGCTGCAGAGGTTGAAGGGGTGTGGGGTCAGACCGTCAGTGCTCAGACCATACGCCGCACTCTGCATCAAATTGGTATGCATGGCTGTCGTCCCAGAAACCTATTCTAATGATAAACACACAAGAAAGCTTGCAAACAGTTTGTAGGATTACTGGAACCATGTCCTGTGGTCTGATGAGACCAAGATAAACTTATTTGGTTCAGATGCTGTCAACCAGGTGAGGAGTACAAAGACAAGTGTGTCTTGTCTACAGTCAAGCATGGTGGTGGGAGTGTCATGGTCTGGGGCTGCATGAGTGCTGCCAGCACTGAAGAGCTACAGTTCATTGACGGAACCATGAACGCCAACATGTACTGTGCCATACTGAAGCAGAGCATGATCAGTAAGCAGTATTCCAGCATGATAACGACCCCAAACACACCTCCAAGATGACCACTGCCTCGCTAAAGAAGCTGAGGGTGAAGGTGATGGACTGGCCAAGCATGTCTCCAGACCTAAACCCAATTGAGCATCTGTGGGGCATCCTCAAAAGGAAACTGGAGGAGCACAAGATCTCGAACATCCACCAGCTCCGTGATGTCGTCATGGAGGAGTGGAAGAGGACTCCGGTGGCAACCTGTGAAGCTCTGGTGAACTCCATGCCTAAGAGGGTTAAGGCAGTGCTGGACACTGACACTTTGGGCCCAATTTGGACATTTTCACTTAGGGGTGTACTCACTTTTGTTTTCAGTGGTTTAGACATTAATGTCTGTGTGTTGAGTTATTTTGAGGGGACAGCAAATTTACACTTACACAAGATGCACACACACAACTTTACATTGTAGCAAAGTGTCATTTCTTCAGTGTTGTCCCATGAAAAGATATAATAAAATATTTACAAAAATGTGAGGGGTGTACAAACTTTTGAGATACACTGTATTGTATAAACCAAGTCCATTTGAATTACAGGATGAAACTACAAAATGTGGGAAAGTTAGAAAAGGCACTGTATATGTATTTATAGGAGATGACCTATTGGTATTGTGTATTACATAGTGTATTGAGTTATACTACCTACTAATGCATGTATTCAGGTTGCCAGTATGATCCATCTCAAGGTGTTTTGGTTCATCTGTGTGTGTGTGTGTGTGTATGTGTGTGTGTGATTGCACATACCATGTAAGAGATGTTATGATGATGTGCTATAACGGTGAGTTTTTCCAGCAGATCGCGAAGTCTTTCCTGTGTGGCATGAGAAAGCAACCCAAGCACATCTGGATTCACCTCTGCAACACCCAGAGAATACATACGGACACTATGCGATCCATGCACACAGTTCAAAGCCCCTGCTCTTGCAGAGTCATAAGCGGATTATCCTAGTCAGTGTGTGTGTTTATGTGGAAAAAAAAAAAAAAAAAAAAAGTTTTTTTTTTTTTTTTTTTGGTTGGAAAAAAATTTAAAAAAAAAACTACAGCCAACTCAAGCAAAAAGAAATCACTGACTGCATACATGTAGAAAAAAAAATAAGTACACCCCACGGAAATTGTTGGCTTTTTTGACATATTTGGACAAGCAAACATCTGATCCTCTTTGAAGTAGCGTCTATTAATGAAGTTGATATACTTGAACAAAACCACAAGAAAATATATCTTTTTCAATCATTTATTCAACAGAAATATCAAAAGATGTGATTTTCTTCTGTGGAAAAAAAAGCAAGTACACCCTTGGTCTCAGAAGCTATTATTGCCCCCTTTAGCAGGTCTTATGTATCGTTCTCCAGGCTTGCTGGAATTTTTAACCACACTTCCATGCAATATTCTTTCAGTTGCAAAATGTTTGAGGGTTTTCTTACATGTACCGCCCATTTCAAATCCCCCACATTTCAATGGGATTCAAATCTGGGCTTTGACTAGGTCAATCTATAACCCTCAATTTCTTTTTGAGCAATTCCTTGGTGGATTTGCTAGTGTGCTTAGGAACATTACCCTGTTGAAAAGGTCCACTTTCGGTTCAACTTCAACTTTCAGACAGATGGCCTCACATTGTCTTTAAGCACGCTCTGATACGATGCTGAATTCATAGCTGACTCAATGAATGCAAGCTTTACAGTCCCTGGGGCAGCGAAGCAACCCCAAATCATAACATTTCCACCACCATGCTTCACAGTTGGTAGGAGGTGCTTCTCCTGAAAAGCTGTCTTTGGTCAAGGTCAAGCATGTCAGCTGTTTGGCCACAGTAGCAGCAATCTTTGAGTCATCTGTCCAGAGCACATTATTCCAAAAGGCCTGGTCTTTGCCTAGATCAGTGGTCTGGAACCTAAGGCTCGTGAACCACACGTGGCTCTTTCACAAAAATTATGTGGCTCGCCAGGTGTCTCACCTTCACCAACATAGTTGAGGTCAAATTCCTGGAGAAAATGCAAAGTCAATTACAATTCCTTTGTTGTACAGAATACCAAAATTAATGAAAATTCAATTTACAATAAAATATTTCAAGTTGTTCCAGCCACTGTGTATATGGAGTGGAGTGATGTGTGCATGCGTCATGACACCAAACAACGACAGACCACTTATGCTTCTATGGCAACCTCTCACGCTCAGATTCAAGCAACTACCTAGCTAATTTGTGGAGACGGCGAAAAGAAAGAATTCAGAGAAGCATCGAGAATTTTTAAGTGCCTAGACTGAAACATGCCTTCATTGAATGCTCTGGTATGCATCTGTGTCTTATTTGCACAGAACGCTTTGCCTCGTTTAAAAAAAACAAAATTAACTGTTAGAGATTTTGCAGCTGCAGCAAAGTACCCGGTGGCCGAAAGCCGATGGAAGGTGCAGAGCTCCAACAAATTGCAAGCAGGACAGCTGCAAACGTGGACAGTGGCAATTGGAAGCCTGAATGCTGTTCATTGGAGATTGTAAGACAAGGAAAACCTTTAACTGATGGAGTATATGTTACGTCATGCATGTTGAGTATGGCAACCGAACTGTTTGCGGATTTCCCAAACAATCATGAGAGAGAGGGCAAAAGCACAGATATAACTTTGCCGGATTTTTTTTTCCCTCTTGCACTGGGACACACACACACACACACACACACACACACACACACACACACACACACACAGATTATGCTGCTCAGGTGGAAACTTAACCTCAAAGTGAAAGCCCTGCACAATTAATTCCATACTGCAACGTTACCTACTGTTTGGTGCATATTTGTTTTTTGAGTTGTCTATGGACTTAAAGTTATTGTCAACATTAAAAGTTATTGAAAAACCATGTTTCTTATAATAATAAAATATTCATTTTTGCAATGGCTCGTTAAATAAATTAAAAAATTGCCTATTGGCTTATATGCTCATTGGCAAACTGTAGTCTAGGGAGGCACGTCACCCATGCAGGTCAAATTTGTGCAATCTCTCCGATTGTAGAAGCATGCACTTTAACACCAACAGCTGCCAGACTTACTAACAGATCCTGTGATGAAATTTTGGGGCTCTTGGAGATTACGATTTGCATCAGACTGTCTGCTGGGATTTTGCTGGGATGGCCAGTCCGGGACAAACTGGCAGTCGTTTGGAAATCTGTGCCACTAGTAGATGATTTTCCTTACAGTGGAATGATGTATTTCAGATAATTTGGAGACCTTTTTAAATCCCTTGCCAGACTCATAGGCATGAACAACATTTTTTGCTTAATTCCTTACAGAACTCTTTAGATCTTGGCATGATGACACCACCACCTCAATAACAAAGAGCACACCAGATACCAGATATGAGAGGGGTATAAATGAGACAGGTTCCACCTGCACTCCCTAAACAGGTTCTAATCACTGGCACCCAATCTTTAACACCTGATCCTAGTTTTACGGATTTGATGGTGTGATTAATATAGGGGTGTACTTACTCTTTCCATGTGACTGGTCTGTTTTTTGTTCATTTAAATTGTGAAAATTACTACAAAATATAATTTTAATGTAATTTGATAGTGTTAGCTTTACTAATAGGCACGGTTTCAAACAGGATCAAATGTTTGCTTGTGCAAATATGACAAAAAGCCAACCATTTCCATGGGGTGTACTTACTTTTTACAAGGCTGTAACTCAATATCTCTAGGGGTCAGGCATTAATTGCCATTTTCGCTTTTTGTAATGCTTGGTGAACAGATGGACATCTGCAAAATCTCTCATTCTGCCTTTTCTGCTGATGCAGATTAAATTCCTGCAAGGCCAAGCCCATCTATTTTATTTCCACATTCCCTTGTTCCATCTCCTCCTCCAGGCCAACTCCTCCTTCCTCTACCTCCTTTTGTTCTCTTACTTTCTCTCCCTTGTTACTTTGATCAGCACAATGGAGGGGATTCCTGCCAATCTGGTAATTTTGCACTACTCCATAGGCATTAGCATACTGATTAAGTGGAACAGCCTTATCAGAGATACTGCTGATCAAAGAGGGAGCTTCTCCCTTCTGACTCTCACTACCAGGGCTCAATATGTGCCAAAAGGTCAGGAGACAAAGCATGAGAGCAAACGACAGACAGTGAGAGAGAGAGAGAGAGAGAAAAAAACAAGGATACCTTATGGATATTAAAGATACAAGGCATTTCTCTGAGTAGGTGTGAAGACACCGTTACCAATGTGAAGCACTCTCTGTTGCAGTGCTGTGGCCTGGAGGAAGGGCTCGTCCCTGCAGGAGCGCACCACTGTTCCCACCAGCTCTGAACTGGATGCCAAAATGTGAGCGTTCTCCTCATTCACATTAACACCTGCCATGGACGCCACGTCATTTATGTCATCATCATCACTAATTCACAAAAGCACATGGACATACATGCCCAATGAGAGACTCAATAAATACATTTCTGTTTCTATACGCATTAGTAATTTTATCATGTATAGGTTTATAGGTTCACCTTGTAAGTATAAAATTACTGACTAGCCTGTTATCCTCCTCTACCCTGTCGGGCAAAGGAAAGGGGAGAACAAGCCCATCACTAACCAAGCATTATTTGAGTTTTGGATCAATCTCAGCAAAGCAGTGACCTTGACGGGGCAGAGGCATGACAGAATGTGTCGTGTTGCCACTTTATTACGGACACCTACCTTGTTGGTCCACCTTGAAGAAACACAGCTTCTGCGTTACCGTGTCCAGTTTCTGAACACAGTATCACTGTTGGCTCAATTTGTGGTTGAGTGACCCGATACACTTGTACCAGTGATCCACCACCCAAATAATATCTGGTCGGCAATGGTCCTATTTTGGTCCCTTTTCACTGTTGAATTGCTAAGAGGCTAATGGAAGAATTGTGTACAGTACCATATAGGTTACATGTATACTATTACTGACTGTAAAGTAACCAAGCCTAAGTGCACTGCATTTATAAACAGCCACAGACAGGTCATTATTTCCTCAATACCAAATACAAAATCCACAGTGGAGCAGAGAATATTAAGTCATTACCGGAATGAGCCTGAGGTGCTGTCCTTGAAATTTTGTGTTTGTGCTGCTTGAGTTGATCCAGAGGGGGTTTTAAATGCCTGGAGGGAATATTGCCTCTTAAAACCTCCTTAAAAAAAACAAACAAACAAAAAAACACTGCACTAAAAAGGTCAAAATAATTAATACAGCAAATAATCATTACAGAAATTCACTATGGTTATATTACTTTATGATTACCATAATTTTACTATGATGCTTCATTCATATATTTTTTTTCATATATATATATATATATATATATATATATATATATATATATATATATATATATATATATATATATATATTTTTTTTTTGTGTGTGTGTGTGTGTGTGTGTGTGTGTGTGTGTGTGTGTGTTTTTTTTGTGTGTGTGTGTGTGTGTGTGTGTGTGTGTGTGTGTTATCCACCATATTCAGTACTGCTTATTCTACACATAGGGTCGTGAGGAGCCTGGAGCCTATCCTAGGGGACTCGGGGCAAGAGGCTGAGAGACACCCTGGATGGGGTGCCAACCCATCGCAGGGCACAATCACACACCCATTCACACACTAAGGACGATTTAGAGATACTTATAACACGCCAATAGACAATGCATTTAGAGTAGACAATGCAATACTATTTTATATTACTTAGCAAACAAAACATCCACACTTTAAATAACAAATTATTACAAGTGTATTTAATTTCCATACTTTGTCCAGTTTTTTTTTGTAAGGGAGAGAACTGAACACAGCACATTTCGTTAAGGAGAATAAGGAGGAGGAGAACTGTTACCACCTGCTGCCTGCGTGTTGGTCTGAATGACTGGCTGCTTGGGCTGTGTGTGGTTCTGCACCGGCAACACAACACAAGGTGAGGTTGTCACACGCTGCTCCACAATCACTCTTTTGGTTTGCTGGATCACCTAGTCAAATATAAAACTTCAACTCAAATGCAGCATAGCTAGTACCTACAGGCAGAATTAGACAACTGAAAACAATAGCAAAAGATACACATCTCATTGGCAATGCAGGAAACCAAGAGGGAAATGCTGTATGTAAATGCCAGCTTTTAAACAATCAAAAAAGTTGTGTTCATGTGTCTCTTTGGTGTAAGAAAAATGAGGGGACAACATTCCTGGAGATATTCTTCAATACAAACAAATGCAATAAACAATACAATCCGAAAAATTAGATTAAAAGATGACAAATGACATTTGAAAATGACTGCATCAAGCATGCGATAACAGGAGATGATGGGATACTGGTAGCTTTAAGTGAATTACACTGAAGCGTGGGTGGCAGGAACTAAACCAGAGAATGAAGATAAATTGGACAAAATGTCATAAAAATGAGTCACAATTCAACAAAAGGAGCTCACTTTCACTATTTCAAACATAACTTTTCAAAACTTGGACAGAAGAAAAATACAGTATATTAGTTCACAGGAGATGAAAATGAAAATAGTTGGTAACAGTTTGTTTTCTGTACAAAGCATATATTTATATTTTGTCACAAAGCAGCTTAACAGAAATCTGGATTTAGATACACAATGAGAAAAACTCCCCCAAACCACATAAGGTAGAAACACAGAGGAACCCAACTCAAAACTAAACCCATCCTCCTCTGGGTGATACCGGATATCGGGATTATACACTCACTGAACACTTTATTAGGAACACTATACTTATACGAATACTGGGTACGGCCTCCCTTTGCACTCAAAACAGCCTCAGTTCTTCATGGTATGGATTCCACAAGATGTTGGAAACGTTCCTTTGAGATTCTGATCCATGTTGATATGATTGCATCACTTAGTCCTGCAGATTTTTCAGGTGCACTTTCATGTTGTGAATCTCCCGTTCCATCACATCCCAAAAGTGTTCTACTGGATTCAGATCTGGTGACTGGGAACGCCCCACTGAAGAACACTGAAATCATGGTCATGTTCATTTAACCAGTTTGAGACTGGATGTAGCCATTAGATGGGTACATAAAACATTCCCCCCGCCACTGCATTACACCACCTCCATCAGCCTGGACTGTTAACACAAGTTGGGTCCATGGATTCATGCTGTAGGTGCCAAATTCTGACCCTACCATCTGTGGCCTCAGCAGAAATCGAGATTCATCAGACTAGGCTACATTTTTCTACGTGGGTCTGTGCCGGAACCCAATGAGGTTTTCTGCTGTTGTGGCCCATCTGCCTCAAGGCTCAACATGTTGTGCATTCTGAGCTGCTTTTCTGCTCACAGTTGTACAGAGTGGTTATCGGAGTTACTGTAGCCTTTCTATCAGCTCAAACCAGCCTGGTTATTCTAGGTTGATCTTTCGCATTAACAATAGGCAATGTCACTGTTGGACCCTTGAGCAAGGCCCTTAAACCTCAACTGCTCAGATGTCGCTCTGGATAAGGGTGGTCTGCCAAATACCATAAATGTCAAAATGTCAATGTCAACAAGGCGTTTCCATCTGCAGAACTGCCGCTCACTGTTTTTTCTTTATTGAACCATTCTGAGTAAACTCTAGAGACTGTTGTGTGTGAAAATCCCAGGAGATCAGCAGTTATAGAAATACTCAAACCGGCCAGTCGGACACCAACAATTATGCCACGGTCAAAGTCACCGAGATCAAAGACATCCCAAGAAGATGCTCAGTATGATCATGCTATTTAAAAAGGGGTCTTGGGATAAGAGTGTCTTTATGATTTAAGCAGAAGTTCTTAAAAGTTACAAATCTATAGTATTCAGGAGAGGTTATCCACTGAAGCAAGGGTGAGAAACATTGAGAGTAAAGATTGAAACTATGTTATATATCTGAACATTCTCTGCCAAAATGAGTTTACCATTTGAGGGGGTCTGGCTGGTACACTGCCTCGGACAGGCTGAGAAATGGTAGTGGAAGAAGAAAGGCTAGGTTTCTGGGTGCTGCTGCTGATTATGGATGAAGAGGAGGCTTTGGGCTGCTCGCACTGCTGGATGAACAGTTGTGAGTTTGGGGTGAGCTGACGCACAGCAGGAAGGCTTCTCTGAAAAAGACAAGAAACCCTCAGACTAAATTCTCTATTCTCCCTATTCTTTGAGATCAAACTCACAAAGATCTTACTTTAAGAAAGGACACCAGGTACGGTTGTGGGGATGATTTCAGCTCCATGTAAAGTTTTTCAGTGAACTCCTCAGCTTCCAGTCGTCCATCCTGACCAGAAAAACCAGAACACCTTAAACCTGGTGCATACTAATACAGAAGGAATAGAACTACAAAAGAATATGTCTTCACACCAGCAGGTCTTTGACCAGAGCTTGAACATTCTGTGCCATGTCAGGTGACCGGGTCCCACTCGATGCCAGCTTCATTAGCGTGATCAGAAAGTTTTTACATTTCTTTACATTCTCCAACGTCTCCTGTTAAGAACACAAAAAACAAATTACAATGGAATACCTTTTTTGTTTACCGAGTACACTATAACACAAATCAACAATACAAACATACTTACTTGAAAGATCATTATTTTTATTTTTAAAAATTTCAGGGGTCATGCATGAAATTCCTGGATTTTCAAAAACATTTCAAGCACTATTTTTTGAATGCTAAATAAATGCTTTATTGATCACATTGTTGAGTCTTAAAGTAAGTAGGACATATTTTGTCCTTAAAAAGCAGGGTTTTTCCAAACAATTATATTACATTATTACAGAGCCCCTAAAGGGACATGATTGTGGAAAAAATTTGGGATTGGAGATTGGAGCTGCCTGAACCACTATCAGCGAGAAAATAAACAGGAAGTCTTTGACCAAACTCAACAGATTTTGCGAGGGAACGCAAAAGCTTAAAACTTTTTTCCCACCACCATGTCCCTTTAGGGGCTCCATACATTATCGTATGAAACAAAAACAAAAATTTACCAATTAATATAGCTGAACCTATTTTGCGTGTTATGTCTATTTTTAAATTCGGTTTACGAGAAACTTAGTTCCTAACAGCATACATTAAAAAAATAAATAAATAAGTAAAATAAATAAAAAAACAAACAAAAAAAAAAAAAAAGAGTATAAAAATTCACATTATAAGATGTGAAAGCTACCATAACTAGAGATGCACCGATGTATCGGCCAATAATTGCTATCAGCTGATAAAGGCCATTTATTTTCACGGCCTCTGCCATCGGCCAATAGTTTAAAAACATCCGATGATCAATCAAAAGATTTTGTCAATCAAAAGAGGGCGGGAGAAAACCTTGATTTCATGCTGTGTGTAAAGATGTCGTCTCTTGTGTGGAATAATGACAAAACTGCAGTCTGTAAACTCTAATACACTGATAATTTTTATACCGGACGATGCAGCAGTAAAGCAGGAGTTTCTGCGTCGAGTCTAAAAAATTTTTTATTAAAAGGGCCAGTACACTGTTGAAAGATTTATATGAAGAGGAGTTGAAAAAAAAGTAAGTAAGATTAGATAGATAGATATCTAGATAGATATAAAAAATAGAGTATATATATATATATAATATATATATATATATATATATATATATATATATATAGTGCATTTCATATCCAGTTAATGTTAATATATAATGAAGTTCATATTATATATTAACAGTTCAGATGGTCAGTGATGAAGTAGAAATGTTTGTTTGTGGTGAGTGAATGTGAGCTTAACAGGAGGGTTCTTTTTTAGAATTCAGTCAATTAATTCTGTTAGTGTGATTAATAACATTCAATAAGTTAATAAATCATACTTTAATCTTCAGAATTTAGTTAATGTTAATCTGAGTAATGTGTTTTCTGTTTATGAGACCAGTTACTGTGAAACAACTTGTTAAAATGGAGAGAATAATTTTTTTAGCATTTCTTTCAGAATTGTGGAATTAATCATTATTAATTTAAAAGAAGGTATAAAAGTCTAAACTATTGGAATTGGCCATATCACTCTGAATAATCGGTTATCGGTATCGGCTGAGAAAGTTAGTACTGATGCATCTCGATTAATAACGATGGAGAAATGACTCACGGCTGTGACGGTGACCGGGGTGGAGACTTTGCTGTTGCTGGCTTTGATTGGAATATTCGGGGAGATATTTCGAGGGCCACTGCCAACTGGGTGAATGTTTGGAGTAACTGTTGAAGAAAGTGATGTCTTGCCAACAGACTGAATAAATAAAAACAAAACACTGGTTAGTATTTAAATACCCGACACATCAGAGTCTGCATACTAAATGCAGACCGACGCCCACCTTCACTACAGCTGTAGAGGTAACATTGGCGATGGTCCTTTGGCTTATGGTCCCTGTTGAAGTGCTTATCGGAGGTTTCTGAGCAGAGGTAGCTTTAATGACAGTGGGCCCTGTGATGGAGCTTGGCTTAAGGCCTGTCCCCAACACTGAGGGGGGTTTAATAATAGTGCTTCCTGTAGTGGGTTTGATTATGGCAGTGCCCATGGTGGAGCTGGGCTTCAGAACAGCCGTTCCTGAAGAGGAGGCAGGTTTTACTAAGGTGGCGACCGTTGTAGATGAAGATGGGAGAGAGACTCTGATGACAGACGTGCCTGTTGGCTGTGAATAAGATTACTTTGTTTTATTGTATGAAGTAGAATTCATTTATGTAACAAAATACATGCTGTTTTGTGCATCTCATGCTACTTTAATACATAATTAACAAAAATAAATATAGAAGATATAAAAGATACCTGGGAGGCTTGTGGTCTTACAGTTGTAGTGACATTGGATGATTTCTGCACTAAGCCCTGAGCCTGTGCTTGAGCCAAAGCCTGCTGGGAAACCAACATCAACTGCCCACTGTCGCTGCGTATTAAAACCATACCTAGACAAACAAACAAACAAAACAATGGCAAGATGAAGCATTTACAAAAGACACCCTTAAGGCAACGCTACCTTCAACCTCATCACAAACCTTGTGGGATCTGGAAGTTGGAAGACAGTCGGAGAGATGTAGTCTGAGGGCTCCGTGGCACTGTTGCATTCTGCGACAAAGTCGATGCCCTCGGCAAAGTCATGATCGCTGCTCGGAGCGGAGCTTGGGTCACTGCTGGAGGTCTGACCTGGTTAGACATCACAGCGAGTCCTCCAGGATGTGAAGCCGAGATCTGTCCACTAGCCGCAGCTGCTGTAATAGCTGCTGACACCACTCTCGCCCCCACCACCAGTGGCGTGGAAGATCTGACAGGCGCAGGAGAGCTCACGATGACATTTGGTGGTGGAGCCATGGAGGTAGATGTTACAGTGGAGGTCACAGGTGTAGCAGGATTGGGGAGCATGCTAGAGGAAAGAACTTCCTTTTTAAGTGCCTCAGATGGCTGTGATGCCTGAGTTTTACTTTCCTCTGGAGGAACTGACTCTTTGGCTGAAGTGTGGGACGCGCTGGTGGCTTCGGGTGCATTGTGTTTATCTGATACCTGAGTGCACGGTGCTGGTGGAGTGACTCCTGTTTCTGGAGATTCGCGCGCTTTTCCTGCAGAATCATCTATTTTACTAAAGTCGTTTGCGCTTTCGCTTTCAGACATGACAGAAATGTAGAACACAAACAGCGCCGTGCCATGTCAATATAACGCGTCGTGCATATCAGTGTGAACCGATTCCCGGCCATTATCGTCCTCAGTGCGGAATTTAAACAAACCCCGCCTCTTCAATTAGCTGAGCTCTGAATCACAGCCTTTTCAACAATCAGCTGATATTTGGCATCAAAGCTATACCGCGCGTTATTACTTTTCTCATGATGCTTTCTCGTGATTTCGACTTAACAAAAGTTATTTTCTCGTGAACTTAATTTTCTTTATTAAATTTTTTTTTCTGTTGTTTTCTCATGAGCTCGACTTGGTTTTCATGTGTACTGGACACCCATCGTCCCGAAGTCAGTGGGGTTTTTGAATGTTTTTTTGTTTTGTTTTGTTTTTTTGTTAAATGCCTGAAATATGGTCTGTGGTTAACACAAGCTCAAGATATGTTCACGTTTCATACTACGCCATAAATTACATCAATAAGATCACACCCTGGGTTTTTTTAAAGGCTTTTAGGTGTCTTCAAAAAGACGGTTGCTGGCTAAATGTTACTAGAGGTTGTCGGGGAAATTATACGTCATCACGCCGAACAGGAAAACTCTTCTACTACAGCCTCGTTGTGTTTATACTCGCGCTCTTACAACTCAAACTTTCCAACTTGTAGATTTATCAATTTATAGTATTTTCCAATCAATTATAGTGTGTGTGTGTGTGTGTGTGTGTGTGTGTGTGTGTGTTTGTTTTAAATAAAGATTGAAAGTGTTGTCGGAAGCGCAATGGTGGTGACGTTGAAATCATGCGACCGTGTTGTAGATCGTTATAACCTAACAAATGTATTTTTTATTTATTATTATTATTATTATTATTTTACTTCTGGCGAGTGTATAGGCTTCAAACTCATGAATCTTCTCTTAATGAACGGAACATGTAAGAATCATAAACGTTTGTCACCGAGTATATTTTCTACAATAATGCAAAAGCCAATGGAAAAATCCTATTGGTTTTTTGTGGAGGTAACCAGGGTGATGCTAACTTCCGGGGTGGCCTAAAAAATATATAATCCCTGCAGGACTTCCACATTAGTGTCCGACACTTGAGAAGGGGACAGCCCTCTCTTAATGCCGAGATAAAGTCCATCTCTACAGCGGGGAATTGTTACGTTTATGATGGCGAAGACATGTAACACCAGGTGCATGTAACACCAGTCCCATAACACCAGCTTTTGGTTATTTCAAGATCACAAGAAAATTGAAAAGAAATATTATTAATGCACGACTGTGTACTTTTAGCAGTGTGTAAGTTAGGGAGTCTTAATGAAACAATACGTTACAATATCTTGACCATAGCATTGTAAGGTTCTATGTGCACTAAATACAAAGGTCATGATATACACTCACTGGCCACTTTAATAGGAACCTGTACACTTGCTCACTTAAGCAGTTACCCAATCAAGTAGCAGCAGCACACGGCATAGAATCATGCAGATGCAGGTCAAGAGCTTCAGTTAATATTCACGTCAAACATTAGAATGAGAAGAAAGTCTGATCTCTGTTATTTTAACTGTGGCATGGTTGTTGGTGCCAGATGGGCTAGTTTGAGTTTTTCATAACTTAGTGATCAAGTGGGATTTTCACACACAACAGTCTCTAGAGTTTGAACAGAATGGTGCAACAAACAAAAACACTGAGTGATAGTTCTGTGGGTTCTAAAGTCTTGTTGATAAGAGAGGTCAAAGGAAAATGGAAGGATATCCATCCATCCGTCCATTTTTCCATACCGTCACAGGGGAGCCTGGAGCCTATCCCAGGGCACAAGGTGGGGGACACCCTGGATGGATTGCCAACTCATTGCAGGGCACAATCATGCACATATTCTAGACAATTTGGAAATGCCAATCAGCCTACAGCACATATCTCTGGACAGGGGGTGGAAACCCCCGAAGCACAAGGAGAACATGCAAGCTCCACACACAGGGCAGATGCTGGATTCGAACCCCCATTCCCGGAGGTGCAAGCAAATGTGCTAACCACTAAGCCATAATAATCAGTCTTTACAACCATCCATCCATCCGTCTTCTAGCACTTACTCCTTCTTCAGGGTTGCGGGGAAACCTGGAGCCTATCCCAGGGAGCATCAGGCACAAAGCGGGGTACACTCTGGACAGGGTGCCAGTCCATCACAAGACACACTCACAAACCCCTTCATACACTACGGACACTTTAGATGCGCCAATCAGCCTACCATGCATGTCTTTGGACTGGGGGAGGAAACCAGAGTACCCAGAGGAACCCCCCATAGCACGGGGAGAACATGCAAACTCCACACACACACATGGCCCCGGCAGGAATCGAACACTGAACCCTGGAGGTGTGAGGCAAACGTGCTAACCACTAAGCCATAATAATCACTCTTTACAACCATAAAAAAATATTTGCATATTCCTTTATTTTGTGCTTTTGTATGTGTGCAGTGATGTCTGATAATAACATAATCTGATAAAACTGTTAAGATAACTGTCTGGGAATAGTAATAGTACAGAGACCTGGATAAGAGTTGCTTTTGATTTGACTGTTTTTGATGAGACTGGTGGACATGAATCCGGTAAACCAAGTCAAAAAGTTTTAAAACAAACCTTTGCCTTAGTATAATCTTATGTGGCAGATCTATTATAATTTTTTGCATTTTAACACTGAAAAATTGATTATTGTATATACCCGTTGTACAGTCATGTGAAAAATTAAGTACACCCCATGGGCGTTGTTGGCTTTTTTTGAAATATTTGGACTAGCAAACATTTGATTCTCTTTGAAGGATAGTTGATACACTCTGCATCATATCAAAGAGTGCTTGAAGATAATGTGAGGCCATCTGTCCGAAAGTTGAAGTTGAACCGAAAGTGGACCTTTCAACAGGATGATGTTCCTAAGCACATGAGCAAATCCACCAAGGAATGGCTCAAAAAAAAGAAATGGGAGGGTTATGGAATAGCCTCGTCAAAGCCCAGATTTGAATCCCATTGAAATATTGTGAAAACCCTCAAACATATTGCATCTGAAAGAATACTGCATGCGAGAGTGGTCAAAAATTCGAGCAAGCCTGGTGGAAACTTCTGCAAAAAGCCTACAAGAAATTATTTCTGCTAAAGGGGGCAATACTACAGGTCACAGGTGTACTTACTTTTTCCACAGAAGATTATCACATCTATTGATATCTTTGTTGAGTAAATGAGTAAATTGAGTAAACTTTTCATTGTGGTTTTGTTCAAGTCTATCAACTTCAATAATAGACACTGTTTGAAAGAGGCTCAAATGTTTGCTTGTCCAAATACGTCAAAAAAGCCAACAATTTCCATGGGGCGTATTTATTTTTTCATATGACCATATACACTTCAAAGGCTGTAGCCTGTCCTTTAAAAAAAAAAAAAAAGATAATTTTCCACTATTCCAGTGGTTCCTGTTTAATCTGAATGACTGTAGTCAGGACCCCGCTTCGAATGTGCTTGATATCTCTCCGTAGAACATACTCGCTGAACTGAGATGAGTCCACACCACCTCCACATGAAGCAACAATCTCAAATCCCTTCTGCTGGAGCCGCTCCAGAACCTCAGACAGCACACACACACACACACACACACACACACACACACACACACACACACACACACACACTATATTATTCTTCTGGTTAACAGTTTATTAAGCAGACAGAAAATCTAAAAGTAAATTTTTTATATTGCTCAGTAACTTTTAAATTATTCAACTTCTTGTAAAACATTTGTCAAGAAATTCTGAAATTCTGACATCATTTCTGACAATAAAAGTCCTTTTTTTTTGTATGATTGCATCATCAAGAAGAAGATTTCAAGTGACCTTAATAATGCAGTGACAAGGTTGTAGTCCTTTCATAGATACTGAAAAAATTGTCACCTTTGAGCCAGGGTTAGGCTGGTTCACTTTACAATGTAATGTGGTAAGACCCCCAAAAAACATTCAAATGTGTTATAATAATAATAATAATAATAATAACATGTTTATTTGAAACATTTAAGTGTAAGCGCGGTTTCAAGCAAAAAATTTAAATGAAAAGTCAGACGGTACAAACTGAGTCAAATGGTGAAACCAGGGAAAACATATTTAAACAAATAAATTACATGTAAAACTGTGCAGTTAGGTAGGAAGTGTAACTGTATATACTGTATGTTTGTAAAGCATTTTTTTTGGTTTTGTCTTTTGTTGGTTAATATAATTTTATTGTCTTTTAATTAAAAATTGGATGTATTATTGCACCACATGACATTATATGGGTGGTGAAATTTTGAACACCTTAATTGTGATTGCAGGCTTAGTCACTGTTACTGCCTAGACAATATCATAAAGCGCTCTGTAATGAGTGTATATTACATATAAAATATGTTGTGCAACCTACTTGTACAGAATTGAGATGGCAGTATCCATTTAGAGGAAACCGGATGATATGAGTGGAGTCATGGTTCCATCCTGCGTTGACTGAATTACACATGACATCTCCGATCTCGGGGAAAATGTCCTCGATGAGAGCCTTATCTCCACTCAATGTGATCCTTTCGCCCAGCTCGGGAGCCACACGCACCACCACACACTCGCATGCCCGTGATACACACCCTGAGTCTCGCTCCGAACGCCAGCGTTCAAGCTCTGCTTGCAGAGGCTGCAGCTGGAAATATTGTGCCTCCTCATACAGCAGACAGTAGTCCTACTCAAACACACATATCGAAAAATCATTCAAATTGATACTTTTAATTACTACGGGTAAAAGTTTAACTGTACAGCAGACTGACCTGTTTACTGTGTATTGGGCATTTGTGCATTTATATCATATGCATTTATATCATATATATATATATATATATATATATATATATATATATATATATATATATATATATATATATATATATATGTATGTGTGTGTGTGTGTGTGTGTGTGTGTGTGTGTTTCAAATATTATCTGTTCATTCTGAATAATGTATTCGTATTTGGTTACACCACTAACATAAGTATGTTGAATTACAATCCATTAAATATTAAATCAGAATATCGATGAATTGGTTTGAAAACCGTATAACAATATAAACAAGATCTGTCCTAAAATAAACAGCAGATACATTTAATTATGGACCTAAGAATAATTGTCCTTATTAGAAATTAACCATTATTACAAATACAGGAATAAAGGCAGAATCAAACACACCTTAAAGTCATCTGGGATGAGTAGCTTGGAGGTCCTGAGAAAGTTGAGGATGTAGCGGAACATATGACCATCACGATCGATGAAATAATGCTGCTTTAGACTGTCTAGCACTATGGGCTCTGTGCCATCAAACAAACGGCCAATCCTATGCATAAGAAAGAGAGAGAAATAAAGAGGAGGGAGTAGGGTAGATGGAATCTTTGGCTTTGTACAAGTGAATATATTAAAAACCACATTTTATAGTGGATACCAGTGTGTGTGCGCACTGGTTCCCCTGTGCATATCCATATGTGCCCAGCAGGCAGCTCCATAGACGCAACAGAGGCGCCTGATAGTGC
This sequence comes from Ameiurus melas, assembly GCA_012411365.1. Taxonomy (NCBI): domain Eukaryota; kingdom Metazoa; phylum Chordata; class Actinopteri; order Siluriformes; family Ictaluridae; genus Ameiurus; species Ameiurus melas. The sequence continues at coordinate 3,944,001 of CM022779.1, forward strand.
ACCATCCCCTGCAAGCACCCGAGCGTATGCGCACACAAACACATCAACATGATTATCAGTCATGAGTAGCAGAGCAGAAAGACTGGGGGCGCTAGGCTGCTTAGGCAGATGTCACAGTTCTGTGTATACCTGGATGCTGTTGAAAAAGCTGTATATGTTGTAGCCATGAGTGAAATAAACCACAACTGCACATGTCAATTATCACCATAGAATACATGTTTTAGACCACACCGTCTGTCCCATCTGGACATCAAGCATATGTTTAAAGCCAGGACCTAGATACGTAAAAAACAGGAAGGTACCGTAGGGGAAATAAGTATTGGACAACATTGTTTTCAGTAATTATATTTCCAATGAGGCTAATCACATGAGGATTTCAGCTGGTACCTTGCCTTACCTTGTCTTGGAGAACTGCTTTTTCTTAGCATTTCCAATATTTTTTTCCTGTGTCATTCCACTTTATTACACATAACCTAATTTATGGACTTTAGTGTTGTGAATTCTTTATATTTCTGGATTTCTTGAGTTAATACTGATATCTGGTGAAAATATCATGTGGATAGCATCATTGGAAATATATTTACTGAAGAAAAATGTTGACGCATCCAATACTTATTCCACCACAATATATCATATATACCAATAAATTCCCTGGGGCACAGGAATTCTACTGGAATTGTGATGCCAGGACATTACTGTATAACAATGCAAAACTGTCTATATGTTTGACACTGTGTGAGACTGTGTAAGTCTGTTGTGTGTTCCTCTCTGAGAATGTATCATGAGTGTATGTGAGAATATGTAAAGTCTTTATGACACTGTATGACACTCCATGTAACTGTATCAAACTCTATATGAGAAAGCGTGAGAGACTGTATGTCTTTATGAGACAATGAGAGACTGTATGAGACTCTTTGAGAATGTGTGAGTTTGTATAATACTGTGGGAGACTCTTGGAGACTGTTTGAGACTATGTGAGACTGTATAATACTGTGTGAGACTATTTGAGACTGTATAATACTGTATTTTTACATTTTACATTTATTTATTCACTTAGCAGACGCTTTTATTCAAAGCGACTTACAAATGAGAATACAAGCAAAGCGATATATCCAGCAGAGAACAATACAAGTACTGCTACCATACAAGTATGAGACTGTATGAGATTGTATAATACTGTGTGAGACAATCTGACACTGTGTGAGACAATTTGAGACTGTGTGAGACTATTTGAGACTGTGTATAATACTGTGTGAGACTATTTAAGACTGTGTGATACTATTTGAGACTGTGTGAGACTGTGTAAGTCTGTATAATACTGTATGAGACAATCTGACACTGTGTGAGACAATTTGAGACTGTGTGAGACTATTTGAGACTGTGTGAGACTATCTGAGACTGTGTGAGACTGTATAATACTGTGTGAGACTGAGACTGTGTGAGACTGTTTAAGACTGTATAATACTGTGTGAGACTATTTGAGACTGTGTATAATACTGTGTGAGACTATTTAAGACTGTGTGATACTATTTGAGACTGTGTGAGACTGTGTAAGACTGTATAATACTGTATGAGACAATCTGACACTGTGTGAGACAATTTGAGACTGTGTGAGACTATTTGAGACTGTGTGGGACTATCTGAGACTGTGTGAGACTGTTTAAGACTGTATAATACTGTGTGAGACTATTTGAGACTGTGTATAATACTGTGTGAGACTATTTAAGACTGTGTGATACTATTTGAGACTGTGTGAGACTGTGTAAGACTGTATAATACTGTATGAGACAATCTGACACTGTGTGAGACAATTTGAGACTGTGTGAGACTGTGTGAGACTATCTGAGACTGTGTGAGACTATCTGAGACTGTGTGAGATTGTATAATACTGTGTGAGACTGAGACTGTGTGAGACTGTGTGAGACTGTTTAAGACTGTATAATACTGTGTGAGACTGTATGAGACTGTGAGAGACTGAATGAAATGGTGTGAGTCTGTATAATACTCTATGAGACTATAAGAGACTGGGAGTCTGTATGTATTAAGAGACTGTGTATAGGATTGTGTGAGTGTGTATGATACTGTGTAAGATGATGTCATGCTGTGTGAGACTGGGTAGCACTATGCCCTACTATAAGACTGTGTGAATCTGTGTGACACAGAGTCTGTGTGAGACTGTATATGTGAGATGGTGTGAAGAGGCTGTGTTTATAAGACTATGTAAGACTGTGTGATGCTGTAGGAGACTGTGTGAACGTGAGAGGCACTGGAAGGCTGTATACGTTTGTGTCAGTATGTATGAGCTTGTTTGAGGGTCTGTGAGAGAGAAGATGTCAAGCTGGCTGGATACCCAGTGCTGCAGGCTCTTTTCTTTGATGCTTGACTCAGTCAGCAGCCAGGAGACTTTAACACTCCCTGGCATTGCAGAAATGTACTGGTCAGCAAGATAATAAGCATAGACAAGACACACACACAAACAAACACACACACACACACACACACACACACACAAAGGCAGATATATTTAGAAGTACAAGAAATGCAGATGACAAACCTAAAGAGCATGACATACATTGTAGAAACACAACACAAAAGGAACACATAAAGAAAGACAGGAAAAAAAACAGTATGACTATTAACAGTCATAATCAGTATGACTATTGGAGAAACAGGAAATGGCATTTCATGTCATAGAGTGCATAATTTTTCCTGTTTCTCTACTTTTTCTTTTGCAATCAGTTGCTCTCATGTGCATTGGTTAAAAAGTGCAGGGCTGATGCTGATTAAGACTCCTCCTATATCTCAAATCAAAAGCTGATTTTCTTCCTATTCATGTGTGTATGTTGATAAAAGGCAATCACCAGTAAATTACTGGGCTGCATGCACACCACAGCTGATTTACATTTGGTGACACTCACAAAGCTCCATAAAAAGTTCAAGTTCACAAAGTGGAAAGCTCAAAATGGCCAAAAACAGGCAGAAGGCAGAACTTGGGTACTTCTGAGGCAGAAGGTAGAGTGACTCATGTCTACAATAAATAAAAAAAAAACATTATTCAGTAGCATATGCAGTGGAGTCACAGCACCTGAAGAGTCCAAAATATGTAGAGAAATTGGGGAGGTAAATTCAGTGTCGTCCAATATAAGTGAGGTCAGAAGAAAACGGTGTCCCAGCCAAAAAAATGATTACTGCTCATTGACAAAGTTTCTCTGGTACCAGCGGATGCTAAAACAGGACATAATTCTTTAAAATTGACCAGATGCCATGGCAAACTTATACACTTATAAGCAAACTTAAAACACTTATAAGCCAGATTTCATCTTCTGAAAGAACAAAGCATAACCATCTCTAAATATCCATTGCCTCCTAGGGGCATCATCTGCTAATTCTTGCAGTAATACCAATTCTGCCATTTGCACCGCCTCAGCCGGCGGTGGGTAGTAACATGCTACATTTACTTCATTACATTTACTTGAGTAACTTGGATTTTTTAGCTTTTAAGTGTAAGTTTAACTGGCCATACTTGTATTCTTACTCAAGTTTATTTTGAGTCACAGAAATGTACTTTTACTTTGCTACATTCGGTGACGTTCCTCCATTACAGTTAAATGTTAATGAATATGTAGTTTTGATAATTAGTTTATATCATGTATAATGAGGTTGCCGGTTTCACAATACACTGCAGTGGTCTGAATGTGTCTGCAACAACTGCACACTTTTTTTTAGTGGAAGATAATGGCCGAAGCCAAACAATCACTCTCTCTCTCCACACACTTTCTCTTCTGTTCTGTTCCATGGTCTGTACTTTTGTTCTCTGTTGTCTTGTTTAAGTGCAGATGCTGACAAGTTTGTGTTGTTAACAAAGACAGAAAATGTTTGTTTTTTTGGGGTGTGTGTGAGATATTGTGCTGAAAATGACAGGCTGTGTGCTATTGTACCCATCACAGGACGTGGATATGCTGCTTCATCTTGAACCCAGGTTTTTATATCATATAAACAGACAGACCTTGAAGGAGAGGCGTGACTTACAGTTCTCCAGGTAGTCTGAGATTCAGGATTATCCCTTCATTTTAATCAGATCCGAAGTAACTAGTAACTTGCTACTTGAGTTTTCTTCTCATTGGATACTTTATTACTCTTACTCAAGTAATTATTAACATTATTACTTTTACTCGAGTAATTATTACTTGTAGTTAGGTAAAAATTTTTGGCTACTCTACCCAGCTCTGCCAACTAGTGTTAGAGAGATTGAATATATCTTAAAATTCATTTGGGTTGACTTGCTGTCCTAGTATGTAATATTTCCTTAATTCCATTTAGGTGTATTTGAAACAAAACGACGGGCCTAAAAATATTTAATACTGATATTTAAACGAATAAACCATTTGAACTTGACATTGTATATAAAAAAGGAGTAACTCATCACAAGTTTTAAGATTTCAAAGTTAATCAGTCGAGTTTTACTGATCGAATAAAAAAAAAAAAAAAAAAAAAAAAAAAAAAAAAAAAAAAAAAAAAAAAAAAAAAAAAAAAAAAAAAAAAAAAAAAAAAAAAAAAAAAAAAAAAAAAAAAAAAAAAAAAAAAAAAAAAAAAAAAAAAAAAAAAAAAAAAAAAAAAAAAAAAAAAAAAAAAAAAGTTTTAAAATTTTTAAAAAAAAAAAAAATATAAAAAAAAAAAAAAAAAAAAAAAAAAAAAAAAAAAAAAAAAAAATTTTTTTTTTTTTTTTAAATTTTTAAAAATAATTTTTTAAAAAAAAAAAAAAAAAAAAAAAAAAAAAAAAAAAAAAAAAAAAAAAATTTTTTTTTATTTTTTATTTTTTAAAAAAAAAAAAAAAAAAAAAAAAAAAAAAAAAAAAAAAAAAAAAAAAAAAAAAAAAAAAAAAAAAAAAAAAAAAAAAAAAAAAAAAAAAAAAAAAAAAAAAAAATAAAAAAAAAAAAAAAAAAAATTTTTTAAAAAATAGTGTATATATCAGCAATTGCAGAAATTAATGCAAACAAGCAAACTGCAATATTCAGAGGATCTTGCAATTTTTCAAAATTGCTGCAGATTTTCCTCAGAATTATGCCTAAAACCCTCAGCCAAAAACTCATTCAGCCAAAACCCTCTTTGATTCTTGTGTGTCAAACATGAGTACAGCTAAAAGGTCTCATTTACCAACAAACAACATGCAAAACAATTTCGCTAAATTGCAATTTCACCAATTCAAGTAGTTTTCCGCAAAAAAGCACAAAAAAACTGCAAACTGTTATATAGCTGTGTTATAGGAAATAATTCAAATTGAAATATTTTTCTTTCTTTTTGCAAATAAAGTCAGTGTAAGCGTTTTTGACTCCAAAGAACAGATCCATTTTGTTGAAACCTGGCAACCCTGAGTATTAGCTCTTCTGTGAGCGCCTCATAGACTGTGACAATGGTGATGGAAAACACATTTGCTTATCAAATATAACTGAACAGAGATATGTCTGAAACACTCTAAATGAGCTTTGAGACTGTATGCTGGATGACTGTTGTCAACTCTCAACTGCATATTACAGGGTTAATCAATAACTCAATAGACAGTAGCCTATTGCATACCTCAATTTTGATAACCTCTCATATTAAATTTGGTTGAGGCTATGTCATTATTAATGTTGTCTTGCTGCATCAAAACCTTTGGTCATGAGCTGCTGCTCCCCCGATACTGATGTACAACAGGCACATGTGAAACAGGAAAGCAGTCACTGGGTTTCCCAGTGAGAAAGGCTTGACTGTATTCTTACTGAAGTTAAAGTGCAACCAGAAAATCAAATCCGTTGTATAAATCACAACTAGTGGTATGGCCCGAGCACTGAATCCCAGTTTTTACTCCATGAATTACTCCATGAATGGAGATGTGTTGCTATCTCTTCAACTTAATTTGTGTGTGGTGTGTTGCGTTCCCTTCCTCATTCCTGTTCTTTGCATGTTGACACTTAGTGTTGAACATCAAACCATTTTAAACAATAGTCAAGACAACACAAGTAAACACAAAAGCAATTTGTAAATGAAGGTGTTTATTAAAGGTGAAAAAACCAAACCATCATGGCCCTGTGTGAAAAGTGATTGCCCCCTTGTTAAAACTACATATAACTGTGGTTGTCCACACCTGAGTTCATTCTCTAAACACCCACTATTATTCCACACCTGTTCACAACAAGCATCACTTAAATAGAGCTGCTTGACACAGTAAGTCCACCAGAAGATCCTAAAAGCTACACATCATCCAACCCAAAGAACAGGAACAATTGAGAAAGAAAGTAATTGAATCTATCAGTCTGGAAAGGGTTATAAAGCCATTTCCAAAGCTTTGGGAATCCACGAACCACAGAGACCATTATCCACAAATCGAAGACATGGAACAGTGGTGAACCTTCCAGGAGTGGCCGGCCCAAGATTACCCCAAGAGCGCAGCGACGACTCATCCAAGAGGTCACAAAAGACCCCACAACAACTCCAAGAACTGCAGGCCTCACTTGCCTCAGTTAAGGTCACGTTCATCCTCCACCATCAGAAATACTGGGCAAAAATGGTCTGCATGGCAGAGTTCCAAGGAGAAAACCACTGCTGAGCAAAAGAACATCAAAGCTCGTCTCAATTTCTCCACAACACATCTTGATACCCAACTTTTGGGACAACATTCTGTGCACCGATGAGACAAAAGTGGAACTCTTTGGAAGGTGTGTGTCCAAGTATATCTGGCGTAGAAGAACACTGCATTTCATAAAAGAACATTATACCAACAGTAAAATATGGTGGTGGTAGGTGATGGTCTGGGGCTGTTTTGATGCTCAGGACCTGGAAACTTGCCGTGATAAAAGACTATGAATTCTGCTGTTACCAAGAATCCTGAAGGAGAATGTCCGACCATCTGTTCTGTACTCAAGCTGAAACGAACTTGTTCTGCAGCAGGACAATGATCCTAAACACACCAGCAAGTCCACCACCGAATGGCTGAAGAAAAACAAAATGAAGACTTTGGAGTGGCCTAGCCAAAGTCCTGACCTGAATCCTATTGAGATGTTGTGGTATGACCTTAAAAAGGCCGTTCATGCTCGAAAACCCTCTAATGTGACTGAATTAGGACAATTCTGCAAAGATGAGTGGGCCAAAATTCCTCCAGGACGCTGTAAAGCCTCATTGCACGTTATCGCAAACGCTTGGTTGCAGTTGTTGCTGCTAAGGGTGGCCCAACCAGTTATTAGGTTTAGGGGGCAATCACTTTTCACACAGGGCCATGATGGTTTGGATTTTTTTCACCTTTAATAATAAACACCTTCATTTACAAATTGCATTTTGTGTTTACTTGTGTTGTCCTTGACTATTGTTTAAATGTGGTATGGTCCGAACACTTAATCCCAGTGTGTTACATGCATAAAGTAACAGAAATGGAGAAGGGGTGCTATCTCTTCAACTTTATTATGTACACATGTGTGTATGATATGTGGACACACACTGATGAATCCCAATTTTATTGTGCATACAATACTTTATTTTTATTACAATTATATGTCTCAGAAGCAATTTAGATCCTTTTCAACACAAGGTTGATAAATAAGGGCCCTGCTTTTAAAGAAGTGTGTGTGTGTGTTTTACCGAGATTCTGGGTATTTAGTGAGCGTTGCGAGACTACTGGTGTACATCTGTCCTCCCACATCAATGTGCACTGGTGCGTTGGCCTTGGTTAGCTGGGCCGGTGTGGGGATGCCAGCTGTACCCACTGGGGAGGATGGCGACTGTGCCAAACGAGGCCGAGTCAACATGGCCACACTGCTGCGATGTTCCTGAGGCACAGACATATACAAGAGCAAGGTATAAGTGAGAAAGTGTGTATAAATATACAAATATATTTTGTATATTTATATACAAATATTTAATATATTTGAACTGTGTTTGTATGGGGATGCAGTTGGATGGGAATTTGTATGTATGAGAGAGAAAAGACAATCCAAGAGTGAAACAGTTGGACAGACAGGCCCCAGGGGCAGCCAATGTGTTCCCGTGGGAATGCACTGGATGTCTGGTACAACTAATAGCTCATGCAATCATGCGACATGAGGACAGTGCTGAATGTAGGTCACACTACTGATAAACCAGTGGACTGAAAAATATATATATTTAAAACATGTACACAAACCACATATTATACTGATTGGTGGTACCATTACTAGTTTAGCAAGGGTTAATGCATTTGGCATTAGCTAATAAAAGAGGTAATTTAATTATTGTGACACTGCTACAACTTCTGTCATTAGCATATGCACCAGCTTTGTCTAAGACAATTTCTGTTTGTGCTGTACAAAAGGTATTAGTGAACAGCCGTCAGCTGGACTCTCTCTCTCTCTCTCTCTCTCTCTCTCTCTCTATATATGCTAGAGAAACACCTAGTCCGGATATGTGCTCCCATTTAATCTCATGTTCTGCTATTTATTTATGGGTATGAACAGGTATGATCTGTCTTTTCTGGTTTCTAATACAATTAATCTCTTCCACTCGGCTTGGGAAGTGACGTCTCTCTCCCACGTCCTCTGTGTCACCATATCCCACCATAATCCCCCACATTACACAGCACTGATGAACACTTTAGAAAACTCTGGTCTGGTCAAAGCTATGACATGATACAGCTAGGGCTTGAACCTGTGCCTCAGTAAAAGGGTGAATGTTTTACTAGGAGAACCTCAAAATACTATCTATGGTAATGATTATGATTAAAGCAAATAGAAACGTATGGACTTGGGTATTATACATTAAGTCTAAAACAACAACAACAACTGTAAGGCACATGCTGGTCTGGTTAATAATCTGTCATTTTGTGTATGTATGATGCATAAAAGTTGGAAAGAAGGAGCTCTTTCTTTCCTGAAATCACTGTATCACTACAGGGGCTGGAACAATTCATACATCACACTTTTCCTGAAAATGTTGAGAATTTTCAATTCCAACCACTTTTCAGAATTTCCTATCGTCATGTTATGCTGAACGTAGAAGTTATTAGACGTTACATCTAAACCAACCAGATCCAGCCCTTAGCTACGGTAACTGTATGATGTGTAGGTAAGATACAAACCCATTGACATCACAGTCAGGATTGTAACAAGCATAGTTTAGGACTGAAGTGTGAGCTACAAATGCCTAAATGAAGCCCTACATGAAGACTAGAAATATTTGTCAGGCTCCAGCAGACAAATATTTCATATGAACAAAGATGAGTCAAAGATGAGACAAGGCATAAAAGCATTTCATTTATTTATTTAAGTGTTTAGTAGATTTCTGAAAGGAATACATTAATTGCATATTTACACAACGATGGAGCATGAAAATGTTGCATAGAGATACTTATGCACATGAGAATGAACGAGAGATGCCACCTTGTTTTTCAGCCAGTTACAGGAGCGGTGTTTCTGTCATAGTGGAACAGTATTGGCAAAAACAGACTTAAAATGACTATTAGGGTTTCCCAACTCCAGCGTGATTCATGGTCCACAGTCTGGTGATTTTCCAGGTCAAACACACTTACTAAACCTGCTCGCTTAGCTGCTGAATTGAATCAGAGCAGGGAAATGGGCCCACATGTAACCTTTAGGACTGGAACTGGGCATCTCAAAGTGACCACGTGACCAGCAGGTACTCTAACTGTTTCCTGATTAGCTAATAGGACTAAACCACAAGTCTGCATTGTGACAGCAACTGAGTAGCGACGTGTGAACGCCGCAAGGTGCACCAGTTTACAACGATTTCATCACGTTGCGAATATTTGTTCTGAATTACACCGGAAGTTGTTATTACCTGCGCAGACAACACGAGTGCAGGTTCCCCTTTGTGCTCAAGCGCAGGCGGGGCGACGGGGGCCGCGGAATCCGCGCTGACTTTAATCGGTAGCGGGAGGTTTGCTTCTCAAGAAAACACAAATGGGAAAAACGATCCGGTGACATCGGTCGCTGGAATAAATGACTCCATCATTTGCCTCGGACGTTGTGGTGAGTCTTCGGTGTCGAGACGACTCGCCCTTCTTTCTTTTCCTTTTTCTCGGCGCTTCGAGCCGATGCCGGCGACGCTGTTGAGCGTTGCTATGGAGACGGCGCCGATGCAGTGGTTGGTGTAGGTTTTGGAGAGCTTAGCTGCGCGAGAGAGCATCTGCATCCTCGTGCCCAGCAGGTTTTTACCCACGGCTTTATTCTCGTACCACGTCGTGTCGTTTTCGCTGCAGTGATCGCGCGGGCGCTGGAAAAAAGCCCTGCACGCGGGGTTGCGCTTTGACAGGTACTTCACAAAGCTTGCATAAGGGCAAAACTCCGTGCCGGTTTCGTACATGCGCGGGAGGTTTTCCTCATCCGTGTCTGATCTTTTCCTGCTCCAGGATGAAGAGCGGGACTTGTGGTACGGCCCGAGCGCTTTGAAGTAGACGAACCTCCTCCCGTCCTCGTCCGTGGCGAGCCCGAAAGAGTCCTCTTCGAGCTCGCGCTGGTTCTCTCGGCCCCTCGTGCAGAAGTACATGCACGTCTCGAACCACACTTTGTTGAGCAGTCCGAATGGGGTGCGCGCGCTGAACGCGGCAGACGCGTAGAGCCTGCGCAGATCGGCACGCGTGATCGCCTGCTTCTGGACCACGGGTCCGGCGCCCTGTTCCTCTAGGCGGCGGATGACAGCAGCGAGCGCCAGGTTGGCACTGCGCAGCTCCGGGTCCTTGGTCAGGTCGAGCGTGCGGCAGAAGGGCGGCTCGTTTAGATACCGGTTGAGCGAACTGCGTATGCTGATCAGCGACGACTTGCTGTACAGCTGGCCGCTCTTGGAGCGCGCCTCCGAGTAAAACGCGCGCAGGACTCTGCAGAGTCCGTGTTTGTCCATGCTTTCGAAGTTCGTACTCTGTGCCGTTTCGCTCAAATACTCCCGGAAGATCCGCACCGCGTAACGCGTGGCCAAGCGCGTGTTCTCGCTCAGACGCGAGCGCTCCGACACGGACAGATGAGTCGTCTCTCCCTCATCAGCATCGGGGTCCAGAAGCATGTGCAGCTCGTGTCCCCCGCGCTGCTGGTCTATATTCCGCATAAGGACCGCTTCCTCGCTCTCGCAGTTCTTGGACTCCAACTCGGCTTCTTCATCCTCGCACTCCTCACCCTCGTCCACCGTGATCTGGATCTCCTGAATCTCTCCTTCTCCGTCCTCTAAGTCTCGCTCGTCGCCACGGCAGTTGTGCCCGCTGCCAGGCATTCTCGCCATATTGCGGTCTGAGAGTGTATGAGTCCCGGGGCAGTGCGCATGCGCTATATTGGACCGCAGAGCTGAGAGTCCCCCCCACCTCCCCCGCCCCCCTGCTTTTTAATGACCTTCAGCTATGAGCTCAGGCACGCAGGCGCTCTTAAAGGTGCAGAGAAAAGGGAGGGCGCATCCCCAAAATTAAAACTTGCCCCTACTCCGTCTCACACACTTGGATACACAATGCTAGAATTAGGTGGAGGTGAAACTAAAGGCTACAGTATAGAGGACTACTTTAAAAGACATGAAAGTATGTGACTATGTTTTAAATCTCACACACATACACTTGCTGAAGCACTGTGCATTTATCTCATGCTTCTCCAAGTGTGTGACTGGGGTCTGCGTAATTTTCATATAATTATATGGTCTAATACATTTCTGTGTTTACTTTTAATAACATTACAAGGTACAATAAGATATTTTACCAATCAACATATTCACTGCCCCCTTGGGCATGGTAGCTTAGTGGTTAGCACATTTTCCTCGCACCTCCAGGGTTGGGGGAACACTTCCAACCCCCACTCTCTGTGCATGGAGTTTGCATGTTCTCCCCGTGCTGCGGGGGTTTCCTCTGGGTACTCCGGTTTCCTCCCCCAGTCCAAAGACATGCATGGTAGGCTGATTGGCGTGTCTAAATTGTCCACAGTGTATGAATGGGTGTGTGAGTGTGTATGTGATTGTGCCCTGCGATGGACTGGCACCCTGTTCAGGGTGTACCCCGCCTTGTGCCTGATGATTCCTGGGATAGGCTCCAGGTTCCCCGCGACCCTGAAGAAGGAATAAGCGGTAGAAGATGGATGGATGGATATATGGTCTAATACATTTCTGTGTTTACTTTTAATAACATTACAAGGTAAAATAAGATATTTTACGAATCAACGTTTTCACTGCCCCCTTAGGCATGGTAGCTTAGTGGTTAGCACATTTTCCTCGCACCTCCAGGGTTGGGGGATCACTTCCAACCCCCACCCTTTGTCCATGGAGTTTGTCCCTGTGCTTTGTTGGTTTCCTCCACCAGTCCAAAGACATGCCTTTTAGTTTGACTGGCATTTCCAAATTGTCTGTATTGTATGAATGGGTGTGTGATTGTGCCCTATGATGGATTGTCACCCCATCCAGGGTATCCCCTACCTCATGCCCTGGGTCCCCTGGGATAGACTACAGGCTTCCTGTGACCACGTTAGGATAAATGGTAATGAAAATGGTTGGATAGATATTCACTGAGTGAAAGAACTTTCTGCTTTGCTGGTTTGTAAATGCACAACCCTGCTATTCATGTATGAGTCAAAAGGCCTTTCCTTAAATCTTAAGATTTGATTTCATGATTAAGTTTGTATGATGATGCACTAAATCTATTGGCAACTTATCTTAAAGAAATGTGTGAAATGTTTTAAATCAGTGCAAAGAGCATGTCATGATTCTGATTTGAATATCACTTTGTTTGAATGATTTTTTTTTTATTGTTGGAAAGTTTAATCAGAGGCAGTAGAAATAAAGATCCATTGTCCATCTGCTTTACCAAATATATAAAACATGAACAACACAATCAACTTTTTAAAATATTATGTACATATGAAATTATACCTTAATGAACTCAGTCTAAAGATCAGTGTAAGGTAGCGTGGCACTGTGCTCATTCTCAGGGCGGTGGAAATAAGTGCAGTGATAGCAGTTCTGTGAAAGTGACTGGAAGGTTGTGAGATTTAAATCCTATGACCGTCAAGGAGCACTTGGCAGGCTCTTGAGTACGACCCCTAACCATCAGCTGTATACATTTAGAGAAATGCATTTACATGTAGCAGTAGACTTCATCCTCTTTTGGCTCTCTGTTGCAGAGACATCCTGTGAGCTGTCGAGTTAAAATGTCTCTTTTCTTTTGTCTCGTTCTGCTGTTACAGCCTGCAGGCATGGCACCAGAACCAGCAATAACATCTCTTAAAGGTAAAAGAAAAAAGTGAGAGGGTAAAAATGTTTCTTGTCTCCTTCACATTTTAAATTCCCCTTAGAAGAACCCATTTCACACCTAGATACCCAATTAGCAATTATCCCAACTTTAAAGTAGAGTCCTGAGCTGGGGCCCTGATCCGGGCTTGATTTGTATGCACTTTGTGCAGATGGTGATAAGAGAGAGAGAGGCAGAATATATTTATAGTTTTAATTTTAATTTCATAATCATTTGCATGGCAGGCTGGCCTGTGGGCATGAGGGAAATAACATGCCTGCTCTTCAAAAGGCACATCAGACTCATTTCATGGCTATGTGCTGGATTGGAGGATTTTTTTTTTGTGTGTCTGCAGGTAGGTAATGTGTCCCAGAGTAATCTTTGATGATAGAGAAGTTCAGAAGAAGGAAAAAAAAAAAATATCAGAGCATATGCAGCATATGCCATAAATGACTTTTCCCTCTGAGGCTCGGCACGGAGCTCTGCGGAAAGGAACTCCATGGTGCGATAGAACTAAAACCACTGCCAAAGCCCTGGGCTGTCGCAAAGTGATAACACTTGAGTGTACAAAGAGACTAGGGAATACATAAAAAGTAGAACATAAGTGTGCAGAATCTACATGAGAAAGTGAGAAAGGTAATGTAGTTGATATGGAAACAACAGGATGTCCAGCTTTACCCTATTAGGTCAAGCCATTGTAGCTGGCTTAACTTGTTTAGTGAAGAATCATTTCCTCCAGGATTTTGCAATTTTGCGATCGCAGAAATGAACACAACTAAAAGCAAACTCCAGAATATTCTGAGAAGCTTAATTTTTTTTTTCAGAATTACCCCAGATTTTCCACAGATTTGAGCCAAGACGCATCATGTGACGTTATCACTACATGCATTCAGCCAAAGCCCTTTTTGATTCTTGGATACACGTGTCAAACATGAGTACAGCTAAAAAGGTCTCATTTACCAACAAACATCACTGCCGAAGAGTGTGCAAAACAATTTAGTGCAATTCAACTCGTTTTCTGCAAAAAAAAATCACAAAAAAATACATTGTTGGACACAAAAATCACATAAAAAAATCTGCGAAAGCCTAATCAAACATGAGGTGAAAAATGACCACGATGGAGCGATGTGATGCATTACCATGGCAAACCTGAACCTGAAGGCTCTCTAATGGAGAAAAACTTAGTGATAGTTACAAAGATTTCATAAATTTTAAATAAACATCTTCTGACAGAAAACTTCACCACATTATAAATTTGTTGCTAAATTACAATATGTTTTTAAAATTTGGTTACTATTCGGCTTAGGTTGTGTAGCATGTCTGCTGTACAAGTCCAGGTGAATGAGCTGTTATTAGAGGTGTAAAGAAAAAAACTATTCAAATGGAAAAAATTGATCCAACATTACCAGATATGGCTGCATAGCCTAGATCGTGTTTAAATTGAAAAAGGGAAAAAGGTTAAAAACTTAATCTTATAGGATATGGCCTGAATCAAATTGTACTGGTGCTGAACTAAATCGTTCAGTAATTAATTAAAGTGTATTAAAGTGGATCATTACTTGTTTAATTAAAGCTTTTTATGTATAGTTTTTGTATTATATCATATACTATGTATCAGGAAGGTAGATATACAGACTGAGACTCTTCCACTTTCGAAAACTTCATTATTTATTCATATTTATATGCATGAGTGGTGGTGTAAAGAAAAGAGATTAGTAACGTGTTTGAAATTTTTCCAAGCTCACATTAACATCTTCAATACTTGAGGGCAGCAGTTTGAATGTTACTACAGACTATCGACATGAAATACATTGTGTAGGTGGAAAAAACCCGGATTTGACGAAAAGAGTCAGAGAGTGTCTATGCACATATTATTAAGGCCGTCAAGCTCCAGTTTTGGCCACATTACTGAAAAGTTTAGTATTTAATTTGCATATAAAACACCTGATTCAGCTCATCAGCTAATTACCAATTTCTACATAGGATGAGTTCCATGTTTTGGACAGAAATGCACATTTTGCTAGCCCCTCTTTATTCCATCCAACAGTGGGAAAAAAGCCAACATAAAAACATCACTGATGAGCTATTATTTTGAGTGGTGTACTGTACTCGGCACAGCAGATGTAATGAAAAAAAAAAAACTGATTCAGACTGGAGAATTGGTCCAGAGGGGGAGAAGGGGGGGGATGTTAAGCGAGAGTGTGAGTGATTGAGTAT
The DNA here is from genome assembly GCA_012411365.1 of Ameiurus melas. NCBI lineage: Eukaryota > Metazoa > Chordata > Actinopteri > Siluriformes > Ictaluridae > Ameiurus > Ameiurus melas. Next base: position 3,959,428 of record CM022779.1, read on the forward strand.
CTTAAATTGACAAGTAGAACCCGATGCCTATGGTGTTGACGGGAATGCGTCAACCACCAAGTCTAGTCCTTCTTCTTACTAGTTTTTGTGCCAGAAATGCCATTAAAATATTATTCAAACAGTAAGGAGGCTATTAAAGAAACACTATTTCTGACATTTGAACTTGCTGTGATCTTGATCCTGTTTCCAAAATCTAATCAGTAGTAGAGTAGTGGAGGCCTAATATTTGCAAATACTTCAAATTCAACAAAGCAGATAAACTCAACAAAAGCACTCCTAAATACAAAACTTGCAACACTGCCATGAAATTCATTGGCAATACTACTAAGAACCATGCCACACACCTATGACGGTTGCTTGAGGTAATGATGTTAACCACAGAAGAGAAAGAAGAGACAAAACAATGTTAGCGGTTTCTTTCACCACACTGACATGAAAGTATGAATGAATCAATCATGATACTGTGTATACTAAGCAGACTCACTGGCCAATTTACTAATCACACTTACGTACCTGGTTGGCAAACAGTTTCAGAGTCTATACACAGTGTGCATTAATGAACACTTAACCCTCCAACACCAAGTTCTTGAGCACAGTACTCTTGGTTGCATATTGTTGATTGGTGGACTACTCTCAGGCCAGCAGTGTCACCAAAGTGTTTAAAACCTCCAGCAACATGCTTGAACTTGATACACCCCCTTACCAGTGCAACACAACATAAATAACACCTGGTCAGTGGTGTACCTATGGTGTGTTCCCTTTGCATTGATTAATGGGTAGATGGGGGTCTACACACAGCAACAGATGAACCACAGTCAGTTATTAAATAGCAACAACGTGCACTTGTGACATCGCACATGGATGTAACTACAAGGTTGGTGCATATAATAAACTGGCAAGTGAGTGCTTTTTTAACATCTTTTGTTGCGATTGAAATGTGGACTGTTATTCTGAATGATTTTGCACTTTATACCTATCCCTTTATGCATATTTTTAGTTTTCTGTAAAATTAACATCAACACTTACCTAACCCTTATCTAACACACAAAACACTTATCTTTACAGACGTTTGTTTCCTTGGGTAATATACAACCTGTCACCATTTTCTTTAATGAGCATGCAGTATCAATAATTGCACATCAAATAAATGTATCACCAACAGTCTACGGTCTCAAACACCCACACATGACATGAGCAAACACAATTCCATCACCGGTGCCACATTATACACCGGTATACACATTATACATATTATACACATTAACAGATCTCTTGAAAACCTTTGGTAATTAGAGGATGGGTGTTAGGTGGTAATGTTGAATATTATTTATGAACATTGAAAAAGATTTTTTTAGATAAAAATGTCCATCCATCCATCTCCTACCGCTTACTCCTTTTCAGGGTCACGGGGAACCTGGAGCCTATCCCAGGAATCATCGGGCACAAGGCGGGGTACACCCTGGACAGGGGGCCAGTCCATTGCAGGGCACAATCACATACACACTCACATACCATTCATACACTACGGACACTTTAGGGTTAAACTTAAATGACACCAACCATTTGCTTATTTTAAAAAGCTGCCTACATCCTCCTTGGAGGCCAGGAAAACAGCATGTTATAGCATGAGTGATGGAAAGCAGGGCTGTGATGCACACTATAGCTAGCTGGGATGACAGTCAGGTTGGATGCTCCATAAAGACATGGCATACAAGACCTAACCCTTGGATCAGCACACACATACAAGAATATGCATTACTCAGTCCCTTGTCATTTCGAGACTGGATTACTGCACCTCACTACTGGCAAGTCTGCCTCTGAGCGCCATTCGACTTCTGCAACTGATCCAGAGTGCAGCTGCATGACTGGTTTTCAACCTTCCTAAGTTCTCCCACACCACCCCATTTCTACGCTCCCTTCATTGGCTTCCTGTAGCTGCCCACATCAGATTTAAAATTCTGATGCTTACTTACAAAGTCAAGAACGGGCCAGCACCCACTTACCTCAAAGCACTTATCACACCCCGCAATGCACCACGCTCCCTCCAAACCTCTAGCACTGCTCAACTGGTCATACCATTTGTCTGGGTACAACGAAGGCATGCATCAAGACTGTCCTCTGTTCTGGCACCTAGGCTGTGGAATGAACATTCCCTAGATGCCCAAACAGCTCAGTCAGTGGCAGTCTTCAAACGACGTCTAGAGACCTACATCTTCCCAAAGTACTTAAATTAGCACTTTAAAAAAGTCTTGTCTGAGAGCTTTTCTTACTATATTACCTCCTAACAGAGTTTTTAGACTAATGTTATTCTTAGCCTGTGACCTAATGAACCATTATCGAGATGTATTTATTGATGGAGACTTCAAATCATTTCTGTAAGTCGCTCTGGATAAGAGCTTCTGCCAAATTAAGGGTTTGAGAAGTTAAATCATGGCATACAAAATATATGTAAATTGCAGTGTGGAATAGACCAACATTTACCGACAAACATCACTGTGAAAGATAAGTAGTTTTCCGGGAAAAAAAAAAACCCACAAAAAAACTCATCACAAATGTAAAAAAAAAAGCCACAGCAAAATCAAGCATTTTGGCTGAAACAATAAAAAAAAAAACAGCAAAATCCTGTACAGAGTGTACTGGGAACAATTTGCCTATGCCCAGAATACACCCTGAATGAGACGCAACGGCACCACGCACACACCCACATTCACACGAAGGGGCAATTTAGTGAAGCCAGTCTAAGTCTAACCACCAGCAGGTTTTTGGTAGGTGGGAGGAAACTGGAGAACCCAGAGGAAACACTGCAGAACGTGCAGAGAAATCCCACACAAGCAGTAACCCGAACTCAGGGTGGACACGAAGACCATAGAGCAGTGAGACAGTAACACTACCTCTGTACCACCAAGACACCCTTTATATACATGTAGTACTTATTATACGAATACAGATTTGCACTGTGTTTTAGTCGCTGTCATTCCACACAGGTAAAACTACGGTACACGAAGAGGGACAGGAAAAGTGTTGTAACACCAGTTTGCGCTAGTTCTTTTGCACATGCGTAAAAGTAGCTGACTGAAACGCAAGGGTTCACACACACACACACACACACACACACACACACACACACACACACACACACAGCCTCTCACCTGAAACATGAGACGTCCAGCGTTTTGCGTTTTCCTCTCGTCACTTTTGCTGGAGCCACTGACGACGTCGCAAATCTCTGCGCTCGGGATCCTAAACACTATCTGAGCACGATCTTTTTCTGAAAGAGAAGAGAGACGTAAAGAAATTGCTCTGATTGTGTTTTTCCTTTATGAACCAGCTGCCTTCCTCCATCTCGGCTTGCTGTGATGAGATGTGATGGAGCGCTGCCCGAGGCTGTTCCTGCGCGCAGAGGGAACCAAGCAGATCGCATCAGCTATCACACACACACACACACACACACACACACACACACACACACACACACACACACACACACACACACACACACACACGCACACACCCACGCACGTACCCCCCCACACACACTTATATGTGAAATCAATAGTTTTCAAAGTGCAAATTGTGTACATATACACTCAGAGAAATTCATAAAAATGCTCCTGAAGGGCTTTTTGGATAAAAGTTCTTGACTTCCTAAAGTGGTGGAAACCTCTCTGATAGGTAGGGACAATCCAAGGAACTCTTTAAAGTTGTAGACTTAAAAAAAAAACAAAAAAACTTATTATATACATTTAACACATAAGTGCACTCTGAACAATTACTGCATGTAGCCCATTTACAATTTGACATGAATTAATCCTGATCTTGCAGGCTTTGTGTGTTTAGGCTTACTCTCTGCCACTGGGGTAAGTTCCCTTCCCTTTTTAATCTTTCCCTCAGCGGTTTATTAAAATTGAAACCTTAATTGCTCCACTTTAAATTTATTTGTGAGAAAAAAAATTCTTCACTTAGTCTGCTTGAAATATTAATTTTCACATATAATTATTGAGAATGCTCTCTATATTAATGCACAAAGGAAGCTGTCTAGACTTCTGACAGCCTGCAGAAGACTGTGACTGTGTATGTGTTTCTAGAGACTATACTGTATCACTACATATATTACCGTGCACGTTTTGGTTTACAATTAGAAATAAATAGCAAACGCTATTTATAATAAATGAATAAATATTTATTTATTTTATTATTATTATTTTATTTTTTTTTACAAAAGGTTTGATACGAAAGCACATGGAATCAGAGCCTGAAGCCAAACCTTCTCATTACAATGAATGAATCTCAGGAAATATGAATATTGATGGAAACTCATACTGTGGTTGTATTTAATACCAAGCAGCCCAATAAATATTCACAGAGACAAATCAAAAAGAGGAAAATTTGGAGAAGGCTGTATTAGTGTGTGTATTCATTATACACTTCTCCAATTATATTTAAATGCTCACTTCACCTGATCCAAATAATCATCATACGTTCTAGGGTGGAGACCACTGAGGGCAATGCCTAAAAACTTTAAATTAAGCAGATTTATTTTGTTTATGTCGATTATATGAGTGTAAACAAAGACCAAATGCTACAGTAATACCCAGTTGCTTGTATCTTCAACAACGAAGGCACAAAGAACGCCTTTGTTTACCAACTCAAACATTTAGCACTTTCACCTCTCGACTAATTTTTGCCATAAATACATGTCAAAGTCACATCCTAAATAATTTAGATGTTAGCTAATGATTTATTTAGGAGGGCGAGGGCCATTAGGAAGGCCTCGGGTTCTGAAATGTGTATTAAAGTAGGAGAGATGCAACTCTGTAATAACATTTGGATAATTTTATTATGGCTCACGGCTCAGTTAATTTTGTCCCCACACTCTCTGCATGAAATTGTTTGATTCTCTGCATGCCTTGAGTGAGTTGAGAAGCTGTCAAACACAAACACACACTCTTTGTGTGCATATATACTCACGCAAATGAACTCTTCTACTTTTCAAAGAATCTTAAGTGACACAGGTCAAAGTAAACATAAGGTACAAGTCTCTTGATTGAACTCCACTTAATACATCACACATGGAATGGCATGCATCGTTACTGAAGATACTTTTAGAAATTCAGCAAGTAGCATCAGACCTGACTGAGATTAATGTCTTCAATCATTCCCGCTTCTGTCAGACAGCGAGATAAATAGAATGAGAAAGGAAAATGAGAACGAGAAACAAAGTGCAGCAACAATAATAAAAATAAAAGATGTGGTTTGTTCAAATGACAATAATATAGATAATATCTACCATGAACTACGAGAAAGGGAGAAGTAATGGACACTTCCATAACAAAGGTGTGTGCATGTGTGTATGTGTTATAACTTTTACACTACACTCAGTGGCCACTTTTAGGTAAAACTAACATATATGTACATTGTTGGGCAAGAAAAAATGGCAAGCTATTAATCTTTTCTTGGCCTTAATAACAAATCTTTGGTCGGAAAATGAGCAAGAATTAATCAAATGCACTCCTGAGACCTCCTTTCTCACCATTTGCTCGTTTACTTTTGCTGCAACTGTTTGTGAAAAAGCTACAAACAGGGAAATTCACGTATATAGTCTTCATGTACACGAAGGTAAGATCATGATAACAATAAAAATGTTTGATGTAGAATTCAAACTTACACATTTCTGGGCATACAAAATAAAGATAAAATAAAAATAATTAAATCAAATCAAATTAAAAAGCTGTCTGCAAGTTTACCCAGCCTTAAACAATCAAAGGGAAAAGTTATACCATACTAAGATACTTTATCTATTGCTTAATTCCTGCTAATTTCCTGCCAATGATTTGTTATTAGGGCCATTAAAAGCTTACTATTTTGCGATTTTGGGCTTGGCCCATTTTTTTTGCCATTTTTTTTTGTGTATATTCACTGGCCCTTTTAAAGGGTAAACCTACCATATAGAACACTTAGAAAATGATAAGCAATGATGGTTTAAACCGTAGCCTTAGCACAAGTGTATTATATGGCTGAGAAAACTGTCCAATCCATGTGTTTACATGTGTTTACTCTTGTCAGTAATTTTATAGAAAATTTCTTTAGGGCTAAAGAAAAGATGTTCGAGGCTACAACCCTGAATGCCCTGGCCAGGTGATGCCCCTTTCCAAAAACAATATTATGAAATAATATTATGAGGCAAATGTGGTACAGTCTGTGTTTCCCTGGTAAATTTAGCATCTGGCTCATATTCAGGATCTGGATCATTCGAGGCTATTATCATGTTCATAATCATCAAAATCAACAGTTTGTTTACTGAGACATCTTCATCATCAATCAACATCAAACGATGCTAGTATTTGATTAAAAACCTGTTCTTCAGTAAATCGCTGAACCAAGTGAAGTCATGTAATGTTTCTGTTATGTCTGGGGTCATTATGATTGACACATTACATCATCATTGTTTACCAAACATTCCCATACAATAGATTATATATGTTACTACATAAATCAGAATATTCTGATATACAAAACTCTGGCCCGTGATGGTCTTACTGTGGTCCCTTTACCTTGCTGGATGAAGTAAAGCTATAGTGTTATAGTGCGGTATATAGTGTCAGTATATAGTGTTATAGAACAGCATGCCGGAAAAACAGATGTGCAAGTGATGCAAGTCACTTTCATTCCGCTTTCACTGTCTGTTTGGTAAATGCATACCTAACACTGGCACATAAATTTGTGATGTCTGCCCTCTACTGGAGCGAACCAGTAATACCGCAGCATACTGCCGGCACATTGTGGTTGCACTAATATATTCCTAATTCATGTCAATATGATGAAGTTAGAAGTGATTGGAGGGCCAAGGTTTATTTAGTCAAGATTTAATAAACCAACAAATGTATTATTTTGTGAGGGACCCTGTAATTATAATCAACAGCCTATGAAGAAAACGAACTAAAGAAAGATGTAAAAAGTATGTTAAACAAAGGACCTGGCATTATTATAGTAAATTGAACAGTGGCCCAGTTGTAATAACAAAATGGAATTGTAAAGCCTTTGAGGAAAAATTCAATAGAATAAGACAAATATAAAAGGAGAAATTAAATTAAGAAAATCTTGTGGGTTACGTTTCACAGATGTCGCTTTATTTCCACAAGTAACAACTATTTTTTTTTTCAAATAGGGAGAAATATTAAGAAATAAATAGCTACTTAAAAAAAGAAGCAAAAACTGGGTCTGTAGACTTAGAGTCATGCCAAACATTTACATTTTCTTTTGCTGCACAATAGAGATACAAACATTTGTCCCCGGGGCGCACGGTGGCTTAGTGGTTAGCACGTTCGCCTCACACCTCCAGGGTCCGGGGTTTGATTCATGTGTGTGTGGAGTTTGCATGTTCTCCCCGTGCTGCGGGGGTTTCCTCTGGGTACTCCGGTTTCCTCCCCCAGTCCAAAGACATGCATGGTAGGTTGATTGGTAGGTTGGTAAATATTCTGAATGGGTGGGTGAGTGTTTGTGTGATTGTGCCCTGCGATGGACTGGCACCCTGTCCAGGGTGTACCCCGCCTTGTGCCTGATGATTCCTGGGATAGGCTCCAGGTTCCCCCAGACCCTGACGAAGGAATAAGCGGTTGAAGATGGATGGATGGACATTTGTCCCCAACTGTATACTGTATATACTAAGTTGACAGTTCACTGTGGATACTCATTTAGTAACTAATAAATACTAAATTAGTTACCAATCATTACCACACCAAATGACCATGGTTTATACCTACAGCTATATACAACATGCACATCTCATATATTTACACATTAGAATCTGTACCAAAAAGAGAAAGAGAGATAGTGTATGAATGTGTAGGAAAGTGCAAAAGAGAGAAAATAAGGCATTGGGAGTGTTTCTTATATTGTTCACTGAAGAAGTAAATTTTGGTGTATGTGTCAATTCACTACCAGTACGAGCACTGTAACCATGACCTTATAACCAAACCATACTGAAAATGCTTAGAAAACCAATTAAACTTTCACATGTAGTTAAATATCTAAAGCACTTTGTCAAGATCACTTCGGTAAGAGCACATCAGTGGCTTTTTATTGTGTTGGATGCATGGCAGCTGCACATCAGGCCTCCTCACCCAACATCAGTCCCTGTCCTCACTAAAGCTCTTGTGGATGAATAAGCACAAATCCCCACAGCCACATTCCACAATCTAGTGGAAAGCTTTCACAGAAGAGAGGAGGTTATTACGACAGCAAAGGGAGACTAAATCTGGAACGGGATGTTCAACAAGCACACATGGGTGTGATGGTCAGATGTCCATGAACTTTTGACTATATAGTAAAGCAGAGCACAGCATTGTATAAAAGTTCACCACTATAGGCACTGATGCCAGGGCTAGGAACATAGACTTGTACTACTGGCTGATTCAGGTTTTTAAAGAATACACATTATTACTATTTCCTGGTGTGGATAATTGTATGCTTTTGTGCAGAAATAGTATATGAGCTGTACACTACAGTATATCTGAGTGTGACTTCTACAGAATATGTAGGGTAGTCATCATCAGCTTGATGTGTCAGGGCCCTCACACACACACACACACACACACACACATCCTATATCAGTTCGGTCTCTTTGATCTGACTGGTGGTGTAGTGTCTAGAGCTCAGCTCTTCTTCCTCAGTGCACCTTAATCGTCATACAGAGGACAGCACCTCGCCAGCTGTCTCCCTCTCCTTCCTCTCAGCACGCTCCACATCGAACACTGTGAACGCTGGCTGCTTGATCATCAGCTGAGTTTGGTCGCTGGAGAAAGTGCCTGGCTCCATGCCATTGTACTGAGCAGTGGGAAAGGATGTCCTAGAGATGATGCTGGCATAGCGTCCCTTCAGGTAGGGATCAGGACAGAACAGGTACTCGTATAGGGCTGCTGCCAGGACACCTCCCATTAATGGACCCAACCAGTACACCTATGAGAGGGAGAGTGTGAGAGAGAGATGCTCTTTTACTTATAGCTTGATTTTCAAGAACATAATGACGACATTTGTGAGGGTTGACTCTAGGATATATTACACATTGTCAGTAACGTCACTCCATGCCATCGCCTTACATTGAGATATACAATGCTATGATATCTAAAAACTTAACCGACACAAACAATAATTTTTGGTTCAACTGGCAGGCAACTCTCTGCCATTAGTCTATCTGTACACAGTGCACACAGTGAACCTGACAAACAGATGGCCTCTGATCCCTGTAAAGCAATATAATGCTCAAACATTTTGCCTTGAAAGGCAAATACACAACCTACAGTGGTATATGTATGTAAAGACAAAGATCTTGATTACTGTGATCCCAGGACACTGTGCTCCCAAATGTATAGACAGAGGGAAAGCATACATATTGGACTCAATATTTGTCCATATATACTGGACCCAAAATATTGGACCAACCAAAAAATATTGGACTCAATATATCGGACCAAAAAAAGTAGAGTAGCTTCTAAAGCATTGCTTTGTATTTCTTTGCCTTCTACCACATTCTTTTCTGGGGAAGTCATTATCAATGACCTTCACTGTCAAATGGCTGGCCTCAAAATAGAAGCTTTCTGTTCAGCTTTACCCCTCTCCTTAGTATAACACTCTCAGACAGAAGTTCAGCACACACACACACACACACACACACACACACACACACACACACACACACACACACGCACATATGGCTCAGATCCTTATGTAACAGTGGGTGTCCTCAAAATGTCTATATGATAAATCTACCTCAGTCCAAACTTATAGTCCTATATAATCAGAAAAACCTCCTGGCACACACAGAGTGTGCACTGTTTATGTTTACATGTATGCTTAACACTGGTAAGCATTGCTGTTAACACCTCCTAACACTTTTTATTTTACCTGCTAATATCAACTAATATGCAAATATTTGACACACCCAGTGATTTTCCCAGTGTCCCATGATGACTGCAGGACCGAATGAGCGAGCAGGATTCATACTGGCACCAGTGTAGGGGATCTGCTAGAACACACACACACACACACACACACGACAGGGTTAGGAGACTAGACCAGAACATAACACTCATGCAGCGTTACTTAAAGGTGTGAATGTCTTTGCACTGACTGTGTTGGTGCTTTTAATAAATTTCTCTGTCACTCTAAATTACAGCCTCTACTAGTCATTAATATGTGGGTGCAAAATATTAAACTGTAATGGATGCAAGAAGTGTAAACAAATTCGACTATAGGGAAAACAATACAAAATAATGTTACAAATAATACTTTTTAAAATCTGTTTTGTGTGTTGTTACTATGTACAACCAAATATCAGGATGTTGGAGAGCAGTTGAAGGATGGTTAAGAGGTTTTGTTTTTGGCCAAAAAGGGATTTACCACATTACAGCCATGAGTGGCATGTTTTATTGAATCTCTTATCATTCCAATTTAATTGCGGGTTCCCTTGCAAGCATTCACTCACATTAAAGCTGCATCAAAATTAATTTGAATCACACTTGCTTGTAGTGTTGATTGCAGCCATGGGGCCCATCACAGTGAGTACTCAAATGTATCTGTTGTGTGTTGTAAATAAAGTCTGTGATTTTGACAGTGTGTGAGTTCAAATTTTGAACTAAAGAAACTGCTCCAGGTACAGATTCCACGTGAATGATTTAAAGTCCAATAACCAACAAAGTACAAGAAAAAGTAAATTTCTACAATATAGGCCATGTAATACTGCTATGCCTGTACATAAAGAGCAAACAGAGGACACCCTTCATGCTTAGCAACACCCTTAGGTGTGGTAAGCACACATCATATACCCCTGGGATGTTTTGGGATAAACCTGATATCAACACTTGGCAGCAGAGCTAGGTTACAATTCTCCATGGAAAAGGGCTGCTTTGAGACCTGAAAAACACCTGCCACACTTAGACACTGAAAATGCCCAATAGGCAGATGAGCTAAGCAACTTTGCATGCTTCACTCCGACCATTTACTCACACAAAAGTTTATGTGACTCTATGTGCAACAACGTGATTAGACACATGTATCTAATTCTCTTCTTTACAGTACTGTCTATAAGTACAGTTGCATATTGCATAACTCATTACACAATTCACTGTAAATCTTTCACGATCTTCTGCTGTTAATTATGTAAGAAACCGACTCACAGCAAAAAGGTGACCGATGCACACTGACAGGCCAATAGCCAGTGCTGCTGAGCCCTTCAGGTCAGTGCGCTTTGGGTCGCAGGTGGCAAAGATGGTGAACACAAGCTCAAAGGTGATGAAGAGTTCAACCACCAGGGCATGACCAGCAGAGATATGAGCGCTGACCTAAAGGGAGGCAGTACAGGAATTGAGAACTAATAAGGAGCTGAGAAAGATATTTAATGAACAACACATTTGATTTTCAGCCCTACTGAATATATAGTATTCCTCTTTGTGTATACAGACTAGACACAGACTTGTAATGTTACAAAGAGATCATAAGTAGAGTTTGCCGAACTCATCAGTTTGTGTGTGAGACTTTCATTATATTGTTAATTAGACAATTCAAAATAGCAAATTAAAAGTAGGATAAAGTAGTCTACATCATCCATCCATCCTCCATACTGCTTATCGTACACAGGGTTGCTGGGAGCCTGAAGCCTATCTCAGTGAACTCGGGGCACAAGGCTGGGGACACCATCGATGGGGTGCTAACCCATCAATCACAATCACACACACATTCACACACTACAGACAATATGGAAATGCCAATACGCCTACAACATGTCTTTAGACTGGGGACTAGACTAGATTTTGGAGTGTGGCTGTGGGGATTTGTACTCATTCAGCCACAAAAGCATTAAAGAGGTCAGGCGCTGTTGGGTGATGAGACCTGGGTTTCAGTCAGCATTCCAGTTCATCCAAAAGGTGTTCAGTGGAGGTCAGGTGTTCTGTGCAGGCCATTGACTTCTTCCACACCAACCATGGCAAACCATGTCTTTATGGACCTCACGTTGTGTTCAGGGACATTGTCATGCAGGTTTGACCATATAATTGTAAACCCATGCCCTGAATAATTCCAGTGCTTTTAAACCTAATATCTATTCACTGTATCTGTAGCCTGTATATGAGTTCAACTTCCCTGGGCTAGGAATTGAACAGGAAAGATAATCAGTTGAAACTCACTTATAATGGATTTCTAAGGGCAATATTGTCAGTAACCACTGGAAATAAGAGGCTAACATACAAACCAATGGATAAAACTGAGAAAAGTGGGAATATAAAATCTGCCAATTCAGCACCTCATATCACGCTTCTTCTATATACAATCATGTAATCTAACTGACCGAGGTGACCCCCAGGTTCCCTCTCACAGCAGGAGGAGTCACACCATACAGTATAGCTGCTCCCACTATTGCCCCGAGACACTGTGCTCCCAAATAGAAAATGCCCTTTGCCAGGCTCAGCTTTCGGGTGACCACCATGGCCACTGTGACTGCCGGGTTGATGTGGGCGCCACTGATTTGGCTGAAGCACTGGACGAGTGTGGCTATGGACAAACCGAAACAAAGAGAGATGAGAACGAGGTCAGGAGGGTGAGTGCTGTCCTTTGTGGTTGCTGCCCAGTTGACAGTGGACCCTAGACTGAGCAGCACAAAGATCAACATGGCCAAAAACTCCCCAGACACCGCTCGCCAAAAACCCTTTGTCCATACACCCTTAAAGGCTGCCATAACTTGATCACACTTGCAGGGGCACGAGGGCACACGCCTCCTGAGAGGAGAGAGACACGGAGACAAGGATAAACAGATTATTTAAATAAATGAGCATTAGATATTGGACAAAATACACAATTAACCAATGGTTTTGTGTTGTGTCTGTCTCTATTTATTATGCAAATAGTTTTTAAATGCATTAAAAAAAGAAAACATGCATAGTACCCAATCATGCATAATTGAGACATGGCTCTATTTCCGAACAACGGTGCCCCATACAATGATCTGAGTAGTATGTAAAAGGTGCAACTATTCTTGCGTATGTGTGCACACACAGCTGCTACAAGAGCATCTGTCACACTGTTTACATGGACAGCAGTAATCTAATTATTGACCTAAGTCTGATTAAGATAATATTCTTATTAAGGTGTTTACATGAGTTGCTTTTAGAATACTTCTGTCATGTTCCCGTTTTGCATGTTATAGAACATAATTAGATTAACAACCCACGTCATTACATCACTGCGCCACGCCCTCCGACGTCCCTCCAGAATTTCACGTATCAACATACAGTTCGTCTTCGTTATGGAAACATATACTGTTTTTATTAAATTATTTTTTACAAACGCTTTAAGTGCAGTTAATTATTTGTCATGCTATACGTGCTAATAGACAACTGCTTGAAGCCGTGGGCTGCGTCTCAAACCGCGTACGTAGTCTATATAGCAGCCAAGATGCATATATTTTTCCTACTACAGGCCTATAGTAGGAAAGTATGCGGTTTGGGACGCAGCCGAACTCTCTTGCTCACCGTAAAATGTAAAACTGCCGTGTGTGATCATGTCATGTCTGTAATACACGTCGATTATGCGACTAAAACAGTATGTTTTAAAGTCAAAGTATGGTCTTAATCCGGTTAAGAGTGGATTATTGATGTCCATGTAAACACAGCTATTGTTCATGTAGTAGTATGTGTGCCCAAAGGATTAAAATCTATATCCACTAGGGGGCAGAAGAGTGCTGGAAACTCCATGGGTGGTACAGGAATATCTTATTTGACCACCTGATGCCACAGCATGCTACAGCACCCTATGGAATTATAATAGTGCCAAATGTCCTCAAGGCAAATTGAATTACATAAATTGAATAAAAACATATCGCAATAACAATACTTGATTTTTTTCTGCCCAGCAATTTGACACAACTTGAAAAAAAACAACAACACAGCAATATCAATGCTTGAATTAGTTTCCTCTGCAATTCATTGGGTTTGTATATTTTGATTGAAAACAAAATTCCAGCATTCAAAATTCAATGCACACATATTCACCTTATTTTTCAACCTCACAAATTCAGGCTGCAAAAATTCAGGTCTTAAAATTCGGGTATTAAAATTAAAGTCTTCACATCCGGGTCTCACAGGAAGAGCAATGGATTAAACAAATACATCACATCCATAGGCAGGTACACTGGGAGAAGAGAGAGAGAGAGAGAGGGGGGTTTGGGGTTGGGGTTGTGTGCTAATTATCAGCTACTCATACATTATAATCGTTTTGTAATGCTTTTAAAACAGTCATTTAGTCTTATTGTAATGACTTTTTGTAAGTCTTAAGTGTAATGACTAATGATAGCAGTTGATGATGTCATTATAAGTTATTGCATTAAAAAGTGAATTCATATCATTATATTATTATTATTATTATTATTATTATTAATATTATTATTATTATTATTATGTTTATATATATATATATATATATATATATATATATTTTTTTTTTTTTTTTTTATATATATATATATATATATATATATATATATATATATATATATATATATATATATATATAAAAAGATTGACCAATCATTGTAACCCCTGAAATAGTGGTGAGGGAGAGTGAGTTTTCTGGAGAGTTATGAAGAACATGTGCACACTGTACTGGATAGCAAACACACAAAAACAGGTTACTGTTGATGGAAAGTGCAAACACCAGACTTACCGAAAACGACCGCAAATTTTGTTTCGGTCGGAAAACTCCTCTGTCATCCCTTAGTGAGCAGCATTCTGTTCATGAGAACATAAAAAAATCACCAATAATAAAAATCTGAGTGCAACTGATGTGACCAGCGATGCGCTCTCTCACAATGAGCGCGCTTCCCCTGTGCACGCGCCTCTCTCTCTCTCTCTCTCTCTCTCTCTCTCTCTCTCTCACTCACTCTCACTGTGTGTGTGTGTGTGTGTGTGTGTGTGTGTGTGTGTGTGTGTGTGCACACAGGAGAGCAACATCTCCCTCAGTATGAATGCGGGAACCGACGAAAACTTTCACCGTCAATAACAAGACTCACTGCTTGGTTTGCCTCTGAGCCCACTTTCCAGCTTCTTCATGTGTATTATTGATCGTATAGAACTGGTATTATGAAAACAAAAGTGGTGATAAAAGGGCATGCTTGATTACTGTCATTCTCAATTATTGTGCCAAAGCCTTTCCAGTGAAATACACCTCCAGAAGGCTGTAAACACAAAGAGATAGAGAGAGAGGGGAGGGGGGGGGGTTCCATGCATTTTTGTCATAGACCCTGACTATAATTTCGACTAGTATTCGGTAATGTGGTATTTATGAAAATCCCATGAATTTTTGGGAAAAAAAAACCTTTGTATCCTACTCATGCTCCTGAGTGTGTGTAGATTTATGCATTGGAAAACTTACTAATGTAAACCTCAACTTGACTGACTCCAAATCAGAATATGTTTTTATATATTATATATATATATATATATATATATATATATATATATATATATATATATATATATATATATATATATATATATTAAATACTGTTGAGTTTAAATTGCTTAATTTGATTATGTTTACAGCATTTAGTGTGACTTATAGACTTATACAGCCTCATGCTAGCTCACTCGGTCTAAGAATACCATTGAGAAGATTTTGTGAAAATCACTAAATATAAATGCAAAACATTTTATATTATTAGCATTAAGAAGAATATGAAGAAATATAAAGACATAAATAAAGAAAATAAAGAACACAAGCCACCACAAACCCATAAATTAAGGCAAATAAAAATGAATCATTCAATTATGACAGAAGAAAAAACACCTACAAATGGAGGATGGGCTTCATTGTAAGCAGTAAACACATGCCTCATCTGACAAATTTAGAACTCACCTATTATTATTAATATGATGTATTATTAAAACTTTTTATTGGCATAGAAGTGAGTCAAAATACCTTCCACTATTCCACTATTTCAACCTTTACCCTGGTTGTTCATTTCATGCTCCCACCTGTCTGTGAACTTGAACTTTTATGGAGTTTTGTGGGCGTCACTACATGCAAATGAGCTGTGTCGGGATTGTGCTTTACACTTTACAGGTGATCAACATTTGCAATTAATTTGAATTTTTTTTTTTTTTTTTTACATTTGATTTGGCTTACACAGACATTTACACACAACTTTAGTAAAAAATAAATGATTCATGAGATATACTCATACCAACTTTGTGATATTGGCATCACTCTTTTTTCTCAGTTTGGTCCACTGGGGTCTACATAGACAACAAATGAAACATGAAAGATTCCTCAAATACATGGTGTGCTGGGGTGTATAAACCAGCTACATAGCACAACCTAATCAAGAATATGTACAAAGTAGTAATGGAAGGAAAGGAGTATCTGTTTGTCCAGACAAAAGACAAGGATTTATGAGTGTTAGGAAATGATAGAGGGTAACTTACCATGAATAACTGGAGCATCACATTTAGGAAATTAGAAATGGTTCTTGAAACAAGCTGTGAACCACCCTAACATTCGACCTCAGCAGATTCCTAAACGTTTTATATGAAAGATACAAGTGGTCATTAGTAGAATTGGAAGTTGAATTGGTAGATTCCTGAATTTCCCCTTGGGGATCAATAAAGTATCTATCTATCTATCTATCTATCTATCTATCTATCTATCTATCTATCTATCTATCTATCTATCTATCTATCTATCTATCTATCTATCTATCTATCTATCTATCTATCTATCTATCTATCTATCTAGATTTGACAATACTTGCAATTCAAATGTACACACATGTTCAGGCAGACAAGGAAAATAGGAAATAACAGACAGACCTAAAAGTTTATGAATTAGATTTCTTAATTTCCCCCTACACATGCATTATTAGGTGAGAGTTCCTGTCTGGCTAGACGATTTTTTGACTCTAAAGGGTATACTCTTCAGACACTAATCAGCATCTCAAAACTAAATGTAGCTGAAATGTGTGAAATATTTGCATTTATGTGTGAACCAGGATAAATCTTTTATGTACCTCCAGTTGGCTACACATTTCCATGCCAGCTCCATTCAGTGCTTGCTGAATAATTTTTTGCACTTGTTCCATAAATCACAGACACTCCAAAAACTTTAACTAAGCAGCACGTTTGTGGCCTGATGGTATTATGTTCTCATTATCAGGACTTGCAAACAAGTCTCGCTTTGTGTATGCAAGCAAATCGGTATCTTCACGCAGGCTTAGGCAATCTGAATATTTGTTCTAATGAACTTCTTCCCTCACAGTGTTCTCACATTTTTCCTTCTCTTTGCAAAAGAGACACACATTATCCTCTCACGTCTGTTTTTATCAAAACAAAAGATTTGAACACCCTTCCAACTCATTATCCATTATGTATGGATAATGAGTCGGACAACAACATAATGACAGCATTATGTAACCATTATACGAAAGGTCTTGTCCTCTTGGGTCACAGTTAACATGGCTGAAATGTCTTCAGTATTCTGATATGCGGATCAAAGAGTAAAAGAATTTCCAAAACAGAACAAAGTAATAAAACCCACTGAGATTAAATTACTGAACTATTATTTTTAATGACAATTTTCAAGCTCTGATTACTGTCTTTGGCCTTTGTGGTGTTTCACACATTCTTTCTCTAAATCCATTCTTGATGTGAATGCATATCTGTGTGGGATGCCCTGAAATGCTCTGACTTCCCATACACGATGTATTTCTACCTTTGTGTTCCTGAGATAAATTCTGCCCTAGATCCACCCTGACGTGGATAAAGTCAATATTGAAGATGAATGAATGAGTGAAACAGTATTTCTTTAAAATGAGCGGCCTTAAGATGAAAGAACAACATGTTCTGACCCACATAAATTAAAGTGGATTAAAAAATTCACTATATTATTGATGATATTATTTGGAAAGCATCATATTTCTATAGTTTGACATGCTCAGTAGCAGACAAAATGACACTCTATAGAACACAAATCATTGCCTACAGTTATAATAAAAAGTCTGTGCCTCAAATTGTCTTTTTAAAATTCTGAATGAATGTTAGTTAGAAGAAGTCTTTTGCTATGTGACAGCACCACCATCCCAGAGCACATGAAGCTTGCCAGCACAGCTTGGAGTAAAATACTATCTTCCCAATATGTGTGATAGAGAAGTCTCCTGGCCCGGCTAGCATATGCTGTCTTTCCAAGTTAGTGAAAGTACAGTCATAAACTCTGACCACTACATAATGGACTCTGGCCATGGATAGTGTATGGCACCTCTGGGAATTGAACTTGGCATCCAACGCTGAGCTCAGACCTCATGTCTCGGCACTGTAGAAGCACTGCCTCGGTGACCTGGGGCAAAAAGATATCTGCTTAGCCCGTTAGGAATCTGACAAGTATTCCTGTATGCACACACACACACACACACACACACACACACATTGTGCTGGTCCAGAACGTTTCTATGTACATTTTTTAGTAAACTGTTGCAAGTCTCAAGGTCTGCACAAGAGTCCTACATGAATTACTCCAGCGCTTGGACAGAACAAAGTTTTTGCATGTTTTCACACACACACACACACACACACACACACACACACACACACACACACACACACACACACACACACACACACACACACTCACTCACTCACTCTACCAATCTTACTATGGAGTGAGTGTTCAAATGTAACACCAGCCCAGGACATAACACCTCCTCTCTATAGAGGTTGCAATTTGAAGAATTTAAGCATGTTTAAGCAATTTAAGCACCTCTGACTCAACTTCCAGGTTACTTCCTGACTTTAGTGAACAGAAGCTTGCCTGGTTTAACAAGTCTTTATGAAGTCTTGTCAATCACCGCATTGAGTACATTCTGAGCCTTTTCCCTTACTGCCTGTGAATGTGTTTGAACGCTTGCAGTGTTTATTGGTTTATTCTTTGGATTATCCATTTGGCCTTTTTAGGTTCTGCCTGGTTGTTTGAACCTTTTTCTTGCTACACTGTTTTGATATTAGACTGCAGTTTTACTGTTTTTGGCCTGACTTCCAGTAAACTGCAATAAACCTTTTATGCACATGGAAGCTCACTCTTCAGATCATCAGATCTGAATCTAATGTTTCAACCACATGCTGAGCACATTGCAAAAAATTGACATTTGAAATTTGCAGTAAGCTTGCAGCTGAATAAAATACTGAAATGTGGGTGTATCTATAACTGTATTCACATTCACAGACTGCATTGCCCATCATCTGAAAGTCAACACTGACAAAACTGAACTGATATACCAGTGAAGAACTCTGTTCTACTGGACATTTCGGTCATTTGTCAGTCCATCTGTCTAAGAATCCTGGTTTGATTATGGACGATGGTCTGACTTCATATCAACAACCATATACTGCAGATTTGTCTTTATGGCATGAGAAGCATACAACTTTTTCTGAAGATTCTCTCTCTCTCTCTCTCTCTCTCTCTCTCTCTCTCTCTGTCTCTCTCTCTTTCTTTGCAAGTCTATGTTTTCATATCTCTTCTACAGAAAGTGGCTGCTCACCTGGCCCATAACCTCCCAAAGTTTTCTGTTGAGGTCATTCCACTGGCACATGAATCAAATTCAAATAACATGTCTTTGTATTCCAGGCATCAAAGGGTGCTGCAGCACATTATCTATGCACTCTGGTTCAGAACTACAGACCTGCACGCCTGCACTAAGGTCTTCAACTTCAGAGCATTTGGCGTGGCCTTTTCTGAGTTCTAAACATGCTCGTAATGCAAGATCTCTCTGCTTCAGCGCCATGGCTCCCCAGTGGTCCAACACGCTCCCATCTAATCTCCACCTCTATTCCTTCCACAAAGGTCTAAAGACCTTCTTCTTCAGGCAGTATCTAGTATATTTCACTGTACTTACCTTGCATTTATTCAGTTTTTAATACTGATTTTTTAAAACTTATTTTATTGTTATATTTTAATTTATTATATTATTATATTGTTAATATTTTGACATCATTTGTTATTATATAATTTATACACTTAGAATTTGTATGTTCATTACTTATTGTCTTTTGTATTGTTCATATGCTTAGGTTTATATACTTACTTATCACCCAAAACACTCATGCACCTGTAAAAATTATCAGTAGTCCATTGTTGTTCGGGTTATGAAGCTTGAAGCCTGCATAGATGCAGCTTCATTTGATAAAGAATATAATAACAGCAGTATATAAGACACAGGAATGTGAAACACATTTATAATACATTCGTAAGGAATTAAGACAAACTGTAGCTGGGTGTAGAGTTTACATTCTTGTCACTACGTGGAATATATCCTGAACTGAACTAGTTTTTGAACGAGTTCCCTACAATCAGTCAGTAATCATTTTAATCAGGACATACAACCAAATCTTATCAGACAATTATAGTATTATAGTCGAGACAAGATGAAGACACGGTCTCCCTATTAATAGTGATTGAGGAAGCGCCGTAGGGGGGCAGCATATCTAATGAATTAATTTGTTTGGCTTTATGAAATAATTATAAGGTTTACCTCTCAGTGGCATTTCTATGCTGCTTTTGTGATTTGAGAATAAGATTCAGTCTGTTTCATGTACCAGGATGAATTTGATTTTGCAAATGATTTTCTTCTTGAGGTCTGAAAGACACCTCCTGTGAGCTTTTTCCATAATGACATACAGGGTCGTAATAGATGACGCTAAGCGTAATATAAGCATGAAAGTCAGGTCAATATTTCCCAGCCATGATTTCCTGTTTGAGGTTGATTGTGCTTAGAGAGGGATTATTCATCTTCAGTCACCAGGTCTGTGCATGTTCTACAAACAAATTTTAAACATTCACACCCAGAAGTTTTGACATTACTGAAAAAGACTGTGTATTTTTATATCTTGATGGAGATCAAAGGTCCCCACAAGGATAGGAATATCTTGTACTTTTGACCTTGTGGGGACATTTGGCTGGTTCCCGTGAGGAAAATGACCTTTTTTTCTTCTTCCACAAAACTACAGATTTCATGCGAGGGTTAGATGTTATTAGTTAGATTTAGGTGGATTCATTAGCAACATTACTAAATATATCAATGGCCCTCACAAGGATAGTAAGCAAATGTGTGTGTGTGTGTGTTTTTTGTGTGTGTGTGTGTGTGTGTGTGTGTGTGTGTGTGTGTGTGTGTGTGTGTGTGTGTTGGGTGGGGGCATTTATGGGCAGAGGTAGTTCAATGGTTAAAAGTTAAAGGTTCCACGCTAATGAGTTATTGAGTGACTGACAATGATTCAATCTTGCCAAATGTATAAATGCATGGGTGAGTTATGAATACAGAGATAAACTCTTTGAAATATGATGATGTGTTGAACTCATGTTCCCCCTTAGACACTCATGTTCCTGCTTTGATCTTGAAATGTCTGTTGGACATCTCATAATGGATAGCAGCTTATTATCTGCAGGTAAATCCCATCAAGATTGTAGTGCTATATATCCCTGGTGAACCATTGCCACATTAAGATTTCTAATTATAACATTAGGAAGGTCCGACTGAATGAATGAAAAAAGCATTCATCAGGAGACGGCAAGCTTGTATCCTGGTGATTCCATAGCCATCCATCACAGGGAGTCCGAAAGAGCAAAATTGGTCCTCTGAGTCAGTGATTTGGCATTTCTCTTTCCCTTAACAACCTGTGGGCATCTGTGAACCCATGTATGGGGAGGATGCTAGTGAGTTCAGGGAACTGGCAAAATACCAAATTGAAAAATTGGGTAAAAACAAACAAACAAACAAACAAACAAAAACAAACAAACCCTGAACTGTACAAACCTGAACACTAAGTACACTGGCTTAGTTTAATTTAAGAGTGAAGAAGTAGAAAGTAGACAAGGAGAAATGTACAGCAAAGTTAGTTCAGTAACTTCATCAGTCATTCCTGAAGTTTATGTGCAGTATTAGTGCACTAATTAGCTGTTATTGGTGAACTAGTATAAATGTGCTCATCTTAACACAAGTATCTTATGCTTTCAGACGTTTAGTTATAGGACCGACCTGTAGGGGACAGCATTACACTTTGGAACAGAGAGCGGGTGCGAGAGTGTGTATGTGTGTTGGGGGAGCGTTGCATGCTTTATATCTCAGGGGGGAACAAATGTCCTCACAAGTAAAGGTTTTTTTTGTTTTGCTTTTTCTTACATAACAGCTGCATCTTTTATTTAAGAAAACTAATTGAGCTAAAGTTTCCCTTTTGACTAGGGTTAGATATAGATGCATGGATAGTATTAATTAGCTGCATTAATAATTAGGTCAATGGAAGGATTGTAAGTCAACTCGTGTGTGTGTGTGTGTGAGAAAGTGAGGGGGGGGGGGTTCCTTCACACACAGCTAATGCTCTTCAGTAGGCCTTTAGAACTAGGGAGACCTTTTTTACTGGGAGAGGCTAAATCACTTTATGAATAATCATGGATGAAGGCCCAAACATTGAATAATTAAAAAAAAATGTCATAATAAATTATAAACCAAGTCTGGGCGAAGGATTGAGGGGGTGGGTTATAGCGTACAAATAAGAGCTGCGTTGTATGGGCCAACTGAATAAAACCTTTGAACAAACTTTCACTTTTACTTAGCATTGCTAACAAAAGTTCAGGAGGAACTTATTTAAATGTTTACTTTTTTATAGCCTACTACACAAGTATTTACGACTATTTACTCACTCTGACCTTTTGTTCCAGCATCTGGCATCCATTCGATATACACAAGCCTGGACATTTAACCTCTCGTATTTCACTGTGCTTGGAGGCGTTTTTTCTTCTTCAGATTTTTACCCATAATCAATTATAGCAGTAATAATATGTTGATGGGGAAAACTGGAGCACCAAATAATGATCTTGCTTTATATTTAATAGAGTAATGTACAGTTTTCAGTGAATACTTACTGAGAAATACTTCACAACAGTTGTGTTACAGTTCTCTTGGTATCACTTGTGGAGAAACTTAATCAAACTTAATCTTATTTTGTGTGTGAGTGTGTGTGAGTGTATGTGTGTGTGTGTGTGTGTGTGTGTGTGTGTGTGTATGTGTGTGTGAGAGAGAGAGAGAGAGAGAGAGAGAGAGAAAACATGACACTAACAGATACGGACTCTAGATTTGCACACTGAAGCACAGAGAGCGCACATAGAAGTGATGAGAGAAGAAGAAAGGAAAGAAATGACCAAAATCAATTAAATGATAACTGCTTATGTCCTCTCCTTTCAAAAAGCAATATATAGAGAGAAAATGACTGAAGAGAAAGGGATAATTAAATACATTTTTGCAGAACATCATGAATTTAACTGCTTACACTGAGGAGAAACAACACAGCAAGCATGGGCGCTTGTATTGTTCACCATCTCTGTGTAATTGATTTTCAGCTTTACAGGAAAACAGTTTGATCAATGTGTTCAACAGTCACACTGAACATATTCATCAAGCCTCTTCCCCACAAAGTGGAAAAAAAAAAATCACAGATCACAGCAGACATCACAGTTTCTGTTTCCTCTTTAACTTTGTACCGCCTGCGCGCATACCCCACCCCCACCCCCCACCCCCCCCCCCCATCCTCAGCCTCTGCTTGGACTTCTGCAGCTTGACACAAGTCATAATCAAAAAGATTTCCTAGTGACAGAACAAGCTGTTTTTTCCCCAGAAGGCTAAGCAGGTGACTGCTGCTGAGGCTGATGTCCTGTTTCCCAGCACCATCATCACTCAGTCTGTCTGTTGTTAGCCTGTCCGTTGCTATGCTACAGAAGGACACTAATGAGAGAGGAAGAGGAAGTCTGCAGGAGGCCCAGAGATAACGAGAGAGAGAGAGAGAGAGAAAGAGAGAGAAAGTGATTTGGTTGAACTATAGTAAGCTTAAGTTAAAGACTTGGCCAGCGAAATAGGAAATGGAAAAATGTGAGAGGAAGAGAGATAGAAGAGAAGCAGGGAGTGATTGTGTGGCAGACTGAAGCCAGGGTGTGAACTTCCAGCCTGCTCGGGAGACATAAATGAAACACATGCCACATATAATGCGACAGACTGGGATTTAGTGCAACATTATGAGATGTAATGAGAAGTAGGGAGTCTCACTAATCTCAGTGGGAACAGCAAGGGGTCTTATATAAGCCTTACCAAAAGGGACCATTGCCCAGCATGCTCCCTATGTAATGGCGTCATTAAATATGATTAAATTAGGAGCAAGACGTTTCCAGGACTGAAACAAGTTGCCCTGCGTCATTTTATCATGCAAACATGTAATTCAGTGATTCCAGTTCCACCCTTAAATAAAGGTACTCATCAGTTTGCAAAATTTTGTTGCTGCGTGTCACAGTTGCCACTGGTGGGAATTTCTATGATCACAACCAATGTGTTGGGAATCAAATGAATGATATTCCTGCTTGGGGAGTAACAGATTACATGTAATGGTGTTACATAATAAGGATACAAAAAACTGGTAACTGTAATCCATTACAGTTACGTCAAAAAACAAACAAATCAGTCATCAGATTACAGGTATATTTATTAAAAAATGGGAATACTATCAGGATTACAATTTTTTTCATTTAAAATGAAGAAATGAATCTTTTGACATCACACAGTATAGACAGCTGCTTGATTATAGTTCTGATTCTCTCACGCCAGTCGTGACTCACATGAGCAACCTACTGATGCATGCGCAAATACATTTTGCGCAAAGTTAATTTGGTATAAATGAACACAAATTGTTCTCTGAAATGTTTTTGTCAGAGTGACCATATGCCCTCTTTTTCCCCAGACATGTCCTCTGTCTCAGACCTTAAAAAGCATCTAAATTTGAGAAAATGTCCGGGATTCGGCTTTATGATATACTTATGGTCTAATACTGCATCATGTGTGCGCATATTTGCATTGCTTTAACCCCTCTCTGTAATTCCCGCCTTCTCACACACCAATTGATCGATTATAAATGGCTTGCAGCAACTACTCTCAGCAAATGTGCAAAGGTGTAGCGCTGTTGTTTATTTATTTATGTGATGCTAATAGTGTATCTTTTTCAGTGTATTAAAGTCTGCATTCATAGTAACACTGTTTTGAATGCTATTTAGGTGTCATCTTTGGAAATCCAGAATATGGTCACCCTAGCTTTTGTAAGGTAAAGTTATCTGCATCAGGGACAGTGATCATTCATTTATTTATTTTATTAAAACAAATCCAAACATTGAGCCTGTTTTCAATCTCTAAAATAAGTACTAAATAGAAGTATTTTAGATCATATTGCTTTTCTTTTGACTTTATTTAAATGGTAAATGGCGCACTTATATAGCGCTTTTATCCAAAGCGCTTTACACTGTGTCTCATTCACCTAGACACACACCAGTGGTAGCAGAGCTGCCATGCAAGGTGCTAACTTGCCATTGGGAGCAACTTGGGGTTCAGTGTCTTACACAAGGACACTTCGCCATGTGTAGTCACAGGGGCCAGGAATCGAACCGCCAACCCTACGATTAGTAAACAACCCGCTCTACCACCTGAGCCACAGCCACTCCATTTACATACGTGACAATGAAGAAATCCAAAAATAATCAGTTGACATTACTTTCATATTGTGATACTTGCATTACGTTACTCGTTACATTTTTTATGAAGTAATTTATAACTGTTACGGAATACATTTTTAAAGTAACCCTCCCAACCCTGGAGGTGCGAGGCAAACGTGCTAACCACAAAAGTCACTGTGCCACCCATATATATTTTTCATTGCATTTATATTTACATTCACATGTATGCTATTTGGCAGACAAGTTTATCCAGAGAGACTTAGTCTACCTGGAAAACACTCCTGCATATTGACTTGAGTCTAAAAATACCAACAAGCAAAAGAGCAGCCAGAAACAGGAGTTAATGCTGATACATGTTCTGATTGACAAAAGGTTAAGAGAATATTTTCTTGTAAGATTTTCTAAGCATTTGAAAGAATCTGTCACAGTTCTTAATTTTTTCCATCTAAAATATGGTCCATAATTTAATATGTTACCTCCTTCACAGATATACAAAAAAAAATTCTGTAACATCTAATTTTTCCAAAACTTTTGGACAGCCAGTCAGACACAGAAAGAGCCAGAAGAGTAATATATGTGCTATTGATGGACAGAGGTGTAATATATGTAAATGGAACATGTGTTACATACCAAAGACCCTGGGCCTTTAATATTTATAGATTTATTTGTACATCATTTATAGGAGCATTTAAACAAGAAATTTCATATTCATGAAAATCCCATATTTTCAGAAAAATGTTTGTATCCGACTCATGCTACTGAGTGTGTATAAGAAGATTAACTTATATAAACTAATTGGCTTCAAATCGTATAAATTGCAATGAGTTATTGCACTTTTAGATATAGATTATGCTGTTAAGTTTTAATAGCTTGTGTAATTTTAGTTATATTTTGGTCAAATCCAGTCATCTCATATTAATGGCATTATCTAAAGAAACATTAAATATGAAAAAAAAGAAAAGAAAAAGAAAGCAAGCCTCCATAAATGAAGACAAATAAGACCAGTCATTCAATTAAGAATGTTGCTGTTTAAAAGCAGGAGGGGATAAGGTGGTATATATAAGCCAGATCTGTTTGCTTTGGCATCTACTTCTAACGCTGTGTTCTAGTATGCCACCAGCTGCAATGTGCCGTATATTCCCTAATGTGCTGCAGACCATTCTCTTCCTGCAGACACATGCATGATAGGATTCAGGACGGTTGAACAGATTTCTGGCTGTGAGTCGCCAATACACATTGCTTTTAATAAAAAAAAAACAAGAAACAATTAAACATAGCAGTTTCCCTGTGTGATGTGGTTAGTGTCCACAGTAAATGTTTTTCCCCTTCTTTTTCAAATCTTTTCCTTTTCACCTCACTTAATTCACATCCACCTCACCTTTTCAGCAATTAGGCTCCTGATTCGAACCTTTTCAGGTGTTATGCATTTAATTTTTCATAGACATGAGTGAAAATAGCTTTCACTTTTACCTCAGAGAAAGTCAAATTTTCCCTTTTGCTCATCATTTCAACACTATGACATTTGACTTTTATGGACTTTTGTTGTTGTTGTTGTTGTTGTTTTTGCATCTTCAAATGCAAATCATCTATGCCATGCACATGCTTGGTAATTTATAGGTGGTATTAAATCAACATACACACGCAAAGACCAAGAAAATCAGTGCTTCCAAAACTTTTTTTTATATTTAGGTTGGCTTACACAAACATTCACACACAACTTTTTTAAATGATTCATAAATAAGCCCCAATGTCACTGTAGATGCACGAACACATACATTTAACATTCCAGAAACATCATTTTAGTCCTCCTCTTGAAGATCTTTTCCTTTCAATATTGATATATCTGTTTACACTTGAGAAATTCAATGTGGACAGCTATATAAGAAATGAACACAGAAAAAGCAACTCACTTTTATTATATTAGCCTGTCAAATTGTTATTCATCTCAAGGTCTATACAGTGCATTTTTGAATTTTTTTTTTACAAACACGCAAAACTCACACAGCTAGACTTTCCTCCATCATGCACGTAAACAAACCCACACACACAAGGGCAAGACACACAGTCACTCTGCTTGCGTTTTTTGCTTGCTCTGACAGTGAAGACAAGCTGTTGACAGGTAACAGGCACAGCCGTCACTGACTTCATTGCACTCTCACCTCACATTCCATCTCTCTCTCTTGTTTTCTCCTTCTCTGCGTTTTATCTCTTTCTCTCTCTCCCTTTCTCTCTGCCATGTTCTCCCCTTGACTTTTTTCTCACTCCTATCGCCTGCCCCAGTTCAATCTCCCTCCTTCTCTCTCACGCTCACTCCGTCTCTACTTGATAGACAGACAGATTTACCATGTCTACAAACAGAGCTGCAGAGCTGGCAGCATTCTATTTAAATATTTTATCAGGAGTGACCTTTGCACAATATAAACTTTGAAACTTTGGATTTTCCACAAGCAAAAGTTGAAAAAAACTGTTAGTCTATATTCACCTGGCATCAAATGCTCTTTAACTGTTTGTACTGTATGATTGGCTCCCAAGTGACATAAACAGCAAAGCGTTCACCATATTTTCAGGAGCTTCGATCTCGACAATGCCAAATCCATCCATGGCTAGGAACCAAGAGAGAAAACAGGTCATGCTCTCAGGGTGTGTTGTATACTGTAGCACACTGTAGTATACTGTAGCATTATTATGTCTCCTCTGTCAGTCACAGTGACATTTGCTAATCATGGGTGTCTGTGAGCTTGTATATACTGTATGTAGAACAGGACAGACATTCTCCAAGTCTTTTACACTACTCTCTGATGCAGCATGAACAGCAGTTTGAAAAGATGCAGAAGGTTGACTTTGCATGTCTCACAGGAAGCATGTGTTGGGTTTCACCCTCTCTGGTTGGTAGTTAGCGTGCGATAGGGGAGAGTTAGCGGGTGGGACACGAGAGGAAGACCAAATCGAGAGAAAAAGGAGGGAAAATCGGGGGGAAAATGCTGTATGTATGACTGTGACTAAACACAGCTCTGTTTGCAATCCTGGTATTTAAAGTGCATGAAATCAGAGTGATGATTCTTCACTGGCATACAGTTAAGGGATTAAATCATTGAAAACGTTCTGGGGACAATTGTGCCAGATAATCCAATTTTGAAATAAAATCTCTAATCACCAGTATTAAGTAATTATTTCATTCATTATAAATACCAGATTTAGAGCCATACTTCATAGTGTGCTACTAATTAAAGAATATATTTGAGTTATTCCTGTAAACTGGGAATGGACATGAGGTACAGTTGGAACGGGTGGGATGCCATTGCACCGTGCAAACCCTTTCACACCTAGGGCAAATTAACAGTCAATCCATCTACTGGCATGTTTTGACAGCTGGGAGGAACCCAGAGATAATTCACATGGACATGTGGATAACTCCACATTGATGTAAATTTGAACTCCTCTCTGGTGGCAAGAAAAAACCAACATAATATTTAATAACTAGCAAAGACCAGCTAGGTTGACCATCATAAGCTCGTAGAAAAGTTAAACCATTTAAATAATAAATCAGTAATATCAGCTGGAGTTACCATCATTAAATCATGATTAACTACACTATACATAAAGAGATAAAGACATAATACACGCTCTCTCAGTGTACCACTAGTTCCACTCCCTGCACATACACACTTTCTTTCCTAAGCTTGATAGTTCTCCCACAGTGATAGTTATCTCACAGGTCATTATGTAAATTATGGTTTCTATAGGCTATGCTTATTTATTCTCACCTCAGTGGAGCTTAGGTAGGCAAAATGTGGCAACACCTTATTGATATGAAAATCTCAGGACAAAGAGCTACTCAACAGACAGGACCTAAGATCATAACTGGTTGTGGGATTTGACCCAATCAACAAAATAGAGATTTGTCAGGTTTGGACTTGATGAAATGACAACAACAACAACAACAACAACAACCTTATCTGTATCAGCCTCCACTCCCATTTTATGACTTATCTTCCAGCTCAAAAAGAGTGAACTAAATTGCCCAAACTACCCATACACATTGGCATTGAGGCAATACACTCCAAAAAAGTTGTTACAGTCGATTGTTTATCCCTGTGTAACATCACCTTTTCTTTTAATTACACTTATGAAGTGTTTGTGAACTGAAGACACCAGTTGGTTAAGTTTAGCAAGTGGAAATTCCCCCATTCAATCATTATACATTGATTATATCCTGCGATGCAGGAATTGAAGCCTCAACCGTGGAGATGCGAGGCAAACGTGCACCAAGCAACCATGTCCCCCATTATACATCTAGCTTACATGAAATAGTAAGCCAGATTGTAAGAAAAACTAGTAAAAAGAAAGGTCCACGGAAAGAAAGTCATTCAAGGTATATGGAAAGAACAAAGCAATTTAAATTAAGCCGAGTTAGAGGTGCATTTGTCGGAGGTTTCTGCAAATAAAAAAACATTATGTGAGTGTGCTATGATTAAAAAAAAAAGCTATATCAGGAAGAAAATTTTACCTTTTCAAAAGCTCACCTTTAAGTTATATGAAATTTGCTTATAACTAGATTTTAAAATTCATCTTAGACCTTGAATAACTAGAACAACTGTCAAGTCAGATTTAATTAAAGCTTTATTTATAAATATTTGTGAGCAAACATATCCATTTTCCATAAAAAAATTATTATGAAATAAAAGAATTCATACGCACTCAATGTCTATGCTGTATACCGTATATATGTATGACAGGTCAAATGCTTATTCGTGGGTGTAACATAAAACACATACAGCACAGATGATTATATACTGTTTGTGCCAAATAACAGTAACTGCTCTTATCTGGATTCTCTGGTTTCAACTCACCTTTCAAAGACATGCCAGCACATGAATTGACTGAGATAAACTGATCATGGTATATATGATTGTGTGAATGTGTGTGCATGAAGCTGTGCAATGGAACAGTCCCCTGTCCCAGGTGTATCCCCTCCTCATGCCTAGTATTCCCGGGATAGCCTCGGATCTACTGCAACCTTGTCCAAGATAAAGCAATTACTGGAAGTGCATGAATGATGTTCAGAAAAAGTTAATGGATGACTGATAAAGATGTCAAATGAACACATTCCTTAGTTTGTTTAAAAACATTTCATTGACTACCAGCCACTTTGTTGAGAAACTTGTTTAAATAATTGGGATCATGAATTATTTTTTTTCATTTGTGTTTAAAAGCCACTAGTCAATTAACTAGCTATGGTATGAAAGTCAATTTCAAACCCAGACACACCCCCACACACACATAAACACACACACACCAAAGAAATCATTTGGTTTTGAAGTTTTGTTGCTCACTGGGGGTTCAACTAATAACCCTCAAAAAGCTACAAAATACACAGCGCTCTCCACACTGGGTGTCTCTTGTATCCTGTCTCCCATCTGTCTGTGTACATGTGCTCTGCTGGAGCTCTCCAAACCATTATCACGCTCTTATTCAATCACACCTTCCTTCTGATATTACCCAATCATCCTTTCATCTCTTTCTCCAGGCCGTTTCACAAGTGTGTGTGTGTGTGTATAGCTCAGGTTCTGTTTATCTCCTGAGTGTTTGAATGTGAGTAAGAACATTAGCATCTGTAAATGCCCAAACTACACCAATCCTCACATGCACTTACCTCTGTGACTCGTTATCTGCACACACACACACACACACACACACACACACACACACACACACACACACACACACACACACACACACACACACACACACACACACAATCTCTCACACACACACACACACACAACTATTGCAAACATACAAACAGGCTCTATCCTGCCAGCCCCACTAAACCAAACCACACACACTCACACAAACAACACAAACTAGTTTAGTTTCCTCCATAATTATTGATCAGTGAAGTTGTTTGTGAGCGAATTTGTTTTGTTTGTGTGTATGTGTGATGTTTTATTCAGCACAGATTTACAGTAGGCTCTGTGGGCCTGGCAGAGTACGTCGATTTCGGGGTGATAGCTGCTGATGAGACAGTGAGGTTGCGAGCAGACGGAGGCATGAATATATTTATGGTCATGATGCTGATTGAGCTTGGTCTGTGCTTACACTGCCTGGCCGGGTGTTAGATTAGACTTGGCCAGTGCTGTATCAAAGTTCAATACTCCATTAGTTTTGTTTATGTGTACTGGCTTATGCCATTATTGAGGTCACATCAGGCTTGCGAAAGGCACTCGGGCCAATTGCAAAACAGCATGATTTATGGTGAACTGCTAACCCACCAAGCAAGGCACAGGTAAATATTCCTCCCACTGAAGCAAGAACACACACACAAACACACACGCACACACATACTCACGTTCACATTCATGCTGGCTAGCGTTTGCATGGGCGGATGTCTACATACACACATTTTAAATGCCACACTCTTTGCACAGTGTTGGGGATATGAGAGTGCAGACAGAAAAGAGAGGGAAGTGTCTGAGGGCACTTTGGCATAACGATGGGTTTTAATGTCATATTATCATTTCACTGATAAATACCCTGGAAATCAGCTTTAGAGTCCAAATGACTAATGAGAATATTCAGTACTCTCCCACTTACACACACACATAAACCCACCAGTCTCATGAAAACAGAAGGCCATTGTCAACTGGAAAAAAAACAAAAAACAAATGTGGAATTTGATCTCTGGCGATTTCTTCTACAGTCTCTGTGTCTCTATCAAACAATGGCGCCATTACTCATGCAAGACAAAATGTAAACTCTGCTGACAAAATCTGATTATTTGATTACGTCTGATAATTTGCTGTGAGTGGATTTGTCATCAATTTGTTTGTTTGCTCATTTATAGGTAAATAAAATATTTACACTCAATCAAGACTAGCTGAATCTAGGAGGATGAATATTCCCCTCTGGACAACAACACACAAACATTAAAGCACTGATATGCTGCATACATCTTTTGATGATTGTTGCTGGATATGACAAGTTGTTATAAAAGTTCAACATTAAACCCCCAAACGAGCCACACAATTCAAGGAAGGCATATGGGTCTATGGGTGTAGTGTTCATTTTAAATATGTGTAACTATAATATAGCCATATAAATACTTTTATAATAGAACATTACACTTATTTCATGTCTTCTCCAAATAATATGTTTTCTTGAGTATCAAGACAGGAACATTCATGACTTATGTGTGGCACAAAACAAACACTCTTCATTCAACCTTACTCTCCATATTATGACCCTCTGCCCTCTCATACCTAGCTTTTACACCATGTGGTCCAAAGAAATTTAATATAGTTTTTTTCATCCTGCTCAACTGGCTGTCTCTCTCCACTTCAGACTCTTCTCTCTCTTTCTTTTGTCTTTTTTTGACTATCAACAAAAATAAGAGTGACATCCTGTGTCAGTGCAATAAAAAAATGAAAGCAGTACAGTAAAAGCCCACAGTGGCTTGAGAATCTGCATAAATGACAGCTAAACCACTTTACAAACATTACATATCTCTCTATGTAACCATTGAGCAATTTTCTATTTGTAATAAACATGTAAGCTAACATCTCTGGATATAATACTTAGCAAACTATGATAGTGAAAATAAATTAAAATGAATAAGGGTGATCAAAATAGATTAAACCTGGATCATTTTAAGGTACGGGCATGCAGTTTTATCCATATCAAAGTTTCTACTATTGCATTCAGCTTTGCTACAGCTTGTAGGTATTATGGCCAATTAGGAAAGTGAACATTTTAGAACCATACTCAGAATATCCCCGCTACACTTATGTGTGGAACTTGCATTTAAACAACAACAACATCCCCAAAACAGTCTATAATATTTTCTCCTCTGTTTTGTTGATGAAAATAAAGAGAGATTTTGGTAAAGTTTTTATTTTTTACACTACATTTTAGTCTTGTTGTTTTCATCAGCAATATTGCATGTTGATATATTCACAGTTAGTGTTTAATGACATCAAAGTCGTCTCATTATCGTCTTGTCTTAGTCATGGAAAAAAGGTTGTCAACAAAAAATTTTGCCACAGTTTTCATTAACAAATTTAACAATATTTGTGCGGAAGAATGATCTATTAGTTCTTGTATGATTTGTACATCATGGTAGCATCTACTTGTAACTGTCAGTATGGTATAACACAACTCCTCTATGGTCAACACAAGTGGACGTTCTTAACACTGGCATATTCATATTCTCTTATTTGACGATTCACATTTTAATTAATCACCATTTCTTGTGGAAATGTGGAAACCCATGCAGTTGGTCTTGTGTGATATGCAGATGACTGCTATATAACTATTGGCATTCACAATTTCAGCAATACATCAATGTTTGTAGTACTGTATACAAATGAATAAATGAACTGATAACATTAGCATAAACCAGTCTTGTGTAGCAACAGTACATTTTTCCACCAGTCTTAATGCTCATGAAGGTTTAATCCCTCCTAACATGTGATATTGAAATTGTCATTATTATTACTGTGCAATACAGTATATTGAGTGTATATAGTATCCATCTTGTACAAAGCCCTTCTATGACACAAGTACAGTTGCTTTTACTTGCTACAGCAAAAGTTCTTGATGATTGCAAAGCTTTACAGACATACTGTATTTCTTACCCTGATAACTAATTTATTTACCATCACTAACTTTTGTTTAGAGATTATATTAGAGTCAGCTACCATAAGGCACAGTGTGTGTGCAAGAACTATTTCACTGTTCCACATTCAGCCATGCATGGTAATGTTTGGCAGCAGATCACAGAAATGTTAGAACTGCACTGAAAGTTGTTGCCATAAGAGCTTAATTTTTTTTTAATTAAAGCTCAATTAATAAAAAATGAAAAATCCATAACACTTTTTTTTCACCTCACTGGTTAACAAAGTAATTCCCCTGACTTCCTTGCACCCGAGAGGCTGTCACGTCTGTGTATGTATTGAGGGGAGGAGAGGAGACAAGCACATTTTTTGCATACACCTGTCAGAGCAAGTGCATCACACCTACACTGCTCCAGATGGTCTTCATTTTCAATTATTTATTTATCTTGTTTCAAGTTCTTAATCTTGTCATTAAACTTAAGTCATTAAAGTTCCAGTAACTTAACAAAGCTGTGAAATTCCCACTGACTTCCATGAGAGAATTTCGGTTGAGGAGTAAGTCACGAACGCTGTTTAAACTCAAAAACCAAACACAAAAATCAACAACCTGTTTAATCAGCTTGAGCACAACTTTATCACAAGACTAATCAACAGCACAGTCACAAGTGTTTTTATGATACAAAAGAATGGGAAGTATGCTACAGTCAGTGATGGCTGGTAGTGATATTTAGGCCAAAATAAATTTTTTATCAATAGCTTGTCAGTGAACCTACCAGAAATGAGCAATGTATTATATCATGCAATCTCATTGATGGCACAAGAATGATGCAGGACAAACTACTGCACACATACTTAAATGCAAATATGCAGCTGAATTCCTGATTCAAGTGTTACAAAATCCAAAATAATCTATAGTGCTCAAACTGTATGTGCTTCCTCTGAATACCAAACAGACACCGTATTGCCCAAAGTATGTGAACACCTGACCATCACACCCGTATGTGAGCCATTCTCAAACTGTTGCTTCAATTGTGTAGAATGTCTTTGTATGCTGTAGTATTAAGATTTCCCTTCACTGGAACTATGGCTACGTCCACATTAATCCAGATAGATTTGAAAATGAAGCATTTTCTCTACGTGTTGGCGTTCTGTCCAAACTCAGATGGTGGATGATGTTGTACATAAAAACACTGTTGTTGTGCCTGCTATCCAGTTTGTTAGTTTTGTTCAAAATGAATGGTCACTTTGAACAACCTTCAGATTTGCATTTTTAAAACAGTAATGACACAGGCCAAAGCTTCTTATGTTTTTACATATCCGCAGTATAGGGCTGTAACCGTTTTCAGACATAAAAGCTTGGACAAGCAATTTTTTGAAAGCATTTTGAAAATGCCAGTGTAGATGGAGAGCGTTTTAAGACAAAAATGCAGTTCTGAGATCTATCTGGATTAATGTAGACACCCTAAAGTCCCAAACCTGTTCCAGCATGACGATGCCCCTGTGCACAAAGTGAAGGAGGGGGATTAAATTTGGAATAGGATGTTCAAGAAGTGTGATTGATTGGTGTCCATATTTTTGACTATACAGTGTAGTAAACAGAATAATTTCAAGTCTTTCGTTAAAAAACCCACTAACATTATCATTCGGTCATTTGTTCATGTGTGTAATGTGCACTCTGATTTTACAGTGTGTGTGTCATGATCTCCCCGCGACGTGCACCAGAGCGAGCACATGTTCGTGGATTACGTAGGAACTATGTGGACGTTGTTTACAATGGACAAGTGCGGTTGTTTTGGTTTATGTTCTGTCTCCTCCTTGATTAGTCATTGGTTGGTTTTCAAGGGTGTGTATTAATTGCTTCAACTGTTTACGTTCAGGTTTGATTATGTGTGTTACTGAAGCCCCTTGTGTTGCTGCCCACTTCATGCAGTATTAAATGTATAGGCACCAAGGATATGTGAGCTACCTTGATGTTAAACAGTCGTGTGTTCGTGCCATGTGTTTGCTCCATGCTTTGAACCCAATCTCATGTTTAATACCTTGATTATACCTTTTCCAGTTTAGACCGTGATCCCAGTTTGTTAAGTTCTAGTTGTAAATTAAGACATTCATCTACAACTGCTTCCGCACCTAGTCTCGATTTGTAACAGTGTGCTTCAGTGATCCACTTTTAGTAGATTAGTCCTCAAAATTCTTTTGAAGGCAAAAAAAAAGAGAACATAAATAATAAGAAGTAAATAACTACACCCTCGACTGTATTTCACTTCCATTTTTTCATTATTCATTGCTGATTCCTAATTGCAGATGTGTCAGCAAAGTGAGCTGAAAAATATCATCTTCATGCATGTAGACTCTGGGCTAGCCCGGCTAGCCCATTTATGTATATCACCGGTCAAAAGTTTGAAGACTGAAATGTTTCTCATGATCTTAAAGACCTTTTGATCTGAAATTGTTCTGATTAAATGTTTGAAATCTGTGTTATATGACAAAAAAAATTGTGCCAACATATTCATTTCTTTCATTAGAAAACTAATATTTTATTTAAAAAATATATTTGGTAACACTTTCTGTAAAGCCTATGCTTATAATGAATTATAGCCCCATTTATAATTATTTCTTAGTATTACATCTCTATAAACACATTTATAACGACACACAAAGACCTATACTTCATTATAACAGTTATACCGAAATTTATATTATTGTTATAATTACTTATAAGTGAATTATTTTATAATGTTGTTGATAGTTGTGTTGTGCCGTCTTATAAATACTTACTGTAAGTTAGATTACAATTACTAACTTTTATAAATGCATCATTGATGGCTTTAATAAAGTGAAAGCATAGGATGCAGTTTCCATAACGCAAATGTTATGAGCTTATTACACAAATAGAACATGTCCAGATCTCGCAAAACACCAACAAAATACACAAAAATATATATCCAAATGGCACAAAATTAAATAAATTGGAAGCATCAAACTACACGTGCAATTTCACAAAAAAAGTTTGAAACTTACTAATCTCATTTAGCCTTTACTGAAATCATCACCAGAGTCCTGTTATCATTGTCATATATGTAATACAGGCATGGACGTGGGATTGGATTTTTGGAGGCAAAAATAACTATTTATAACAAATATGAAAGTGCAAAATATAAACTAGTACATGCAAAACATGAACAAGGGTGCAAAAAACCTGAAGAAAAAAACAAAAAAAAAACAAGAGTCAGAGTCCACTATAGTACACAGGAACATATCACAAGACCTGCATTTGTAAACAGTCTTGCTGTACTTCCTTTGAAGGCAGTATACAGTGTTTTATCACAGCTGAGGCTTTGTTTCTCTTGGCAGAGGTTGAGATGTTCACAATTGTCACTGGATAGCATGGCATCTTCTCTGCCAGCTGTGACACGTCACTGACAGGTGCAGCACCACTGGCTCAGACACGTTGAACTTATGGCTTCATCACTCCCATAATCCACAATTCCAGACCTTTTGGCTACCATTCTTTCATCGATGGCCCGGTTCTGGTGAGGCTGGTAGTACTCCGTTGACGTTGCTCTTGTACAGGATCCAGAATTTTGCCTCAGATCTGTAGAATGCCAGGATGGAGGTTAGGAATGGAAAATTATGTAGCTTACTCTTTCTCCACAAATCTGAAACTTCTGATGGCTTTATTAGGTCACAGTATATGACTAGGCTGAGGAATCTGCATATCTTCAGGCTAGTGACAGGATTCCATGGTGTCTACATAACCTTCTGCTTTTACTCTGCATACAGGTTTGTATTGTTGTAGAAACTGTGGCTTTACCAAAAAAAAAAAAAACCCAACTAGAACAGGTCTAGAGAAGTGTGTTGCTGGTGGCGATCAAGCTGTACCCTAGGAGTGTGGGCAGGAGAAAAGTGATGTACGGGAGGCACATCATCCTCGTTAATATTCTGCCACCTGTCCTGTTTAGATTGTGTTGTAGTTGCAGGAGCACTGGCTCTCCTAATGGCTCAAATGAGTGACACATGAGTGACCCCTCTTCTCTGGGGGTAGATGGAACTGTCAGTTTTGCAGTAGAAACCTCCATGTAGGTGGTGGGGGTGAAGGCCTCAGAAGAAGTGTGAGGAAGATCAGGAGCAGTTTCTTCTTCTGAGTAACAATAAATAATCATTAATACACAGTACAATAAGTACCCCAAATCACCCATAGTAAATGCTAAATTGGCTTTTATATTTAAATAATAGCGATAATAAATCTATATTCATATTTAGCTATCAAAGAACCCGTGCTGGTGCATTTGCCGCTGTTCATTAATATAAAAAATTACATCTATGCTACATGTGGAAAAATATAGTTCCATACTACAAAAAAGACATTTCCACACTACAAGCAAAAATGAAAACTAGAAAGCAACATAATTTACGTACATTTGAAGGGCTGTGTCCACTCCATGCTGGAATCCTCCTCAGCTCAATCCATGCTATCTTCCTTCAAAAAGCCTCCAATTCCTTCAGAGTCATGGGGCATTCACACTAGGCTTTAGACCGCAAGCACACCCAAATATGGCAGACTGGAAACACAAGCTCGCAGCGTGATGAAAGTTCAAATTTGGTGAACTCATGTCATGAAGACATGTGGCCAATAGATGATCGCAACGTCACTGCATGACCCTTTTAGTAAAAAATAAATAAATAAAATAATAATAATAAAACTATTTTAAATAAAAAAAATTGAAATAATTTTTTTTAATGTTTCGGCTGACAGAACGAAATGCCAGTGTATTGCTAAAAAAAGGTTTAAAATTGTTTATTTGTAAATGTTACTACTGAACAATAATGGTTTTAATAAAATAATGAAAAAACATACGAATGCAACAAATCATATTAATGAACTGAAATGAGCTGCTCTTGAGGTCTTTGACAGGATCAATCTGTGATGCGCCGGGGGCGCAGGAAGCAGTCAGGATGCCAATGCAGCAAAGAACAGTGAACTTTATTTACAGTGCCAAACAAATAAACAAACAAAACCAAAACAAGAACGCATGAACTAGACTAAACTCACTTGACTAGCACTGCTACTGCAAGTGCTAACTGCTAAAGCTAATACATAAACAAGAGTTCAAAGAACTAAGGTCAGACACGGTTATCTTCATAGATACCTCTTTATAGCATTGAACCGCGCTGTGTGGAGCACGGCACACGGTATATAAAGAGTCCCCGTCATTAGTGAAATCAGCTCGCAGCTGTGCGTGATTCCCACACATGACCCTTTGACCTCATGGGACGAAGACGTGACGTTGATGCAGACGATGTCCGCATTCGATGTGCGCCACTGCTCCGGGAGGGCTGTTACAATGCGGAAGGAGTCCGCGCCACTGCTCCGGGCAAACTGTGACAGAACACCCCCCCAAGGGCACTCTTCCCGGAGTGCCTAGAGTCCTCCCCCTTCCATTGGCGGCCCTGGGCCCCTGGGCGGAATGTCCCATGCAGCGCCAAGACGAAACTGCCCCGTGTTCTTGGTGGAGCTGGGGAGCGGTGCGACGTCCTCCGGAGAGCAGACAAGCAGAGCGACGTCCTCCGGAGAGCAGGGAGGCTCAGCGGGGTCCTCAGCTGAACAGGGAGGCTGAGCGTTGTCCTCAGCTGAACAGGGAGGCTGAGCAGCATCCTCAGCTGAACAGGGAGGCTGAGCGGCGTCCTCAGCTGAACAGGGAGGCTGAGCGGCGTCCTCAGCCGAATAGGGCTGCGGAGCGGTGTGCTCAGCTGAACAGGACTGCGGAGCGGCGTCCTCAGCTGAACAGGGAGGCTGAGCGGCGTCCTCAGCTGAACAGGGAGGCTGAGCGGCGTCCTCAGCTGAACAGGGAGGCTGAGCAGCGTCCTCAGCTGAACAGGGAGGCTGAGCGGCATCCTCAGCTGAACAGGGAGGCTGAGCGGTGTCCTCAGCTGAACAGGGCTGCGGAGCGGCGTCCTCAGCTGAACAGGGGGGCTGAACGGCGTCCTCAGCTGAACAGGGAGGCTGAGTGGCGTCCTCAGCTGAACAGGACAGCAGGACAGTCTCCTTGGCTGGCAGGAGCTCCATCACCTCCCCATAGGCCTCAGGCTGGAGCCCTGCTGTCCTCATTGCCCCAAGACCACCCCCCAAAAAAAAATATATCTGGGATAGCGTTCACCTGAACTGGAGACGTGGCCGGGACAGGGTTCAGAGACGTGACCGGGACAGGGCTCAGAGATGTGGCTTGGACTAGAAGTGTGGCTTGGACTAGATACATGGCTTGAACTAGAGATGTGGCTAGAGGCATGACATGGGCTAATGACGTGACTAGAGGCATGGCATGGGCTAGAGACGTGGCTAGAAGCATGGCATGGGCTAGAGACGTGGCTAGAGGCATGGCATGGGCTAGAGTCGTGGCTA
The DNA here is from genome assembly GCA_012411365.1 of Ameiurus melas. Classification (NCBI taxonomy): domain Eukaryota; kingdom Metazoa; phylum Chordata; class Actinopteri; order Siluriformes; family Ictaluridae; genus Ameiurus; species Ameiurus melas. The sequence goes on from CM022779.1 coordinate 4,000,003, forward strand.
GAGGCATGGCATGGGCTAGAGACGTGGCTAGAGGCACGGCATGAGACTGGACTTGGACGAAGGACATGGCCTGAGCGAGGGACATGGCTGTGGTGTCGGGAACGTGAGGCAGCGCTGCGGTGTCGGGAACGTGAGGCAGGGCTGTGGTGTCGGGAATGTGAGGCAGGGCTGTGTGTTGGGAATGTAACTCAGGGCTGTGGTGTCGGGAACGTGAGCCGGGGCTGTGATTGGGAATGGAGCCGGGTCTGTGACAGAGGCCTGATCCAGGACTGTGACGTGACAGAGGCCTGAGCCGGGGCTGTGACAGAGACCTGGACCTGGGACGTGACAGGGACATGAGAGGGATGGGGACCTGGGACGTGACAGGGACCACATAAGCTTGAGACTGGGTCTGGACTTGGACGTTGTGAGATTGAGACTGGGTCTGGACTTAGATGTCGTGAGCTTGAGACTGGGTCTGGACTTGGATGTTGTGAGCTTGAGACTGCGTCTGGACTTGGGCGTTGTGAGCTTGAGACTGGGTCTGGACCTGGATGTCATGAGCCTGAGACTAGGCTTGGACTTGGACATTGTGGACTTGAGACTGGGCTTGGACTTGGACATGGTGAACTTGGATGGGAGGCGTGACTGTGGCTTGGGCTGGAGGCGTGACTGTGGCTTGGGCTGGAAGCATGACTGTGGCTTGGGCTGGAGGCGTGACTGTGGCTTGGGCTGGGATAGGAGACTTGGAGATTAGCGGAACTTGGAGAATTGGGTCAGCAGACTTGGACACGAATGTGACTTGGGGCTTGGTTGTGTCTGTGGCTGTGACCTGGACAGGGATTGGGGACATGGCAGGGACATGGATCTTCGACGTGGCCGGGACATGGACTTGGAACATGGCAGGGGCATGGACCTGAGGCGTGGCAGGGACATGGGTCTGAGGCGTGGCAGGGACATGGGTCTGAGGCATGGCAGGGACATGGGTCGGAGGCATGGCAGGGACATGGGTCGGAGGCATGGCAGGGACTGGAGACTTAGCTTGGTCTGGAAACTTAGAGATGAGCGGAACTCGTTTCCCTGGTTGAGCGGTAAGAGTCTTGGCCATCTCCTCTTGATTTCTAACTTTCGTAATACACATGGAATGGTAGCTTATCATGACCTTCCAGCACTTTATCCAGGTCGTAGTTCTTCTGGGTCTTCGAACTCTGAGAAACAAGTCCAGAAACTGTCCAATATCCTCCAGCACCCAGGGTTTAGTGGCAGCCACTCGCTGTGCCCATGGCAAAGCGAAGCTGGGCCAAAAAATCGTCCCGTCTCTCCTGCTCCTCAAAGACGTTGAGACGTTGCAAGGACTGGAGACATGACGGTGGCTGGAACGGGAGACACGACTGGGACAGGAGACGTGACCAGGACCGGAGACATGACCAGGACCGGAGACGTGACTGGGACTGGAGACGTGACTGGGACCGGAGACTTGACTTGGCTGGGACTGGAACTCTGACTGGAGCTTTCTCTGCTCTTCTCCATTCTCGGTTTCGCCTGCTCATAATACACATAGAGAAGAGACTCAGCATAAGTCCTCCAATTACCTTCCCGCAGCACTTTATCCAAGTTATACCTTTGCCCTAGTTCTCCAAATTCCTCAAGCAATCAGTATCCTCTTTCAAACTTGCATGGTATACGAGATGGGTAAATTATTACTACTCAGTTAACCATTAGAAATTATTCTTAATTTTACTAATAATTCTCTTACATTCTCTTAAATAATCTCAGAATAATAATCATGGTTTCATTAACAAGATAAGAAATAGTAATGTTTTGCCTAATATTGTGTCTGAGGGGTAATTTATATATTGTAGATCAAATTAAGTGAATGTGTTAATAATTTTTAGAATACATTTGTGACAAGAAAGAAACACACATGTAAATGTAATAACAAGAAGAGCATCAATATAATACAAATTATTGAAAGAAATATTCACAAATGTAGTGAAATAACTGATAGGCAGAGTTTTTTTTGTCATTGTTGTGGCCAAAAATGATTTTGCTGTGACTTTTAACAAATCATGATGCAACTTGCCGAGGTTTTTCAGCTTTTTTTGCAGAAAACCATTTGAATTGGCAAAATTGCAATTGCACAAAAATTTTTGCACTGTCCTTCGCACCGATAGTTGTTGGTGAGACCTTTTTAGCTGTACTCATGTTAGACACATATGAATCGAAGAGGGCTTTGACTGAATGTGCATTGCGATGACATCACATGATGTGTCTTGGCCCAAATCTGTGGAAAATCTGCAGTAATTCTGAAAAATTGCAAGCGCCTCCAAATATTGTAGAGTTTGATTGATTTGGCGCTAATTTCTGCAATCGCAAAATCCTGGTTGGACTGACTGAGTAAGATGAAGCTGAATGACAGCAATAAACAAAAGCTTAGGAAACAATTTGGATAGTAATTATACAAACTAATTATAATGAAACTACCATGCCAACATTGAGGATAGGTCTGTACAGAAGCTTCATAATTACATTCTGACAGTGTTTCCTTGGTTGGTCCCGATCCATGAAGTACCTTCAGTCTAGCCGGTCATGGCATTGATAGAAAATGCAGAGAGAATCCTAAGACACACGGAGAGATAGTGGCATCAAGTTTGCTTCTTTGGGCTTCTTGCAGCTGAAGGCTTTGTGTAGGCAGATTTCAGTGGGAATCATGACAAAGTTCCAGCTGAAGTCTCAGTCAACTTGTCCAGAGATCATAGACAAGACCTTTAGATTCACCTTGCACAATTCTTCAATGGAGGTCACACTGAAGGTCCACAGTTCTCATGTGTCTGTGTCTTGCAACATAGCTAGTTAGCCCACTGCCCCCATTCAAGTGAGCTCCAAAAGTCAATTTTTGACCATCCCAGGTAGTCACAAAGTGCCACAAAGTAGGTAAAATGTTTTTCTAAACAAGAATTGTCCTTCTTAACACTGTATTGAGCTTTTTTTTTTGGTATGGTTTATGGTTGGATAAGAAAGAGCAAACTTTAGGGGTAATATCACAAAGTTGCTATAAACTCAAACCACTTAAAAACACTGATCATACAAGCAAGACAGCTAGTAATGACCCAAGCTATAATAATAATAATAATAATAATAATAATAATAATAATAATAATAATAATAATAATAATAATAATAATAATAATAATAATAATAATAATAATAATAATAATAAAGACAATTTATTTATTTGTAGCACAAATGTACAGTTGCAATCAAAATTATTCAAAATTTCCAGACTTTCAGCTGTTTGCAATGAACAAATCAAATAAACAAAATTGAAATAGTTCAACACAACAAATGCTTCAAGTGCTTTCCCCAAAATTCAATTGAAAATGCCACTTGTAATGATTTCTCCAATTTCAAAATTATTCAGTCCATTCATGGCAAGCATCTTTAGTATTTACCAATAATTGTTCTTGTAAAATTATTTATCTTCAAGATTTTGTTCTTATTGGTAACTGTTAGCATATGGAAAAAACAAATGGCACCATACATAAGAACCGGATCAATAATACTTCGATACCTCAAGAATAGAAACATAGCATTTAGGAAAGGAAGTCAACATTAACTTTTGAGAACTGAATTCATAAATGATTTCATAAGCTGTAGGAAACTTTTTATAAGTTGCTCAGATCTGCCTTGCAAGTTAGTGAAACAACTTGGCAAGAAGCAGAACAAATATGATGAAAACATGGAATCCCTTTGAAAGAGACATAAAAAAACTGGGCTGAAATGCATTCAGTTGGGGTGCAACTCATTAGTTTGGCTTTACAAACTGTTAGTCAGATATTAAATGAACTGAAAATATTCATACACGCACACACAAACAAGAGCACAAGCAAGAACACACACACACACACACACACACACACACACACAATAGTAGGTTCATTACATTGCTAATAGGTCAGCTGGCTTACTGAGTTCACTCAATTAAGAAAAAAAGCTTTTTGCCTTTTGTGTTTCTTTTTTTTCCCAGAGCAAGTCACTCAATTTCCAGAAAAAAGCACTGTGCAGTAAGATGGGAAACTAAAAATACACAGAGGAACAATAAAGGTAGGAATCCTGCTCACTTTGCTGTAAGCCAACAGGGAAAAAACGTCATTTAGTATCGGTCTGATTGTTTGAAGCCAGAGAAACTACCCTCACCAGAACTTCATTCAAATGGAAATAGTGACAATAGACAGGGAAACTTAAATTGCTTAGAATTTTCACAGAGGAGAGTGACAAAAGGCTGGACTTTATCACACGAGTGGCTATGGCCCTCAGGTACAGAAACAGATCTTCTGAGAAACTGTCCATAAGGGGGCTGCTTATTTTTCAAGTCACACACAATTAAAGGGAAGCTGCTTTTGGCTCCTTTTTGAGTCCACAGAGGAGGCAGGGCTGCCAAGCGTATGAAGATTTCAAGGAAAGCCAAGGACCTCAAAGGCAAACATGTCGGATTTCAGCTAGTAGTCTGAATGCGGGATTTGGAAATTCTCTGACCTTTGTGAGAAAGGAAGACCTTGTGCGGTTTCCTGAGTTTCAATATGCTTCCTTGATATGGTGCGAGCTCTGTGAATCATTTCAAAACCACCCTAGGCTTTTCTCTTTCTGTATGTCACATCCCTAAAAACAATGACACACTAAGAAAATTAGCATTGACAAAACGTGTGTAAAACTGTCAGGAATCTTGGGTTTGGGTTGGCCTATAAATACATGCAAATAACTTTAAGCTACTTTAATTACTATATTGTTTTCACAGCAGATCACAGTAGGCTAGGCATCCAGCGAGATGCAAAGCCCTAAAGGTTCAAAATAGACTTAACTTAAGTCAGTTTCCATCTCTCAGAGCAATGGATAAAGATACAGGAAAACCTCTGGGTTATGCATGTAACCCTGTTCCCTGAGAATCAATCCAGGATGACGCCATGGATGGCTGCCTCGGTGTGGAGCTCTCCAATTCTTTAACTGTTTTTGTTTGTTTGTTCTGTGTTTAGTAATTATTTTCCTACCAATTTTACCAGAGACGAACTTCTGAACATTAGGCAACTCACACCAGGCAACATCTTTCCAGTTTTTGACTACTCAAACGTTTTATTAGACATTCTAGTCGGAGTAGCAGTGGTGCTGTTGAAATGCGTGCTCAGACGCTAAACGAGGAAAGTGCACCAGTGCACAGTGTACATGGCTTCAAAACCCCGCTCCCAAGTATCCGTCTATCGAATCTCCGATCCCTTCCTAATAAAACGGATGAACTTCTCCTCACCCGCACAAACACAGACTTTTTAAACTCTCCTGCATTGTGCTTTATCGAATCCTGGCTAATTGAAGCTATTCCAGACAACGCACTACATCTGCTGGGCTTTCAGCTGTTCAAAGCAGACCAAATCACAGCGTTAACAGGGAAAATGAAAGGCAGTGGATTATGCTTTTACATTTTTGAAAGATGGTGTACAGAAATAACAACCCTGAAGAAGAAGTGCTGTGGTAATTTAGAAGCACTCTTAATAAACTGTAAGCCTTTCTACTCGCCACAGGAGTTTTCCTCGTTCATTCTAGTGAATATTTACACCCCAGCAAACACAAGTGTGAATGCAAAGCTGCAACAGCTGGCTGATCAGATCACAGACACAGAGCAACAACACCTGTACTCTCTTATAATTATTCTTGGGGATTTTAATAAAGCGAATCTCTCCTGTGAACTGACAGACATATAGCACATTACATGTCCCACCAGAGACAGTAATATACTGGATCACTGCTACACCACAGTAAAGGATGCATATAACTCTGCCCCTCGCGCAGCTTTGGGGTTCTCTGATTATTGCCTAGTTCATCTTATACCAACCTACAGGCAGAATCTGAAATAAACTAAACCTGTAACAAGGACTGTAAAAAGATGGACTAACGAAGCAGAGCGGGATCTACAAGCCTGCTTTGACTGCACTGATTGGAGTGTTTTTGAAGCTACAGCCACAGACCTGGACGTGCTCACAGATACTGTAGCATCATATATCAGTTTCTGTGAGGATATGTGCATCCCTACTAAGACATTCTTATCATACAATAATGATAAACCATGGTTTACATGGTTTAAAGCTGTAAACCATGGTTTACAGCTAAACTCAGAAAACATCATCATGCCAAAGATTACAGAAGTGGGGATAACGTCTACTACAACAATGCCAGGAACACACTAATAACGGAGATCAGAGTGGCTAAAAGCAGCCACTTGGATAAGCTGGGAAACCAGTTTTTGACAAACGACTCTGGGTCTGTGTGGAAAGGCTTGAGGAACATCACCAAGTAGAAGACACTATCACTCCACTCTGTGGAGAATCAGCATTTGGCTGATGAACCAAATGTGTTTAACACCAGGTTTGAAAAGCCCAGCCTCACACCCCTCCCCCACTCTGATCTGCATTTCACGCAGCCATCAACACCTCCTGCAGACACCCCTCCCCCTTCCCCCGCTGTTCAACCTGCACTTCTGGTCTGTGAGGAAGATGTGGACTGTGTTTTTAAAAAACAGAAGACTAGGAAAGCTTCAGGATCAGATGGTGTTTCACCTGCCTATCTCAACCCTGTGCTGACCAGCTGGCCCTCATCTTCACACAGATGTTCAACAGATCACTGGAGCAGTGTGAAGTTCCCAACTGCTTCCAACACTCCACTATCATTCTGGTTGCCAAAAAAAGCTAAATCACTGATATGAATGACTACAGACTTGTTGCCCTCATTTTTGTGGTCCTGAAGTCATTTGAAAGACTCGTCGCACCTGAAGGACATCACTGGATCCCTGCTGGACCCCGTTCAGTTTGCTTACAGAGTCAACAGGTCTGTGGATGATGTAGTCAACATGGGACTGCATTATATCCTGCAACACCTCAACAGACCTGGGGAATATGCAAGGATCCTATTCGTGGACTTCAGTTCCGCTTTCAACACCATCATGACTGAACTGCTCTCAAACAAATTGACCCAACTTTCCATGCCCACCCCTCTCTGTCAGTGGATCACCAACTTCCTGACAGACAGACAGACAACAAAGAGTGAGACTGGGGAAGCTCACATCTAGGACCCTCACTGTCAGCACTGCTGCTCCTCAGGGATGCATTCCGTCTCCTCTGCTTTTCTCCCTGTATACAAATAACTGCACAGCTAAGGGCCCTTAAACTCCTGAAGTTTGCAGACACCGCAGTCATTGGCCTGATCTCTGATGGTTATGAGTCTGTATACAGGTTGAACGGCTGGTGCCTGGTGTGGTCACAACACCCTTGAGCTTAACATGCTATAAACAGCGGAGATGAACGTAGACTTCAGAAGGTGCCCCATTGCACTCCCCCCACTCACCATCATGAACTGCACTGTGGCAGCAGTGGAGTCATTCAGGTTCCTGATCACTACCATCTCTCCAGAACTGAAATGAGACGCTCACATAGACTCCATTTTTGAAAAAGGCCCAACAGAGGTTGTACTTCCTTCACCAGCTGAGGAAGCTCAACCTTCCACAGGAGCTGCTGATACAGTTTTACTCAGCCGTCACTGAGTCTGTCCTGTTCTATAACTGTCTGGTTTGGTTCAGCTGCCAAATCGGACAGAAGGAAACTACAACAAACAGTCAGGACCGCTGAGAAAATTATTGGTGACCCCCTGCTCAACCTCCAAGAACTTTACACCTCCAGAGTGAGAGAAAGGACTAAGAACATCACTTTGGACCGCTCTCACCCAGCCTACATTCTCTTTGAAATATTGCCCTCTTGTTGGTGCTACAGAGCACTGAGCAGCAGGACAGTAAGACACAAAAACAGCTTTTTCCCTTCGGCAATCTCCCACTTGAACATTAAAACTCACAACAGGGTCTCGACATTGTGCATTTAATGCAACAATAATTGAATCCTTTTAAATAGTTGTTATATTATATACTACTGTACATTAATTTCACTATCTTTGAACAAACTGTATATAACATACATATACATTCTATACAGCAGATATATTATCTCCGAGAACCATATACGAACTGGCCAATAAGGCCAGACTGTAATGCCGAATGGATGTGTGCGGTGTAGAACACCCTGCCGCAGTACACACATCCTGTAAAGGTACCTCTTGGATAAAGCCTTTGGAGGTGACCCCCCCTAGTGAAATGAGCCCCAATGCCCAGAGGCATAGTGAGACATTGCAGCTCAGAAGCAATAGAGATTGCTACCACTATCCAAATAGAGATGCACTGCTGTGATGCAGCATCACCTCTACTGTCATTGCCAAGCAGACCAGAATATATACACTGCATGTATTTATATATATATATATAAATTTTCAGTTGCATTTGTAAACTATTTGAAAAAATGTAAGAGGACAGACCAACCTTTAAAAGCTTCAAAAGTGATTCACTGAGAATTCACTGGCTCCTTGGTTATAAATCAACTTGAAAAATTTCATATTTCATGAGAAATGTCCAGACTGAAATAATTCAGACACTTTTGTGATTATCTTTTCATGACTCATGTCTCAGTCTTTTCCCCCTTTTTACTAGTTTGTTGTTCCCATTGCTCTTGTTTGTCATTATAGTCACCTTTTCATTTGTGCATCTGTTCCTATTGTCATTTTCAAATCCTTGCCATGTTGAACCAGGACACTCACTAGAGACAAGCATGACTAAATAACATGGACGTCTTGCCTACTAATGTGAACACAGTGTAAGTTGCCTCTGCTCTGCGGTGACAATTTGGCATGCATTTTAATGCAGAACAAATTGTAGACAGTCATTATTTACGGAAACAAATCAGCATTATAATATTTGTTGCTGCTCATGCTACCAGATGAGTACAGGGATCTATGGTGAGGTAGGAAGAAAATCTCATGGAGAATTATAGCATGGCCATATGAATTTCAGTTGTGTCTTATGGCTGTCAAATTTAATTGGCAGCCATTCTGATATTTCCAACATGCTGGGAGACTAAGCAAAGTATGGAGTTGTTCCACCTCTGAGCATAAAAGTCTTCAGAGTTTGAGACAGAGGTTGAGAATATGTAAACTTCATTTGCTGTCTTGCAGTGCATATGCTATAAGATTATAATGTTATCAGATTTTAATAACATTAAATGAAATCTTATGATTATTACAGCATGCACCTTTTAACACATTCCATCCAGGATGTGTTTCTGCCCTGCACCTAGTCTTCCTGGGATCCTGGGCTGGGATCCAGATCCACATTGTCCCTAAATGTATTCTTACACTTAGCCTCTGAAGTGTGTTTCACAGGTTAGCTGCTGGGCTGAACCTAACTTCGTTGGGTTATGATCACAGAATCCCTGTCTGTCACATTAGATACTTAGTAAAATGTTAACTTATTGCACTGAATGAATAAAATCCTCTTTATAATTTTGTACTTGTGCTGTATTCGACTTTTTGAGTGGGTAGCATTTGAGCTATAAAGTTGACAAAAACAAGGACGCCTCCATGTTCATCTTTTGTTATCCATATTCTCATCAACAGTGATGAGTACATATATTTACTTCCGTAAAACAGCAAACTGTATAGTCAGTGTTAAAGATCTAACAAGTGAATACAGTATGCGTATATGTTGATTGATCTAAAGCAAATACTTGTATGTACAGCATAACACATTTAAAGGTAAGAAATGCTACTTTTGGTGCGTTCAGGTCATGTCAGAAAGATCGTATTTATGAGTTGAATGCACATGAACCCACTACAAGGTTGTATTTATGAGTGGGAAACTCATTTTATTTGAACTCCGAGTTCCCAAGTTGGGGTCATGTCAGTAAGAAAACATGGTGAAATCAATGTATGCAACATCTGTATTTGGCTGTAAATTTGTTGAAATAAAATGTTTACTCATCTCAGAAGCTGAGATCTGAGGAACATGACAGAGAATGAGGGAGAGAGATAGATAAATAATAGAAGTAAAATATAAACCACAATACTTATGGGTATTTAGCAGTGACATTTTTTTTTAAATAAAACAAGCTATTGGCCTGCACAAAATACGATAGCATTGTATAAATATGATATAATATGTAACAAAGGTGGTTTCAGAAAAACATTAAAAAAAAAGCAAAGCACACTTGATGCACATTCTTTGTTCTTCATTTTCTATAAGTAGAGTTAAAAAAATCCTTTTTTTTTTGAGTATCAAATTTAGGAAGCAAATATTTTCCTGGCTGTTGGATGGCCTCCAGGAAGGGTCCTGGTTATTCAGGTCCACCATTACCCATTGTAAATTGTAAATGGCGCACTTATAAAGTGCTTTTATCCAAAGTGCTTTATACTGTGTCTCATGTACTCACACACCAATGGCCTTACTTGCCATTGGGAGCAACTTGGGGTTCAGTGCCTTGCCCAAGGATACTTTGGCATGTGGAGTCATGCAGAGCGGGAATCGAACCGCCAACCCAACTTTTAGTGGACAACCCGCTCAACCACCTGAGCCAGTGCCGCCACATTGTCCGATGCCCCTGTTTGCGAGTGTGCATGTACAGTAGGTATTACTATATATTGTATGTGTGAAATGTGTATGGGGCTCAGTATATTTGTGTGTGCAAAGTATTCATGCTGATTTTCAATGCAAGCCACTCTAGCTTTGATGTTATGCATTAGTAAATGTGTGAGAAAAAAAGTCCACCAAAATGGAGTATGGGCGTTTCTCTTGTCTGGAGTTAAAACTTATTATTTAAAAAATATATATATAATTATTTTAAACTGCAGTGTAAGCTGGGTGATAAAGGAATATGAATGTCCTGCTTGGGTTCTCTCCTTCTCTGCCCTTCTCCTTTCTTTATTGGCTCTCTAAAGAAGGAAAGGAAAATCAAGCTCAGTGGCCAGCCTCCTGCTCCCTGTGGATACCATGGATATTATCACTACGGAAACTGGTACTGGCTGCTTTTCCCTGGAGCACAATCCATCCTGCTAAACCCATAGAGAGTACAAAGAAGATAGAGAGCTTTGTGTTCAAGCAAGAGAGAAGAGAAAAAGAGCAAGATTGTGGGGAAATGAGAGAGAAAGTCTGAGTTGGGATTGGTGGGAGACACATAAGTTTTGAATCGGTGATGCATTTTATGTCCCAGCACCATCTGACACACACACACACACACACACACACACACACACACACACACACACACACACACACACACACACACACACACACACACACACACACACACACACACACACACACACACACACAACTGCTAGTGAAAATGACAGCTGAATGTACAGCTGCAGTTTTGCTCTTCTCCTGCCTTCTTTCCAACCTCTAGTTATTATGGAACACAAAATAATTCAAAAAGGTAGCACCCACCCACACAAACACACACACACACACACACACACACACACACACACACACACACACACACACACACACACACACACACACACACACACACACACACACTCGGTAGGTCTAATTGGCCTTCTTGCATGGGAGACAACACCAGTCTCACAGTAATTAAAGTCAGGGAGCAAGGGACTAGCAAAAGGGAGCAAGATATAGAAAAAAAGAAGAGAAAAGGAAGTACAAGGTGAAAGTGGTGATGGAGAAGAAGTCGAAGGGAGGACAGTGGTAAGAACATTTGATAAAAGCTGTCTGGTATCTGAATGACTGTCTGCAATCTTCCGCGCTCTGTCCACTCTCAATTAAGTAAGGAATAAAACATGATGGGGCATGCTATTATAGGAAAATAATCAATGATGTTTTGACGTCTTGCAGGTGGAAATAAAGCCAATGACTCAGCTGTATGGACAGCCAGGGATGACAGCCTTGAGCTATACAAGCATCTTTTCACTGAAAAAAGTAGGGTGGCCAGAGGTGCACAGTGTATTTAGAGCACTTCAGAACTTCTTAAAAAAAAAGAAGAATTATAGCCAACTGAAACCAATTCATCTTATACTCACCAGCACTTAAGCTTCAGAGACAGACTTGACACAAGACGTGTGAGTACAGACAGTGCTGGGCTAAAGCCATTTACTATGTAAACATGGATATTTCTCTAATTTTTAGAAGCAGAAGCAGATACAAGGATGAGATTTTTTTTTTTTTTGCTGCTGGTGGAGTCGATTAAGAGCTTTAATCAGTGAGTCAGTGGATATAATTAAACCCATGGGATTGGAGTTGAATTTATGCTAATTAAAAACACTTGCTTCACACATTGCCAAATACACCGTCATGTCTCTCGCTTATAAATGCACATACGCGTGTACAAGAAACATATACAGCAAATATAATAATACTATTTGTTTAAATAAACAAACCAAACATTTAAAAAAAGAGTAGTGTGGACTGAATGAGAAGGAGGACTCAATCCTGCAGGAAAGTGCAGGAACCTTGCTTTGCTCCGCTAAAGAAGGAGAGGGAGAGAGAGCACAAGAAAGCTGTGATCGCCAAATCCATTTGCTTTTTTACAGTGACACTGATCAATATCCTGATCCCACAGCCTGCCTAACCTGCATGAACAAGACATAACCTTTAAATTCTCACACTTTCCCTGCCAGTAATACCAACTACCGCAGCCTAAACTTCTCATTCAGACCACAAACAATCTGGTGACATTTCAGCTGCGAGCAATGCCTTTGTTCTAGCCGTCTGTGTGTGTGTGTGCATGTGCATGTGTATGTGTGGGAGCTGTAGCACTCGGTCTATCAGAGTCAAACTCCAGAAAGCCTGGCCTGTTCTCCTCTTCGTGCTTGGACCATTAGCAGCTGACATTTGGTGTTGGTGGGGCAATCCAAGAGCATTGATCTGAAGGAGGGAATGAGGGAGGGAATGAGAGAAAATAGAAGAGAGAGAAGGGAAGAAAGGGGACAATCAATAGGCTTTGTGGAGTTGCGGGCCTGGAGGGCATGCAGGTATGGCGTAGTCTGAAATCTGAGAACAGAAGGGAGAAAGAGATGAAATGCTCGGGTGCATTTACAAGTCCACCCAACAGAGCTAATGTTAGCTGTGAAAGAACAAGAGAAAGAGAGAGAATCCTCTGTAAATGTGAGAGACAGAGAAACCTCCAGCATGGACACTTGATCCAATCAATACTCATTTAGTAATTTACCACAACTGCAACAATGTGAGCTACAGAAAATGATGTGTTACCCTGGCAACATACTATCCAATACCAGAAGATATCTAGAGCTGTTTGCAAGTTTGTGTGGGTGTGAGTGCATGTTTATGCATTTATTCCTGCGTGCGCGCGCACACACACACACACACACACACACACACACACACACACACACACACACACACACACACACACACACACACACACACACACACACACACACACACACACACACACACACACACCTTAAGTGTTCATCTGCAGCACATCTAGTGTCACACTGAGTGTCATGTCTGATTTTGATTGTCCAATTGAATATGTTTACTATGACTAATTAAGTTACATTTTCTTAGTCTGTGCGTGCATGTGTGCTAAACCAGAAGAGCAGATAGGAACATTGCCTTGACATGAATAATCGATGAGAAAATTTTGCTGCCAAAAACAGTCATCTTCAAAACTGAAGCAAAAAGCTTCCTAGTCTCCTCTATTACGCCTCTACCTCTTCTTAGTATCCCAAAATAGTCAATACATAAAGTGAAATAAATCAACAGCAAGAATTGTGACATATAGGCTGAGGTTTTATTGGATAACTAGCTAACTAGCTGACTTGTCACTGTATATAGCTTTTTCATTTATTTGATTGCAAGATGATGAAAATACTGCTCAAATTGTCAGAACTCTATATAAGAGTATCCTTCCATTTTTCATACCGTTTGTTCTACACAGGGTCATGGGGAGCCAGGAACCTACCCCAGGGAACTCAGGGGACACGCTGGACAGGGTGCCAACCCATCACAGGGTGCAATTGTGCACACATACACACCAGACAATTTAGAGATGCCTATCAGCGTACAACGCCTGTCTTTGGCCTGGGGGAGGAAACCAGAGTATCTGGAGGAACTCAGTTAACACAGTTAAAATTCCATCCATCCGTCCATCCAGGTCGCATGGAACCTGGAGCCTATCCCAAGGAGCATGGGGCTCAAGGCATGATACAGCCTGGATGGGGTGCCAATTCATCTCAGGGCACAATCACATTAATGTGCTAACCACTAAGCCTCTGTGCGCCACACACACTCATTATTGAAAATGTGTTCTCCTATCCTGTGCTGTCTAAATTATATAGGAACATTGGAGTTGTGGGATTGTAGTTACAACTCCAGAATGTAGCCTGAAGACTTGAGGCACACCAAAAGGTGGGGTCGATAGGGTGCCAACCCATTTCAGGGCACAATCACAAACACACACTTTTGAGATGCCAGTTAGCCTACAATGCATATTTTTGGAATGGGAGAGGAAACTGGAGTACCCAGAGGAAACCCCCAAAGCACTGTGAGAACATGCAAACTCCATGTATGCAGGGCAGAGGTCGAAATAGAAACCCCAACCCTGGAGATGTAAGGCAAACATGCCAACCACTAAGCCACCGTACCCCACAGACTGGTCCAAAGCTTCCTGCAAAAGTGTATCTGCTTCAAATATAATATGTATAATAAGTATAATAAGTGACTTCTATGCAGAAATTAATGACAAATTCAGCATGTACACACACACACACATATACACACGCAATTACACTCGCAACTAACATCAAAGTAAAAAATTAAGCAAGCATTCGTGTTCTGTCTACAAGGAAGTTTTGAATAGCCTCTTCACTGTTGGCATTGCTGCTTCCCATGAGATGTGAAGTGATCCAGCCCGGATGGCAAGCACTCGGATCCTTTCTAACTCCCTGTGTGCTGCTCCTCCACATGGCTTTTGCTCCCAGTTTTAATGAGCATGCGGCCTTATCTATAAACCCGCAGGATCGGCACAGACCACGCTGTGATTTCCCGCTGGCGAGCGACAGAGAGACGTGAGCAGGAGAGAGATATGATAAGCCATGCTGCTTCTACCGCTTATACCATATACAAGGCACCAGAAAACAATCAAACTTCCTGCTCACCACATATTTCTTATATAGTTATCGCTCTTTCTCAGCACATTCATTCAAATGATGTGTAACTAGACATTGTCTATCATTGCTTGAATTTCAATTCAAGGTTTCTGAGATGGTGAAGCAGATGTTGAAGCCTCTAGGCTTGGCTCCGGCTGCATAGTGTTGCATATAAGACCTTCTACACATGGATAAGGCAAAATTGGACGTGGACTCTGGCTGAGCCATGCAAAGAGGTGAAGTGTGTGAGCGCTTTAATTAATTAAGAAAGAAAGACTCCTTGTACAGATAGAGCTAAAGTAAGCTCTGTGTAGCTTAAGGGTCTCTTTGTTAAAAGGTCTCTGTATTGATTCAGCAAGCCTATAAATTCACCGTGCTCTAAGTGACCATTCCTTTAAAGCATTAAACGCTGAACTTGTGTGTGGCTAAATTGCTCTAATTAGCCTCTAGAACAAGATAAATGTTACAGCATCCCTATGCCCCCCCCTCACACAGAGACAATTGGACTTCAGATAAAGTAAATAATATAATCTTTACTTTTATAAAATTACAACAACAATCTTGAACACGCACTCGCTCACTCATGCACTTTCTGTAACTATATAATCCTATTCAGGGTTGAAGTGAAGCCAGTCATCTGGGGAATATTGTGCAGGAGGCAGAAATACACCCTGGATGGGATGCCAGACCATTGTAGTGCACCATACAGTCACATCAGAATCAGAATCTTTTTTATTCAGCATGTACATTTACCTGTATTAGTGGTAGTGTTTGGTCAGAACATGGTACATTCAATACACACATCACAGACAACACAGAACAATTAGCATCCTAATATACAAATATTGCACCCAAAATAATATGTAGTATATAGTAATGACAATATATAGTAATGACAATATTAATAAATAATATATTTAATAAATAGTCATAAATAGTAGTATTAATAATAATATCTGAAACAATAATAATATTTAACTTATTACAATATTAAAAATATGACAAGAGTTGAGGGTTTGATTCCTGCTGCTGCCATGTGTGTGCAGAGCTTGCATGCTGTACAGTGTATGAATGTGTGTGCAATTGTGCCCTGTGATGGTTTGACATCCTGTCCAGGGTGTATCCCACCTCATTTCCCGAGTCCCCTGGGACAGGCTCCGGGCGACGCAGAAGCGGTACAGAAACTGGATGTATTTCAGTTAATCGTCAAAACATTTAGTTCAAGATTACATGTTTACTAGCAGGTCAGCATTGTAGTGATTACCAAATGCTGCCTAACCAACCTGGTTAAGAATAGAAATTGCCAGTGGAAAGATTATTCACAACTAGAGAGAATTTATCTTCACTAACCCAACTACTGCCAAGGTTTAGGAATTGTCAATTAAAACCGGGAGAACCCGTAAGAAACCTGTGCGGACATGAGGAGAACATGCACAGAAATATGCTCTTTCTCAACCAGTGTTAATTATCAGACTCCAGTCCCAGACTCCACAGCCCTTAGCCCTGAACCTCAATTTACACACTTTTCAACAGTAAGCTAATGTCCCAGTGGGCTGAATTTTATTTTAAGGATGTTAGAAGAGGAGTAAACACATCTCTGAGGCCCTCCAGTACTGGAGCCTGACACCCCAGTTTAGACACATGTGATCTTGTGTGAAGTCTCAATTAGAAACTTGCTGTGCTCCTTAGTAAACAGTGTATGTTGTCAGACTGCCCTCTATGGAAAGAAACAGGAAGTAGATGTTTTAGAAACCAGGCATGCAGTTGTCTACGATTCAAATCTTGTTTCTTATAGTATACAATGTGATTATATTGTAAGACCTTCCTTTTGTTTTTCGTGTATATTCTGCACTCTCATCCATTATTAGGTTCCATTTCAAGTGCAAACAAATTGTGATTCAAATAATACTGAATTCACTAGCTTAGTGAGATAAAACTAAGAAATAGGGGAGATGAGATCTACACAAAGCCCTGTCTCTAAATCTCTAATTGGTTAACTGAAGAACCTAAGAGTGGCAATCAGGAGCAACCCTGAACAACATGTTAAAGTCTGCTTGAGGTAAAGCTGCAGCTCTGTAAATGCAGAGGAAACATCTGGAAGTGAGCATGAAAAAAAAAAGACATTGAACATGACTATATGGGTTATGGTGATGCCACATCTAGGAGTAAAATAAATACTGTTATATATATATATATATATATATATATATATATATATATATATATATATATATATATATATATATATATATATATATATATATATATATATATATATATATATATATATATATATATATAACAGTATTTATTTTACCCTAGATGTGGCATCACCATAACCAATATAGTTATATATATATATATATATATATCAAACTCATCAGATTTTGATTTACAGTAAATGAATACAAGATCTCGGATCTTATGTTTATGCATTTTATCCTTTTTATTAATAGGTAACATGAGCATTTCTCACAGTTTGCATCATTGAAGTCAGTTATTTGTACATCACTTGTTTCTGCTCCTGAGACCTACATTCTGTAGTCCACTAATCTAGTTATGAAAAGACTAACTGTCAAACCCCATCAATACAAACATCCCCCCAACCAACCCACCTACCCACACAATCATGCACACACACACACACACACACACACACACACACACACACACACACACACACACACACACACACACACACACACACACACACACACACATACACAACTGGAACCGAGTGGTAGTACTGCCAAATCACATTAGGTTGAAAAGTAAAGAAATGACTGCTTTTTTTCCCAGTCGTATAATGGTAGTTTCCAGACATTCTAGAGGTACACTGTTGTGAGCTACTCCTATGAAACTCATTTGTCTACATGACATGTTTAATTAAGAGCAAATTTCCATCTGTTTATGACATTCATAATGAAAATGAACACTTTGCCTTATTGTCAATAAATAAGAATGCTCACTCACTGCCAGACTGCATAATATGCCAGGCCATAAATGTCTCTTACTGACTGACAGACTTCCCACTGTTGAAATGTGTGAGGTTCAAGGGGCATTTTACAGAACTATTTATTTATTGTGGCTAGGATGTAACTACGGAAGCCCTAAGTGGCCATGCATTATTTACAGTGCTGGGAAAAAGTATTTGCTGATTTCTTCTGTTTTGGTGTATCTCTCATACTAAATTGTTTCAGAAAAGAAATCAAAATCTAAAATAAAACAAAGGCAATCTGAGTAAACACAAAATTCAGTTTTTAAATGATAATGTTATAGATTGAAGCGAAAAAGTTATCCAATACCAACTGGGCCTGTTTGAAATTGTGTTTGCCCCCAAAGTTACTAATTCCCCAAATCAGCTGAACTAGATGCAACCAGTCAATAAGTTAAAAGATCTTACCCAGTAACATACTATGCCAAAGTTGAAAGAAATTCTAGAAATGATGAAGAAGGTGATTGAAATTCATCATTCTGGGAAAGGTTACAAATCTATTTCAAAGACTCAGGGACTACAATGAGAGAAACATAGTAGTGAATCTCCACAGAAGTGGCCGACCTTCCAAAATTGCTCCAAGAGCACAGCAACGAATCATCCAGCAGGTCACAAAAGAGCCAAGGACAACATCAAAGGACCTACATTACTCTCTTGCATTAATAAAGGTCACTGTTCATGACTCCTCTATAAGAAAGACACTGAGCAAAAAGGGCACCATGGAAGTGTGGCGAGGTGTAAACCACTGCAAACCCAGAAGAACATTAAGGCTCATCTGAATTTTGCCAAAACACACCTTGATGACCCTCAAAAGTTCTGGGAGAATGTTCTCCGGATTGATGATTCGAAAGTGGAATGGTTTGGAAGACAGGGGTCCCGTTACATCTGGAGCAAACCAAGCACAGAATTCCACTAAATGAACATCATACCGGCAGTCAAGCATGGTGGTGGAAGTGTGATGGTGTGATGCTTTGCTTCCGGGCCAAAGCAACTTGCAATCATAAATTCTGGAGAATGTCTTCAGTCCATAAGTTTAAACTCAAGTGCAACTGGATTATGCAGCAAGGCAATGATTCAAAGAAAAGGAGTAAGTCCACCTCTGAATGATTAAAAAAACCAAACAAACAGAATTCCATCACAGTGGTGTGAAAGATCTATCTCCAGTTATCAGGAAGTGCTTGGATGCAGTTATTGCTGATAAAGGTGGCACAACCAGATTTTAAGTTTAAGGAGGCAAATTGTTTTTGGGTGATAGGTGTTGGATAACAATTTGTTTTGGCTGCATTAAAAATAAATAAATAAATAAATAAATAAATAAATAAATAAATACAATCTATTGTATGTTTACAAAGGTTGCCTTTGTTTTATGTTGTATTTTGTTTGAAGATCTAAAACGATTTAGTATGAGATATACACAAAAACGGAAGAAATCAGCACCATATTTTTTCTTTCTTGTTTTCCCATGATCACAACTTACTTTTGTTGTGATCTCGACATAACAAAAGCTATTTTTTTCATGATGATAATTTTATCCTGAGAAAATTGCACCTTGTGAGTGGGTGACTGGTGTTACATGTACTTTGGCATCTTCACCATCACCATCATAAATGTGATAATTGCCCACTGTAGAGATGGATTTTATCTCCACATTAAAAGAGAGGGGTGTCTCCTTCTCCAGTGTCGGACACTAATGTGGAAGTTGTCAATCACTGACAGATACAGAGCTATTTCAGTTTGAGTGAGTCCATGATCAAAGTCCATGATGATTTAAAAATGAATGTAGTCATTCATGATCCTGTGGAATTGCACTTTTGGTGCCTCCTGAAGTATAAACAATATGTTATGTCGAGTACACAGAAAAATAAAGTTGTGATTACTTAAAATTTTTTGTTATGTCGATATAATGAGAAAACATCTGGGTTACATGCTTAGGAACAAGAAGGGAATAAGACCTTGCGTGAGCCTGTTGGAAGCACACTTGTGTGTGACTGGCATGTGAAGCTTGTGTGAAATCAGGCCTATTTATAGGCATGCTGTGATCAGGTGACATGGCAATTACCAGCGTGCTCTGTGGTGGTAAGCATGCTCAGCGTGCTCTGCTAACCCTTTTCTACGGTGGATAGAACCCATGGAGACACATTTGGCAGTAGTTTCCATGCTGCTAGATGGCCTTTTAGTGATGTTAACTCTTCCACATTCATGCTTGATCACCCAGAGAAACAAATCCTTGGCACGGCGAGGCTCTGTCACTCCCTCATGCCCAGTTCCCTCCCTGACGTCAAGCTCATTCAGCAGGTCTGCTTGGTAGGCCTGCAACACTGCCATTGTATGCAGTGAACCACAAGTGAGACCAGCTACCACATAGGCTTTGCCATCCAATGCCGAGGTGGCATTACATGGCTTGAATGGCAAAGCCTAAATTACCTGCTGTTGATGGTAGCTCGCAAGTGCCTCCTCCACCTTTGGCATAGCTAAATAGCCGTGCTGTCCATTCCCCACGATGGCTGAATAAGTCGATGTTTCGGGGTTACATATACGGCTAGTATATGGTTTTCCCCAGAACCGTGATATTTCATCATGCTCTTCTGAAAAAAGGGGGAGTTTTCTGTTGTCTGAGGGAGATTTATATTCATTTGGGAGAAAGCATTCGGCCAGCCAGCTAGGAGCCACTTCCTCTTCCCTTGGGCAGTCTAGATAAAGTTTTTCTACTGCCCTAATAATCATTCAAGCAGCTCTTAATATGCTTGAGAGCTACTCTATGTTTTTGGTGCAATGCCTCTCCCTTCTGGCTCCTTGGAGTCAGAGAAGGTGTTATGGCTTTCCATAGTGCAATGAGGAGTCGTGACGCGAGCTACAAAATATGGCGGTGAGTATGAGCTGGAAGACAGAGCAAGAGATAATGCCGCGCTTGTCTCCAGCTCCTCTTCCAGACCCAGACAAGATGACCAGGTCCTGAGACTAGCTGGCTGCCTTGGCATGCTCCACCTGTAGACATATAGAAAAGTAAAGAGATTTTTCTTTTTCTTTTCTTAAAAATAGAGAGGCAAAAAGCAATCAAAAGAGCATTCACACAAAGTCTCGCTTCAGATAATAGAGGTTGATGACGTGGTTCACAGGTGCTGTTTTATATCACGAGATGCGCTTAATTGCCACATCACCTGATCACGGCAGGCCTATAAATAGGCATGATTTCACGCAAGCTTCAGATGCTGATGGCACTCCCCACAGCATGAGGCTCATGCAACGTTGAGTTCCTTTGAAAGGGAACATCTATTCACAAAAAAAAAAAAACCTTTTGTTATGTGAAGTTAAAAAAAAAAACTATTTGTTACAGTCTGTGGGGATTATAAGTAAATTAAGTTGTGATAACAAGAAAACAAGAAAGGAAAACAATTCTTGCCAGAAAGGTTCACAAAGGCGACTGTGGCGCAGTTGATAGAGCGGGTTGTCCACTAATCGTAGGGTTGGCGGTTTGATTTCCGGCCCGGGTGACTCCACATGCCGAAGTGTCCTTGGGCAAGACACTGAACCCCAGGTTGCTCCCAATGGCAAGCTAGCGCCTTGCATGGCAGCTCTGCTACCATTGGCGTGTGACTGTGTGTGTGAATGGTTGAATGAGACACAGTGTAAAGTGTTTTGGATAAAAGCGCTATATAAGTGCACATTTACCATTTACCAAAGGGATCAGGAATAGGGTCCCACAACCAAAAATCCTCACTGGTCAAAATTTTTACTTTCATGTGCAACTCAGATATAACCAAAGAAATATCCTTAGTAGCTGTAGCTTAGTAACTGCAACTTAGTAACCTAAGCAATCCTTAGGTTCAGATTATGGTGGTTTAAATTAAGCTACCAGTTGGTTCATATTTTGGTAAATTGAATCAACTAAATCAGTTAGAAAATGTCACACAACATTCTACACACAAAAAATAATTATACCTCTGTAAGCAGAATAAAACAAACAAAAACTCATGTACAGACCAATTATGAACTTGATTGATGTAGCTGAGGTTGAGGAACTGTCAGAGCCTGAATTCATTCACAATGCTGACAATGCTGGCATTTTGACCTCTGTGTCTTCCAGTGTTTCTGGGAGTGATAGTGACAGGGTTCATATTTAAGTGAAAATAAATAAATGAACAAAAATAACCTTCCACAAAACACATACAAATAGCGTCATAGCATTACACTACTAGGCAGCACTGATGGACATAGTACACTAATATTTCAATATGGAAGTCTATTTTTGCTACTAACTAGTAATATGCATGATATACAACTAAACAATCTACATTTGAGCTTTTCCTCATTTGAATAAAGATATATATATATATATATATATATATATATATATATATATATATATATATATACCCCCCCAATTATTAGCCAATTATTTTCTAACACATGTCTGCTCTGCCCACACAATTGAGTATTTGCCTAGCAAAAAGATTAATGCTAGCCACCAGCTGTTTACATCTGACTCACTAATATGTACTACTACACTTGAAACTATTAGGTTGTTTTAGGCATCCAATTAATATGTATTTATTAAGAAGGAATTACAAGTGTTTCCTAAAGGCCTTGTTTCATTCTGGAAACACTAAACTTGTTTTGCCAGTTTGCCTAGTGTACAATTTAAATAATAAAAGCCAAAACGTCCTGAACCTAGATTAAATAGTTAGCCTGTGGCATATTCAGTACTCATCCACATTGACAGGCATAGCTCCATGTGTCCTGCAGTCAGTCAGTAAATGTTAGGACAGAGGAGAAGAATACCTAATCATTCTCCTCCAATGCCATACCAGAGCCCATACCAAGCATGGTGTCACTAAAACAAAACATTAATACCATGATTTTTTTTTAATTTACACATTTTTAACTATCTTATGGTTATTATCTTTGCACAGGCAATGCATGCATGCTATACTTACCTAGGTACCCCCTAAAAATTAAGACTACATCTCGAAACCTTCCCAGTATAAATCAACCCTAAAAGTGGAAATATGAACAATGTTGACCATTACATTTGGACTTAAGTTCTAAGTCTAAGAATGTGCAAAATGTTTATATATGCGCTAGAGATCAGTTTTTGTTCCAAGGAGCTGGGACCAGCCTGACCCAAGGTATTTAAGTTTCTGTAAACAGATGTCTAACCAAAATTACTTGTTTGCCATGACACAAAGATGGCCATAGCACTGAAGTTAAACCAAGTAAAACAAAAATAATAAAAACTGGTGGTTTTACAATGACAATACACAGAGGTAATCCTTACTTTTATTTATTTATTTGAAAATTTTTAAACAGTCAAGTAACCAACTTTACACTTGTTGGACCACTTAGGATGGACTGATCCTCCAACATTTGGCAAGTTTAATAATAGAGGCATGGGTGAAAATGATAAGGCCTCAGGACTCAGGCTACTTTTAAAATTCATAAACTCATCAAGGTGATGAAAGCAAAAACAGTATTTCAGAGAAATAAATTTTCAATTAAAAGCAGTGTCAGGTTTTGCTCATTACACTTTAGTTATATTTGTTTTGTGGAGCAGTAATTGAGTGATGTTAATCCATTTTAACCTTACATTCTCATATCTGACATTTGAATATTTGACCATTTGTGAAACGGTTTTATGTGAGATTATATGAATAATGTATTATTTGCTTAATAATTTTATATTTGTTTTAAAAAACGATTAAAAAAGAAATACTAGTTCAATCTGCCTATTTTTTTTTTTTGCAGTGTAGATGCATCTTTAACAAAACACTGAAAAGAAAAAAAAAATCGTTCAAAAGTGAGCCATAGCCTTGAAAACAAAGCTTTCAAAACAACAACAACAACAAAAAAAAAGTAGTTGTTGGAGATGCTGAGATGCTCGGCTACAAAAGCAACCTGAATCAGGTGGTCAACAGCAAGTGCCAGGTAGAGCTGGAAGAGAGGGTGTGGATGAACTGCACAAGACTAGTGAAGCTGTAGCACATGAAATGTGAGCAAGAAAACAAAAGAAAGTCAGCAGGGAGAGGAAATCTACTCAGGGAAAACTCTGGGAGCAAGATAATTACTATCAAGCAGCTACTCTTGAAAGGGGGGATCTAGTGCTATAAATAAAATCATCTTTAATTAAAACAGTGTTGTCCTGGGCATGTTTTATGGCGCATCACATTATAATTTACAGTGAGGATGTGTGAGAGAATATTGTCGACATGGAGGATGTGACGTGTGCTGCTCTTTATTTTTTGGCTGTAAATCCCAATATGCAAAATGTCAAAGTACTGAAAAACCATTGCTCCACAATGTCCTTCTATCACATGGATGCATACATTCACAAATACATAGGCTGAACTCCATGGCCCAACCTTTCGCCCTGTGATCCCATGACATTAAACTGCTGTCAAACTGATCACAGGAGCCTTAATTACACTGACATATTCACAGAAAACGAGAGATGGAGAACGTGCGAGCGAATGTCAGCAAGATCAGGTGTTTTGGCTTTTATCTGGCATTCTGGGCTAATTAGAAAAGTCTGCCAACTGCCCCCAATACCTCCATCCACCCACCCACACAAAGAAAACAAGGCAGAGAGAGAGAGAGAGAGAGAGAGAGAGAGAGAGAGAGAGAGAGAGAGAGAGAGAGAGAGAGAGAGAGAGAGATTTTAATAACTTTTAATTAGGGAACCATCTATTAACCAGGGGGAACCTATAACCCTAGCTTTAGATCTGATTGGATAAGAGTCAAACAATGCTAGTATAGCTGCTAATCTTGGCAACTAGCCTCTCTCCATCCCCAACCCTTTCCCTCTCTGTCTTCTTTCCTATCTGTCTGTCTCTGTGTTTGTGGCTGTTAGCTACAGCATGTGACTGATAGACAGTGACATGCTTTACATAGCTTGCATCTCCCATGAGGTCATTCATAGCCAGGAATTTACTTAACAACAAAGCACACACACGTGAGTGTGTGTGTGTGTGTGTGTGTGTGTGTGTGAGATGGAGTGTGCACATGTTTGTCTAGCCAACTAACCAACCAGAAATAGAGGGGAAAATCTTTCCAGAGTGTGCAAGTTGGTGTGAATGTGTATTAGACATGCTGTGTAGCGTGAACTCATCCAATCGATGCCCATTTTCGGGGCATGACCCTGTTACCGCAGTGCAGACAAATTGTGAAAACCTCGAGGGGAATATTGCGAGCTGAGCACTCTTGTGGACACACAGATTTAGCTACACCATTTTATGTTTGACTTAGGAGGAAAATTCTTTGATTTATTATAAACGTCTGACAAAATGCCCTGAATGTGGATTACTGCATTTTTAATAGATTTTTAATTCAATTATTCAAAAGTTACAGCTGATTAATTTCCATGCATGTGAATACAGTACAATTGCAATGAATGCTGCTGTGACAGCAGGTCTCTAATATACAGTAACACAGATATGTTTTTCTTTGAGATCCTGTTTTGCACAATTTTGCACAGTGCAGTGATTTTCCTGCACAAACTCGATTTAAAGATGGTGTCACTGATTTTAAACTCTTGATACTTTCTGTAATATTTGATAAAGTTTTATGGAAGTATGTGATAAAGTTGTATGGATATAAGTGGTATGGAAGATGGATGGTTAGATGGAAAAACTCTGGAGTCTGTTGGACTTCTGGCTCTATAAACAAACAGTAGAAAAATAACAACATTGTGAATAATCAACTGTCACTGAGTACATGGAATGACCTGTCAGTCAAGCTACGGATTTATTCAAAATTTGCCATTAGGTGTGTTTTGATGCACAACAGTCTCTAACGATCATACAGAAACAGAATGCTGCAAAAAATAAATAAATAAAAATATGAAGTGAAAAAACACCTTGCTGCTGAGAGAGGTCAGAGGAGAATGGCCAAACCAGTTCAAGTTGTCATTAAGGCTACAGTAACTTAAATATCTGTTTACAACCATGCTGAGCAGAAAAACATCTCAGTATGTACAACATGACGAACCTTGAGGTGGATGAGCTACAATGGCAGAAGAACAGATCAGATTCCTCTCTTCTCAGCCAAGAACAGGAATCTGAGGCATTGGCTCAGAGAAATTAGGCAGTTGAATATTGGGAAAAAGCATATGTTGCCCAGTTTGTTTGTTTGTTTACTCACTCACTCAGTTTGAGTAACCACTTTATCCAGGTCAGGGTGGATCCAGAGCCTATCCTGGGAGCACAGGGCGTGAGGTGGGAATGGACCCTGGATGGGACATCAGTCCATTACAGGGCACCATGCACGCATACAGTATATTCACACACTCATTCACATGTAGGGGGAATTTATTTTAGCCAATCAACCTACTGGCATGTTTTTAGGAGGTGAAAGGAAACCAGAAAAACTGGAGGACATCCATGTCTATATATATATATATGTCCATGAGCATCCAACATTACCTTTCCCTGTCATTCAGCATATTTCAAAGCAGATTAAATTAGTGGCTGCTTTGCTTTTGTTGGTTGCTGTAGTACATTGTTAAATTGCCATTAAATTATTTGAAATCCAAGATGAAAAGCAGAATACAGAGCAAGCGCAGATCAAGTGGATTCTTGAAAACACCACTGGATTTGATAATTTGCTTACTGTAGATGTATGATCAATTCAAGTACTATTAGTATTTATTGACTCACTTCATGTAAATATGTAACAACGAACGAGAAAGATTTTAACTCCCGTACTGCATGTCAAGATAATAAATGTTGGGTTAAGTGTCTGTGGTGCAAATTAAATTCTGTGAGGTGCTAATTTGAAGATCTCACAGCATGGAATTTACTCACTGAACTTTAGTTCAACTTGTGCAACTGGCTACAGGTCTTATATGTGTATAAAAATAGGGAAATCACAGACCAGTCCTGAACTCCAACTCTCCAGGGTCTAATGCCATGAATGTAGAGAGGGGCAGATACATACTGTAGATAGAAAAGAAGATCCAGTTAGAGAGCAAGAGTGACTTTTTTTTTTTTTAATGTAAGACATGGTCATTTTCAGGCAGTGTAAATAAGCAGTGTAAAACTAGGGCATCTGTACAGTGTTAGCTGGAAGGTTGGACTAAAACTCCAGCTGATGTAAGCACATGACTGCAGACTGAAGCTTTTCATGTAGTCCTTTTAATATCACCTAAGCATTAGTGTGGAAGGTTTACTAATTTATTTCTTTAATGCTGACTGCAGTGATCTTTTTATATGATGCATTTCAAGGTAATCTTCGACTTTTAATAACTCCACTTCAGGTTTTTGGAAATTGCAATAAATGTGGACTTCAAGGCGAAAAATTTGTGTGCAAGTGTGAGTGTATGTGTGCCTATAGCTGTATACCTGCAGTCTACCTGGTTTAGATGTGATGTGCTCCAGATGAACAGAGCAGCTAATTGTAAATGGAAATCTGCTTCTAAGATACAGCAGGAAATGGGTTTGATTAGTGAATGCGACAAACGTTTTCTTCTTTACTGGCTTGCTACCTCCACTTCTTCTCTCCTCCTCTCTGTTATGACTCTCAGTGACCTTTCAAAAAAAACAAAAAAACATACACCTATGTACTCTCTCTCAGCATGTTAAAGATAACATTTTAAAGAGTATCTATTTAGAGCCTCAGGTTTGGTTCTGATATAATTCTGCCTAGTCTGACTGCTAGAGCACATGCTCGCCAGCTTTCTCTCTTCTTTTCCCCTTTTACTTCACCTCCTTTTCCATTCTGCAACTCAACACTTATGCTTGAACACATAGCTTATCATTTCACGTTCAATACAAGTAGCAGTTCATCCATAAATAAATGTGTCAATAAAATTCACTTAGAAAAGGTTTTAATATTTTATGGCCTTTTGGAAAGCAGCATGGATTACAATCTTGAAGGGTCATCAATGAATAATACAATTTTACAAATATGTCTACAGTTTTGGCGCATCACATCAATACCTATGTATAATGGAACTAGAGCAGAAGATAGCTCAAATATCTCAGAAAATATACTTCAACTCTATAAACTAAAAACTATTCTGGGTGAACCTTACACTTGAGTTCACTTTAGCTTTTATTACATGACTCAGAGGGTCGAGCATTTCTCCAGTCTAATGCAAAATGAGGCATAAAATTATCAGCCTCCAGATTTAGTAAGTAGACGCTTAAACTTTAAAGTCTTGATAAACAGTTCGAGAAGACCACATTCCATCTCATGAGTTCCTTAAATTATTTACAGAATTATTCATTTAAAAAACTGTTTAAAGTATCTTGTCCTGATTTCCTCCTCTGTTGTTTCAGTGGCCAGTGAATTTTTATTCCTTCAGAAATATGATTGCATAATCTATTCTGATTCCCCTTGGTACACAGCATTGCCTTAGGTAGAATAGGCTGACATTTATGCTAAAAGTAACTGCCAGGTCCACTGATATTACCTTATAAGACTTTAAAGCGCAACTGTAGCACTGACATTGGATTTTGGCCTGTTCAAGGATGCAGGAGTCAAAAGAGAATTGCACGAATGGTTTATTCACTCAATGGCTTGTTAAATTAAAATTAAATATATATTAAGCATTAAATGCATGGCTAGCCACATGCCTCATGAGCAGCAGATTAGCCAAAGGAACGAAAAGGGCAAAAAGTACCACTGGACATCACTGTCACTGTGTTATCATTCTCCATTTAATACCATTAAGTCATATTACTGAAAGTAAAGCACAATTTGAGTGTGTCTTCACATTCAGCTTGAATACTTAAGTCTGTAAACAGAATGCATTCTGAGCTCATTTTGAGGGCATCATCATCGCAATTTTTTTCCACACAAATGCACTGTGAACTGTAGATCCATCCATCCTCTTTCCATACTGCTTATCCTACACAGGGTTGCATGGAGCCTGGATCCTATCCTAGGGGACTCAGGGCACAAGGCGGGGGACACCCTGGATGGGGTGCCAGCCCATCGCAGGGCACAATCGCCACACATTCACACATTCATTTATACACTACAGACAATTTAGAGTTGCCAGGCAGCCTACAAATGCATGTCTCTGAACTGAGGGATGAAACCGGAGTGCATGGAGGAAACCTCTAAAGCATGGGGAGAGGCGGGAATAAAACCCCACAACCCTAAAGGTGTGAGGCAAAAGTCACCATGCTCACCCAAGCCATAGGTTGATTGCAATTTTTCAGTGCATAAAGTTTTTTTTTTTTTTTTTTTTTAAAGGAAGAGGGCATGTGCACCACTAGTATTTTAAAATTATGTTTATTTAATAAATGTTTTTAAAAAAAAATTATGTTTATTTTTACTTGACACTGATTTACAGTTCACGTGATTCCACTCTGCCAAAGCAACGTGCACTATACAAAACTATTCAGTGGTTTTTTAAATGGTTTTAAATTCAGTTTGAATTGGTTGTTTCTCTGTGAAACTAGAGAAATCACATTTGATACCAAGCCCTAGAAGCAGATTTCTTTCACACATGTAGTGGTCAGCAAACAAGAAAAATTCCTCATATGACCATATTCAGGTAGACCAGAGATCAGTTTTCTGACCCACACACAGACTAACAACAGCTTTCACACTTAATCAAAATCTCAGTGCAAAAAACATTGAGCTTGGAAAACAGCTCAAGCATGAAAATACACTAAAAATCAGCATATTTTGTCATGTTTAGTTTGAAGCCATAACAAACCTTTATTTGAGTGTTGATTTGCTCCCCATGGCTTGTGTTTCCCACCTCTGATTGTGTATGACCTTTGACCTCTGGGAACTTTTGAGCCATTGATTGGTACTGGATTACAGACACCACAGGGTTTTGTCTGAAGAGAGCTGGACGCTTGACTGACTGTAGACTCTTGTTAAGTGTGTGTGTGTGTGTGTGTGTGTGTGTGTGTGTGTGTGTGTGAGTGTGTAAACACTGCTGATTAAGTCCATTAAGCAAACAGGGGGGTAATTTGGAGCTCTTCACAGCTGTACATCTCAATAAAACTTGGCTAGACTCAGTGCCACTGTAAGACAATCACCTTAGTAGATATTCAGAGAGAATCCTGAAGCATACTTCACTTACTACAGCAGCACTAGAGAGTCCCAGTTCGACAACCTAGACTGTTTTCTTCTGTCAATAACTGCCTGAAATTTTGAAGAAACAATGTGCTGCCTGATAAATATGAGGTGACGCAGAGGCCAGAATGTCTTAGTCATTCATCAGTATGAGGAAGACTAGAGAATACACAAATGAGACCAAAGCCCATATTGCGCTCCCACACAGTGAGGAGGATGGCAACATTTTAGATCACCAAAGTATCCAAATCTAAAATTAGACAACACCATGCCACAAAAATATTTAGAAGGCATGAAAGTAGAACCCTTTTCTTACATCTAACTACAAAGTAAGTGCCTGGAGTTCACTAGACACCACTGGAATTTTGCCTAGAACTGGGTTTTATGTTTATTTGTTGCTTTTGCCAACAAAACCCTCATAGTGGGATTGGTGTAAAAAGATGGATGTTATTGATCTTCCACCAAAGGCCCTAGAAACCTTGTTAAGATACATGGTATCATAGACTTCATCAAATACTAGATCATAAATGAATATCAGACTGCCTCCACCAAGAGTCATGATTCAATCTTCCAGCAGAACAATTATCCAAAACATATGTATGTCAAAATCCACAATTATTTTCTTCCAATAAGATATTGAATTATGACACATTATAACCAAAATCATGAAAATGTATACTTACCTAACTGTTAAATAATATTTTTTTAATTTGAGAGTGGTTGACAGTGGCTTGCCTCAGATATTTGATTCTATTTTCAAACATTGATCACATTCATACAAGGCATGGGAGTGATATACACAAAATGGCCAAAAGTTTGTGGACACTCGACCATCGCACCCATATGTTTTCCTTCCCCAAACTTTTTCACAAAGTTGGAAGTACACAATTGTATAGGATGTCATTGGATGCTGTAACATTATGATTTCCCTTCATGGGGACTAAGAGGCCCAAACCTGTTCCAGCATGACAAAATGCCCTGTGCACAGAGCGAGCTCCCTGAAGACATGGTTTGCCAAAGTTAGAGTAGAAGAACACAAGAGCCCTGACCTCAAACCCACTGAACACCTTTGGGATGAACTGGATGAACACTGAATGCACCCCAGATCTCCTCACCGAAACAGTGCCTGAATTATCTATTTACCTAGACAAGATTTTAAAGAACATATTTGCATAGAGCTATAAGTCAATCTTTTGAGATAACATTTTTCAGCACTAATTAGATAAAGTAGCATTGTTAAAGATACTTTGCATCTCAACATAACCTACACATTATACATTTTTGCATCATTTATTCTGGTTCCTACTTTTCTGAAGAACCTCTGACATTCCAGTCATTCAGGAGTTCATTTCATGTAATTCTTAAAAGATGCTGAATTAACCAGGCTTAAAACTGCTTCTCTGTATTCATGCAGTGTGACAGCAAGAGGACTTGATTTCAAGAAAAACTTAAATACAGCATGGTGTGTATTGCTTGACTGAGGAAAAGCATGTGTATGTGTATGTGTATGCATGAGGTTATGCGCCAGAAGATGGCATGTATACTGGATGGCTTGAGTAGGTCTTCAGAAGTAGCAAGATGTAGCAGGCTATATGTTCTAAGATAATCTAGGCATTCTGGACTCTACATAAGTCTCTACAGCACTGTAACCAAGGGAACCATTGTAACCATGGGAATGAGCCCTCCATTCAAATGCCTCACCTCAGATGCTACCTTGTTCCCTCAAACTTCTGTAATACCTTAAATTTGTCTTCCTTAAATATCTTCTGGTTTTTTTCACTATGCTAATGATCTATTCTTAATGAGACAACCTATAGTCAGAATGGACACTTTTCTGTCATTGTTTTTTTTTTCTGTCAAAATCTTTGCTTTCACTTGCACAGGCTTCTTTTTAAAAGTTGTTTTCCTTGAATGGCTGCATGTCTTGAAGATTGAATGAAAGAAAGTACAGAAACAAAAGTGGCTGACTGGGAGAAAAAGATGGCTTCTTTGTGTGGTGGTCTTTGTATTGAATCGGGAGATGATGGAGTATACAGCATGCACATTACATCAGTGACCTGAGCTGCTTTTTTTTTTTAGCATGTTTTTGTTTCAGCTGTAGCATTTTGAAGAATTTACGTCAATATTGATCACAGCATTGATCTTCCTCCTGGGCTTTGTGCATAAGCCTGTGTGTGTTTATGTACACACATTTTGGCATAGCACTTTAGTAAGATTTTATCGCATGGGACTCGCACTTGTGTGGTTGATGTCTTGCCCATTAGCTCAGCTTGCTTCAGCTATGCCTTTGGTACAGTGATAATTAGCATGATTAAAAAGCATTAACACTAGCAATGGCATGGAGAGTAAAGGCTGCAGTAATGAAACTCTATGGGAGGCCAAGGCCTACACTGGAGCTTCTCTGGCCTCAGCAATGACTTAATGACCACTTTACTGCTGTATTTCTCACTCTGCTGTCAGCCGTCTCACTAGCCTGGAGCAGAATGAGGCTTTATCAGCATCAGAATGATGTGTTAAGGAGAGGGAAACCTGCTGAGTCATCATAGTCCTGTCATATTATGGCCAAATAATGAGTTGACTTTAAAGAGTTTTGCAATGCCAATAATACTGCTAGTGAACAGAAACAGTACGGACATGCAATAAACTTGTGAAAAAATTGTGGGGGAACAATAAGACCTCCTACTATATAATGCCAACTTTTGACCTTTTTTTTTAAAATAAAGATTATTTTAATAATTTTTTTTTTCCCCCCACCAAGAATGGCTTTTGGAATCTGTACAGAGCTAGGTGTTGAAAGGAGCCCTGTCAAGAGCCATGCAATTAAGTCAATAAATGATTCTATTTATATTGCATTAATCTATTGGCTTACCGCCCCCCCACACACACACACAATTAATAGGCTAATCAAACCATTATTTCCCTGTTTCAATGACACCAATTCTGACTAATCACAGATAGGCAGGGTAAAATCAGCAATTACTTTAATTAGTCAGAGCTAAAAGAAGAAAAAAACAATAAATACTTCTCTAAAAATAAAAGACACAGTCATTCAAAGTATAAATAAAACATTAATATAAGGAAATACCTTTTGCAAGGGGCATGTAGTGGTTAGCATGTTTGCCTTGTACCTCCAGGGTCAGTGGTTCGAATCCTACCTCCACCCTGTGTCCGGAGAGTTTGCATGTTCTCCCCCTGCTTCAGGGGTTTTCTCCAGGACTCTGGTCTCCTCCAAAGATGTACATTGTAGCTTTGTGGATTGGCAAATTGTCCATCATGTGTGAGCAATTGTAGCCTGTGATGGGTTGGCAGTCTGTCCAGGGTGTCCCCTGCCTTGTGCACCGAGTTCCCTGGGGTAGGCTCCATGGCTCCCCCTGTGTAGGATAGGTGGTATGGAAAATGGATGGATGGATGTACATTTTGGAAAAAAAAAGAGAGAGACAAATAAACGTGAAACATTCTTTTGCACTGCATAAATGTGAGGATATGACAGTGGGCTAACTGCTGAATTCTTTCTACTTTACTAACAGATTAGCATGAGTGCCTAGCAGTGTGCTCGCTTGATTTAGAAAAAAAAATCCAGGGTGATGAGGCAATATTCTGGCTGTCAATGCTACTGAGAAGTAACAAAGATTAAATTTAGAGATAATACTTTTGGAAATCATTCCAAAACTTGCTATTAGGTAAGTGAGAAAATATAAATACACTAGATAGAACTAGACAGGCAGAAGTAAACTTAAGATAAAACTGAGATAACATTTATGATAGCAAGCTCTCGTTGATGGAATATGTTGCGCAGTTTTGAGGTTGTTTTATAAAGCTAGATAATATTAGCCAGCTAGTTGATCAGTGGTTGGATTGTGTGTGGTATCAGCTACTACACAGTCCATAACCAATGCCATGAGCTTGACTACAAAAATTCAGATGCTTTTTCTTTTTGTTCTGTCTCTGAATCATAAGGCAACCTTGAGTGTGAGAAATATCACATATATATATCACATTCCTAAAATTATATAATTAATCATTTTTGCAAACTTCTAGTTGGTATCCAGGTAACTTGAAATAAAAAGTTACACAAAGTTTCTTCAGTGAACGAGTTGCCCATACTACTCCACATCAGCAATTTTTCTTTAGTAATCATTGTAGCCCTACATGGAATAAAGCAGTGTGTGAATTCAGAACTTTCTAGAGAAAACATGTTGTTGTTTTTTTTGTTAGTGTCTCTTGTAACAAGCCTAACACTTGTCCAGTCCATGCCTCACCCATCATGGTGAACCAGCTTATCTATGCAACGCACACACAAACTCTTTAGAAGGTGCTGCAGCCAGGGAAGCTCCTATCCAATATAAGGGATTTATTTGGTCTATATATTGCAAGTCAGAGCTGCACGAGTGGAATTACATGATAACGAATATTAGACAGTTTGCTACAAGACACACAATTTCTGTTTTAGGAATGGGGTGGGGGGTCTGATGGATTGTGGCAGCTGTAATTCACACACAAGAGCACAAAAGCCTTTGTTAGTAAGGACTGAATCTGCCCATCTGTCCCATTCATAGTGGATTTGGTTTGCCAGAGAAGCAAGCTTGCATTAAGCTCTCAGTGCTTGAATAAAACAGCTGAGGAAAGTTGGGGCTGTCAGTCCGGTCTTGTTGCCCCAATGACATTTTACTCAAAATAATTAGATCACAAAGCACCGTTGCAGCAAGAGTTTCCACATCTTTCACACACACTGTCACACTCATAACCCTGAATATGCTCGTCTGAATGACAGCGTAATATAACCTACAAGCTAACAGAACTTCATTTAGTCAATGTGGTAGCTTCACCTAATAATATAATATCAATTCACACAAACAAACAAAAGTGATCAAACAAAAAATGTATACAAAAATTTATACAATTTTTTTTTCTTATAATATCAATATTAACAAAGAATGTTAGCAAGAATCTCAACAAACCCAATATAAACACACATGTACATCCACCCACACACCAGGCATAATATATTAAAGTGCACCTCACTTCAATAATTGATAGGAAACTATAATGAAATGACATTAATCATTCACTGCCTGTAGCTAATATGCACTGTCCATGGTCAAATTGGATCACTAACACGCTCAGCATGCATGCACACACACACACAGACAAATAAACAGAGCACAAGGTCTTGTGAGGTGCTATACAGTACTAATCTTTCTTTATTACCATATTAATGCAACACTTTTGAACTGAAGCAGAAGAATTAAAATCCTATTGTTGGAATGATGTACCTGGCATGCATGTTGCTTCACAGACAGACAGACTTACAGGTAGACAGACAGACAGACAGATCGCATGCTTGAACAGAAGGGGATCTACACAAACTAACCTCCAACAAATGACCAAAACCCTGTGGATTTTTATTTATGGATCTAGAATAACTTGAGATAACAGAGGAAGAACACACCTGCCTTATTATTCTAAAACAATCTAAATATTCAATATTTACATGCACATCAATATTCCAATAATAATAGGAATTTGTCAATATTCTAATTAGTATCGAGTCATTTTAATGTGCAATGTGATTGCTAATTCAGATTAAGACAATATTCTGATTTCTCCAAATTCTGATTCCTATCTCTGGATTATGCCTGCTTTAATTGGAAATGTTTTGCATGTAAACACCTCATTCAGAAAAACCACTGAAAGGAGATATATGTGCATGCTCAGTCCGCAAAGAATTGTCGGGGCTAACAAATGCTTAGCTGTAGCTTTGGTATGTAAGAATGACAACTCCAGAATACTTACAACAACCATGCATACAGGAATATCCCAATGTCTGTATGCATAGAAACATCGCATTCAGAATATGGCTGCAACTCGAATAATTTTATGTGCATGTAAGCAGTCAGTGGGAGTTAGGGCTATTTAAAGGGAGTAGTGTAAATGAAAAGTGGTGAGTTTCATTAGTAACCTGGTGACTATGGGTTCTTCATATTTCTTATTTGTGCAACCTCTTTCCTTTCCTCACTTCCTTTCCTTGTGTTTTAGCTCAGCCCCCTTATTATTCGAGGGAAGTATGCAAGGATGAGATGATAGGTGAGAGGAATTGAAGCAAGTCAAATGGAATATTCTTCAAAGCAATGTCAATTAATGATGTGCTCAGCTGTAGTACCTCACTGCGCTTCAGGGTTCTGCCATTATGCTTATTTTTTCGGTGTGCAATTATGTTGTTTGAGTTTGTTTAATAATAACATTCTCAATAAAGCAAAATGCACTGATAGTATGTGAAATGTCTGGGTTAATCAACAATGAATTAATGAACAATACATAAATTATTTCATCTTTTGTGCAGCATTGCATATCAAAACATACAAGGATCCATTAATTACAATTCTCATTGTAAGCATATTATTATTTAATTATATTTCACACAAAATTGAGTCACATAATTGAAAGGCTTTTGTAAAGGAGGAGGGGAATTTATATGTGCATTAGGTTATTCGTGAAGAAACACTTCCACATAGGATACACCTCTGTATCCTCACTCCTAGCTCCTCTGGAAGCTTCCTCACTCCTCGTTCCTCACCTCCTCACAGTGCATTTAGAGAATTGATATGCCCTTCAAGATGGTTGAATTTGATTGATTTCCGGGTCACGGGCTGGAGGAGCGAGGAAACAAAGGAGCATCAATTTGAGTATTGAGAAGCACCCTACGAGTGGGGATATATGCTTGACTGGAGTTCATGTGATGAGGTTGTGGGATGGGGGTTATGGAGGTAGCACATATGAAGCTCATAGGACAAAGAAAAGCCATGTTCATTAACATGAACATGTGCTGCTGCACAGTGGCATAGTCAGGAATTAATTTCAGGAAATATATTAAATAGAAATCAGTCCATCATCTGTACAATTATATTCATAATAGAAACACATTCAAGCATATTGGGTGGATGATCAAAAATTCTTGCCATATTAATAACACTGGCATAAAATTCCTTTATGACAGTTCCATGAACATGATCAAAATACTACCCTAGTAATAGAAGAAATTACATGTTATCTTATTAAACCAGACCTACAGCATGCTTCTTTTTCTCCTCTAATACTTAATTTAAAGTATCCAATCTCTGCTCGAGGTGGCTGTGCTTTAAAATAGGGAACTAGATTTTTTTTTCTATTTTGTTAAATAAAACACAATAAATACATAAAAATACTGTAACATGGGCAGATAGAAACAAACAAACAAAAAATTAACTATGTACAAGCAGGATTAAAAAAAAAACAAACAAAACAAACCAAAAAAAAAAAAAAGGAAAACAAAAAATAGTCCTGTTTGGGTGAGGCTTATGATAGTATCAGATTCCTGTTCATAGCTGACAGGAGTGGAACCCAGTGGGGTCTTCTACTGTTGTAGTGCATCAACCTCAAGGCTCAAGGTTGCATGCTGAGATGCTTTTCTGCTCATCACAGAGTGATTAGTTGGGTTACTATATCCTTATGGGAGCTTGAACTAATCTGGCCGTTTTTCTCTGACCTGTCTTATCAACAAGGTGTTTCCACCCACAGAACAAAAACTTAATGTTTTTGTTTTTTTGCACCATTCTGTGTAAACTCTAGAGACTGTTGTTTGTTAAAATCCCAGGAGTTCATCAGTTTCTGAAATATTAAAACCAGCCCATTTGGCACAAACAACCATGACACCATCAAAGTCACAAAAATAACACTTTTCCCTCATTCTGATGTTTGATGTGACCATTGGCTGAAGCTCTTGACCTGAATCTGCATGATTCTATGCATTGTGCTGCTGCCACATGATTGGTTAACTGCATAAATGAGCAGGTGTAAAGATGTTCCTATTAAAGTGGACAGTGAGTGTATATACACCAATCAGCCAAAATATTAAAACCACTGACACATGACTTAATACTAATAATAACATTGTTTACAGTATCGTGTAACAATGGCACCTGTCAAGTGGTAGGATATATTAGGCCACAAGTGAACAGTTACTTCTCAAAGTCGATGTGTTGGAAGCAGGTCGGATGATACTGGCAGTGAGGGACTCTGAGATGTATTCTCCATGGCCTCCCTCTCAGGATGGGACAGATTATACAGATTATACCTCTGTGCCGGAGTCAATCAGGGCAAGTAGAGGGATGGAGATCAGGTTTTGGTGCAGGGTGGCAGGAATTTGGAGCTGGGACAGGGACATCCTAGATGTGTGGCTGGCCAGTATCTCCCTTTCTTCTGGTGAGCCCCTCCTTTTGGGCAAAGGGAACAGGTGGCAAAGAAGTGGCCTGATTGACACAGTAGATGCACGCCCCTACCTGGAACTGACAGTCGTGCTCGGCCGGGGTGAGCTGGGCCTGACCTACCTGCAAAGGTTCTTCTACTAACAAGGGGGAACTGGACTCGAGGACTGGGCTGAGGCTCATTGGCAGGTTGATGGACCAGTAGGGAGGTAGATGGGGGGGTTAGGGGGTTAAGCTCGTCAATGAAGGAGGAGACGGAGGACCCCAGAGCTGGCTGCCTATCCCAAACGTTGGTGACACAAGAAGCCCCTTAGAAGCCCCATGATCGGAAGATAGGATAGAGATGACCCCCCTTAGAAGATCACCTTGGCTTCTTCTGTGGCATAGGTAAGGGGACCTTGGGTGAACATGAACACTGCAGAAGGAAGGCCTTGCAATTCCGTAAGTCACCGGCATAGGGTTCTGCATCTGGGACATGTGTCCTCATGTCATGATGGAATGGGAAGGGTCACCGGGGTAGACTGACTGGGTTGGGGTCCAGAAGACGTATTGACCTGTTGGAGAAGGACACAGTTGAGTTGCTCCGTGAGGAGCCCAATCTGGTGTGCCATGGCTTGGTAGCTCTCAGTGGTGAACCTGGAACACTAGGAGAAACAGACAGAAATAGCACAGGGAAACTCAACAAAGAAAACACTGGACATAACTTGAAAACAAACACGAGGAAGGCCGGAAGTGTACCGCACTGAAGCCGGAACAATCTGGAAACAAGTGGCTTAAGAACCAGGGTTTATATATGCTGCTGATGAGGTGGGTAGATGGAGAGCAGGTGAAGCAATCATTCAATAGTGGAGCGCCACACCCAGGCCTCTTTAGGCAAAATAATGCACCCTGCCACACTGCAAAAACCGTTCAGGAATGGTTTGAGTAACATGACAGATGTTGATTTGGCCTCCAAATTCCCTAGATCTCAGCAACTAATCGAGCAACTGTGGGATGTGCTGTACAATGTCCAATCCGTGGAGACCCCACCTTACAACTTACAGGACTTAAAGGATCTGATGCTGATGTCTTGGTGCCAGATACAACAGCACACCTTCAGAGGTTTTGCTGAGTCAATGCCTCATGTGTATTTTGTTTTAGTGGCACAAGGAGAACCTATACAATATTACACAGTATTAGGCACGTAGTTTTAATGTTATAGATGATAGACAATCTGTAAATTAAAAAAAGCTATTGATTTATGATTGAGATATTTTTGACAGAAAATTTACATAAAGTGATCATTTGAAAGAGTGTACAAAGGTTGATGGAATTGGTCACAGTAAGGAATCTTCCATAACTT
Organism: Ameiurus melas; assembly: GCA_012411365.1. Lineage (NCBI taxonomy): Eukaryota > Metazoa > Chordata > Actinopteri > Siluriformes > Ictaluridae > Ameiurus > Ameiurus melas. The sequence continues at coordinate 4,039,637 of CM022779.1, forward strand.
GGCTGGAAAATGTAGTAGTGGTTGGGCCCATATGTTCTACTGAATTTTAAACATGTTCTCTGTTGTATAGAAACTAAAAAAAGGGAAAGATGATTAAATTAGCAATTCAAACGTGTGCAAAACCCTGTCCAAAAGGCATTTTTGAACATAAGAAGGTACCATACAATCTGTTTTGCTTTTTGCAATAACACATTAGAGAGAACTTACATTTACATTGAACTTTGCAGTAACAAACACCTTAATAAATCGTCTCAACTTGAATCACGAATCATGTTTGTTAAAGTGAGGACTGAACTTTTGAACCAAGGTTTTTAACTTATTGCATAAAATCTTCCCTCAGAAGAAATGACTGCTAAATTGGTTCTCTCTACCACATGGCTACCTCAAATCCAATCAAGACAGCTTTTGAATTTGTTCTGAAGACATATCTTGTGGTGTGTGTATTTCTGCTTTATTTTTTGCACTAAGCAACCTTTCCAGCACATTCTTTCTTACACTTTCTTATGAGATCCATAAGGTTTCAGAAAATGGCTTAAAACAAACTCTGCCCCAACTCTGAAGTTACTGATTTTTTCACCCATTGTGGTATTAAGGGTTTTTTCACCCATTGTGGTATTAAGGGATTCTTCAGCAGAAGAAATTTTTTTATCGCCAAGTCTAACCTGTAAGTGTGCTTAGATGAACCACTGCTCAATCTCTCAGTTTAAGTGGATCAGAATGGAGTTCACATCAGCTGACCTGAGGCCAATGTGCAGACGCTACCTGCTGATTGCCTCTTCAGTTAACCTCTGTCTGCTGAGCTGGCAAGAGTGTGAAGGTGCAGAATATATTAATGTATCCATTGGCTCACTATAGTCTCTCAGATGAACAGAAACTGTATTAGAAGATTACAATACAATCTTGTTCTATTAGCAGAACATTTAGCTAATTTTAAGCATTTATTTCTGGAAAGAAACTAAATTATCTGCTTTGGTTTCTTTGCTTTATTGTAATCTTTTAACACACAGTAGACTATATTCAAGGTGCTTTCACTTGCTAAGATGTATATGTAGTCTAAGCTGAACTAAGAACTGTTCCATCTCTCTGAACTGAGAACAGTTGTTAACTTCAGAATTTAACCATCTATTTCCTTCTATTCTTCCATCTATTCTTCTTTGCTTCCATGGAACCGCTTCTGGGACCGCAGGGAATCTGGAGCCTATCCACAAGGCTGGGTACACCCTGGACAGGGTGCCAGTCCATCGCAGGGCACAATCACATACACACTCACACACCCATTCATACACTATGGACAATTTGGACACGCCAATCAACCTACCATGTCTTTGGACTGTGGGAGGAAACCGGAGTACCCGGAGGAAACCCCGCAGCACGGGGAGAACCCCTGGAGGTGTGAGGCGAATGTGCTAACAACTAAGCCACCATGCGCCCTCCTTCTATTCTTCTTCAGGTGATTTTAAACTTTTTAAATTTCTCAGCTAAAATTAAACTATCATTAACAATATTTACTCTTAAGCCAACCTGAAACAATCATCAAGTCTATATGTTTTCACTGTAATATCTGATCTCTCAGTTTCTAAGTTGACCTGAAAAGAGTCTTCTCTTTTCTTGCTTCTACTTTCTCTGCTGAAAAATGACAGAACAGCTCCTTTCTCCATTTCACTTGTATTTATTACATTTCTATTCTGTAGTTTACAAATATTAGCAAATACTCTTGACCCAAAATGCTACGAGATAGAAAAAAAAGAAACAAGAAAATTAAAGCATAAAATATGATGATAGTGAGATGATAGTAGCAACAGCAACTATGAGTGATAAAAGAATTTAAAGTAAGTTAGATAAAGCATTTCTAAAAATGTGGGTTTTAAGGAATATCTTAAAACTGGTGAGACTAGGTGAATTTTCAAGCTCTTCAAGCAAAGTTGAGGAGTGCTACAACAAAAAGCCACAGGCGTCCACTTTTCAGCCTGCCGTGGGGCTGGTATGGCATAAATAGGCTGGCTGTTAGGAACAAAACCAGTCAACAATAAAAAGGTGGCTGTTTGTGGACATATTGCAGGTAAACATTTTATTTTAGAAGTGATGTAAGGATAGGATCAAGAGAGCAAGCAGTAGTCCTCATTTTGGAAATGAATTTTGTGATAAAATCAGCATTGATTGTTGTGAAGCTACATAGACATGTGGAGAGAAACAAAAGTATTGGTAAGTCAACAGGATCAGAGGCAGTCGCAAAGCTACTACTACTACTGATGATGGGCTTTAGAAGCTTGTTGATTGTGAAAAAACAGTGTTTAAAGAGCTTTAAGAACTTTTTTATATCAGGTGTTGTTCATACAGTGGACATAAAATGTCTACATACCCCTGTTAAAATGGCAGGTTTTTGTGATGTAAAAAAAAAAAAAAATTAAACCAAGATAAATTGTCAGAACCTTTTCTTTGGACATTGGTCATTTTTGACAGACTCAACAGAAACACTGATGGGAAGGTTAGTTATAGTGTGTGTTACATAGGAGGAATAAATCAATATGTTTTTAAATTTAATAAGATGTGCATTAGAAGATAAAAATAATAATGTGTATTTGAGAATAAATGTGAAAATTTTTTGATCAGATGTAGCTGTAATGTGATATATGTATTAGTCCAACCTATGTTCAGAGTATGACCTTTTCCGTGAATGGGAAAATGTACATGCTGGGTTAAATACAATCAAATATACTAGTATATAGTATCAGAGAGTTGGTTAATAAATATCTGAGGATTTGTCTACATGAATGTTTAAGTCACCAATTACACGTGTAAGCTCAGTTAATTTAGAGAAGAACAATGGGTTTGGTTTAGATGATTGGTAGATCACTATAACGAGAACAGGGTTAATACAATGCAGTTTAAGAGCTAGGCACTCAACGTTACACCAGGCACAGGTTTTTCAGTAACAAGAAACATAGAATAAATAAACAACAGAAAGACCACCAGTGTCCCTGGTCCTGTGAAGATATTTATTCAAAGGAGGAGAACACAGATTTAGATTTAAAACGTCACTTGGTTAGTGGCATATTTCATTTAAAAATAAACAAATCAAATGTTCTGTCCACAACAATGTCACAAAGAAACACCCCCTTATTATTTATAGATTGTGTGTTTAGGTGACCAATATAGAGTTATAGGAAAACTGTTCCTTGAAGTTGAAGCAAGCTTTTGCGTAGAACATAGAATTGTGGTTTTGACACCTTGAGAACTTGATTTACTGCAATCAGGCCAGTGCAGCATCAACCGGAAAGTTAAGATTCAAACGTATTGCAAAATATATATATATATATATATATATAAATAATAAAAAAATGCCCATGTGAGCCACTGTGGATATATTCATGGTGTTGTAGCAGTTTCAATTCATGTATTATATTTATAAGTGGCACTGCAGGTTGCGACAACACATTCAAGCCAAATAGTTCCAAGCAAGTACAAAAACATGAAGCCAGTTCCATAATATTCGGAGAAGCTTGCAATTTTTAAAAATTACTACAGATTTTCTGCAGATTTGGGCCAAGACATGGGCATTTGACATAATCCCAACGTGCAATCAGTTAAATCACACTTTGATTCACATGCATCGGTCATGAGTACAGCTTAAAGGTCTCATTTACCAACAAACACCAGTACGAAAGACTTTCTACAATTTCCACTAAAAAAACCCAAAACAGTTAACACAGGCTTGAGAAGTTTTACAGTCTGATAGCGGTGGGTATGAAGGAAGCTGCACCTTGGCTGAATCAGGTTGGAGCTGATAGTGCTCTGCTGTATAATCAGATTGTCATGGAGGAGGTGGGGAGACATTGTCGATAGGTAGCAGTTTAGCCAGAATTTTAGCTTGCACTGAAAAGTGATATTTAGGGTATTAAAATATAATTTTGTTCTACTACTAAAGGGACTCTATAGTCCATTTCCAAATCAAAGTGTTTGCCTAATAGGTAATATTTGAATGACTCAACCATCCACATCATTGAGGTCAAATAATTTGTCTCTTTCGGGCATAGCTTACAGTTGATAGATGCAATGGGTCTTCACTCTTCTTCTATTTCCAGAATCAAACCACTCCCAACCTGAGAGCCATCTGTCGGCATAATACATGGTTTGGTAAAATTAGGATTCTGCAACACTTTGTCCTCATAAAATGGTGCTCTGTAGTCATTGAATGCACGCTTACACTCAGCAAACACTGTTCATTGTGCTTACACTGTTCATTGTGATAATTTCATGAGCATAGATAGTGCAGTATGAACAATTCTGCTGTGAATGTTTGGTATCATCCTGAAGAATCTAAGATTGTATTGGGAACATGGAATAACAGGAGGTATCCTTAATCCTGGTGGACATACAGCAGTGGTCACCAACCATGTTCTTTGAGATCTACCTTCCTGCAGGTTTCATCTCCAACCAATATCTAACACACCTGTTTTAGTTCATCAAGAAGTTCCTTAACGCATTGATTAGATGGTCAGGTGGGCACAATTATGGTTGGAGCTAAAGTCTTCAGCAAGGCAGATATCCAGGAACAGGGTTGGTGACCACTGGTCTACAGTAATCTAACTGGCTATAAGCAAATGCAATCTGTTTCTATTAGCACATACTATTAACACATAGACTGTTAACATGTTTTTCTATATGTCACTTGTTGAATCAATTAAAAAATGTAATTCTTCCCAGGCTTCTTGCTAACAGTGGAGTCTAGGGCTTTGTGGAGTCCAACATGCCTTTTACCTGCCTGTCCTTTCTGTCCCACTGGGATTCCTGTCCCACTGTTTCATGCCATGTTTCATTGTTCTGTTTATCTATTTCTGCCACTAGCACTGTCACAATTGGAGTTGAATGTATGAAAGGTCACTTCCAAATTTGTCTCTGGTTTGAATTTTAGTTTACAATCAGGGTGGGTCGCTTGAGAACAATCAACAACTGTACTTGTTACTAAGACAACTTGAGAACAGTTCCAACTTTCCATCTCAACTGAGAACAGAATTCACGTGTGCACAGGGAATAGTCAGCTGCCTCTCCCATTCCCTTCCCACAACCTCCCTCAACAATCAGCACCAGCACCCATACCACCGCCTCACACTGATAAGCCTGTTCCAGCCAGACAACTGTATTGACAGAAAATGTTCTGACTAAAATAATGAACTCTAAAGGAAGCACAGGCAGATAAAAAGGAGAGGGTAAAGTTTTCTCCCTCTTGCCGACTTGTTTGCTCCCCCTTTCATTCTTGCGCTCCAAATTGCTGGACCTGTTCATTCTTGGTAAATACTACCTTTGTGAACCATTGAATGCTTTTGAGCTCTGACACTATGTGCTCTACCTTCAGCAACACATTCAATGCTCTGCTTCCTGCCGTGTGTGTGCGCACATTTTTGTGTGAATGTGTGAGCTTTTTTTTTTTTTTGTAAAAAATCTGTGTAGAAGGATAGAAATGTACTCTAAAATTGCACCAAAACTATGGTATTGACCAAGATCTCCTGGGAAGTATTGGCACACAGATCATCGGAGCTTTTTCAGACAAGAACAAGTAGATTTTTTACCCTGAAGCAAATTATGAAAACTGGCTCACAGCCCCTCGTTTCGCCAACTCCAGCAAGCTTGTGGACAAAGCTACTTTTTGGATTTACTTCTAATTTTGGCATGATCATAATTTATCAAGCAATCATAAGAGTATTATAAAAGATTATAATGTAAAAATAAAAAATAAAATTAGTATACCTAAACAGAAAATATATCCAAGAAACAATGGGCAATGGGATAAAAAGCAAAGAGGGTTCCTGGATGGTGGTGCTACTCTCTGAGCTTTCGTTGTATCATTAGAAGACCAAGTAAGAATCATTAATATTATTATATACAGCAAATCCATAGAAGTATGATCTTCACTCTATTGAGTGAGGATCCTCTGCTCCACTGATCATAGCAACACAATATGGCCAAAAGTATGTGGACACCTGACCACCACATCAATATGTGGTTCTTCCCCAAACTGTTGCCACAAAGTTGAAAGCACACAATAGTCTAGAATGTCTTTGTACGTTGTACATTACAATTTCCCTTCACTGGAAGTATGAGGCCCTGACACAATCTAGCATGACAATGTCAATGTGCACTTGAGTGCCCTGCACAGAGCCCTGAACTCAACACCTTGGGTTGAATTCCAGCTGACTGCACTCCAAGCCTTCTCACCCAACATCAGCATCCAACCTCTTGTGGAAAATTCCCAGGGGTTAAATTGGGATAAAATGGGGTAAGAATCAGAAAAGCAAAGTAAACTGAACTAACAGAGGTATATAAATCCATAAGTGCTGGGGACAGGCCCTAAATCATAATATGAAATACAATAAAACATCTTTGGTACTTCTTCAAGACAAAAGAATATATGATACAGTGTCACAGGCTGTAAGTACTGATCAGCAAATCCAGTGACAATCAGAGCTGAAGCAGTCATGTAACATGTAATGCACAACATTGCAAATATTTCTTTGACAAACAGCCTCCAAATGTTTCTTTCATTAAAATGGGCACATCTTTAAGTGTCAGAGGTGCTTTAGAGCATTTCTGGGCACTTGTGTGTATGTGTGGCCATTTATGAGTGTGTTTGCATGGGTTTCTTGGTGGCATCCTGAAATGCAAATTTCTGACAGAAGTAAAGAAAGCTCCCTGTACGCAAAGGCGAGCTGCCTCCTGTCTGCCTCGCTGTCTCCTCTCATCTGCTGTCAGCACGGTGGGCGTGCAGTATTAAATAATGCAACACACACACAGACACACACACACACTTGGGCTGCCATGAAGAGATACACACACACACACACACAATCTGCCATTTCAAAGGGAGGGAGAAATCCTTGAAAATGTTCTCTGAGGGTGGAGAAATATCGTTAAATATCAAAGTCACTTGTTCACACACACATGTACCTGAGCGAACACACACACACACACACACACACACACACACACACACACACACGCACACACACACACACACACACGCACACACACCCTCATGTGCAAATGTACCATCTTTAAACCTTGTTCATACCTACAGTATTTCATTGTTGCTTTGCATTGCTTTACATAAAGCTTCATTACACCCATTTTCTAATGCATTTATGATTTCCAGTGCAATAATTAGTTCACTTTTTTAAGGATTAGAGCTTCAAGAATGCAAGTGAGAGAGTAATCAAAAAAGATGAGCAACTCCTCCACTGACTCCTCTGTCATTCTCTGCTCTCTGCCTGTAGTCAGCCCAAGGCAGCATTTGGATTTACTCCCAACTCCAGGCATGCAGCAGTGGCCCAGCGTTCCTGTTACATATTAAGCTGAGCTTTCAGTGTTCGAGGGAACAATTATATTTATTTAAAGCTTGGCATGGTTACCCTTAAACTACAATCATTTTCATGAATTATGACTATCCTGTCTTGCTGATAAGAACAAAACAAAATGCAGACAATTATCCACCATTCTCAATTTGGAGCTAGATTTGCATTTATACCTGCATTTTTCCACAGCCCTTAAACACAACTAAGCAAATTACCCTGACAAGAGCCCTGAGGGAATTATTTTTTGTGTGTGTGTGTGTGTGTGTGTGTGTGTGTGTGTGTGTGTGTGTGTGTGTGTGTGTGTGAGTGTGTGAGAGAGAGAGAGAGAGAGAGAGAGAGAGGGGAAAACAAGGGTGGACAGGCAGCCATGTGTATCAGCAGCAGCAGTGCTAACAAGAGGCCATGGGAGAGGGCTTGGCTGCATAAACTGTGGGATCAGCATGAGTATTGCGAGTTAAAGTGCCTATCTGCCCTGCATAGCATCTCATCCATGAAAAAAGAGCATCGACCCAAATACATACCCAAAAGTACACAACGGGGCATCTCTTAGTGTTGCTAACAATCTCCACTCCTGAACAGAAACAAATATAGTCTCAGTTGAAGCGAGTGAGTGAATGACTGAGTAAGTAAGAATTGTGACTCTTGTTGCAAATGGGTATTTTATATATGTATTTATCATTTTTATATAGCCTTCTTTATAAATATCCAATTGGAAATTCTTCATTTGGAATAAGGCTATGGAAATATAGCATGTCATTGACTGGTGCAGAAGAAACAGACAGTGAGACATCCCTGCCCTTGTCCTCTCTGAAAGTGAGTTAAGAGGATACAATGGATGTCCTATGAATCCTGCTTGAAAAACATTATCTTGCACCCCAACCCCTTTTCTGATGCAAGCTATCTTTTATGGTTTAATGTTCACATTTTCTAAGTATATACTTTCTGTATGTACTGTACATGTTTATAGCTTTTTTTCTGCTGACAGATCTTTCATTTGGTGTAGTAGGAGCAGTAAAAGGAGAAGTAAGGAAGAAAGAGAGATAAAAAGTCTGTCTGACAGGTGGCTGTTGAACTTGGACATGTGTTGTCAGTTGGTTTTTAGTTTCGGATATAAGAGACAACTGCACAGCTTGGCATCCAGGTGTTTTATTGAGTCACACACATTTTTTCAAATCCTAACATTTACATTTATCCATTTGGCAGACACTTTTATCCAACATGGCTTACAAGTAAAGCAGAATTAAATCCAAGCATAAATATTAGTTGTTGATGTCTAAAGGGTTTCTTACTGTGTGGAAGGTTTTTTGCAGGTTTTCCTTACCATGGAAAGGCTTAGGTGTAGTGCCTGTTTTATTTATAAAACTTTTTTGTGTGTGTGTTTTTGCAGACCACCTTAAGTTGAATGAACGTAAAAAGGCATTTAGGTGACATCAGAATGAATGTAACAAGAACGGTGAGTTGTTTAAAAATAATAATAAATAAATACAAAATTAAATAATTGGATAGGTGGCTTAATCTCAAATAGAAAAGAAAGCTGGCAACAGGAGTAATCTGCCAATCAAGAATCAATATTTGGACTAACGTTTGTGTGATTGGTGTGTGACAGATGCTCATCACCAAGCTAATCAAACAGCTGACTGGATATTTCTCTGTACTGTCATCTACATGTAAGTTTCCACTGCAAATCTGACCGCTCCATCTACCCCCAGAAAAGTCAGAAAAGAGGGGTCACTCATGTGTCACTCATTTGAGCCATTAGGAGAGCTAGTACTCCTGCGCTTACAACACAATCTAAACAGGGCAGGTGGCACAGTATTAACGAGGATGATGTGTACATCACTTTTCTCCTGCCCACACTCCTGGGGTACAGCTTGATCGCCATCAGCAACACACTTCCCTAGACCTGTTCTAGTTTTTTTTGGTAAAGCCACAGTCTCTGCAACAACACAAACCTGTATGCAGAGAACCTGTAAAAGCAGAAGGTTATGTAGACACCATGGAGTCCTGTCACTAGCCTGAAGACATGTAAATTCCTGGGCCTAGTCATTTACTGTAGCCTAATAAAGCCATCAATAGTTTGAGATTTGTGGAGAAAGAATAAGCTACATAATATTCCAGTCCCAACCTCTTGTCCTGGCATTCAACAGATTTGAGGCAATATTCTGGATCCTATACAAGTGCAACATCAAAGACAGTGAGCAGAGTGACTGGCTAAAAGGCACCGCTGGCTATGATTGGCTCTTTTATGTGAAGCCCATCAGGAAGCAGCTCTTATTGACATGCAGGGTATACTACCAGCCTCACCAGAACCTGGCCTTCGATGAAAGAATGGTAGCCACTAGGGCAAGAATTGTGGATTATGGGAGTGATGAAGCCATAAGTTCAGCGTGTCTGAGCCAGTGGTGCTGCACCTGTCAGTGACGTGTCACAGCTGGCAGAGAAGAGGCCATGCTATACAATGACAGTTGTGAACATCTCAACCTCTGCCAAGAGAAACAAAGCCTCAGCTGGGAGAAAACACTGTGTACTGCCTTCAAAGGAAGAAGTACAGCAAGTCTAGTGTGCATCATTGAGCTTGGCTGTCCTTAACATCATTCCAACTCTGTGATGGTCCATAATAGTACAATTGAACACATCACAAGACCTGTATAAATACGGCATCTTACACTTTCACTTTACTTAAAGCCAACAATGATGCATTTATAAAGGTTAGTAATTGTATTATAACTCACAATAAGTATTTATAACGTTGCACAACATAATCAACAACAATATAAAATTATTCACTTATTGGACATAAATCTGCATTACCAATAAGTCATTATAACTATAATATTATAACATTCTAAAAATGCAGGCTGCATTTTTATGAATACATTAATGGAACCATAAAACTGACTAATTAATACTTATAAATTGGTGTATAATGCATTATGAGCATGGGCACTGAAAAAGCAAGTGTATCACTTGTAAGTAATTATAACGATAATATAAATGTAGCTATAACTTATTATAACGAAGTATAGGTCTTAATGTGTTGTTATAAATGTGTTTATAGAGCAGGAATACTTACTTAAAAATAATTATAAATGGGGCTATAATTCATTATAAGCATGGACTTCATAAAAAGTGTTACCAAAATTGTTATTACGCGTCTGCTCTCAATGATGATGTGGGATTTCTCACTGAAAATCAGTTCTGAAAATCAGAGCCGAAATGTATGGCCGAAAAACCGGTTTGCCTGTCTCCCGTAAGGACGATATACCGGTTTGATCGTCTATGCCAAATCCCCGTATGGCCAATATAGCGGCTTTACAGTATAAACGTTATCCCCGTAAGTCCAGTATACCGGCATTACTCTGCTGTGATTCCTTACTTATTTAATTATTGTTTTTTTGACCCGGAAGGTTGATGACGTCACGACGTGATTACGTTATTACACCGGAATTACGATGAAGCTGATTCAAGCGTGAATATTGGTGTACTAGTAGAAGTGAACTAAAAATGCCAAAGTGAAAAGCTAATCGTGTTCCAGCTAAAGTTACACCTACAGTGAACACAGGTACATCTAAAACAGTGAAAAAAAAAACATACACAGTTACACACGCGAGAGCGAGGATTCTAGATAGTGACAGCAGTGAAAGTTCAGGCGATGTTGAAACTGAAACCGAAACTGATAGTGACACAAACTCTCCTGATTCAGACCCTGATCCATCTTCATCTTCAGCATCAACCAGTGCGACTGACACTGCAGGGGTTTGGAGTCACAACTGGACTATCTCTGTGCATTCGTGAAAACAGTACCTGCTGGTATGATTATCACCAGAAACTTGACTTTTGGTGCTAAAATGCATTTATTTAGTTATTATTTACTTGAATTTATTCAAAGGCACTGACCACGCTGATGCTCGTATGGTACTTCTAAATGTGTAAGGATTTTAGCGAGCATTTTTACGTAATTTCTCTAGTTAAGAATTGTGCTCTAAGTTTAGTAAAAAAACACTGAACTGCTTCATTTTCAAAGTAATATTACACAAATTCATTATTATAAGTTGTTTCAAGGCCTAAAATTTTTTAAATTAAAATGTTAATTTTGGCCCAGGAACTCAGGGTTGACGTGCTGTTTCTCTGGGGAATATAGGGTTATGGGACATAATACTGTGGGAACTTAGGGGTAAGAGGGTTAAGTCTTATAATGAGATAAGGAGATAAGGAGACGCAGAGTGGACATATGGTACAGAGGTGAGAATGGAGGCCACTGAGGTTTGGAGGGAAATTTCTCAGCCTGTCTTTATGTTCACCACACACTTTGTAAAGAAGTTGTTAATATTGCTGGATAACACTAATAAGCTTTTGCAGAGTGAGAACATAGACCTGTTGACTGAGTTGGAACTGGTCGTGAGTGCTACTAAGTGTGTGAGTTCACAGAGTTATAGGATACGGTCACCTATTTTGATGTTACTCTTGCACCTTCAAAATGGCAATACACATTAAATAAGAATTTACACCTGTATTTGGTTGAAGAAACAACAGTACAAAAGGACAGTGACAAGACAGAGCTATGGAGGCTTTATTACAATACACTTGACACACTTCTTGGAGAAATCAACTATTGCTTCGGTTAGAGCAACACACAGCGTGCGCAATCGCTGATTGCTTTGAATCCAGAGAGCGATAATTTTTTTGAATCCAAAGTAACTTCAGCACATCATGTCATTAACAAAATCGACCATAGTTGAGATGGAGTGAATTGTTGCTAAACAGTATATTTCTACTCAAAAAAAGGAGGAAAATGCTAAATAAACAAAAAAACTCCTTTCAAAGTACCACAAAACATTAGAAGCGATGTGAGGTGAACTGACAGCTTTGAAGAGCGGATTAACACTCGGTATTTCAACAGCAATGTGTGAAAATTCATTTCTGAATGCATTCACAGACCTTTTATGCACCACACACATAAGGCCCAGCTCATTCAGCTCGTGTTTGAGAGGGACTTCACACGCACATGTCATGAGTGGAAAGATAAAGTTCTTAGGAGATTTCACTCAGAGACCCCGCCGCTTTTAACTATTTTAATAGGTACACTTTTATATGTTACAGACGTGCATATTTTATTGCTATCTGGTATGTATTGTTTGTATTATTGTTGTGCTGTTGGTGGAATTGAAGAGCTTTTGTGACTCATGTTTACGAAGTATATAGGCACAGTGCAGATGGGTTTTGGTGTAATTGTAGGTTGGACTATCTTTTGTTTTGGTGTTCTGTTGTAATATAGAACTTGGTCTATATCAAATATGGATTGTTAAATGAATGTCTGTTTCTGAGATCATAAAGTTTGCCACCCTATAAAATATATATATATATATATATATATATATAAGGAAAGGAAAGGATCATGTCAGAAAACAAAAGGAAAAATATTAAAATAACTTTAAATTTCCTAACCAGCACCACGCTTGTGTCATGATTCCCCCATCCAACAGCGTGCTTGGAACTCTGTTGCACATGCGCGGACCGCTTCCGGGTCCACGTCATGTCTTCGTCCCGTCTCGTCATGGATCATGAGTGTTTTGGAATTGCCCGCAGCTGTTAGCAGTTTGGAGCTAATCAGACTGGGGGCATATATACCGGGAGCCATGCTACACACGGGTAATTGAATGTAGATAAATGTAAACTTAGATATCGCTAAACTTAAGAGTGTTTCGGTTCCATGCCGTGTTCCATAGTTAATGTTCCATGTCATAGTCTCGGTCTAGGCTAGTTAGCAGAGAAGCTAATAGCGTAGCTTAGCTTAATTTCTAGCCGAGAGGTGTTCAGGTTAACTTATAGTTGTGTAGACTTGATATATATATACAGAGAGAGAGAGAGAGAGAGAGAGAGAGAGAGAGAGAGAGAGAGAGAGAGATATAGAGAGGCTTCGAATAGACATAGGGAATGTCTCCATGCTATGTTATGTTTCTTGTTCACAGTTATAGTCCATGCCTTGGTTTGTGTTTAGAGTACAGAGTTAGTCTATAGCATAGCTTAGCTTAGTTCATGGTGTTTGTCATGTGTTTTGTTTCTTGTTTCTTTTGTGTCTGCCCTTTGTTGAAATAAAACTGCATCCTGCCTGCTTTCTGCCATCACGCACCGTGACAGCTTGGAACCCAGACAACACCTAAGCCCTCTGAAAACCCTGCCAGACCATAACATATATATACATAACATTTGTAAAGGGTATGTCATAGCAAAAAGATATTTGTAATCCACTCTCAGTAATAAGCAGTTAACATTTCCTAGCAGTAAACCATCTGAAGGCTCACGCCACATTTCTTGGTTCTGATGCTAGATATTAGACTAAATACCTGAGGTGAGCAGTCATGCAAAAGTTACCTAATGCTCTTAATCACACTGTAAACCAGCTAGATAATCAACAATAACCAACCAAACAAACAAACAAAAAAAAGTCATGTCATGTTTGTGACACAATCTGTAGCACAATCCTGTTCTTCTTGAGACAAATATAATAGCTTATCAGATTCCAAAAATTAAGTTGAAATTGTTATGTGAAAAGGGAAAGGTAGTGTAGGAATTTGTCATGCTACACCCCAACTTGTTGGAAATAAAGAATGCATTGTTTTCAAAATACACTATATGGCCAAGGTTTGTGGACACCTGTTGGGTTGGGTTCTTCCCCAAACTGTTGCCAAAAAGTTTGGAAACACAGTTCTCTAGAATGTCTTTGTATGCTGCAACATTATTATTTCCCTTCACTGGAACTGTGAAGCCTAACCCAAACATGTTCCAGCATGGCAGTGCCCCTGTGTACAAAGTGAGGTCCATGAAGACATGGTTTGCCAAGGTTGGAGTGGAAGAACTTGAGTGTCCCTGCCCAAAATCAGTGCTTGACCTCACTATTGCGCTTATGGTTGAATTAACACAAATGCCCACAGCAATGCTCCAATATCTAGTGGAAAGCCTTCCCCAAAGAGTGGAGGTTATTATAACAGCAAAAGGGGGCTAAATCTAGAATGGGATGTTCAGCACATATGGCCTTTGGCCATATAGGGGCAGTGGTGGCTTAGCAGTTAAGGCTCTGGGTTGCTGATCGGAAGGTCAGAAAATATAGCTAGGGGTTCAAACCCCAGCACTGCCAAGCTGCCACTGTTGGGCCCTTGAGCAAGGTCCTTAACCCTATCTGCTCCAGGGGCACTGTATCATGGCTGACCCTGTGCTCTGAGTATGCAAAGAAAATAATTTCACTGTGCATATATATATATGTGACCAACAAAGACTCATTATATAGTGTACCTCTGCTACTGCCACAATACTAAAATATATTAATATTAAAAAATAACTAGTAGCATCTTCTTGTAGTTAGCTACTCCCAAACAAGGCACACAACTGTAACTGCTGCACTTCACACTTTTTGTATGATTTTATGTTCATTATGCAAAAATATCACCAAACATTGAATGGGAATTCATAACTGTGTTCTGCACTGCGTCGTCGATAAAGTCTGCTGTTAAAACATTGCGTATGTGCTTAGCATTGCATTTCCAATTGCATATCCAATTTATGGGACACACTCAAACACAGATGCTGGTGTAATGATGACACTTCCCTATCAGCTTTGATGGTTGCAAGGACCTACTTGTTAACATGAAAGTGGATCAATGGCTAATGCTCAAATGAAGTGGCTGGACAGCTGCTCCATCAAAAGAGCATGCACAAAGTTTCTGTTCTAGTGCCAAACATCAATGAGGCCTACATGACTACCACTCAAATTACCTACCAGACTGGATGATTGTGAGTGTGTGCAGGTGTGCGTGGGTGTTACTGGTATTAGAGATGCTTGAATCACTGCCAGTAATCCTGTTGGTACAGGATCACTAAGGTGATTAAGAAGGTTGATAGACACACAACCAATTAAGTACATTCTAATAAAGATCTTTCAGAACATTCACTAAGAACTCAGAACATACACATATCTCAGACACATATGGGATCAAATTCTTTGTAGCTATGTTACATAAGATCAACTCCGGCATCTGTACTCTCTACTATTAGTATAGCTAATGAGTACAAAGTCCTCACTCAGTGGCCATAACCTCATGTGTGTAGCCCATAAAAGGCCCAAGCTACATCATGTTTATCCTCTTACACATTCTTGTCTGGCGAAGGACGATTTGAATTTATTCATTCTTGTGGTGCATCTGGAGCCAATCCCAGGAACACTGGGAAAAAGGCAAGATAATTCACCCACTGCATGTAGAGTAATTAATATTATAATTCTATTGGTTCGTACATTTTAAGTGTTGTATGTGAATCTTCCAATTTCTTAATCTCCTTTATTCCAGGCACAATGGCAAATTGTTTGTGCTCTTAATCCCTAATGAAGCTGGAGGATGGACATGACCAGTGCCCAAACAGTGCCCAGAAAACATTAACATAAAAATAATGATTACAAAAGTATTCATTCCTTTTGCTGTGAAATCCTTAAATTAATTTTGGTGCAATCAGTTACCATCAGAAGTCACACAATTAGTTTAATGGGGTCAAGCTGTTTGCAATTAAAGCATCCTGTGAACTCAATATAAGCACACCTGTTCCTAGAGGCCCCAGAGTTTCCTAGAGAACACACTTTAACAAACAGCATAATTAAGTAGTTATCAAAACATGTCCAGGAAAAAGTTCTGGAAACATATCATGACCTTGGTTATAAAAGAGATGTCTCTGCCACCAAAAAACCTAGTTAAAATTACTGTATATAACTTGGCCATTTGTAGATCAATGCATAAATTTTATCAGTTCATCTAGTAGTATAAGACCAGAAAACAAGACCATACAGATCTAGAAAGCACAAGACCATACAAATCCTACATTCACCAACCACTTGTTTTTTTTTTTAGATATTGCACTAACAAGAATTTTTTAACGACATACATACATGGCAAAAATCTTAGAAAATAGGCCTTGAAAATCTCTGTTTGACAAACAGTAAGGAAGCTGTAGAAGAAAAAGTATTTCAGACATTTGATCTTGCTGTGACCTTCACCCAGTTTGGATCAATTCCAAAATCTAAATCAGTTCTTTTGCTATGCTAATTCCATATAAATCCTACAACCATCCAGCCACTCATACTTGAGATATTACACTAGCAAGACAGATGCACAGATAACCCCAAAACATAACACCTTCATCACCTAGTGGTGGATGCGTAAAAATATCAGACTTTGATTATCCTGTGGAGCACCATTATATCCCTTCTTTTTTTTTTTAATTACCAGTATGGCACAACTGAGACTCTGTCTTGAGGAGGCCAAAGGTCAGTAAGAAGGGAATTTGTGCCAAGGCCAAAAAAGTTTACAGGGATAATTTTACCATATATTTGCTAAGTCTGCAACATGGCTTTTCTCCAAACAGGACTTCATATACAGTAGCTCACCACTCATCTGTAAAGCCCTGCTTTGTGGAGTGTCTTGGTGCTATGGTTGTCCTGTGACTAACTTCTCCCATCATCTGTCTAGCTCCTTCAGAGTTACTCTTGTGTAATTCCAAGGTGTCTTTAATAATATGGTCTAGCATCAAGGCATGTACCTTATGTCAGTAGTCATTATATGAGTTCATTGTCGAGTGACAAGAAAGAAATAATAATGCCATGTCACTAAAGGCAAAATAAAAGTAAATAAATTATATAATTTCCAGAGAAAGAATCTAGCTGTTCATTTCCCAAGGAAAGGAAACAAAGAAGTAATCCATTAAAGAAATACATAGATAAACAAAGACTGCATGATATCCCACCGTCTTTCATCAAGTAATGAACAAACTAGCAAGAATGGAACTCCTTATTTCAGATAGCAAAATCCATTCAACAATACAGCAGTCTAACACTATACAGCAAGGAAATAAAATTAACATAAAAATTATTATATACAGCATTTCTTTCATTTTGCACTGTTTCTCTCATCCCCCTCTCTCTTTGCCAGTGTCTTGTTTGCTCTTTTTATTGCTTGCTGTCTTTCTTTCTGGCATTCTACTGATAGTGACATCCATAGACACGACACGGCATATATATAGACATCTAGTGATATATTGGTTTACACATCTACACACGCAGTCTCAGGAAAGGCACACACTTGCACGCATGCACACTTGTGTTTGGTGTTCAGGACAAGCCCCATAGCATGGGGCGAACATGCAAGGTCCGCACACAGAGGGCCATGGCAGGCATCAAACCCCCAACCCTGGAGGTGTGAGGGAAACTTGCTAACCTGTACGCCACCATGCACCTACTTATTGAAATCTGTGAAGATAATTGGATTCGGCCCATCCAAAGCTTCTTTGATCTCTCTTTGTAGCTCTGCAATAATGCTGGTCAGATACAAGCAGCATTTATAACACTACACATGGAGCAGCAGGGCGTAACATGGAACACTCATATTTAATATCTCTATTAGAGGCTGGGAATTATCATATCTGGTGGATTTTCACAGACGTCTGGCTGTGTAGTTGACGCCTCTGAAGTTATTGAGGAACACAGGAGCTTGGCTTATCACACTGTCGTCTTAGAAACATTGACAGAGATATCTTATTTAGTCTCTCTCTGTGTGTGTGAGAGCGAGAGACACAAAGAGAGATGGAGAAAGAGAGAGAAAGATTATATCTCAATATGATTATTTATTAAAGGGGTGTGATTCAATTGCCTCATACATCAGAATGCATATGTTGATTTCATTCAGTTATAAGTTCTTCTCTTGGATGTTCACACTGATGGTATTTTAGACACAGTAGTACTCAAAGCTCATAAAATGCCATTATAGCCTAGGTACTACTAGTTTGTCTGGATTATCTTAGTCAGACTTTTAGTTAAACCATTAATTAGCATGTTTTCAACATGTGGGAGAAAACTGGAGAAACTGTAGGAAATCCACACAGGCCCAGGAGGAAACGTGAAACTCTGCAGAAGTGGCCACAGTTCAGCATTGAACCAACAACCCTTGGAACATGAAGTAATAACACTACCCATTACACCAACTCACCACTGCAGCTGGAGCAAGCTAAAGTTTAACTAGCTTACTATATGGATAAACTAAGCAATGTTTAAATATGTACAAATACTAAACAATAAGTATGCTAAATAAGTATGCTTTAAAAAAAAGGTTGTACACAAACTTAGTACAGACACAAAGTTTATATGCTTATGGAAAATATAAGTATGCATACCAGAAGGAACCGTGAAACACTACAGAAATGACCACAATTCACCATTGAACCTGTAAGCCTTGGAACATGAACTAGTAACACTACCCATTATACCAAGTCACCACTGCAGTCATTCATCAAGCCTTAGATTTTTACTATTCCTTATATGTCTGAATTGTGCTGAAACACTTAATTCACCCAATTCATTCATCCTGGTCAGAATTGCATGAGCCAGCTAAAGTTTAACTAGCTTACCCTATGGAATAATTAACTAAGCAATGTTTACCTAATTTACTAATACATAGATGTTTTTAAGCAAAGAAATATGATATAACAATATATACTGTATGGATTTTAGCCAGCTGTGGACGGAGTACAGACACACAGGGGGCTGGTTCAGTGTGATGCCCCGTCCAAAACATTTGGTGGCGCTGAAGCGGAACTGTCTCTTCTGCGCCACTGCGGCAGTCGCTGGAGGAGCGATCTTTGTTTCCTGTGTGCCGGTTACTGGCCTGGCGCCACAATACAAATTCTAAACAATAAGTATGCTAAATAAGTATGCTCTTTTTTATTTTTTATTACTTTTTTTACACAAATTAAGTATGGACACAAATTTTATATGCATACTTGAAAAATAAGTATGCATACTAGAATTTAAAGTATACATGCCAAAATTTAAGCATACATACTTAAAAATCAGTTTGCAAATTAAATATAGTAACTAACATGGCTATCCTGTTCCGAAGAACAGGATACTTCTGGTTCTAGATTTCTGGGTAAGAAATTGCAAATCCAAATTTGACCAATCACACGTGAGCAAAATGAGAAATCTGACACATCAAAGTTAAGGAGCTTGTTCAAAATTACCGCAGATTTTCTGTAGATTTGGACCAAGACGCATCATGTGAAGTAATCACAACGTGCATTCAGTCAAGGTTTCTTTGATTCACTTGTGATGGATATGAGTTCAGCTAAAAGGTCTCATTTACCAACAAACATCAGTGTGAAAGACCATGCAAAACTATCTTGTGCTGCAAATTTTTAAAAAAGACGCAGAAAAATCAAGTATTTTTGTCCACAACAATCAAAATAAATTATGTACAAGCTGGTCCTATCGTAGACTGACACATAATGTGTACCTGTGCTAGGAGCTTTTATTTTAGTATTAGGAATGATAGTTTCATTTACAGTTACACAGTGGTTCCACCTTAAATTGCTTGATTCATGGTCAGAATATTTGATTTTGCTAGTTATTTACCAGTAATCTTTAGAACTTCCTGCATGATAAATGTATTTTTTTTTTTTGGACAAGTGACTTAATGCATGATACATGAATTTTTTATTTTTTTTGCTCATGATGAAATGATGCTGGAATCAAATCTGTTTTACGCCTGGTGAAGCAGGACCTTTTGCAAATGAAATTTATTGTAGCGCTAGCACCTTGTTAATAATAATAATAATAATAATAATAATAATAATAATAATAATAATAATAATAATAATAATATATAACAATATGTTTAATTTATATAGTGCCTTTCCAGAGCTCAAGGAAGCTTTACAATAATACATAAATCATGGACAAACACAAAATGTGGAAAAACAATGAACAAACAAGCACAGAAAATGAAAAACACAGTACAGATAATACAGTCACTGAGAGCAAAATGCATTTCTATAATGCTGCAAAAGAGTCAGAGGGATTGAATTCCAGATCTTGGGTCTTGCTTGGGAGCATTTTATTATGGTCTTTCTTGTCCTCTTCATCACTTTTCTTCATTTCAATCACTTCTTATATCTGACTTCTCTTATGAACTGCATAATGTCATAATCACTTGATCCACTGGTGCTATGGCATCACTTCCTATTTCACTGTAGGCTAGTCCTTCAAAGTAGCCATCCATCCATTTTCTACCGCTTACTCCTTGTTCAGGGTCACGGGGAACCTATCCCAGGGAGCATTGGGCACGAGGCAGGGTACACCATTGCAGGGCACAATCACACACCCATTCATATACTATGGACACTTTAGACAATCCACCATGCATGTCTTTGGACTGGGGGAGGAAACCGGAGTACCCGGAGGAAACCCCCCCAGCACCGAGAGAACATACAAACCCCAGACCCTGGAGGTGTGAGGCGAACGTGCTAACCACTAAGCCACCATGCACCCCAAAGTAGCCATGCCTACCATTTTTATATTCATTGCTTAAGGGCTAAACAAAAGAACATGGGCAAAACCCACACACAAAATGCAAACACGGATACATGATCCAATTCTAGAAATCAGAATCAGAGAAAAAGTACTTCCATTAGGGACTTACACATACTCATCATGATTTTTTATTATACTTTCTACTCCAGAACACTGTTCCTCACCATATAGGCTTGAAGCTACTAGCGGTCCCTGGAGGGCAACCTAGCGGCATGTGTTCCTAAAATGCCATAAAAATGTTTTGTAATGATAAATAGTTTGTGTTTTCTACAATTTCAGCACTTGGTGGAACTACTAACTACTTAAATTTTATCCTATAAACGTTTGATCTGTTTCAGTTACAAGATCATATACAATACATAAATGGAAACATACCCACAAGAAATCTCCCACTCAAGAAAAATGGTCCCAAAGGTCAGAAAAAAACACAGAAGTTAAACAATCATACACAAAACTATTTTTTTTAACTTGATTTAATTCTGATTGAGCCTCATTTATCAATCTTTTAGTAAAATTGTGTGTAAATATTTGTGGAAGCCAACCTGAAAACTTTTACAAAGGTTTCGGAAATCTGTTATTTTCTTCGTACTCACATGTGTATGTTGATCCCCCGGAAAGTGCAACATGCAAACAGCTCATTTCCATAAAAAGGTCAATCTCACAGAGGGCTGGAAACACAGTGAAAGAAAAAGCAGAAAAACTGAAATGGACTTATTCTGACTCGCATCTATACCAGTAAAAACATACATACAGTGGTGTGAAAAAGTGTTTGCCCCCTTCCTCATTTCCTGTTCCTTTGCATGTTTGTCACACTTAAGTGTTTCGGAACATCAAACCAATTTAAACAATAGTCAAGGACAACACAAGTAAACACAAAATGCAATTTGTAAATGAAGGTGTTTATTATTAAAGGTGAAAAAAATCCAAACCATCATGGCCCTGTGTGAAAAAGTGATTGCCCCCTAAACCTAATAACTGGTTGGGCCACGCTTAGCAGCAACAACAGCAACCAAGCGTTTGCGATAACGTGCAATGAGGCTTTTTACAGCGTCCTGGAGGAATTTTGGCCCACCATCTTTGCAGAATTGTCCTAATTCAGTTACATTAGAGGGTTTTCGAGCATGAACGGCCTTTTTAAGGTCATACCACAACATCTCAATAGGATTCAGGTCAGGACTTTTGGCTAGGCCACTCCAAAGTCTTCATTTTGTTTTTCTACAGCCATTCGGTGGTGGACTTGCTGGTGTGTTTAGGATCATTGTCCTGCTGCAGAACCCAAGTTCGTTTCAGCTTGAGTACACGAACAGATGGTCGGACATTCTCCTTCAGGATCTCTTGGTAGACAGCAGAATTCATAGTTCCTTTTATCACGGCAAGTCTTCCAGGTCCTGAAGCATCAAAACAGCCCCAGACCATCACACTACCACCACCATATTTTACTGTTGGTATAATGTTCTTTTTATGAAATGCAGTGTTCCTTCTACGCCAGATATACTTGACACACACCTTCCAAAGAGTTCCACTTTTGTCACATCGGTCCACAGAATGTTGTCCCAAAAGTCTTGGGGATCATCAAGATGTGTTGTGGAGAAATTGAGACGAGCTTTGATGTTCTTTTTGCTCAGCAGTGGTTTTCTCCTTGGAACTCTGCCATGCAGGCCATTTTTGCCCAGTCTTTTCCTGATGGTGGAGGCATGAACGCTGACCTTAACTGAGGCAACTGAGGCCTGCAGTTCTTTGGACGTTCTTGTGGGGTCTTTTGTGACCTCTTGGATGAGTCGTCGCTGCGCTCTTGGGGTAATTTTGGGGGCCGGCCACTCCTGGGAAGGTTCACCACTGTTCCATGTCTTCGCCATTTGTGGATAATGGCTCTCACTGTGGTTCGCTGGATTCCCAAAGCTTTGGAAATGGCTTTATAACCCTTTCCAGACTGATAGATCTCAATTACTTTCTTTCTCAATTGTTCCTGAATTTCTTTGGGTCTCGGCATGATGTGTAGCTTTTAAGGATCTTCTGGTGGACCTTACTGTGTCAAGCAGCTCCTATTTAAGTGATGCCTTGATTGTGAACAGGTGTGGCAATAATCAGGCCTGGGTGTGGCTGGAGAAATTGAACTCAGGTGTGGACAACCACAGTTATAGTATGTTTTAACAAGGGGGGCAATCACTTTTTCACACAGGGCCATGATGGTTTGGATTTTTTTTCACCTTTAATAATAAACACCTTCATTTACAAATTGCATTTTGTGTTTACTTGTGTTGTCCTTGACTATTGTTTAAATTGGTTTGATGTTCCGAAACACTTAAGTGTGACAAACATGCAAAGGAACAGGAAATGAGGAAGGGGGCAAACACTTTTTCACACCACTGTACACACACACACACACACACACACACACACACGCACACACACACACACACACACACACACACACACACACACACACACACACACGCGCACCGCGCACACACACACACACACACACACACACACATACACACGCCACGCCACACACACACACACACACACACACACACACACACCCACACACACACACACACACACACACACACACACACACACACACACACACACACACACACACACTTTATCCAGGTGATCATGCACACCACACATGTCACACAAGATAACAAAATTATTTTATGTGTAATTTAAATGTACACACACTCAGGAACACAAGTAGGATAAAGCACATTATTTCTATTTGTATGCATGTGCCTACTTAATATTATACTTGTAAGTTCTATTTTGACCAATATATTTGGCAGAAATGTAGCTACATTCAGTACCTATGAGAATAACAGTTTCCTCACTGCACCCCAGGGTTAACTTTCTAACCTCGTATTAAGGCATTTCTTTACTTCTCTTCATTTATTTCGACAGCTGACTAATATAAAATTCTGTCCTTTTGCCTCTCTTGCTCACACACATCAATCACATACTGTGAGAAACAACGCTTTTGGACTTGACTAGACTGAAGTGTGACTTTTTCATTTTCCATGGACTGGAGGCAGAGTGAAGTGTAGATTTGCAAGTCCAAGGATATATATGTGCATTTATTTTTGTGTGTGTGTGTGTGTGTGTGTGTGTGTGTGTGTGTATATATACCTGGATATGAATTTATGTGTAAGACTTTGAGACATTATTATTGAATATGTTTCCCTTGAGGCAGCACAGCCGAATCTATAATACAGCATACATATTCTTGTTTTAATAAAACTTCAGTGTTTTCACAGAGTTACACATACAGGCAAGGGGCAGGGAACATAAATCTTCTTTCAAACTCACACACACACGCACACTTCTTGTGGGGACCATCTGTAAAAAAAAAAACATTTTTTTTTACAAGGTACGATGTTCATATTAATGTGGGGACATGTGATCCTCACCAAGATATAACAACAAGAACGCATACATACATTCACACACAGAAAACACTAGGTGTGCTCAGGGTCAGAAACTCAGGTTAATTATCACATTGATACAAGTCAATAGCCAGAGGGCTTTCTGTTTACGTCCTTGTATAATGTATGCAGGATCACTGCAGGAATTATTATAACACAAGTTTATTATGTGTATTCTTTTCAAGTACCTGTTCACAAATAATATTCCATCAGACTGCTACAGTGTTTTCCTTAATTACTTCTTAGAAACCATTTATTTAACACCCAATTAGAGAATTCATAAACTGCAGCTCTACAAAGTTGACAGAAACAACCTATTACTTTTTTTTTTTTAATATATATATATATATATATATATATATATATATATATATATATATATATATATATATATATATATATATATATATATATATATATATACATGTACCTTTAAAGGATATTGCTTGGAATAATTCTCCAATTCAAATGTCTCCTAAAATTAAATTTGAGTTTGAGAAGACATTACATTCTGCACTTTATACGTGACATTTTACTTACATTATTAACAGACTGTATTGCAGCAGAACAATTTAATAATCTCCAACAAAAGAAATGGCTTAGTATCTCCATGGGAGAAAACGGAAAAGTGAAACATAATAAAGAATAAATTGTATGTATAATGAATGAAGAACAAGGCACTGCTATAGGGCTGTTTTGTACAGTTTGGAAATTGAAATTCCAGCAATTTCTTTTTTTAAAGGTCCATGAATTTGGCAGAAGCTAGATGAAGGTAGGTGGTTTGAAATTCCAGATGAGTACAGCATAAAGCCCCATTCTTCAGCAGTGTTCACACCCACAAACACAGACTAGAACGCCTGACAACTAATGCAAGAGGCAGAGCTTTCTGAACTGACCTACAACATGATGGTTGACAGGTGAGTGGATTGGATGGATGTTGGTGGTCAATATAAATTGTGCCATAAAGACTGGAGTTTTAGCACTTTGTAGATATTTTATTGACAGCTCCCTAAATGGGAGTGGTAAAACAAATATTACAGAAAATATTCTGACCTAAAGATCACATTGTTAGTCAATGGTGATTTGATTTTTTTTAAAGTGATAAACTGTGTGGAATTGAGAGATTACTCATCATTATTCTATAGTAATATAGTGTATAAATAAGGATTAGGAAGAAGCGTATACACAGAGAGCCTCTGTGCAAACTCACAGAAGCTTCATCTTAACCCATTCTAAAATCCATCCACGCTTCTGTACTACATTACTCAGTACAGCATTCCTCATCCCTCAAATCCCTCAGCTATAAGAACAAGAACCAAAAAGCAAACCGTGCACAAACCCTCTCTATCTTTCTCTCCATCCTTGTCTTCATTTCTCTCTCTTGGGGCGTGTGAGGGAGGAGAAGGCTGCAGCTGCATACAGAGCAACAATCTGTTTCTCGCCTCCTTTTCTGCCTTTTGCTAGACTTTAAGAGATAGTAAGGTTCAGCTCTTAAGCTCAGGGAATAGAGGTGTACTCTGGTAAGGAAAAAAGAAAGGCATAAAAATATCTGATTCTACTTGAAAAGAGAGTGGAAAGCTAAATATCAGGATGGGAGCAGTCATGGAGATTTTTTTTCTTCTGTGTATTTCTGTGTACGTGGCATCTACTAGTCCTGAACCTACACATTGTTTCATACACATACACAGAGGTTACGCTGCTTTGTTGCAGTCCCCATTAAGCATTTAACAGCATTTACATTAGACAGTTTAACTGTGGCACCTCTTGGCTTGGAAGAAACTTAACAACTGCTCTGTCAAAGTGGATGCAGTAAAAGTTAAGCATTGTACACAAAGTATACAGAGAACCAGAACATTTAGCAAAATGTCCTTTATCAGCTGTGCAAGGATAGCGTTTTGGAAGCTGCAGGAGGTGAAACGTGAGATGTTGAAGTTACTGTAGAGTAAATGCTTCAAGATAGAATACATGAAAACTACATTAGAATTTCCTGAAGGAAATACTATGCCTGCAAGATGCTAAATGTGATGGAGGAATGAAAGGAAAATGTTCATGTTTGAAACAAATACACAGTAAATCTGCATTAAAAGCTCTTCAAATGTAGAACAATTTCAAAATGTAGATCTATGAAAGAAAAAAATAAGAAAAAGAACATAAAAAGAGAGAATAGACTAGTTCTCTCACTCATCAGTGTATACAACCCCTGGCAAAAATTATGGAAGCACCTCACTTAGAGGATGCTCACCTGGCATTTTTTTTACTTCATAGCAAATAAACAAAGCACAGATATGACACAAAAAATGTTTTTTTTTTCCTGGCCTCCCTCCTGTGTCTGAATTGTCAGTTCCACCGTATCTCGTGCAGAACGCTCATCTACTGCGAACAGCAGTTTTCTCACCTGTAATCTACGCATTACAGTTTTTGGAGAGCATGAGCTAAGTCACAACCTATACAGTGATGGTGCCATAATTCTTATGGGTCATGCTCCCATGTTATATTTTGGGGCCCCCCATGTTAATCAGACTGCAAGTTCTCCTGCTTTAGAACAAGTTTGCCCTGTTGCTCAGCCACTTCTGGGTTCTGTGTGGGAGTCCCTTCAATAGATGGTGTCACAAGCCATTTCTATGCCACTTGTTTCTTACACCCTTCTCTGCGTGGTGGCAGATGTTTCAAAGTCTCCCCTACAGGGGACGGTCAGGGCCCACACTCCTCGGTTTCGGTGACAAAATTAAAGGTGCTCCTTTTGACTCATTTGGTGGTGTGGTGACTTCTACTGAATGTCCTGATAGGTTCTTCAAATCATAGAGAGTGGATATGCCATGCAGTTTAGGCGCTGTCCGTTCCACATCAAACTCCCCTCAGTGGTCATCTGTGGAGAGGCTCCAGTACTGCAGTGAGAAATCTGCTCCCTGCTGGAGAAAGTGGCTATGGACCACCACACAATCAGTGACACGGTGGTTCCTTTGGATGAGATTTGTTATTACAAAACAATCACAATGGATGCCTCCGTGACAGGTTGGGGCGTGGTTTACGAAAGTCACCCAGCTTGCTTGAGTCCGGGGGAATACTTTTCTCATGTGGCACATACAGTGGTGTGAAAAAGTGTTTGCCCCCTTCCTCATTTCCTGTTCCTTTGCATGTTTGTCACACTTAAGTGTTTCGGAACATCAAACCAATTTAAACAATAGTCAAGGACAACACAAGTAAACACAAAATGCAATTTGTAAATGAAGGTGTTTATTATTAAAGGTGAAAAAAATCCAAACCATCATGGCCCTGTGTGAAAAAGTGATTGCCCCCTAAACCTAATAACTGGTTGGGCCACCCTTAGCAGCAACAACTGCAACCAAGCGTTTGCGATAACGTGCAATGAGGCTTTTACAGCGTCCTGGAGGAATTTTGGCCCACTTCGTCTTTGCAGAATTGTCCTAATTCAGTTACATTAGAAGGGTTTTCGAGCATGAACGGCCTTTTTAAGGTCATACTACAACATCTCAATAGGATTCAGGTCAGGACTTTGGCGCGGCCTCCAAAGTCTTCATTTTGTTTTTCTTCAGCCATTCGTTGGTGGACTTGCTGGTGTGTTTAGGATCATTGTCCTGCTGCAGAACCCAAGTTCGTTTCAGCTTGAGTACACCGAACAGATGGTCGGACATTCTCCTTCAGGATCTCTTGGTAGACAGCAGAATTCATAGTTCCTTTTATCACGGCAAGTCTTCCAGGTCCTGAAGCAGCAAAACAGCCCCAGACCATCACACTACCACCACCATATTTTACTGTTGGTATAATGTTCTTTTTTATGAAATGCAGTGTTCCTTCTACGCCAGATATACTTGGACACACACCTTCCAAAGAGTTCCACTTTTGTCTCATCGGTCCACAGAATGTTGTCCCAAAAGTCTTGGGGATCATCAAGATGTGTTGTGGAGAAATTGAGATGAGCTTTGATGTTCTTTTGCTCAGCAGTGGTTTTCTCCTTGGAACTCTGCCATGCAGGCCATTTTGCCCGCCCAGTCTTTTCCTGATGGTGGAGGCATGAACGCTGACCTTAACTGAGGCAAGTGAGGCCTGCAGTTCTTTGGACGTTGTTGTGGGGTCGTTTATGACCTCTTGGATGAGTCGTCGCTGCGCTCTTGGGGTAATTAAGGGCGGCCGGCCACTCCTGGGAAGGTTCACCACTGTTCCATGTCTTCGCCATTTGTGGATAATGGCTCTCACTGTGGGTCGCTGGATTCCCAAAGCTTTGGAAATGGCTTTATAACCCTTTCCAGACTGATAGATCTCAATTACTGAATTTCTTTGGGTCTCGGCATGATGTGTAGCTTTTAAGGATCTTCTGGTGGACCTTACTGTGTCAAGCAGCTCCTATTTAAGTGATGCCTTGATTGTGAACAGGTGTGGCAATAATCAGGCCTGGGTGTGGCTAGAGAAATTGAACTCAGGTGTGGACAACCACAGTTATAGTATGTTTTAACAAGGGGGGCAATCACTTTTTCACACAGGGCCATGATGGTTTGGATTTTTTTTCACCTTTAATAATAAACACCTTCATTTACAAATTGCATTTTGTGTTTACTTGTGTTGTCCTTTACTATTGTTTAAATTGGTTTGATGTTCCGAAACACTTAAGTGTGACAAACATGCAAAGGAACAGGAAATGAGGAAGGGGGCAAACACTTTTTCACACCACTGTAAATTGCCTGGAGATGTTCGTGGTATTTCTAGCATTGATGTACTCCTTCCAGACTTTCGAGGTCATCATGACCATCATCATCTGTGGTCTCATACATTAATGAACAGAGGAGTGAATCACTCATGTCCTATGATGAGGTTAGTGCAATATATTCTTCTCTGGGCAAAGGACAGGTTTCTGTCTGTCAGAGGTGTTTGAACCTGGGTGTGGATCTTCTATCAAGGTAGGGGCTGAGGCTTGGGGAGTGGAGGTTGCATCTTCAGACTGTAAGTCTGATTTGGCAGTGGTTTGGCAGGGTGGAGGTGGACCTGCATGCCTCGAGCAAGGCAGCCCAGTGCTCCCTCTTTCTCATCCCCATTGTTCTCTCTTTCTTCTCCCGTGTCTCTGGGGCTCAAAGCTCTGACTCATGTTTGCCCGAGACACCGTCTGTATGTGTTCCCACTGATAAAACTGCTCTCAGAAGTCCTTATCAGCGTACAGAGGGACAGAGTGACTCCTGTTAATAGCCCCATTTTAGCCAACTCACGTTTGGCTTTCGGACCTGGTGTCCCTTCTAGAGGAGCCTCCTTGGGACCACCCGAGCAGAGCCGATCTGCTTTCCCAGGCTCGGGGCACTGTGTGGAACCCCTGAAAAGGAATGTGGAAGCTTTGGGTTTGACCTTTGAATGGGACACTCTGTTAAAGACTGGTCTTTTGGTGGAAATCACGAAGACTGTTCTGAATGCCAGGGCTCCTTCTACAAGGAGGCTTTATGCCCTTAAATGGAACCTGTTCACTGCCCTGTTGGTTCAGTGCTGGAATTCCACATAGAACTTTTTTTTTGCCGGAACGGCCTTGGTTACACTCAAGGTGTATATTACAGCCATCGCTACTGAGCATTCGACGGCTCATGGCCTTTCCTTAGGAAGACATTATGTTACTTCCCATTTTATGCATGGGACAAGATGACTGAAGCCTTTCCGTCCAACTCATGGTCCATCTTCAATAGTCTTGGAGGATTTGGCGGGCCCCCCATTTGAGCTGCTAGTTTCAGCATAAGAGAGAATTTTGGCCCTGACATCTCTTAAGACGAGATTACAGGCTTTGTCGGTGAGCAAATGCTGTATGTATTTGGCTCCTGGTCTAGTCAGATTGTTGCTGTGTCAGAGGCTAGGGTATCTACCAATGTTTTCTTCTATTTGATTTTGCTCTCAGTTATTACTTTGCAATTGTTCTCTCCTCTCACCCTTTAATTCACGGGAGAGTGAGCATTTGCATGTGAGTGGTTTGGCCTGTGAGGGCGTGGTGTAAGATTGATTAATTGTTAATTTATTTTGGTGGCCACCATAGAGGTTTTGCTGCCATGAAGCAGAGAATGTCGCGTTGGGTGAAGGATACGATTTCTCTTGCTTATAAGGCATGTGGGTTTACTTCACCTCTCAGCATCTGAGGTTGCTTTACAAGAGGTGTTGTTTTGTCTCAGGCTTTGTATAAAGGGGCATCTCTGGAGGAGATGTCACGGCAGGATGGGAGTCTCCACACACTTTCATCCGGTTTTATATTCTGGATATAGATAAGACTCCTGGTTCCCAGGTTCTATCTGCCTGATCAGGTGTCGATTAAGTCCTCCCATCTTTTAGTCGATGCATGTTCACGGGCTGATAAACTGGCATTCAGTTAGTAGTATGGCGCTGTGGTATAGCATTCCCATATCGTCAGTTACTGACACAGCATCAAGTGAACCTATGAAAGGGAACATCTCAGTTACATATGTAACCATGGTTCCGTCAATAGGTAATGAGATGCTGTGTGGCATGCCATGCTCCTGCATGACTTCCGTTTCAGAAATCTGAGTGAGATGACACAGATACGTCCCTTTTAAGGCACAGATGACGCGATGCCTCAGAGGGGTGCTGCTAGTGCCATCTGCCAATGGATTGGCAAAATTCTATATAGGCTTCAGACACTGTCACACCTGTAGGGTATTCCCATAGCATCAGCAACTGATGCAGCATCTCGTTCCCTATTCAGGGAACAATGGTTACATACATTATCGAGACGTTTTTCCCTGCTTTGACTTTCTATGCATACTGAAATTTCTTTCCCCTATTTTCTCCCTCAGTATGGTCATTTGCCAATTCCCACCCACCAACCAGATCTTCCCTATGATCTGACAGCTATGAACCAGGGTGTACAAACACTAATGCCTGAAATACATGAATCCAGCTACTGCATAATGTTTCTCATGCTACATTACAGGACAGCATAACACACTTGGAGGAAAGCTTGATTATTATACAATGGAGAAGTATGATGAATAACAGTACAGTGATCTGACTGTGAGCACTGTAATAAATATAATTTTTGTGGGAGTTGAAATGACAACTAAAGCTCCAAATGCTCCTCTGGGCTTGACCGTTTGACCTCCCGCCTCACCGTGAGCCATGGCGTTACTCCATCTAGCCCACGCTTTCTGCTGTAACTTTTTTTTACAAAGCAGTAAGGTGTGGGAAGAAAAACTGAGCACACTGATGTTTTAAAGAGCCCTTAAAGTCATGTGCAGAAAGACAGACCTGCAGCAGAGATGGAGTCATTTACATATGCAGCCCAAGTCGATTCCAGACTTTATCTGTGCTGCACTCATTTTGATGTTTTAAGGTAGCAGCGAGTGAGGGAGCTCAAACAGCAGTAGGATGAAGTAAATACTCAATAATTCAGAAAGTCTCATCTCTCCCTCTCTCGCCCTCTCTCTGAGTGTGTGCGTCTTGCTCCCTTACTGCATGTGGAGTTTGCGGATGTTGATGGAATTCCAGCTGTCAACACTGAAACATCTGTCTGCACTGAGACCGAGTGGCTCTCTCCTTTTACATTAAATCTACACCACACACTAACACCAGCACACATACACTCTCCAACATGTGAAATTCCTAGTGGTCATGCCAGTGATGGGATGACCAGAGAGAAAATTTCATTGTATTCCAGCACACAAGTCCAGATGCATGCACACACATTTCCACATACTCACTCGAGATATTTAAATCTTGCAGTCATAGTTCATGATCTTTCTTGACTCTTTGTCCTTTGCTTATGAGTTGTGTATTATTCCCTGACTCTGAAAGCAGGTCTTTGTGATCGGAGGCCACTTTCAATCAGTCTCTGTAATGGCCATGACATAATAGTCAGTCATCATTAGGGAGAAAAGTACAGCTTATGGTTTTAATACTTTCCACCCATTGAAACCACACATAATGGCTGGGATACTGACATTTACAGGATTTATACATATATAATAGCGGATATTGAAAATGTGTGAGACAACAGGTACAATCCCATATTTCACATATTATTTGTCCCGGATTGTGTACCAGCTGTTAAATCTCCCACACTACAAGATTTGTCGAGAAAAAAACACGATGATCCTGATCCTCAAAACCAGGGATCTTGCAGAATTTCTAATGAACAAACACGAATGATCAAAGACAAACATAGCAGTCGACAGTTTGGCTCTTCTATCATTCGTTATTCGTCTTTCAAATTCAGGACACCATTTCTAATCACTGGAGGGGGTGAATTAGCTTTGATAACAGACTGATTATCCACTTGTGTGGCTTGGGCATAAGAAAACCCATATATTATTTGTCCTCACTCCAGGTCTCTTCAGTGTCCATCAGTACCATATCATATAACTTGGGCACAGTGAATATTCTGTGAGGAAGTGATGTGTGCCTGGGCCACTGTCTCTCCCTGTGGCTTTCCAGCCTCATTTCCTCTCCTCACCCCTCAAAGAGACAAGCACAGCCTTGGGGCAAGCATACACCCACACATGCACGCACACCCACAGCCACACATGCATGCGCACACACAGCCTAGGGACAAAGGATGGTTATTAATTTCAGTTTATGAATAATGAAATGCAGAGCAAAAGAGTCTGACAAGGTTTTGTAGGGCCGTTCCATGAGCACAGCGGGTGGGGTCATTGCTGAAGTGAATACATTACAGCTTACAGTGGAGGCACAAACACACACACACAAACACACACACACACGCACACGCACCAGCATCTATTCTGAAGTACTAAAAAGGAGTGGAACTTTCCAGACATGACTCCACAGCTGGCACCATGAGAAAGTATATGTGTGTATATGAAAGTGTTTGTCTCTGTGTGTATTTTTATTAGTCATAGTCTTCCCAAAGGGTCACCAAATTTCCTGTATGTTTGCCAACTTCTAACTATAGAGTTATTTGTAACCATCATTTCTGCCAACATGGGAAGTTGCTTTAGCCAGCGAAATTCAAAAACGTTCAAAAATCTGCAAAATGTTTGAGTCAAATCTTGAAATGCTCCCCCGTATCCTTCTTCTTCTTCTTCTTCCTCTTCTCTTCTTCTTCTTCTTCTTCTTCTTCCTCTTCTCCTTCTTCTTCTTCTTCAGTGGTCAGGGTCATGGTGGATCTGGAGCACTGGGTGTGAGGCAGAAAGACACTCTGTATTGGACACCAGTTCATTGCAGGGCACTATGTATACACATTCACACCTAGGAGCAAGTTAGCGTAACCAAATGCGGAAATAGGACCTGAACTATGACATAAAAGCCATAAAATATGAAAAGAAATACCATTGATTGTGTGTCATCCCAAAACAATCAATCACTGTGATTCAATTAAGTAATCCCATAGAGACTGAAAATAATTGTCCAGTCATAAAATGCTGCTATTTTGAAAGTAAGCCTACAGTGGGAAAACATGCTTTTTGCTTACTTAATGGATTTTATACCATGCACTTGACAAACCAAACCATGCTCAATGGTTTGGATTTTTCTGGCATTTTTAATAGCTTTGCTTGTTACACAAAAATCCTACTATCAGTACATGATGCCCGCGTAACCCACTTTGAGATAGCTGAAATGTTAACCTAAGGCAACAGTTGTCATCTGCAAAACTACTAGCTAACAGATCTTAATTTTTGACACTTCACTTATTAGGGGAATTGAGGTCCTGTCACAACACTGACAATACAATAGAAGATTATAGTATTTCTCCAGCTGCCCACTGTCTCATCCAATCCTACAGTCTTCACACAGTTCCTAACTATATCAGTCCAAAAACAAATAACAGACAAAATCACTGCATTTGCTTTTGTGTAATAAATAGTGTGCAGAACATTAATGGAAATATATTTTTCTAATCCATTTTAAGATTTCATAAGATTAAACACTTGACTTCCGACTCTGATATACTAAAGTTGAGGGAAAGTGGTCATATTTGGTATTTTCTACTATTTTGAATAATAATAATGGAGACATTATGAAATAAAACATACACAATTATGCAGTGACCAAGGGAAGTGTTCTTACAAAGTGTTAAACATAATTACTCATTCATTCATCTTCACTAACTACTTTATCCTTCTGGTAAGTCAATCCCAGGATTGACACACACACAAACACCTAGGGGCAATTAGAGTAGCTAATTCACCTACTGACTTATGTGGGAGGTGGGCAGAAATGTGAGAACCCAGAAGAAACCCACCTGGTCACACCTAACACAGGCAGTAACCTGAGCTGTGGAGTGGTCAATGACTTTGCAAATCAGATCATTTTATACAAAAGGTGTCCCAAAAATCTCCATACATAGGGGACTATGTTTTCCAGCACCATGTCAGTTGTGCCTTCATCAGTGGGTGATCGTGGTTGTCTGCAACACCTCCAATCCTCAAGAATTTGTTAGCAATGGTTTGATGGTTCCTGTTAAAGTCCAAGGACAGCTTTTTGTTTGTTGTTTTACTTAAAACAAGCAGTCTCTACTTTAGATTATTTTCCCAAGTAGTTTTCACTTTGAAATTAGAAAAACAGCCTACATGAAGCTAGTTGAGAAGTTGCCAAAATTGTGAAAAGCTTCATGCCCACAAGGGTGAAATGAATACAGTAACATTTATTCATTTAGCAGACACTATTCTCTATTACCTATTTAAAACCAATATTCTATAAGATTATGGTGTTTTAGTCTTAGACCTCACTGTGTTTATTTTGACTGCTTTACGTCATCTACTGCATGTCAATTGGGTCTTCTGACTTTCATTCACATATCATGAAGTCATTTCTCTATTGTGTTCTTGCCCATGTTTTGTGATTCTGGCCCTGTGCAGTGCAAATTATGAAAGTAATCCAGCGCCATCCAACGATAATCTATACTTTTTCTTATAGTACATGTTTGATTTAAATTACCCCCACGTGTTAGTTGATACATTAACTAGCAAACATGTACTAACATGTACACACAGTGCCCCTATAACTAAGGCTAGCTGTTCTATAGGTTGTGTTCACTAGTATATGCCTTAACTCATCAATAGTTCATCAACAGTATTAGTGCATGATTATTCATGTACTGTTATTGTAAAGTGTTACCCTTATGTTTGTTCGTGCCAGTGTGCAAAGATATTGCATAAATCCGACACAACCAATAGAACTCATGCCAGCAGCATTAAAGGGGATGCACCATTGCCAACAAGTCTACTCCTTTCAGAGGTTTGACCTAGTTATGAGCTTAACCCTGTTTGGATTCAAAACCTAATCAGTTCATCTGGATTTTGCAGTGATCATTCCATATAAATCCTAGAAACTAGAAACTATCAATTGCTTGTTCTTGAGATATTGCAGTAATAAAAATCTCAGTAGGATGGACGGAAAGACAATCCGATAACACAATGCCTTCACCATCTAGTGGCGGAGGAATAATAAAAAATATATATAATAAATAATAAAAAAGACTAAGTGTAAGCAGTAAAGTTAACCACATTAAAAAGAAGTTAGAATTAAAATGTAGTTTCATTAAATGTCAACAGATATAATCGATAATGATTATAGGTCTTTATAGGTCACATATACTTACAGCACAGTGAAATTCTTTTCTTTGCATATCCCAGCATGCCAGGAAGCTGGGGTCAGAGTGCAGGGTCAGCCATGATATGGCGTCCCTAGAGAGACTTAAGAGCCTTGCACAAGGGCCCAACAGTGGCAGTGTGGCAGTACTGGAGCTGGAACCCCCGACCTTCTGATCAGTAACCCAGAGCCATAACCGCCAAGCCACCACAGCCCCCTGGGCACACATTTCCAGGGTTATGTGTGTGTGTGGCGAACCTAGTGGCTAACTTTCTCACTATCTATCCTTTCATACATGCTTCTGCAATGCCCTGTCCTCTCTTTCATTGCGGAGTATGAGCGATGGTCTCAACACGAGCAGCATTAACACCTGAGGAGATGTGATCCCCAAAATCAAGCCTCTGTCCTTCATGTTTCATTACACATGGAACCACATACCACAAATAGGATTAATTCTCAGAGAAGGACAGTCACAGTGAGAGAGGAAGGGAGACAGAGATAGCAATCTTTCATGTCTAAACACAGATAAAAGGGATTTTTCTTTTTAGTCATCAGTCAATATCACTTTAATCTAGCTCCATGATATTGTCCACCAGTTTGACTCAAGAGACACACATGCATAGTATGAACCAGATTACAACACATCCATCAAGTAGCATTGTGTGCTTTTATAACGGAGCCGACATTATGCGTGGGTGTGTCCCTCAGGACAACAGTCATCATGATGATTTCCCCAGTATTAATTCACTTTTCTATCTGTCTTATCTGTTCATCTTCTACTTTGCTTCAAGACAAAGATAGCTAGTAATTCCATGTGCACTCGCAAAACTCACTCACATACCGGGAAACTTTAATGTGTATTAAAGATTAAAATTAATAACATTAATTCCTCTTATTCATCTTGTTCAGAGTAAGCAGATTGAATTCCCCGCATTCACATGTTTGATGTCTTTGTCCTTCCGCTCTTAATTAAACCTGTTTGAAACTTGAAAGCCTTTTATTTCTGCCCCTGCCACACAGTTCCTCCAGAATCAGTGAGACGAATGAGAAAAGGCGAGGGGAAAAGAAGGGGGGAAAGCATTTTTGCTCGTTTCCTCGCTCTCACTCTGAGGGGTGCGTGTGCGTGTGTGTAGCCGAAGCCTCGTTTTAAATGAATCGGTCTTTTAGCATGTGTGCTTAAAGCAGATAACGACTCAACATTATGAATTCAATCACTTTCTAGGCTAAGCAGTGGAGGTCATAGCCAATTACTCCCAGTAAGCACACACTCAGCTATACACACAAGCATGTAGTGTTTGTGAATGAAAGGTACTTTTGTAGTGGAAGAGCTGTTCTAAGCATGTTCAGATTTTCAGTCACAATTCTCTCTGGTCGTTAAAACGTCACCCATATGTATGTGTTCACAATTAATGCTATGCTATGTACATCTAAATCTAACCGTAACCTCAATAGCATTTTCTTTTCTTTTTATATCAAAGACGCAGTTTTTGTATAAAAACTTCTCTTTCTGGGGGTAAATTTCCCCACAAAGGCAAAACCCCCACATATGCCCATACACAAGGAAAAATACACACACACACTTACTTTACCATTCCAGTATTTTAAATACGTCTTAATGAGACAGCCCATGGCAGTGAAAGAGCTGATCTGAAACACAATGTGTCGATTTCCCTCTGCTTCCTTTATTCAGATGGGATGCATAAATCTATTTATGAGGACTGAGGCATGCACTGTGGTACAGTCTCGTTCTCTAGCATTCAGTTGCTATGGAGTTAGTGGAACAAAAAGCGACCAATTTCCCATGAGACCATGTAGTCCGTTTGTGCAATTGTGGATTATTAAGATGTGAAAGGACAAGTCAGATCTGTCTCCTCATATGTGATCTATCTGGACCTTTTTCTTTTAACATGCGCTTGGCTTGGGTGTAGGCCACCCTGCCGCCACTTCATGCTGGTTAGGTATCTTTAGCTGCCTTCATTAACGTCATCTTTAGTGGTGGCACAGTCACAATATGACAAGAGGCCCGTGACATTTCTCATGACCAGAGAGTGAGAAATGATGAATGTGGGAGGAAGAGCACACCGGAGAAAAACACAGCCAAAGGAGGAAAAGGAAGGAGCAAGAGAGAGTAGGTGGAAACAGATGAGTGCAATATTGAGACCTTGCATAATTAGGGAGAAGCCAAAAAATCAATCTCTCTCACTCTAATTCTGCGATTTTTAATAATCTTTAACACGTTCACAAAGGGTGAGTTATTTGACATGAGGACCACATACATAATTATAGCCTTATTACACAGCAAAAGCAGAACTAATAATGACAGAGAAAGTTCTGTGTTTCTACCTCTCCCATGCAAACCCATAACCAAGCTCTGCCTCTTTCTCACCACCAGTAGGAATCTTCTTTCTGTCTCTATTAGTTTTGTCTCTACATTGCATGCACTCTGGTTGAAATCATAGTGAAATAACTTTATCAAGATCCAGCATTCTCAAGTTGCCGTACTTTCACGTTTTTTTGTAAACATGATCATATAGAAATCCTTTAAAATCACTCTAAATGCTTGGTCTGCTCTGCTCAGGGGGGTGAAAGTGGAGTAATGTTTGTGCATGTTAGTGATGGCTAATCACCCAGCTTATTGAGCTGGAGCTTCTGGAGAGGAATGCTCTTCCAGTTCCCTCCTACACATTTCTACATACATTTCTAGTCTGTCTATAAAGTGCATCTCATCAACACTTTTTCAATGTTTCTTGCATGAAAATGCAAACATGGACTGACAGATATGTGAAATGATGCACACCTTACATTAAAACAGACACAGAGAAAAAGAAAAGGGAAATGTCATGCAGTTGAGTGCATGCTAAGTTACAATAAGAGATCTACAGCATATGTCTTTATTAAACATCTTTTTATTTCAAAAAAAAACCAAAAAAATAGTAATGATCCATCCATTTTCCATACTGCAAATTCTACACAGGGTTGCGGGGAGCCTGGAGCCTATCCCAGGGACCTTGGAGCACCCATCACAGGGCACCAACGCACACACATTCACACATTACAGACAATTTCATAATGCAAATCAGCTTATGACACATGTCTTTGGACTGGGGGAAGAAACCAGAGTACCCAGAGGAAAACCCCAAAGCACCAGGAGAACATACAAACTCTGCGCACACAGGGCAGAGACAGGATTCAAACCCTCAACCGCTGAGGTGTTAGGCAATCATGCTAATCACTAACCCACCGTGCCATGGAACGGAGAATATCATATAGAAGAAAATAAAGAAAGTGGAAGGATTTCATGGCAAATGTAATTTAATTTCACTAATTAAAATCATTTGGGATGCCGCAACATCAGTGAGTATGCCTTTAAAAAAAACATTATTTTAATATCGTTAAAATATGAATGTACTTGCTTGTGAGATATTTATCTTTAATTTTTTTTATAGCACATATATGTGTAGTTTACTAACCAGGCCAGCACTAGGAATTTGGTCATGTGAAAATTTTGAGGATTATGTATGAGTGTGAGTGTGTGTCTGAGCACAAGAGAGATGTTTCTGTGTCCAGACAGTGGAAGCACAGGGACTACTGTGTGTGTAGTGAGTTGACAGGGCAGTGAGTGCTATTCCCTCTGTATTATCCCACCACACTTTAAACCAGTGTCCATGATGTCAGGCTACTACAGCACATCTTCCCTTTCGCTCTGTCTCAGCCACTCATGTTCTCTCTGCTTTTCCTCTCTCCATTTTGTTTTCTCCTCACATGCATGTGCGTAGTCGTAGTATCTTTTATTCATGCACTCTTTTCTTAGCTTCTGGGTTATCGGCTGTATACCATCCCAAAAGCACATGTTGTGGATCCAGAATGCACATCGTCCAACTGACACACACTGAGCAAATTGCCAACATGGGAATGAGAGGTTAAAGTGATGCACACAATCAGATCACTGACACACAACCAAACACACACACACACACACACACACAAACTCTATTTACATAGAAGCCGCTTTAATGAAAATGCATGTGAAAAAAGTGCAGCTCAGCAATACAGGTCATTAGTCCATGACTGCTTTTCCATTTCATGGGCAAAGGAAGAAGTACCATGAAAATGGTTTAGCCTTTGGCTTTCAGAGATCTGCAGAGCTTTCAGTCTATGAACATGCTGAAGAATCAAATCCTTGAGTTTCAATCAAATAAGTTACTTTCAAAGTTTCAATCATATGGCATCCCTTTGATTCTTATGTAAAACAAAATGCCAAATGCCAGATGCATCTCAAATTTTTTATCTCTCATTGAATTAAAAAAGTCTTTCATATAGTCCAGATTCATTACACATTTAGTGAAATATTTCAAACCTTTTGTTGTTTTAATCTTGATGATTACGGCTTGCAGCTCATGGAAATCAAAAATACAGTAACTCAAAATATTAGAATAAATTTTTTATAATACAGTAATGTCGACCTTCTGAAAAGTATTTTAATTTATGCTCTGAATACTTGGTCGGGGCTTTAATCCTTTTGCACGAATTACTGAATCAATTCAGTAATGGCGTGGCATGGAGATAATCAGCCTGTGGCACTGCTGAGGTGTTCTGGAAGCCCAGGTTGCTTTGATTAGCGGCCTTCAGCTCGTTTGTATTGTTTTGCCTGGTGTCTCTCATAGAATCTCTATTGGGTTCGGGTCAGGCCAGTTGGCTGGCCTATCAAGCACAGTAATACCATGTTCATCAAACCAGTTATTAGTAGTTCTGGCACTGTGGGCAGGTGCCACGTCCTGCTGGAAAAGGAAATCAGCATCTCCTTAAAGCTTGTCAGCAGATGGAAGCATGAAGTGCTCTAAAATCTCCTGGTAGATGCTCCATCGACTCTCGACTTGAGAAAACACAGTGGACCAACACCAGCAGATGACATGGCACCCCAAATCATCACTGACTGTGGAAGTTTCTGGACTTGAAGCAACTTGGATTCTGTGCCTCTCCACTCTTCTTCCAGACTCTGGGACCTTGATTTCCAAATGGAATGCAACATTTACTTTCATCTTCCCCATAATTGTGGCTGTGGGTACTGAACCATTGCAGGTGTTTTGAGTTAATTAGCTGATTAGAGCTCTTCTCAGGTCGACATTTCTATATTATAAATTCTTTATTCAAATATTTTGAAATACTAGACTTTTGATCTCCATGAGCTGTAAGCCGTAATCATCATGATTAAAACAAAAAAAAGGCTTGAATTATTTCACTTTATGTGTAATTCATCTAAAATATATGTAAGTTCCACTTGTTAAATTAAATCATGGAAAAAAATTAACTTTTCCATGATATTCTAATTTTCTGACATACACCTGTATTGTATATAACATAACTTATGTTTTCTCCAATATACAGAATATACTGTACGTATATTTCTGTCATTACAACCACAACATATGCAACATCTGCTGCCTATGAATATCTTGAATTTCAGTGATCAGCAAACACACACATATCTTAGAAAAGCAATCATGATAAAATGTTCACCTTCTCCATAACAAACAAGTATGTGTACAACTGTCCTAACAAAAGTGCTCTGTGAGACCTACAATTTGTTTCGCTAAATAGCATTTCTTCTTTTCTATTTCAGAACTACAAAGTCGTGCAAGTCTGACATGCACAGCATTAGACACCACAACCTTGGATCTTTACAGGACTTACAGAAAACAAACAAAAAAAACATTTCTACAGCAACTAACACCATCAACAAATAAACTCTCATAAACTCAAAGATCCATGCCAAGAGCTGAACTAATGATCAAAAGTAGATGCCCCGATAACAAGGCCGCTCCTGTGGGAGATACTTCTGCTTTCCTTCAGTCTTTTTGCTGAGAATGCTGTTTACATGTGGAGGAGCATATCAAGCTCAGTATATACATACTGCCTTTAAAAACACATTTGGCAATAGATCAGATTTAAAAAGAATATTGATGACATGACAGAGGGTGTGAGAGCTTGTGCTTTGACGTGCCTTTAAATCCCATGGAGTTTTATTAAATGATTTGCTTTTTAAGAAGTAAACAAAATGATATGGATTGTTCTTATGAAAAATTAATCCTGGTGGAGAATTCCTCATCACAGCAGTGATATGAACCCTGACTCTTGTGCATTTTAAGCCTCTAAAAGCAAGCTCTCATTACATGAAATGGTCTGTGTGGTTGGATGACTTATGATAAGGTCTCGACCCATGTTTTGGTATAAATGATTATCCTCTGGTAATTTCCATGTTTTATTCCCATTGTGCTTAGTTAATGCTGGCTTGGGGGGTACCAAATAATGATGCTACCAAATAATGATGGACCTGTACTGTTGTTATAGCTTATAGCTAGAGCCAGTCAGTACAGGCATTTACAGTTTATGTTGTATTATACATACACTGCCATTTTTTTTTAAATAAGTAAACTACAGAGTAGGAGAACAACCGCTCAGTAAAGTAATAGATGGCAAACTATTATGTTGGTGCACCAAAACTAAAAGTCTGTATTGCCAGTTCACAATGCCACTTATTTGAGGACTGACCAAGAGTGGTTGTCTGGTCATTGAGGCTCAAAATTTGTGGTGGTGTTTGGCAGATGTGTTTCAAGCAAGCCTCAAACAACATGAACAACAAGCCAATGAATTAAAAAAAAAAAGTATCAGGAGTGCATGTCCTCTATGTATATTTGCAATGGCAAACTTTCAGCACAATAACCACCATTTAAGAAGGCTAACCTGCCATGTGCTAAATTATCCACGTGGTGCAAGAGACTCTGATTATCCTAGAGCTACATGCAAGGTGTTTTAAGGAAAATGGTACATAAAGAAAAGATTTTTTAGAGATTCACACCCAGTGTAGTTATCAACATTACAGTGAGGTAAAAAAGTATTTGATCCCCTCCTGATTTTGTACGTTTGCCCACTAACAAAGAAAGGATCGGTCTATAATTTTAATGGTAGGTTTATTAGAACAGTGAGAGACAGAATAACAACAAGAAAATCCAGAAAAACGCATGTCAAAAATGTTATAAATTGATTTGCATTTTAATGAGGGAAATATGTATTTGACCCCTCTGCAAAACATGACTTAGTACTTGGTAATGAGAAAGTAATGTAGTAGGTAATATAGTAGGTAAATATGAGGTTTTGGGCCCCTGGTTTTAAGCAGTCGTCTATTTGCACATATAGCATGACAAACAATT
The DNA here is from genome assembly GCA_012411365.1 of Ameiurus melas. NCBI lineage: Eukaryota > Metazoa > Chordata > Actinopteri > Siluriformes > Ictaluridae > Ameiurus > Ameiurus melas. Next base: position 4,082,559 of record CM022779.1, read on the forward strand.
AACTGCACTCGAAGCTTTAGTAAAATTAAAAATGAAACACCCAAAACTGTATACAGGACCATAATGAAGACGAACTATATGTTGATATGAGAAATTCTGGAGGGATCATCAGACGGCATGGCGTAGGGACGTAATGACGTGCCGTTAATCGATCTATGTTCGAGAACCTGTAAAACAGTAACATGAAAGGAATATTCTAAAAGTGATTCATGTAAACACCTTAATCACAATATTGTCTTATTCAGAATAAGGTCAATAATTAGGTTACTGCTGTCCATGTAAACATAGTCATAGATGTACAGTTTTTGAGAATCTAACAACATTCAAATACACTCCGTTGTATGCCTCAATCTAGAAGTGAATGGACTCGGGAGAAAAAGCATGCAGGGCACTCTATGGAATTACACAACAAATTGGCATTCAAATATAAATATAAACTTGGCTCAAAATATTTTGTGTGTGCCACTTGTCACAAAGCACATTTATGCTTGACAGGATGTCCATGCCAGAAATGTCCATAGGTGCAGAATGAAGTCACTAATCCGACTAAACCTGACATATAAAAAGTACTTATGATAGTTTAGTTATTCAGATTGGTATAGATTCTACTCTCAAAAAACTTGCCCTTTTCACCAGAAGAGTAACATAAGAGTAACTAACAGAGTAGAAACATGGGTTCCAATAGGTAAAGATGACCTCTTAATTGATTTGTAAGTCTGTGGTTAATTGGCCTATACCCTCTGTGGTAAGCCTTCAAATTTGATAGAAGGAACTAAATGCAAATGCTACGCCGTACACATTCATTCCATATTACAGATTGGACATGGATTCCACCCCGGGCTCGAGGGTCTTGTAGTGACCCTCAGGCTCTGACCTTTTTGAGTGGGTACTCATTCCGACAGCATGAAAATCGTGCAAAATTGAGTTCCCTTTGAAAGGGAACATCTGTTTTATGCATGTAACCCTGTTTCCTGAGAAAGTAATGAGACATTGCATAGCTTTGTCATACTGGGTTATTCCTGTGAATCGTGTCTTCGCTTCAAATAATAGAAGCTGATCATAGGTGCCGTTTTATAGTCACATGACACGCAAAATGCCACATCACCTGACCAGGCCTATAAATGGGTGTGAAGATACACAGACTTTAGATACCGGTGGCGCATGCGGGCGCTTCCCACAGCGTTAAGCTCACGCAACATCTCGTTCCCCTCTCAAGGAACAGGGTTACATGTGTAAGACAGACAGTTTCTGGGCAAATACAACATGTGAAGCGTCAGACAGCTAGCTAGTGTAATCATTGACTTCATAATGTTTAATGTTATTCTGGCAGTTGTCCACCCCTGTAAATGAAATAAGAAAATAACAAGTAGCTTCCAGAAAAATAACTAGAATTTTATGTGGTGGTTTGTTGGAAAAACATGATTGTGTATATTTTGCTGTGTTGCTGATGAACCCAAAGACCATGTTCTCATTTATACTATCACAGTGCCTTCAGAAAGTACTCACCCTCCAATTATTTCTCTCTTTGTTGTATTGCAACATCAAATGTAAGCTTTTCCTGCTCCTTTTGAAGTGACTCTCTACAGAAAATTTTTATTGTGTATTTAGAGGTCCTCATAATTATCATGAAATTAAAAATCTAAAAATTGCAAACTGAGTTTTCAGCACTCAGTTTGGCCTAATCTCTGTCTGGGTTGTGCCAAATTCTTTCCACTTGTACCATAATGGATGTCACAGCACTCCTAAGAAGGCTCAAAGTTTCGCCAATGTCCATTTTTTTCCTCATAAAAACTTCATCGCGAAGCGTCACTGGCGGTTCCTTGGTCTTCATGACAATAGGACTGACCTGATCTGCCTGAGCTGAGCTGTGAGACCTCCCAAAGTCAGAAATATTTAATTGTGCACGCATACAATGGGACAAAGGTGGATTTAAAATTAATACAGGTGTACCCTGAATGAGAACTTTAGTGTGTGTTCTTGCTAAAATTAAATACTAGTCCTAATATAGATTGCTAAAAGACAATGTTATGAATACTCACTTCATACATATAAATAAACAAATAAACAAACAAACAAACAAATAAATAAATAAATAATGTGGGTGTGTTCACATTTATCATGTTTAGAAGGAAAAAAAAAAGAAGAAGCAGGAACTGAGAACTGGTGACCACAGGGTAGTGATGGCTGCAGTGATGGAAAATATATATAACTTTTGCAATACAAAACATACAAAATTTTTTAATAAAACTAAATGTCTTGCATCGCTGCAATATGGTTAATGCAAAAATAAGTTTTCCTCAAGAGATCAATTACTTTTGCAAGATCCTCAAACTTAACTGAAGTACCATTAAGCCAGTGCATGTCTACGATGTCCTTTTCAAAACACTGAATTTACAACAATTATATAGAATCACAAGACTAAAGGCCTGTTTGAGTACGCGTGGGTGACAGGTGTCTCCATTACGATAGAATTATTTGAAAATCTTGGATATATTTTTTTATTTACAAAATAAAAAAGAACATTGAAAAACTAAAAGCACAAGAATAGCATTTTTACAGATGACCATGAATGCTAAGAGATGTGCTTTTTTCCTTTACCAGGGTAGTTTCTTTTGGAGCTAGGAGTGTTTCTGTGTGCTTGTTTCCTTGCTGAGAACAAATAAAGGCATCACGAAGTGGGTAGCCTATTAAAAAAACAAACAAAAAAAACAAAACCCCTTTACATGCATTCTAGTGTTTGACAGTCATGTGGCCTATTGTTTCTTTTGGCATGTAGTAGCAGTGGTGCTGTAGACAGCAATGATCGTCACAGCAGAGAGTGAAGCAAACTGCAAACCTGGCTGCTGAGGCCTCTAAAAAAAAGAAAAGGTCCTTTTGTACGTCGTTGCAGCAGGAATAAAATAAATAAATAAACAAAACAAAAAAAAACAGAACACCTATGCTGTTTTGTTGCAGCAGAAGCATAGAGAAGGCTCAGTCCCATAACAAGGACAAAAGCGAAGACCATTGTTGCAGCAGGAATGGAAACAGTCAGAAGGCTTGCTGGTCTAGTTCCCAATGAGCACCTCGACAGAGTAGAAACATTTGCAGTGACATGAGTCAAATCCAAATGCTGTTAGCTAGCATTAACAGTGTACTGAAGAGCAGAGCTTATTAGTGCATCCTCGCATTTACAGACTTTAGGTAGCGTCTTCTGATTCTCTATTGAGCCCACCCTGTTGGAGAGTGCTGTTAGGCTGCCACTGGAGTATTCTGACAATCAGAACATAGTGCAGCTCAGCAACAGCAGTTAATCTGCTGCAGGCTTGAGTTAAGGCTGCCTTATCAAAACTAATGCTTGAGCCCCACCTATCACAAACAATCAAATACCTAACCCATCATTGTGTAACTGCCCAAGTGAGTGTCTATTCTATTCCATGATGTATCCGTTTCATTAAAGAGCTCTTATATGCATTCACAATGGTATTGATGTTGAGGCTTGAAACAAACAAAAAACATCCTGGTTGCAATAGCAGATATAGAAACACTAGGTTTACAATGAATGTCTCCAGTAAAGACAGAAGCCTTGCTAGTGGTACAGGAACTGTTAATTTTCAATAACCTTTTGGTTAATGTGAATTTTATCGTAAACACAGTGTGTTGTGCATCTAGGCATCTACTTGTCAGTTAAGGACACATTTGTAATTGGAGAAGGATTTGAAACGGAGTGAAAGTGGAGTAGTGGAGCTGCTAATAGAAAGACATGACAACCTATTTTAACTCAATAGATAGTGGAGAACTGAATGCTGTGGTGAACATTGAAATGATGATCAATGCCAAATATTCCATCAGGCATTTTAATGGCTGTCTCAATCGCAAAATCCTTCCATTGCAGTGGAACTTTTGCTACCTAAAAATTCCCACAATGCATTGCAAAAACGAGGGAGCATCGATGCTCACCATGTTTTCTGACATCTCTCAGCTCGAAAAAAAATGGGGGATGAACACTGTCAGCTTCCATCTTCAAATATAAGTAGCTTGTTATCATTGTTGTAGCTCTCAAATGATACAGGGATTTTTAACTTTATATGATGTTCTATATGCGGTTTGTTTGAGTCTAACAATTTTTAAGTGTTTTAAAAAAGTCCACTAGCTAGCCTATGATCCTGCTTGACATACCATGACAGAAGTGTGTGTGATTAAGCAAACAAATTTATAGGACACATAAAACTTAAATATTATTATACAGTTTTGGGTGAAGTTTTTCTATATTAGTAGGTAATCATAACACAGGAAATTGAGTTATAAATGACTCTGTGTGATATAAGTGTGTAGTGAGCCAGAGTCCTTACGAGAGCCCGTGCTCATGTACATGATATACTGATTCAGGACCCAGGGAGCTGATTGAGACACACCCATGACGTCCAGGTGTTTGCAATTTAGAGATCAGGTGAACTTGAAAAGTCAGTGTGTCTGCTAGGAAGTGCAGTCTGGATGGCCATGTTTGGATGCCATGAGGGATTCTGGGAATTGGAGTTCATGGTAGCCACAGGTTTTGATCTGATAAATGCATTTCACTGACCAGACTATTAACAAACTGGTTAATATTAAATATAGTTTGTGATATGCCATGTTTAATGGATGATTTTGCTAGAATTAATGACTTAATGTGGGGCTAATGCTTTTTACATTTGGACTGATGCTCTTAATACCATAGTCCACCTGTCCAACCTTTCTATCAGGGCCTAAATAATAATTGTGGTTCTCACCAACTTCTATAAAGAAGCAAATAACTTCAGGTGACAGCAATAAACAGATTTCAATATGTAATCATTTCCACCCCAAAAGTAAACCAAAATTCGGAAACCAGGTGGGAAGAAACAAGTACATCCTATAATTCAGTAACATGTAGAAACCGTTAATAACTCTGTAAGAGTTCATCAGTCTCTCACATCATTGTAGAGACATTTTGACCCATTCTTCTTTACAAAATTGCTTGAGTTCATTTTGATGTTTGAGGGCTCTCTTAATATCTTGCAAGAGTATATCAATGGTGTATTGGACCATGGACCTCTGATTTTTTAATCTACACTTGAATATGGATGCAGTGACCATACATTACAATCACCCGAATGCAGACTTCCTATGTCTGTTTGTATTTGCTGAACCATATCTGGACTCAGTTGAGGTGGCAACCACAATTCAGAACAATATGCTGAATAAATTTTAAACTAGCAGTTACTAAACCATGACGTAAAAACTTGACCTTGACCCATTTAAGTAGCTCTCCATGTCCATTCAGTTGCATCATGTACATTGGTGTAAAACCTTGGTGTGACTTTTGATGTAAAAAAATATATATATATATATATGTAAAAATGTTGTAGATCTTATTTAGTTCTGTGTCGTCTCGTGTGGTTAGTGTGTTGTTTTATGTAGCACCATGGTCCTGGAGTGTTTTGTTTCACTGTGTACTGAACCATCTGTATATGGTTGAAATTTACAATAAAGCCACTTGAGCTTGAACTTGATGCCTGTCTATCCTTTGTTGCTCATATATACAACAGTACTAGGACAGCCTTTAGAAACATTTTATTTCTTCTAGGCTGGACTATTGTAATGCCCAGGTGCCTGGGTGCTCCTGTAAGTGCATAAACAATCTCCAGTTAATCCAGAATGCAGCAGCCAGAGTCCTCACTAGAAGCAGAAGGTTTGACCATATTTCTTCTATTTTATCTGCACTACACTGTCTCCTAGTAAAATTTCACTTAGATTAGGAAATGCTACTAATGACCTATAAATCACTGAATAGTCGCATTCCACAGAACCTTAACTTTTGATTTATTATGATCCACCACATCTGCATTGATCAAATGGTGCAAGTGCTTTACCAGTACCTAGGATAATAAAAAACTACAGCAGGGGCAGAGCACTTTCCTACAAAGCCCCCTAGCTCTGGAATAGCCTTCTCATTAATATGTGACTCAGACTTAGGTCCAAGTTGAAAACCTATATGCTACATCAAGCATTTTGTTAAAGAGGTTCTCTCTTAGGGAGGAATGGAGATCTGGGGACTCAAAAGCAGAAAGAAGTGGGATGTTTTGTCATTATGAAGGAAACTGCCATGGAAGTCTGGAACATCCATCCATTTTCTATGCAGCTTATTGTAGAGGAGCCTGGAGCGAATCCAGGGGACTTGCGGCACAAGGCGGGGGACACCCTGGACAGGGTGCCAACCCATTGCAGGGCACAATCTCTCTGTCTCTGTGTCTCTCTCTCTCTCTCTCTCTCTCTCTCTCACACACACACACACTACAGACAACTTGGAAATGCCAATCAGCCTACAATGCATATCTTTGGACTCAGGGGAAGAAACCGGAGTACCCAGAGGAAACCTGCAAAACCAGCACACAGGTTGAAGGTGGAATCAAACCCTCAACCCTGGAGGTGTGAGACAACCATGCTATTAACTAAGCCACCATGCCCCAGCCTGGAAAATAAAAAGTTGGTTTTCCCTTTTTTTTTTCCCCCCCCCCCCGCACCTTTGTAACTGGGGCTGATAGAATGGAGTTGATGACTATGAGCCTGTTGTAGTGGTGATGTTTTATAGGCTAGGTAGTCTCAGGTTCAAAATGTGTGTAAGGACAAGATGTACAGTTGTCACAATTGGTTTCATGCCAGGGCACATTTTCTTCTTTTGATTTATACTGATACTTTTGATTAACTATTGATTTATACTGATCTTTTACTAGCAGTAGATTCCTTTTATAATCTACCACATAAGATAAGATAAGCCATATTATTTAAAGCATCATTTTTGTGGTGCTGTTAATGGGTTTCATTCACAATATTTCTTAGAGAAATAAAATATCATTTTACTTTATTACGTTTGCTCAGTTGAATGAATGGATGGATGCAGGCCTATTTGTAGAGGTCTATTACCTGAAAGAGAGTTGATTGTGTTATAATAGCAGTAAATTCTGCCAGCTTTGAAAAACACTGGCAATAAGCAGTTTGGGAGGCGAAAGAGCCAATTCCATTGACTCACTAAAAAGAAATGAAATTTCCATCACAGTTGGTACATTATTTAGGTAGAATAACAATACATTGACAAGTCAATGGAAATAGCATAGAGTAATACAATTGTGTGTGTGTGTGTGTGTGTGTGTGTGTGTGTGTGTACATCCACTCTGCATACACTGCAGAGAAACCCAGATCCAACATGACGCAATGATTTGTATCCCTGAGAAAGTCACGATGGTCTGACAAGCAGAAATCATTATGGATGGTATTTCAAGGATTTATACTCCGCACTTAACTTTGACAGCATGAAATACAATATTTCTGATTGGTGGCTGGCTGCAAGCCCTGCTTTGAAACTTGTAAAGTTTCTCTTTGACTTCTTGTCAAAATTTTATTGCAACATGTTCTGAAGCTACATTACACCATCGAACCATGACTCTTTTTGTTCTACAACTATCCGTCTGGAATAACAGCATCTACAAGACACAACAAGATAATCTTAGTGAGTCTGACCGAAAATGCTATCTTCATCTGAAATAATGCTACACTAAACAAATAATAATAGGTTATTCTCCTTCATGAGATTGGCCTAACAAAATGCTTGTGTATCTAAACAGTTCCACAATCCTCTATTTGTCCATTAAATATTCCTAATTACAACAGAGTTTTCTTTATGTTACCTTATTATATCCCAGCCTGGAAGCACTGCTGTAACATTTATTACTTTTGTCACAAGAGAGCAATTTTAGCAGCGCAGACCTATCTTTCTATGCACGTGTGTGCAGAATTGAGCATTAGCGTGTTGTAGTTAAAGGTTGGCTTATCAGTGCTCTTTCTGCGCTAATTTCAGCTTCCTGCAGCTTTATTCCCCTCCACTGACTAAGTAAATACTAATGCTAATTCACCGAGTGATGCTGATTGAGCTTTGTCTGTGTGTCGGCCACTCGGTTTAATTAGCCTCTCAACAGGTTTGTTGTGTGTAGGCTAATAATATGCTAAGCTGCTCTCTTAAAAAAGTTCTTTTCAGTTAGTGGCTTCACCAAGAAAACTTCTTTAATTAGCTTTGCTGGAGTTAATCAGCACTTTTTCTTCACTAGCATAGTAATACAAGTGTCTACACATCTAATCCCACTACATTGCTGAGTTTTCAGTTGTTTTTCTAAGCTAAGTGATGTTTATCAAGGCAGAGAAGGACGCACACAATGATTCACCATCTTTCTCCCAGACCTTACCCCCTACAAAAATATACACTTTTACCAACTGCTTATCACTAGCCTAAGATGCCCATGAGCCTGAGGTCTATGCTTAAAATTTATCAATATCTTCAAAAGTCTAGTTATTTCAAAGTTTCTAAATGTAAAGGGCAATTCACACTGGACAGAAGTGTTCATATGATGTGTGAGAGGCACATCATGTGCAGTTGCTACTCTTCCATTTTAAGCATTTAGATTGAGCTGTGTTAGTTTCCTCCCGCAGTCCAAAGACATGCATGGTAGGCTGATTGGCATGTCCAATTTGTCCGTAGTGTATGAACGTGTGTGTGAATGTGTATGTGATTGTGCCCTGCGATGGATTGGCACCCAGGGTGTACCCTGCCTTGTGCCTGATGTGCTTGTGCTCCCTGGGATAGGCTCCAGGTTTCCCTGTAACCCTGAGAAGGATAAGCAGTATAGAAGATGGATGGATGGACATTCAAAAAAGCAGAAGCAATTATTGACCCAGGCGAACAGTAAGTGGTAAGTGCTTCTTTCTGGATTTTTTAGTTGGAACTTGTTTTAGCACCGATTGTCAGATAGAAGCTGTAACTGTGCTTCCTTGTTGCTACGAGCTGTATACTTGTTGCTAGATTAAAGCAAATTCCGGTACTCAGTTTCGGTTTCGGTCGGGAGTCGCTCGTTCACGCGACTACTCTTTGTTTTGCTAATTAAAGAGGCGTGCTCAGCTGAAACACATCAGTATTTATTAATTAAAAAACGCTGAGGCGGAAGCGTCAGCTCTTGTCGTGTGAAGACCAAGCTCGTGTAAAGACCTGCGAGTCTACCTGCGCGAGTCCACCGAGCAAGGACACCGACAAGACACCACACGTGCTGCTAAGTATACTTTTTCTCCCTTTATTATTCTTGCTGTTTACCTGTCTACACACACTAATATGTGTCATCAGTTTATCCCTGTCATTTGCCACAGGCGCAGATGGTGGCACTCTCCCAAAAACGTACACACTTGGACAACCTACGCTCTCTGAATGGTTCTCTGCAGGTTCTATCTCATTCTCAATCGGACTTTGGAACTGCCAATCTGCTGTCAACAAGGCAGATTTCATTTCTGCATTTGCAACCCACTCTAACCTCAGTGTGCTGGCTCTGACTGAGACTTGGATCCATGCTGAGAACACTGCCACACCAGCTGCCCTGGCCTCCAACTTCAACTTCTCCCATACCTCACGCCCCAACAGACGAGGGGGTGGTACATGTTTGTTTCTCTCCAAAACATGGAAATTTACCTGTCTTTCTCCCTCTTGCTCATACACTTCCTTTGAATTTCATGCTGTTACCGTCACTGACCCTGCAAAAATGCACTTTCTTGTTGTTTACCGTCCTCCAGGTCAACTGGGGTAGTTCATCGATGAATTTGACACGCTAATATCCACCATCCCAGATGATGGAATTCTTCTTCTGGTCCTTGGTGATTTCAACATTCATCTAGACAAGCCATATGCATCTGACTTTCTTGCTCTCATTCCCACATTTTGACCTCAAGCAGTTCACCACACCAGCAACCCAAAGCCGGCAAACAGCTTGACCTCATCCTCACACGTAATTGCACCACACACGATCTTCTCATTAGTCCTCTCCACACCTCTGACCATTTCTTTATCCATTTCTCTATTTCTCTCCTCTCACCCCCTTCACTGTCTCCTCCTTCCATCTCTTTTCGTCGCAATCTTCGCTCCCTTTCCCCCTCGCATTTCTCCTCCATTGTCACAACCTTACATCCCTCTAACAACCACCTTTCCTCACTTGACTTAAATACCGCAACCGACATGCTATGTTCCACCTTAACATCTTCTCTTGACAGCATATGCCCCCCTAACCTCCAGGCCATTTTTAATCAACTCTACAATTTTCTCACACAGAACAACCACCTAGACACCAAGCAGCTGGCTTCAAGAGCAACCATTCCACGGAGACGGCTCTGCTTTCCGTCACTGAAGCCTTACGACTAGCAAGAGCAACCTCTAGATCATCCGTCCTCATCCTACTTGACCTCTCTGCTGCTTTCAACACTGTGAACCATCAGATCCTCCAATCAACTCTCTCCAACCTGGGCATCACTGGAACGGTTCTACGCTGGGTGGAATCCTATCTTTCGGACAGATCCTTCAAGGTATCATGGAGCGTATGTATTTCTGAAACTCAGCTACTCACACCTGGCGTTCTACAGGGGTCAGTTCTGGGTCCACTCCTCTTTTCTATCTACACTACATCTCTCGGTCAGGTGATTAAGTCTCATGGCTTTTCCTATCAATGCTATGCTGATGACACCAGCTCTATTTGTCCTTCCAGCTTGACGACCCATCTGTCTCTGCACGCATCTCTTCTTGCCTGTCAGACATCTCGGTCTGGATGAAGAAGCACCATCTTCAGCTTAACCTGGGAAAATCTGAGCTTCTCGTCATCCCAGCCTATCCCTCAATCAACCAGAACTTCACTGTACAGCTCAGTTCATTTACACTCATGCCAACCAAGACGGCCAGGAACCTTGGGGTGATTCTTGATGACGGCTTGACTTTTACAGACCACATCTCAGCAACTGCAAGGTCCTGTAAGTTCATCCTGTACATCAAGAAAATCTGACCATACCTCAGCTACACAGATGCTAGTCCAGGCTCTCGTCATCTCTAAACTGGACTACTGCAACTCACTGCTTTCAGGTCTCCCAGCCAGCTCCATCAAACCCCTTCAAATGATTCAGAATGCTGCAGCGCGCCTTGTCTTCAACCAGCCCAAGACAACTCATGTCACACCCCTCTTCATCTCCCTCCACTGGCTTCCTATAGCTGCCCACATCAAGTTCAAGGTCTTGATGCTCACCTACAAGACCTTGTCTGGAACAGCACCCTCCTACCTCAACTCTCTCCTGAAGGCCTACATTCCCCCTCGCAATCTGCGATCGACTAGCGACCGTCGTTTAGTAGTTCCTACTCAGTGTGGCGTAAGGTCCCTTTCCAGAATCTTCACGCATACCGTTCCCCAGTGGTGGAATGCTCTTCCGATCTCAATCCGGACTGCAGAATCTCTCACTATCTTCAAAAAACAGCTAAAGACCCACCTTTTCCGTGAACACCTAACCAACTCCTACAGGAAAAAAAAAAAAACCCACACACAACGCACTTACACCTCTACTCTGTGCACTTTACTTCCTCTGGTATTCAATTCCTCTTGTATAGTAGCACTACTTGTATTGTTCCCTGCTTGATATATCGCTTTGCTTATTTGTAAGTCGCTTTGGATAAAAGCGTCTGCCAAAAGAATAAATGTAAATGTAAAATATATAGCCTGTCTTTTAATGGCTGGAGGAGCTACCACCACAAATATAAATTATATGTCTTAGATACACCAATTCAGTAATTTTAACCAATTACTTATCCCTCAAAAGCATGGGAAAATATTTCACCTGATAAAGTGTGAGGAGGCAGGACCAGAGCTGGTTGCAGTAAGAGGTTTAGTCTTTCTAATCCATTTGTGAATGTCCATGATGAAATTGGCAGAAAAAAATTGCTTGCTTCTGCTTCTTCTTCTCCTTGCGCAGGTAAACTGTGAGTCTATGATGACGTAGGGAGCAAGCTTAACCATACTACCAATGACCTCAACTAAAATAACCTAAAATAACCAAAATAACCTTAACTATATAACGGAGTTAGGGGGCGTCGCCCTGTCATGCCCTCATGGCGCCGGCCCTGTCTGCGTCCATGGTTATGTATACTACTTGAACTCCGGTAGCTTTTAGTGCATCGTTCCCAAAGATGTTTAATGTAAAGCCACAAATTACACAAATTAGTAACCTGTATTTGATTTTCCACTGATTCCACATGGGTTCTTAAAAGAAGTAAACCCCAATATTCCTGAAAGGGCCTTTTTAACAGTCCCAATCACAGGTCTTACTAATTAAAAACACTATAATTTTAGCCAGAATTTGTCACTCAAGTATATCCCCTCATGAATTTTAAGTCATCTGGTAAGATCATGTGAAGATTTTGCAGCCTGTACTTGCGTACCAAAATGTTTGTACATTAATGGTACTCATGGGTAATGCTAGTTCAGCATGTAAGTGTGGTTCTACACACTTTGAAAATCTCCAGGGCAGGTAAAAATCATTGAGAGAGTTTCTTGTGTGCATGTGCATGAATATTGAAACCTGCCAACAATGTGCGAAATGATGTATGATGCAATATTTGAAATAAATCTTTCCCTGTATCCTTGCCAAATTCTCACCAGGGCAGCACTTGTCTAACATATACTTGTCTACTGTTCCTAATGACTAGGAATGCTGGTGGTTACTAGGGAGTTTGTAGTTACATACAGTATGTAACTAGCATTCTATTTACCACTTCTAACCACCGGGCGCCATGTAAATCACCTGGATAACAAATATCACAACACCATGACCTGCTGACACAACTTAGAACTAACTGGAAAGATGATTGAAGATCATCAACCACTGCACTCATGTCACAGAGAGGGGTGAAATGAACCTTCAACATCCTGGAGAAAGTGCACTGTGACACACAGGTAGCAGCAGTGCAGACTTACTGGAGAAGCATGCCTCTATAACGCCCATGACAACAGGAACAGTACCTTTGGGTGCATACCTGTTCTGGACACTACAAGAAACACTCTGCCAAAGGCTTTCATGATGTAGATTTTTTTTTCTCTCCTCACAACACACCATTTCATTATAAACATATGAATTATTCCACCCAACAGCCAAGGACAAGAAAACAAACGTCTCCACCTTTTCAGGTTTAGTAGGGGAGGAGAGTCAGAAACTGCTTGCTGTCAGTGACAATTGCAAAAACTCAGTTGGATGGTGGATTTTTTTTTTGTGTGTGTGTGATTCTAATATATAGTAAACAGTAACTAAATAAATAAATAAATAAATAAATAAATACATAAATAAACATAGTACATTTTCAATATAATCCTTTTACAAATTGGTTGTCTAATATCCACATGGCTGATATTTTCTCTGTTGGTCTGTTGTGTTTGCATGTGTTTGCATGTTAATAGTGCAGAAGAGCAAAAAAAAACAAAAAAACAGAAACTGTATATTATCATCACAATTAACATAATTTGCAGTGTTGTATCTGACACTTTGTTGTCGGCCAGTTTGATCTTTTCAGGTCAAAGTTTAGATCTTTTTTCTCTTTCAGCTAAAAATCAAAAGTTTGCTTTTTGACCATTTTCAGTTGACATTTTTCAATGGCATTTATAATAAATATAAATGACTAAGGTTATCTATACAACTGTCTAATGTTTAGATTTGATCAATTTTATTCATTTTAATGAACATTCTCCATTTACCATGACATACAGTTAAGTGCCCCATGAGCACATGAGAAGGGGGAAGGTGGCAGGACTTTCCAGGTGCTGTTATTTAAAATCGGAGTGTTTAAACAAGATGCATGTGTCAATTGGACTATCTTCTGTTTCTGAAAAGACTTTAGGTGTATTATTTTTGTCAAATTTTGATTTATAACGAATACTCGTGTATGCAGTGCAGAGCTCCCACACAAAACGCACAAAGGCTGGCAAGTCTGGTAATATAATGTCACTGGACATTTAATCAGTTAAACACTGCCACTCTATCCAATGACATTTACTCTGATATGAGCTTGACCAGATAACCTGGATTCAGCCACAAGGTCATCCCAGAGTCATGTCAAAACCAACACATGCAAAGTGAGCTTATTAACAGAGTAGTAATAAGCAGTTCTCCCACTCTTTATGCTGAAATGGTCATTAACAAAACATCTATTTCAGATCAGCACTGTGCATAGGAGGGGTCTTAGTGGACTCTAGCATAAAGGGAGATCACACCCTGGCTTCTTAAATAACTGTGGCAAATAGAAGCATTGTGAATGTTTAAGAAAGGCTGTAATACATTTGTCAGCCCTTAGTGATATGTCATCCATGGTGTTGTGATGCACTGCACTACCTCATACAGATGGGGACTTGCTGCTGTCTTTCTGCAAATAACTTCTACCTATGGGCATACAAGGGCAGTATAATAATTGCATTTACGAGTGTTTCCTCAGTTCACAATTGGACGTTGCTATGATCTTGACTACTAGCAAAGGAGCAGGCCATCACAAAGCAACAGACATCTCTGTGTCCTATGGGAGGCAGTACCCTTATGCCTCTGAACCCAGGCTCATGAATGTGACCCAGACTGTGGCTGCATAATTAACATACTCAACTGTCTTCAGTGTATCTTAACTGTCTTATATATGTATATATACTGTGTATATATACTGTGCATATATATACAGTGGATATAAAAAGTCCACACACCCCTGTTAAAATGGAAGGTTTTTGTGATGTAAAAAAAGAAAATAACAAGACATATAATTTTAGGAAATATAAAATATAACAAATATGCAATAATATTATCACAGCATTCAATCTTGTTGGGTATGAGTCAATCAATTTGGCACATCTTGACCTAGCAATATCTTGCAAAAACATTCCAACTCTGTCAAACTGGCTGGCCATCTTCTGTGCACACACTCTTCAGATCACCCCACAGATTTTCGATTGGATTTAGGTCTGGTCTCTGGATGGCCCATTCCAAAACCTTGAACTTCTTCTGGTAAAGCCATTCCTTTGTTGATTTGGAGGTGTACTTTGGGTCGTTGTCATGCTGAAAGGTTACATTCATTGTTCATTGTGCCTTTAGGGTTTGTGCCAAAACTGACTGGTATTTGGAGCTATTCATTATTCCGTCGACCCTGATAAAAGCCCCAGTTCCATATAAAGAAAAGCAGCCCCAAAGTACGATGCTGACACCGCCATGCTTTACCATGGGGATGGTGTTCTTTTGGTGATGTGCTGAGGTCTCATCAGACTATAACACATTATTCCACATGGTTTTGGGAGATTCAATATTTTTTTTTGCAAACTTAAGCCTAGCTTGGATCATTTTTTTGTTGTTAAAAAAGACTTCTGTTTTGCCACCCTACCCCATAGCTCAGTGACTGTTGTCACATGGTATAATGAGGGAAATCCACTCAAGCATGATAGAGGTGGATATCACAGTCATGTGGTGCATTTGGAGGCAAGTGATGTTAAAAAAGGAGCTTAGCCCTACCCTTTATGGTGAACTGAGTGCCATCGATCCATCACTTTTTCTGTACCACTTGTCCTATACAAGGTCGTGCAGAACCTGGAGTTTATCCCAGGTAACTTGGGGAACAGCCTGGATGGGGTGCCAACTCATCACAGAGCACAATCACACACACTACAGACAATTAGGAAATGTCCATTAGGCTACAGTGCATGTTTTTGGACCTGGGGGAGTAAATCAGAGCACTGGGAGCAAAAACCCGAAGCACGGGGTGAACATGCAAACTCCATACACACACACACACACACACACACACACACACACACACACACACACACACACACACACACACACATACAAAGCACAGAACCCAGTGAAAGGCAGAGGCGGAAATCAAACCCCCAACCCTGAAGGTGCGAGGCAAATGTGCTAACCACTACGCCCCAGTGCCCCCAAACTGAATGTCATGCAAATTCATAAAAACATACTCATAGTTAACAAAAATTTTTTTTAGAAGTTGATGAGCAAGTTTGGAACAGATATATATAGCTCCAACCCTATAGACCCTATAGCTCCAACTGTAGCCACAAGCTGTTACTCAGATAGCTCTAAAATAAAAAAAAAAAAAAAAAAAAGCCCAACAATGTGAGAAGAATAAAGGGATTGAGGATGGCATCTCATAGCTAAATAGTAAATCATGTGGTCATCGCATGACTTTGTGGTAATTGTCTCTGTGTGCACTAGCGTAGGCAGGTGTTGAAACACAGCCTCTGGTGGTGTTTAGGAGTGAAATAGAATTGTATTTTAACATCCTTGCTTAGAAAAAAAATGTTCCTGAAAGGTTCTTGATGGTTAATGGCTTATGGATCTAGCCCTCAGGGGTCTACTATGGCTGTATGTGGTTTTGGACAGAGTTTTGTCAGAGCTTTGTCACACAAGAAAAATGATACTGGTTAGCTGGACAATGAGCAGATCAAAGCCGCTTTAATGAAATTCCCCTGATTCCCAGTACATGTTGAAGGGTGGATTCTGGAATTCCCTGCCTCTTCAATATATATATTCGTTGAGTGATTTATAATGAGTTATTAATCAAAATTTATCTTCCAAAATATAAAATGATTTGAATGTCTCCTTCAAGTTTATGAGATTTACTATTCTTAGCTAAAGCATTTACCTTACATCTCATCTTCAATTGATAGAGAATAATGATGAATATTGTCTGAAATTCTTGCTGAGAGAAAGACTATCTAATCAGTATGTTTTGGGAAAAGGTTCCTGGTCAGAGAAAGGTTCCTGGCCTGACCAAATCCAACCTTGAAGGAACTGTGTGTGTGTGTGTGTGTGTGTGTGTGTGTGTGTGTGTGCAGTTGTTGTCACAGGACATTCGTAGGTGTCATCTGATGAGACAACTGGAGCCTAAAACTCAGTGGTTCATGGTTTGCCCAAACCAGGATGTGACTGACAGCCAGATAATCGATGGAGATATTCTTCTGTTAGACAGCCATATGTGCAAATTTTCTAAAAGTATCTACGCGTTAACCAATCAGAATCATTCAACCTGATGTAATGACTAGCTTAGTGATTGTGTGAAAGTATAATTGATGATGTAATGAGTGTGTATGCAGAGCAGCCTACGAACTACTTGCTGAGTGTTGAAGCTGACATTTGCTGATGAAACTGCAAACTATTCTTCAGTAAAATTTTCTTGAATTGATGGCATCTCTTGACTCCTGGCCTTCATTGATCATATCTGGTCCCATCTGGGTTTTTAACTGTATATTCCCCTTCAATGGTCTACTTTTTCCCTTATTTAAATTATGCAAAGTTTTCATCCAACACCACTCTTCAGTACATTTCAAAGAAAATACCAAAAAAATGTGCGTTTGATGATTACTGCAATTTTAAATTTAAACAGAGCTTCATGTTGCGCTTCGCTGAAAGCCTCAACTGCTCTAAATATGAACAGTGTGCTTCAGAGAGGAGATGAAAGCTGTGTCTGGCTGTGTTTTCCTGAGGCCTGCATGAAGAATGGAAGCACTGTGCATGTTTCAGGACAGCAGGCTGCGTCACAAAGGTCAACTCCATCTCATTAGAAGAACAGCTTTGTGCTGTGGGGCAGTGGATGAACTTTAAAAATGCTGTTTTATTAATGAGCTACATACTGTCCCACTGGAGAGGCTTTTATCTTTAACCTAGCTGATTAGAGAAGACGTGATGGGACTTGGGGAAGGGGGGCAAGGAAGGCATGGATACTACATGGGGGAGCACACACACACACACACACACACACACACACACACTGAATACCCGATTACCAGAATACCTTGAATTATTTACAAAACATTTTTTAACTTCTTGCTATCAAAAGTTATCAAAATCAATAGCTTGGCTTGACCTCATAGTGTCAATATATATATATATATATATATATATATATATATATATATATATTTTTTTTTTTTTTTTTTTTTACTGCAATAACTCCCTTTACTCAGGAATTGTGACAGTATCAAATTTAAACCTTTCACTGGGTTCTGTGCTTTGTGTGTGTGTGTGTGTGTGTGTGTGTGTGTGTGTGTGTGTGTGTGTGTGTGTGTGTGTGTGTGTGTGTGTGTGTGTGTGTGTGTGTGTGTGTGTGTGTGTGTGTGTGTGTGTGTGTGTGTGTGTGTGTGTGTGTGTGTGTGTGTGTGTGTGTGTTTGATGGTAGCCGAATGGAGGTGAATCCAGGATTAAGCACAGATGGCTGCTGGGTCCAAGACGATGCAGTGCAGATGGTCAGGTGGGCAAAATATGAGCATGCGCACACACCTACACACACACACACACACACACACACACACACACACACACACACACACACACTGCATGAATATGAAACGTCATGATTCTTCTGTTGCATGCTAACATTTGGAAATGATCAATATAAAGCACTGAACATTGTAATAATATAAGCAGTGAGGTCCTTTGATGTAAGACCCTACATCTTTCTTTTATACAGATTATTTTCCTGTGAAATGTTCCTACGCCTTCAGTTGGACTCATGTCTTTCTCCTGTAAGAAAACCTGGTCTGGGTTTTGACTATGCCGCTCTAACACATTCTAACATGTTCTTGGTTATGAAGCACTCCATTGTACCTTTGGCAGTATGCCTAGAGTTGTTGTCCACTTGGAACGTGAACCTGCTTATCCAGGTCTCAGGTCTCTTGCAGATTGGAACAGGTTTTCTTCTAGGATTGACTTTTGGTCCATCCACCTTGCCATCAAACCAGACCAGACCAGTTTCCTAGTCCCTTCTAATGATAAAAAGGATCCTTATGATGCCAACACCCCTCTCACTGTGGGGATGGTATGCACAAGGTGATGAGCCATCAAGTACCATCAAGTACCATGAACAAGACCAAGACCATGACTCTGATTTGATTGAAACCCTTTTTTCATGTGTTGTGTTTTAAAATATGTCATCTGAAAATACAAGTGTGTTAGCAGGAAGAAGTTTGCCTGTTTGGATTAGTGCTCGCTTCTGCACAATGGCATAGCAGGAAACGAGAGTCTTGCTGAGCATGTTCACTCATTTTGACTTTATGACCTCTTCATTCCGGCAAATAATTATTGAAGATGCATTTCTATTAAATTAAATGAAAGTTTCATATTTATTCATGAAAATAGCTTTTCCTTGCAGTAACATGAAACAACATCTTTTATAAAGAGTTGCTTTATTGATGGGACATTTTGTTCTTGCTCAAGTAAATTTGCTGTCATGTACAAAAAATCTACTTTTACTTTTTTTCTTTTACACTTGCTTGTGACATTTTGCCTTGTTTTGATTTAATAAGGTTTCTGTTCATTGTGTTCACTAGATATTTTAGAGGGTTTTTTTTTCCAATTCTTTGTATATTTCATTAGTAAATGTGTCCAAGAACTTCGTACATTCACAGAAACAGGAACTTTGACTGATATTTCAGCTTACAAGAAAATGTCAAACTTGTCAAGAAAACTTGTTGCAGTAGGTTAAGCTGGTGGCTAAGATAATGCTAACCTGTAGCATTAACTATGTTGCCAGGATAAGAGGCACATTTTTTAAACAGGTCCTTGACCTGTGTTGTTGTACCTTCATGTAATATTCACTGCTTGGCCTAAGTATTCAGCCCCTTTAATGTTTTCCATATTTTGTCATTTTACATACCTGGAATTGTTGCTTGCATTATTTTCCCCCCCCGAAAAAAATTTTTTTTTTTTTTTTTTTTTTTTTTTTTTTTCGTTGCACATTTGCATCCTGATATTTGTCCATTCCTCTTGTCAAAATTGCTTAAGCACTGTCAGATTATATGGAGATCATTGGTAAACAGCAGTTTTCAAGTCTTTATAGATTCTCAATCAGATTGAGGTCTGGGCCATTCTAACAAATTCGGGTTCTTGGTTACCTTTGGCAGTATGCTTAGGATTGTCGTCCTCTTGGAATGTGAAACTACATCCAGTTCTCAAGTCTCTTGCAGATTAGAACAGATTTTCTTCTAGTATTGCAGTGTATTTGTATTCATCCATCTTGCCCTCAAACCAGCCCAGATTCCCAGTGCCTGCTAATGAAAATCATCCACACAGCACGATGCTACCACCACCACACCTTACCGTGAGGATGGTATAGTAAAAAGCTGTGCAGCAAATTGCCTTGAAATTTTAAATTAAGTCAATTTTCTTTTTTACAGTGATGATGTAAAAAGAAAAGTTTCATTTGGCAGTCAAAAACATCCAGGTATAACTTTCTAACGTATTTTTTTTTTGAGTTCACAGTAAAAACAACAGAAACAACACCAAATTGTTTCTGGCATTTTTCTAAAATTTCTGGGTAATTCATACATTCTCAGACAAAAATAAAAATAAAAAATGAGCTAGATGGAAAATTAAATTTCTCCCGTTTAAAATGATATATGGCACTTAATGCTGACTGCTAGAATAGAAAAACAAAAATATACAGGAGCGTCAAATCGATCTAGGTCTTTAAGGGTTAAAGACAGTCTGATTTAACCTGTTTCTCACTTACATTCATCCAGCTTGCTTGCAGAATCTGTATGTTCAAGTTTCAGTCTTGTAACTGTTTAATGCAACAATGCTACTAAAGTTCATAAACCAGTCAGATTGGCCTATGGGTTTTGACTAATGAAACTGCAGAAGCAAATTAACCATGCATTACACATTCAGAGAGAATTCAAGATTGCATCCCCAAACGCATGCTGCACACTATGTATTATGCCTAAGTGATATTGACAGTAATTGGTGTACTGACTAACTATCTGGTATAGTAGTACCTGATTTGGTATACAGACACAAGTATTTGAGCTTACTTGAGCTTACTCACTGTTATAGAAGTATTGTAAAATATATACAATATTTGTTGTAAAAACAGTCACAGTTACGGTAACTGAGAACCGGGTTCTCTGTTTAGTTTATTAATTCCCTGAATTATTATTGTTTTGAATTATTATTTAATTAAACCATACATAATGTATAAAGGAG
Organism: Ameiurus melas; assembly: GCA_012411365.1. NCBI lineage: Eukaryota > Metazoa > Chordata > Actinopteri > Siluriformes > Ictaluridae > Ameiurus > Ameiurus melas. The sequence goes on from CM022779.1 coordinate 4,103,415, forward strand.
CTATTTTGGGTTTTGCAATCCTGGACATTGAAGTGGCCAGCCTTTATTATTGAACGATTTTTTGATTGCTATTTTCATGGTTTCATTTCTGGCAGGTTATAATGATTAACGTGGTCTAAATTCAGTCTCTCTCATTGCTGCTCTGCACAGCACCGTATATGTAATAGTTTACAGAGTAACTAATGTACACTGAGTAAGGGAACAATTTAGATAGTGCTTTAATGTACCACTAATGCATACAAAGCACTTTTGGAAGACTCGTGTCACCTTAACTCAAGTGTTACAACTATTCAATTTATTTTCCAATTCTGCCTGACAAAATATTTATTTTGTTTTCTTTCTAGGAATTGACTTGTTTCCTTTCAGTGTTGCACACAAGCTGGATAGGGTTAGTACTCTAGCCAAAACACAATAATAATACTAATAAATATATGCACCCAGGTGAGCAAAAGTCTTGAATGTTTCACTGTCTCATGATATGACTGATTTCTAAATAAAAATTACAGTTAAACAACTTTACAACTGTGTAATGATACAAATTCTGCAATCAGAATACACTGGTTGACATGGTTCACTAGCTTCCCAACAAATTAGAAAACACTTCACCCATTTAGCAAGAAAAGTATTATTTTTCAATTCTACCTCCTATTACAGTATCATATTAACACTTTCACTCATAGACTCATAGTTTGGTTTGTTTACACTCTCACACTTTTACTCTTTCTCTTCCCTGATTTGCTGGCTACTCTTGCCTGTCAGAGCAGAAGCTGGCTTTTCACATGCCTAATGATACACTGTGATCATATACGACAAATTTGAGCTGGTCTATGACCAATTCTGACTTAACCCCCGTCACAATCTAAATTACAGATGAGCAGCAGAGGAACGTCACATTTTTAAACGTTCAACTTAAGCTTGAGTGAGAAAAGCAAAACCGTGCATGAATGGGATGGATTTAAGTGAGGAAAACAAAAGAAGTCTATGTGAGAGCCAAAGTAATCTTGCTTAGCGATTAAACTGTTGTTGTTGTTCTTGATTTCTGGCAGTAAAATAATCTCCTGTCAACACACAAAAAAGTCCACTTTGAAACATGACATACAATGGCAGCATGAACAAAACATAATGAGTGGCATAGGTCATCTGTGGTTTTCTTGTAATTTTTCAGTGGAGAGCTTTGACAGAAAAGCACGCCTAATAATGGTCATGTAGAGGAGTGAATAAAGCATCGACTCTGGCTGTCCTCTGGGATTCTGAGAAAAGAGAGAAGACAATGAATTCAGAATCCAAACTCTATCCCTGGCTTTTAAAGCTCTGAGTCATATGATGAAAAAAAATGTCAAGGGAGGTGGCGTTTGATAGAGACAAAGCAATGAAGGGCAAATGAAAAAGGGTGAATTCTATTGGCTCATGCTAATTAAAAGGGATATTTGATTGCATGGACAGTATTTAAGGTGTTCTACATTTTATATGTACAGTATGGCACATTTGTGTTTTTCCCTACTTACTGTCTTCTTGTTCTCTTTAAGGAAAGGGATTAAATAGTGGAACGCTGCTAGAGCAGAGATAACATGCCTGCGCTTCCGCCACATAGATATAGGAAGAGCATTAAACTGAGAATTCATGTCCTCACTTTAATATTACCTCCAACTGGAGGGGGTTGAAAGACACCACAGAGAAAGTGCCTGCTGAGAAAGCTCAGCTATGTAATGGTTTAAAGATCCAGAAGCAGACATTCAGTGAAGGGTGACAGGCAAACCAAGCACACGGCTAATGTTCCAGTCCTGCTATTTATGCATGACACACTCTGAGACCAGTGCAATGCAGAGAGACAGATAGCATGATATTATAGGATGATGAAGAGGGCAAGGCAACTCATGTATGTATGAAATATTGAATTAGACTGAAATCTGTTACTGTGTTGCTCGCAGGCACATGTGCACATTTCCATGTAAAATGTATAAAATGTATACTTCAGCCTTCTTCATTTGCTGTACCAGAAAGATATCTCCACCAGCTTTCATTTAGTAAACCTTACAATTTGAAGCAGTGCTTTTAACTTTTTTTCTTTTGCCAGAAATATTTAAAATCAGTCCTGTCTTCATGTGCGGCTCTGATAGATGTCATCTACTTGTATAACATTTGGGTATCAGTATCATATTTGGGTACTTGGTTAGGCATGAGCCATATTTTTATGTTGCAACCCAGTTTCTATGTTTGTTTCTATATTCTTTTAGTCATTCATTCATCTTCAGTATTAGTTTTTTCCTGTTGTGAGGTGTGAGGCAGGGACACTGAACGGGATGCCAATGCAGAGTTACATTAAAACATATATGTATATTAATTGGTACAAATTCTAACTTTATCCCTCTTGTGCACAAAAATGCTGAGTAAGTAGGGAATAAGTAATTAAATTCTGTGATTGGGGCAAAGTTAAGTAAATGGCTTTAATTCAGATGGGTACTTTGGTAGACTAGACATGAGCTCTACCAAATATAGTCCCATCCAGCTCAAATCAGAAATCAGAAATTACCTGCTCTACAGCTAAAAAGCATACAAAAATAATTCAAAGAATAGCTGGATATCAGTAACATTTATAGCACAGCCATAATTCTGTACTGCTATCCTACACAGGGTCAAAGGGGAGTCCAGAGCCACCTAGGATCTCAGGGCACAAGCGGACACCCCTGTGTGCCAATCCATCACAGAGCACAATCTCACACACACATTCACACATTACAGCCTACAGAACATGTCTTTGGACTTGGGGAGGAAACCAGAGTACCATGAGTGAACCCTGAACCACAATGAGAGCGTGAAAACTTTGCGCACACAGGGCGGAGGCAGGATTCGATCCGCTAACCTCGGAGGTGCAAGGCAAATGTCTACTAACTGCTCTAATAGACAGAGGAATAGGAATGTACACACTATGTCCTAGAGTCCTACAGTATCTGTCGCTACATTATTTTTGTCTTTGCATTATGATCACACAGTCAAACATGTTGCTGATAAAGTGGCGAGGAATTGTAATCAGGTAGAACTACTATGCTCAGTTTACATAGATGGAAAAATCATATTCAGATAAAGCATTACAGTTAACCATTTATTTACAATGCTGAAAAGGTATTTGATTTCTCTGTTTTTGTGTATACCATACTAAATAGTTTTACATCTCAAAACAACATAACACAAAGGCAACGGAGTAAACACACAACACAGTTTTTATTTATTATTTATTTATTTATTTTTTATAATAGTAAAAAAAAGTTCAACACCTATCATCATATGAAAAACTAATTACTTAAAATCTGGTTGTGCACTTTTAACACAATAACTGCAACCAAATGCTCAATAACTTACGTCTTTCGCTCTAGGACTAGATTTACACCTATGCTTGTGATTTCTTAATGCATAATTCAGTTGTACTTGAGTTCAACTACAGACTGAAACCGACATTCTCTTTAGGATTTGTAGAGGCAGATTATGTTTCTCAGTTATTGAAAGTTACCCAGGCCTGAAGCAGCAAAGCATCCCCACACCATCACACTTCCACCACCATGCTTGACCTAGGTATGATGTTCTTTTTGTAGAATTCTGTGTTTTTTATGAAATGGGGCTGTCTTCCAAACAGTTCCACTTTCGACTCATCAATCCACAGAACATTCTCCCAAAGGGTTTCAGGATTATCAAAGTGTGTTTTGGTAAAATTAGATGAGCCTGAATGTTCTTCTGGGTTAGCAGTGGTTTTTGCCTTGCCACTCTTTCATGGATGCCAATTTGCTCAGCATCTTTCTGATAGTGGAGTCATGAATAGTGACCTTTATTGATGCAAAACAGACCTGTAGTTCCTTTGATGCTTACTGGTAAGACTTTTAACCAATTATGTGCTGTTGAAATTTTTTATTTAAGTGTTGATTTGACTAAACAGGGTTTGCAATAATCAGGCCTGGTTGCATTTAGTTCAGCTGAACTCCTTTTGAATACACATTCTAGATTTAGGGAATTAGTGACTATGGGGCAAATACATTTTACACAGGCCCAGTTGGTATTGATAGCATTTTACTTCAATAAATAACATTATCATTTAAAAACTATATTTTGTGTTTAGATTTTGTTTTAATTTCTGAAACAATTTAGTATGATATATACACAAAACAGAAGAAATCAGTATGGGGCAAATACTTTTAAACCCACTCTAAATCCCTCTGACATTGGTAACTACCGTCCGTTTCTCTCTCTTTCTTTCTAAAATCCTTGAATGCACTGTTTACAATCAATCTACCTCTCACAAACACCCCAAATCTAACTCTGCTAAAGCGGCACATTCCACAGAAACTGCCCTTTGCTGTCACCGAAGCTACATTCTGCCAGATCAGCCAACTTCACAGTGCTCATCCTCCTTGACCTTTCAGCAGCGTTTGACACAGTCAGCCACAAGACTCTCTTGTCCACACTCATGAGTCTTGGAAATCATGGTCCAGCATGGTAGTGGTTTGCTTCCTACCTGGAAAGTTGCTCATACCAGGTGAAGTGGAGGGGATCCACATCTGCCCCCTAATGGCTCACCTCTGGTGTCCCACAAGGCTCAGACCTGGGTCCTCTTCTGTTCTCACTCTATACTCAATCTCTTGGTGAGTTCATATCCTCACATGGGTTCTCATACCATGGCTATGTGAATGACACTCAACTCATCCTCTCCTTCAGATCCTCTTGTTTCTGCTCATGTCTCAGCAAGTCAGGCTCATCATGGATGGCAGCTCATCAACTCATCATAATTCAGCCGATTCATCACCATGTCAGGATCTTGTGATCTCCCTGGCAACTCTCTGATCCCACCCTCAATTACTGAATGCATCCTTGGGGTATCCATGAACAATTAACTGTCCTTTTCCTCTCACACTGTTAATCTGACATGCTCATGTCAATTTCTTCTTTATAACATCAGAAGGATTTGTCCATTTGCCTACAAAGCCAAAAATGGACCAGCACCCACTTATCAAATCACTTATCACACCCCACACTCCCCCCAAACCTCTAGAACCTCTGCCACCATCTCTCAGGGTACAAGGAAGGCATGCATTAAGACTCTTCTCTGTTCTGGCACCGAGGCTGTGGAATGAACATTCCCAGATGTCTGAACAGCTGAGTCAATGGTGGTCTTCAAACGACATCTAAAGACCTAGCTCTTCCTAAAGTTCTGTTAAAAGTTCTGTTTTCTTACTATATTACCTCCCAACAGAGTTTTAAGACTGATGGTATTCTTAGTCCATGACCTAGTGAACCAGCATCGGAATGTATTTGTTGATAGAGACTTCAAAGCAGTTCTGTAAGTCGCTCTGGATAAGAGCTTCTGCCAAATGCCATAAATGTACATGTAAATGTAAATGACTTAGGGTTAGCAAACACAACTTTTAGACTTTTGGGAAAATTCATGCTCATATGACCACCGGTTGAGAGAGAGTGTTGAAAAATGTAAAGAAAACAACTATGTGAAGATCTGCAGGACATTTAATGGCACTGCATTGCCCCAATGTGTAGTCTCAAACTTTGCAGAATTTGTAGAAATTCTTCCATTTTAAATATAGTCATAAGTATAGCGATCTTGCACTAGGCTAAGAAATCCATCCCCCATTCCCCAGAGGCACAGTGAGATAGAAGAAAAGGCTCTGGATTAAAGTCATTAGAGGTGCAATGGATGATTGTAATGGGGTGCTGTGAATGTGTCTTTTTGTGTGTGCAGACATCCAGAGCATTTAGTTGTTAGCTTATAATACTGCCAGTACAACAGGGAAACACTGCGCAATCACTCATGTATGAGATACTGCTTGGATGAAAATCAGATTTGAGAGTCTTACATACACACCACAGTGGAGCTGTTGAAATCCGGTCTACATAACCAGGGCATGAGAATGTACTGGGTGGAGAGAACACCGCAGGATATAAGAGAGAAGGAGAGAGAGAGAGAGAGAGAGAGAGAGAGAGAGAGAGAGAGAGAGAGAGAGAGAGAGAGAGAGAGAGAGAGAGAGAGAAAGAGAGAGAGAGAGAGATCTCCTATCGCTGTATCAGTTGATCAATGTCATCTCCATCCTCAAGCCAGCAGAGCATGGATTATTTTTAGCCTCTGAGACTGCAACTGACTCACTCTCTTAACATGTACACTCACGGACACACTGCTCTTGCCTAACAAGGAGATGAGAGCACCAGTGAACAGAGTGGTGAGGTTTTAATGAAAACAAGCAGAAGAGAGAAGAAAGCGACACAAATATGAAACAGCCTATAAAATATAGAAAAGTTATAGAAGGTATGTCGCAGGCACAGGATGGCAGGATGGATGGCAGAAGGAGAAGGAGAGCTACCCATTCTGCCTGATTTATATGAGCTGCAGCATCAAGCCTGGGACCATGCCTTTGCACACTGTCACTTGCTCAGTCTCACACAAGCACAGGGACAGAAGGAGACAGCACTTTGATGTTGGCACAATAATCCCAATTCCTGGAAAGGCAGAAAAGAAGAGAGTGACAGACCAAGGACAGCTTCTAGAGGCGTGATTGGGAGCCACAGAGAATATGTTTGTGTGTGTGTGTGTGTGTGTGTGTGTGTGTTAATTTCCCCACTGTATCACAAAGGATGCATGGACACACATGCTCACTAATTAAATAGCTACAGCCACCGGCATACACAAATTTGCCTAAATGACTAGATGGACAGTGAGTGGGATCCAAACAGGAATAATTATAAATAATTAGGAATATTGGATGAAATGTGTTCTTTTTTTCCTTTTCATGCTGAAGCTTAATATTGTCACTGTGTTTACATAAAATAAAACAATATAAGAGGCAAATGCTGAAAAAAAAAAATATTAAGAGCACAAACTCACTAATTAAAAAAAAAAGCCAAGAGGATGGGCACAATTTCCAAAAATTAAACTTTTATTGGCCAGATGGGCAGCGATGGGTCATAACATCAACAAGTAACAGTAAACAAGCTCACTGAACTCTTCATAGCTGCCAATCACTGAGCAGCTGTTGATCAACTTCCTGCTGTCAGTCACCTGAATGTGTGTTGAGCAACTACACACACAGTGGGGCGGCTCTATGGAGTTTCCTGTCAAATAGTATTTAAATGCAATGATGAAACACAAAACCATACTCACATGTATAAACCTGTAACTATTTTGAGAGTATGTTGCATTTATGAAATTATAATAAATTAAATCATTTACAATTTTTTTTTAATCTGGTTATGCTGTTAAAGCATGTGATCATTTGAAACTTGTGTGATTGTAAATGAATTGTTTTAAACCAAGTGCATAGCTCCAGAGACAAAGCAAACAAAACATGCACTGCTCTGAAACAAAACATGTAAAATAATACCTTGTAGGAAATGGGATTGTAAAATACATGTGAAAAAAAGGATTCTTAAATGGTTCAAGTTATAGATTTACTTATATTTGTATGTATGTATGTATGTATGTATGTATGTATGTATGTATGTATGTATAAATATATGTATATATATATATATATATATATATATATATATATATATATATATATATATATATATATATATATATATATATATATATATATATATATATATATATAAATAAAACTAATTTGGCATTGCATTTAGTTCTATTTATTTTTGACAGGTAATTACCTCCATACTGCTTGGCCCTTCTGTGACTACAGCTTGTAATAAACACACACACCCACACACACACACACACTCTCTCTCTGTTTTTTTTATGGAGAGACAGCAGTAGTGATTCCCAAAATGTCTCCATCTCCATCTATTACTCCAGCAGTAATCTCTGAAAACTTGCCATTTGACAGAAAACATCAGATTTCAATAATCTGTATAATCAGTGGACTGCTGGAATGAGAAAATCTTGAGCAACTCGGCCAAAAACATTTAAAATAACCCTAAATCTAATTAATTTACGCTGGCACATAAAGCCCGAACAGGCAGAGAACACGGTTGCACACGTATCAGGATATCAGGACTGCTGCCTCGCTGGTGCTGTATTACTCCAATGTAGTAGACATTTTTTTTGTGGGTCAATCAATTTTGGAAATACCTTTTTATACTGAAAAGATAAAAACATGCAAAAAAAAGCCTTTTGTTTGTAGTCAAATTATACATATACAAATCTTTCATACTCCTTGTACTTCCTCATAGACTACAGCAACAAAAAAAGGAGAAAAAAAAACCTATGTACACACCATTTAATTTACAGTGCAGTAAAAAAGAAAAGAAAAGAAAGAATACCATAGGTCGACTAAGGTAGATGGACATGGAACAAAAATAAGAGTTTTATTTGTGAAAAAAGATGCCACATAAAAATTATAACAATAATAATAATAATAATAAAAATGAGGTACATATCCTAACAAAAAAGTTCCGCTACCAAACAATGATGAGGGTTGCCCCTTTTGCACCAGCTGCATAAGTTAAACTTTTGGTGAAAAAAATTGTAAATAAAAAAAAGAATTAATGACATGAAACATGACATCTAATTTTTAGTGAACTGTACAATGCTGTTCTCTCAGTTTTCTCCTTCAGGGCGAGGCGTGATGGCGTCTAACAGCGCCATGCTGTGATGTACAAACAGAAGCGTGTTGAAGCATAACCATATTCTATAAACAGGCTCACAACAGAACTACTCCAAAACAGAGCCAATAAAGCCAATGAATGGAAACCAATCAATCAAAAAAAATGTACAAAAAGGCACGTAATATCCCAGTGCTTCTGTACTGTGAGATTCAAGTGTAACTGAGCGTTCGGTTAAATGTTCTTTCAGCATTCCTTCAGCGTTCTTTTTTTTTTCTTGCACCAACGATCCTGCAAACTCGGGCAACAAACTGGCCTGATCCAGAGATGGAGTCCAGATTCCATCACCCTGCGCTCTTTGGCTTTGGCACAAAGCCTGGAAGGAGCCAGTAATGTTGCCATGGTGATCATGATCTTCGTTCCCCTCTGTCTCATTCTCTCATGGGGGAAATACTCTTCTTTTAGATTTTACACACTGTCCCGTGTCCCAAGTTAAAAAAGTGCCACTTATTTTTTTTTATTTTCTATTTAAATTTTTTTCTGTAACACCTGGATGCTTTAGTCGTCGTTTCCGCCGTACATGTCGGCTAGTTTGCGAAACCGTGGTCCCCATTCATTGAGGTAGTCGTAGTCCTGCTCGCCTCCAGAGCTGGATGAGTGCAGTGAGCTGAGTGAACCAGCAGTGGAGCCGCTGCCCTCGTAGTCGAACACCAGCAAAGAGTCGTATGGGGGTGCCGTGGGGTCTGTATCGGCCGCCTTCAGACCCTGAAGAAGAAAGAACAGAGACATGCAGGAGTGTTCCATAATATTAGAAAACGATCCTCTTACATGACAAAGTTCTAAAATATTCATAGTGGAGAGCCATCCGGAAATATCTCATGTGAGGCACGAACATATTGCAGAGCAGTCAAGTGTTGTAGCCTTGGGAGGAAAATGAGAAACGGAAGCTGGTAAAGGACTGAAAAGGAGAGGCGAGTAGGGTGGAGGGAGCAGTAGAAAGAATGGAGAGATGAGAAATCGAGAGCAGTGAAGAGGAGAGAATCATGGAAAAATGCAGAAGACAGGAGTTATAGAAAAGCAGTCAGAATAATCTAATAGGTGTTCTCACACTAGGCCTTGCAACTACCTGAAGAGTATGAAGTGTTTCCTTTGCCTCTGTACAAGTCGTACAGAAACATCATCGTGTCTGTGAGACTACTGCTTTTACTGAGCGACTATGCCTGGTGTTAAAGTCCCCGTGAAGTGCCTTGAAATTTGATGTTATTTGATGTGATGATGTAATTTCAGACAGGAAATCAGGATGGGACATATTCAGTGGATCCTGTTCCTGGAGATCTACCTTCCTACAGGTTTCATCTCCAACCAAAATCTAACGTACTTGTTTTCGATGATCAACAACTTCTTCAGCCAGTGATTAAATGGTCAGGCAAGCATGATTATGGTCTTCAGGAAGGTAGATCTCCAGGAACAAGGTTGGTTAATAGAATATCGTTATGTATGGCTCTAATCACAATACAGATTTAATACTGCAACAGCGGGTGTGTAGTAACGAAAGAGTAGTAGAGGAATACACTCTAGAAAAATACCATAGCACGAGCCAGCGGATATATTTCTACTCAGCTTAAACAGAGGAGTTAGTGCTTAAGTGCAGTTACTTAAGTTCATATCTGATATTTAATTCATTTCCAGTTTCAAAGATTTTCTCACTGTTCCCTACTGGGCTCCCAGTACAGTTTACTGTTTGAAAGGATCTCTTTCTCTCACTTCCCCTGTGTGTGTGTGTCTCTGTGTGTGTGTGTGTGTGTGTGTGTGTGTGTGTAGAACATGCTCATCCACAGACCACTGAGGATGATACTGAATACCTAAGCCAGGCTAATGTCCTTCTAAACTAATAGGATTGAGGTTCAATTAGCCAATCAATCACCATTAGCTCTTATCACTGGTGCCATCCTGCAGTTTATATGGCGAGACAGAACACATCCGCATGCACACACACACACACACACGCACACACACACACCTCGTGGATGAAGTCTCCGATGTCTCCGGGGTGTGGGGCGGCAGAGCGAATTGGGTAGCTGGGCTCTGGGTGCAGCGGCCTTTCGTCCAGCCGGCGGATTCCAACTGGCTTCACCAGGTCGTGCTCCAGAGTGTCTGGCTGCTGCAGCTGACTCAGATCATAATCCTGCTCGCGCACACACACACACACACACACACACACACACACACACACACACACACACACACACACACAAAGATTGTGAGGAAAAGACAAGGAAGAGAGAGTGACTGCTTTCTCTGGTAGTTCCACACTCATTCACTTTTTATACCTAAACTGTTCGTTTCCTAAAATCAGCACTGTGTTTGTACCTGATCCTCCTCGCCTCCGCCTTCCTCGTCGTATTTGAGGATATTGTCTCGCACGTCGTCCTCTGGGTCGATCAGCAGCTGCTTCGCCTGCCTCTCCTTATCTCTCCTCTTCATCCACATCACGAACATCAGCACCAGCACTACACAGAGAGCGCGTGGATAGGCAGTTACAGAGAGAGAATGTGATACAAAATGAGTCACGCATAGCCTTTAGCATAAAGAGAGTCTCACTGGTGATAAAACTCCCATTCTGTTTCCACATTCCCTAAAGCATAAACACTTTAGGCATACAAGGTTTTATATATACGACAGGGAATAACTCACCCAGCAGGATGATGATGCAGATGAGGATGGCAATGATGGCTCCAGTACCCAAACCGGCAGCCATGAGAAGCTCCATGTCCACACAGTCTCCATGGTGATCACACTGGCATACCTTCACGCGCAAGTGCGAGGTGTTGGCCATCGGAAGGTTTCCAGAGTCCGTGATGATGATGGGGAGCTCATAGATCCCACTCTGGAGGTAACCGATTTTCAGGCTCAACTGGACATAGTCGCCTAAGTCAGGAACAGCCACAAGCACCACATGAGATTAAATAATAATGAAATTACATTTGTTCGTACATATTCTTTACATTATTATGCCACATATCTATTATAACATGTGTTAAAGCATAAGTAAAACAAAATAATGAAATTTGCACTGCTTGTTAAATTTATTTACATTTATTTGTTGGTACCTCGAATTGCGAAGGGGGAAGAGCTTTTGCTTACAAAGCCCAACAGTTATGGAACAGCCTTCGAATTTGTGTTCAGGACTCAGATACAGTCTCAGTGTTTAAGACCAGGCTGAAAACATATTTGTTTAGTCAAGCCTTTTGTGAATAGTTTTTTCTTAGGGAAAGGGGCAGATCTGGAGGGCTCACAGGCATAGACAGTTGTGGTGAACTGGGATATTTGGATGCTGTCCCCCCCAATATGATGCTGTCATAGTTAGTCTTGTGGAGTCCCTGCTTGCACTCACTCAAAGTATATTGTATTTAACCATTACAGGACAAAAAGCATACCTAACGATCTTTCCCTCTCTTTCTGTCAAGCTACACATGATACTCCTGAGATCCCAGTGATCCTGACCACTTCATCTCTCCGGACTTGCCTGATCCATCCTGTTTCCCTACTTCTGGTTGGAGTTATCATCAGTTGGAAGTCACTCCCACATGGTGCAGCCTTGAGATCATTGAGATTACTGAGGATAGTACCACTTAAAAACCATAAGATGGCTTTGGACCGCAATTCATATGAACAGTTATGCTATAATGGCTAGGACTACAATTGCTATAATAGCTTTAGGACGGCAATTACAGACAGTTTTGCACTCAAGTCTCCATCAGTGATCAGTGAAGAAGTTCAACAGAACGACATGGCCTCGATAATTTTAGCTGACCTTGATATCGCCCATTGTGTTTACATACGTGTTTGTTTGTTTACACAAAAGAATGAATGTCACCGACATTTTAGCCCTTCACGCTCTTTCTGTGCTCTCGTCTGCTATAGGGCTGTCAAATTAAAATTCTAACTATGAATATTCGTTGAATTTAAGATAAAAATGCACACTTAAGATTTCATATGTGTACCAAGCACTGCCACCGATTTTAATAAAAACATTTACCAAAAAATGACACAATTATTTTAACAATGCATTAACAATGGTTTTTGAAGAGGAAGAATTTAGAAAGAATAGTTCTAGTGTTTCAAATAATCCAGTCATGGTCAATAATTTCGAGGATTGAGCTGCTTAAGCCTCATGAGCTGAAACTGAACAGTGAATGAACAGCAGTAAAGTGAAGTGGGTTAATTAACTCACCCAAATGCTTCCTATACGCACATGAGTTTAATTAGACATTTACACAACATAAACCTAATATTACAACTCGCTTCTGCACAAAATGACGTGACTGCACAAGTTATCTCGAACGTAAGTAAGGCAGGCACTTGGTAGGACGGTAAGTAATGTTGTGAATACACTCTTTCCGTAACAATGCACTAAAACAGTGTCAATGAAGAACTAACGCATAAAGAATTCGCAACACTGTATTACAGTAGCGTACTCACTGTAATATTAATATATCAGGAGATCAAATTTTCACAACAAGGACAGTTTTCATATGATTTTGTTGATACATGTTTAATTGAATATATAAAATGTGTAAATATTTGGGTTAATTTTTGCATTTCCTCATCAACTGAAATGCTGTTGACTAATATTCAATGCCATTTTAGTCTGTGCAAAATTGACATTCGCTATGAACTATTGACTAAATTTAAAGGATATTTGTCAGAAGACAAAGACGGTTTTTTGGCATTCCGATTCCAACGTCTGAATATTATTAAGTATTAAAAGTTCATTGCTTTTTGAAAGGGTGTACTTACATTATTATACTATTATATTATCATTAGCTCACTGGTATGAAATGAAATGAAAATGACTATAATATCGTTTATTGCAATTATTTCTGGGACAATATATCGTTTAGACAAAAATAGTTATCATGACAGGTCTAGTGACAATTCATTACAAAACACTTCAAGCGGCACATAGGAAAATGCTTGCCGAGTAAAACCTGGTTTAAAATCTCTTAATGTTAACGTCACATTTGTGCAACAATAAAGACCAAGAACATGAATCTTAGCTTAGACCATAATAGCTGTTGTTTGCAAAGTGGAGGATCTGTCATACAGTCCTTCTGGTATTTTACATAATGGCAACAGCTCTGGGAAGAGTAGTATTATGGGTAAGATGTCTGTGACACCATTCAGGTGTGTGTCATACCATTGAGACGGGTGAGTGTCCAGTTGCGGCGGATGTCAGAGGGTCGGTTGGCAAGCTCGAAAGCAAATGGCCCGGCATTGGGGTTCAGGTCTCCGTCCACAGCCGTTATGTTGATGGCGTTGGGCTGGGGTCTCTCACACATCTCGGTTTCTTGGGGAAAGACGTGTGGCGCGTTATCATTAATATCCAACAGGTAGATCTGCAGTGTGCCTGTTCCACTCGCAGGAGGAATACCTGGTGAAAGAGTGAAAGCGAAAGATCAGAAAACAACCCGTTCTTCACAATGGCGGCTGTTGATTTGTCAGGCCGTGAGAGCAAACCTCTTGAACCACTAAGCGATTGTATGAAATATTTATGACATGCGGATGTATGATATTGTCAATCATAGACAGTAGATACTGCCCACAAGCTATGTATCTTCTGCTGCCTCTTCATCTGAACATTTCCAGTCACTTGGGGAGAGCTTGAAAAGAGAAGAGCACTAAGTGTCAGCCCTCTTTAGATGATCAGGGTGAATGAAGGGAGCCTTGGGAGAGGAAGTGCCGCCGCTGGAGTGTTACAATCCAACACCATGAGTGGCCTACTGTGAGTGAGGCACTCTGGGACCACAGGTTAACAGAGTGTTTACAGAGATGGGATCACTCCTTCACAGAGCTATGAGTGTGTTTAAATGTGTGTGTGAGAGAGATTTTTTTTTTTTTCTTTTTACACTGGGCCGACTCAAGGAGAATGTCAATAACAGTGGAAAAGTCAAGCAAACAGGAATGTGTTTAAATGTGAGAAAAAGACAGATTACATATAAGCAATTTTGCAGTGTTATGAGTGAACGTGTGCGCACTTATTTCTGTATCTATGTGTATGGGTGTCTCTATGTGTAAGCCTGTAGCTATTAGTCATAATTGTTCCCACAGCTCTGATCAATGGATTTACTCATCCACTATGTAACCTGTAATGGACTGAAACTGAGTTGCAACCCACCCACATAAAACACACACACACACACACACACACACACACACACACACACACACACATACATTACTCACCATTATCAGAGGCCATAAAGGTGGCATTGTAGAGGTTGTTTCTGACGTACGGGGATTCGCGGTCAAGAAGGGCAATGGTGGAGATTCGCCCATTATTTGGGTCAATTTCCAGCCAGTTAGCTGGGTCAAATACCTTTGAGTATCTACAGCACAGAAACACATCACACACTGTTTAACATTCTGATGTGTTAAAATGTTAGTTAAAAATGACTATTCATTGTGTATATATGTACTAATATCTATTGGGTGCACAAATCATACATTTATTACCTAGCCCATTTGTCTATAAAAGCTCCAGTGTGTTGCCTAGTCCCATGTTTTGATTTCCTGGAAACCTAAGAGACATGTCTAAAAAGTGGTAGCTAACAATGTGATAAGGTAATGTGATAAGCTAACAATGTGATATGGTAAGCTAGCACTGAGATGCGTCACACCACTGTAAAAAAAAATCACAATACGTTTCAAACATACATACCAAATAAAAACAAATATATATTTTGTGAAAGCCAATTGGGAGTAGGAGTTTGTCTTCATTTTCTGTTTATTGAATGGCTATGCAGCCCCATACACAGAAAGCTGTGATGCACTGTGTGTTCTGACACCTTTCTATCATAGCCAACATTAACCTTCCCAGCAATATGTGCTACAGTAGCTCTTCTGTGGGATTGGAGCAGACAGGCTTTTTTTTCACTCCCCCACGTGCATCAATGGAGCCTTGGGTGCCTGTGACCCTGTCGCCGGTTGACTGGTTGTCCTTCCTTGGACCACTTTTGACAGGTACTAACCTCCGTATATGGGGAACACCCCACAAAATCTGCCGTTTTGGAGATGCTCCAACCCAGTCATCTAACTATCACAATTTGGCCCTTGTCAAAATAGCTCAGATCCTTACGCTTGCCCATTTTTCCTGCTTCCAACACATCAAATTTGAGAACCGAATGTTCACTTGCTGCTTAATATATCCCACCCCTTGACCGGTGCCAAAAAAAACAACAACTCCACAAACTTTCTTTAATCCAGTGACTTATCTTGGTCTGAAAAATGTATTGCTGTCAATGCACACAAACATTGGCCTAAGGTGCATGTGTATAGCTGATGAGAATAAAACTAGTAAGAGTCTGAAACTGGTAAGTATTGTGGTAAAACACTCCTCAAAGCTTCAGTGACACCTTCAAAGCTTCATACCTCAAACCTATAAGTGAGCGAATGTGTGGGCGCAGGTTTATGTGTAAAATAGTATGTCTATCTCTGCCTGACACTCTTCTGTATGTGTCTATGTGTCTATCATGCTGCAGTTATTTATGCAATTTTGTTTTAGCAAGTGAATATGTGCATGTGTGTGTATGTGTGTGTGTACCTGATACTCTGTTGCATATGTCTGTCAGGGTCGTGAGCTATAAATGTGGTGAGCATTGACCCTGCAGGAAGTCCCTCGTCCAGTTTGATCTGTTTGGGGTTGGGCTCAAAGTTGGGACTCTCGTTCACGTCGATGATGCGTATGGAAATGGTGGCTGTCGATTGGCGGCTGCGGTGGATCCCTCCCGCCAGTGCCACTTCATTCTCGGCTACCACGGTTAACAAATAGGAACGAGTCATCTCATAGTCTATGGGCTGAGAAAACACACACGTACACACACACACACAGACACACACAGCAAAAAACAAACCTAGTTATACAGTGGTATTAAATAGACTGAATGCCCTTTAAGATAAGAGGATATTAGTGTCAGAGAGAACTAATAATTAATAAATGTCTCCTTCTGTGATTAAAACACTTATAATTGTTTATTTCTGATGAAGCGGTCATCATGGCTATTGACTAGCTTTGTTTCTATGGGAACTGTTTTCGCTCTGTGACTGATTTAACTGTGCATGTGTGAAATCACTTTAGACAACGGCAAACAAATTGTGTATAACTAACCTTAACCACGGTGACAAGGCCCTCATTGGTGGTGGGGTCGGTGGGGATGGAGAAGCGTCCAGTCGGGTCTCCGGATGTGATGCGATACACCGCATTCCAGGCTGGTGTGCCTGGCTTGTCTTTGTCTGTCACTGTCAGATTAGACACAATCACATTCACACGGTTCTCCGGCACCTCTCCGTAGAACTAAGGTAAGAATAAACAATAGGGAATAGTGCTCATCATTAATAGGGTGGTGAATTAAGATGGAAGTAAGTCAGTGTTCTCACGCTGTGCAAACAACAGTGTTTTATGATAATGCTATAGATTTGCTTCACAATAACATCACCATCGTTAACATGATCGTTCGGGTCTACTTTACCTCTCCACAGTGTACACTTATATCACCTACATGTTTTATTATTAAGATTCTGAGGGCAAATGTCTCTTACTGTGGACTAAAAACCATTGTCAGAACTCCCTTCTTTCTATTAATGCAAACTGACGGTATTAACTTCCAAATCTGTCAGCATTTCCCTATAGATTAGTATTGCTGACATCTGCCTCGCACCTCTGGGGTTGAGGGTTCAAATCCCTCCCTGGGTGTGCAGAGTTTGAATGTTCTCTGTGTGCTTTGGGGGTTTCCGCCGGGTATTCCAGTTTCCTCCCCAGTTCAAAGACATGCGTTATAGACCGATTGCCATTTCCAAATAGTGTCCATAGTGAGTAAATGTGTGTGCGATTTTGCATTGCGATGGGTTGGCACCCTTGTCCAGGGTTTCCCCCTGTCTTGTGCCCTGAGATTAAAGGGATAGTCTCCAGGCTACCCCGTGACCCTGTGTAGGATAAGCCTTATGGAAAATGGACAGATGGATACTGTGATGCAGCAGTATCTGTGACATTTGGAAGTTGTGGGAAAGGTACAAACCCTTGAGTTTTCATGGGAATATGTGCATTCTGGCAAAATTTGTTTAACAGGGTCAATAATGTCCTGGGTTTTGACCTTGGATACACACCAGAGCCTTTGATGCTGAAATCATGTTTGGTGTAACTTCCACTTAAGATCCCACCACTGATTTTGTCATTTCAACTCCAGAGAGTACAAAGAAAGAAAGAAATGTTTAACCCTCTTACCCCTTAGTTCCCACAGTATTATGTCCCACAACAATATATTCTCCATAGAAACAGCACGCCAACTCTGAGTTCCAGGGCAAAAATTGGCCCCAAAATCAACATTTTAATTCGAACATTTTTAGGCCTTGAAACAACGTATAATAATGTATTTGTGTAATCTTGCTTTGAAAATGAAGCAGTTCAGTGTTTTTATTAAAATTAGAGCACAATTCTTAACTAGAGAAATTACGAAAAATGCTCGCTAAAATACTCATTTGGAAGTACCATACGAGCATCAGCGTGGTCAATGCTTTTGAATAAATGCATTTTAGTGCCAAAAATCAACTTTCTGGTGATAATCAGACCAGCAAATACTGTTTTCACGAATGCACAGAAATTGTCACGTTATGACTCCAAACCCCTGCAGTGTCAGTCGCACTGGTTGATGCTGAAGATAAAGACGGATCAGGGTCTGAATCAGGAGAGTTTTCGTCATCATCAGTTTTGGTTTCAACATCGCCTGAACTTTCACTGCTGTCACTATCTAGAATCCTCGCTCTCGCCTGTGTAACTGTGTATGTTTTCTTTTTTTCACTGTTTTAGATGTACCTGTGTTCACTGTATGTAACTTTAGCTGGAACACGATTAGCTTTTCACTTTGGCATTTTTAGTTCACTTCTACTATTACACCATAAGTTTATCAACAACATTCATGCTTGGATCATCTTCATCGTAATGACGGTGTAATGATGTAATCACGTCGTGACATTATGACATCATCAACCTTCTGGGTCAAAAAACAATAATTAAATAAGTAAGCAATCATAGCAGAGTAATGCCAGCATTACAGGGATAACGTTTACACTGTAAAGCCGCTATATCGGCCTTATGGGGATTTGACATAGACGACCAAGCCGGTATATCGTCCTTATGGGAATAGATCAAAGACGGGCATGCCGGTTTTTTGGCCTTACGGGGTTAGGGGTTAAATGCTATATACAATTGTTAAAATTCAACTGATTTCCAACTGGGACAAAGACAAAGACATTTTTGTGGGTTTCTGAATGAATAGAAGACTCATTTCTGGCTTTCTTGCTTTGTTTATAAGTAGGTATGCATTTACAGTGAACTCACTGTCTCTCTGGTGAACTCTGGTGCATTGTCGTTGACGTCAAGCAGGCGTATGACAGCAGTAGCAGTGTTGGCCAGGCCATATGTCGGATTTCCTTCCATATCAGTGGCCTGGATGATTAGAGTGTACTGGGACACTTTCTACTCACCACACACACACATACACACACACACACACAAAGACACATAGTGGGAAAATGTGTATAAAGATTAATGATAGTGAAGGACGGTAATGTTGACATTGGAAAAAGCCTTCCCACACACACAAAAACACACAGACGCCCACCTCTCTGTCGAGGCCTGCGGCTACAGTGATGATTTTGCCCGTCTTGTTATTGATGGTGAACATGTTGGTGGAGGGAGTCTCAGGACTCTGAGAGAGGATCTTGTATCTCAGCATGCCGTTGGCTGTGTTGGGGTCGTCCTTATCTTGTGCTGTGACTGTCATCACAAATGTTCCTGCATGAAATAGAGAGGAACAGTGATCTTGTTTGGATTTCGTACAACAATGGCCATCTGTCAGACAAATAACTAGCAGGTGCAACAAACTCGCTCACCATATATGTGAGGATTAGAATGTCAGCTGTGTAGAAAAGTGGGTGTGTGCGTGTCTAAGTACCTGGCTTGGCGCCCTCATCCACCGTGCCATTCCAGATCTGATGAGAAAACTCTGGTCTGTTGTCGTTCATGTCGATGACATTGATGACAATATCAATGGGATTCTCCATCTGATTGCCGTTAATGTCCACAGCATGAGCACGCAGCTGGAGCAAGACACAAACACACTGTTAATTCACACTGTTAATACACACAACTCAAAAATGGCAACACAATATAATGTGTTGGCAACACAGTAATACAACACAATATAATGTGTTGGCAACACAGTAATACAACACAATATAATGACTCAAGTGGAGAGAACAGGAAGCCCCTACGCAAACCACAACCAGACCTTCATGGAGACCGCAGTTCATATACAATCAGCGGTGGTGTGAGCCAAAAGAACCACTCTGTGCTTATATTATGAAACAGTAGCTCACACTGCCATATAATATAATATAATATAATATAATATAATATAATATAATATAATATAATATAATATAATATAATATAATATAATATAATGTAATGTAATGTAATGTAATATAATATACAGTAACTGGTTGAAAATAAACTGATAAATAAAATGCCTTTATGACAATTATGCTACAATAATATGAAAGTATAAACTCTCTTTTTTTATCCAAGGTTTTTGTCACATAAGAGGAATTACACATTAAACACATTAAATAAAAACTTGCCGATGAATTAAAGATGTTTCATTAAACATTAAAGCTAACTGGCTTCATTTAATTTCCAAAAACAGTGCTAGAACCAGGCTATTTATTTAACTGAAGAAGTGGCAAGCCCTGCTTCCTGTCCATTTTCATTAGGTGCACCACTTAACCAATTACAAATGTTTCTGCCCCCATGTTTGCTTTGATTCGCTGCTGGAGCCAGTGAGCAAAAGACAATTGCAGTGTCTGCATCGGTTCCCTTTTTACCATCCCATAGTGCACTAGTTGAAGTGTGGCCATTTTGTAGTATGGTCCAAATTCTCAGTGGATTGTGAACTGTTACTACCCATAATACAGTATAAATCCAGCATACAACCAATGTGCACTACTCAAGCAGGGCTCAAGTGCAATAATGTATGCATTAATGCATGCAATCATGCCATAATGCATTTCTTTTAGCTTTATAATTTACATGTCAGGATAGATACTGGACAACCTCATATATAAATGTTCAGACACCATGAGATTCCTGTTATGGTTGTTGTATCTCATTTACCCCTGCCCTAAAATAATCTACATAACATAGTCCCTGCTGAAAAAACACAAATATAAACCATCACATACATTCTAAGGGTTTCCATTACGGATACCATTCCAAACCATCAGCTAAGCATTAAAACCTTTACCATTACCATTATTGGTCCTTAATGGTATCCGCTAGACAGAACATGTCACCAGAAGAAGGCAACAAATTACCAGCAGAGACCCACAGGAACCATTACATTCTCCATTAAAACCAATACAATTCCCATTATAACCATTAAAACCATTACAAATTCTATGAGGGTTTCTATTTTTTTGTTCAGCAGGGGATGAAATATTAATTCTATGGGGGAGAGTGTACTGTATATGCACTGTCCTCATTATGTGTGTGTGTGTGTGAGAGAGAGAGAGAGAGAGTGAGTGTGTGTTAGGATAAGCTCTTCTTTCTAAGCTAAAGAAATCTGCCTACTCCCCTTTTTTTCTCTAAGAGTGGATTAAACAGAGGTCAAAAGTTGAATTCTCAGATTGCCATGGTAACCAAGATAAGCAGTTTAATGGGAGTATTAGTGTCTCCTGAGTGAAATGCAGGATTGCGGGATGAGGACACACACATAACACACATACACGGAGCTGCACGGCCTCTAAAATACATAAATGCTCCTCACAGAAATGTACACAAACACAACCCTAATCTTAATACAGTAACCAAAAGCAAATCTTTTGCCACAAGCTGCAGACCAGACAAATGTCCCAGGAAAATATCTTCATTATCCCAATAGATGTCCCCACAAGGTCAAGATTGTCATATACTCCTGTATCTTTATTTGCTCTTCACAAAGACACAAAATCATGCATATGATTTGTTTGCCCCTCCAAATGCCCCAACACTCCCTCCCACAGACACACAGACACACAGACACTTACATGGAAGTTGGAGATCTGTTCTCGGTCCAGGGGCTTAGTGACGGACAGCTGTCCTGTGATAGGGTCGATGATAAAGAGGCCGGTAGGAGTCTGATCAGCTCCTGGTCCTGTCACACTATAGCGCAGTGTGTTAATCTTATCTCTGTCTGAACGGATCTGAAAAACACACATTTTAGTCTGCTTGTATCTCTTACTAATTTTTGTGGTAGCTCTATAAGACATATAATCATTACACTGTAATGTGTGTGTGTGTGTGTGTGTTTTCTGAAAATTAATAGATGTTATTGTTGAAACATAACATCTGCAGGAAATCACATTATTTTCCATAAAATCATAATATAAAAAACCAAAAAAAAAAAGTCTCACTATATGTCTCGCAATACACTAAAACTAATTTGTGAACCTGTAATGTGTGAATTAAATATTTTTTACTTAATCCTGCAGACTTATCTGGAACCTGAGTGATCATTCTTAATACGTTCAATACAAACACTGTAGTGTGGTGGAGTAGAATGTTTATTAATACAAGTGTGTACTTTTTTAAATTTTACATTCCATACTGCAAATCGGTGTCACAAAAGTCTACCATTTTTCTACATTTCATTCAGTGCAACTGTTCCAGCATTTAATGAGTGTCCAGATTCCTCTAGGAAATTTTTTTTTTTAATAATGTCATACTTTTAAGGTTTTCATTAGACTCACCCATGTATATGATGATGGTAATAGGACAATGCACAATACTATATATCAGTATTACAAAGACTAATACTGTGGTAATGATCAACAAAATAATACATTATAAGGCCAAATGTATGTAGACACCTGACCACCACACCCATATCACACACACTGCAAAAAATGTCATCTTACCAAGTGAAAATATCTTGAATACAGTCAAACATATCTAGTATTTATTATCATAAGATTACAATAACACAAATAATAGATCATTAACCAAATTTCTGGACATTATTATTCATTTCAAGCAGATAATTTTGCTTCTTTCAAGAAATAAATGCTTGAAAATGAGAAAAATGATCTGCCAATAGAACAAGATTATTTTAAGCTTTAAATGAATACAAATGACTTGAAATGGGTTTAATAATCATATATTTGGCTTATTGTAATCTTACAATAGGAAATACTAGATAGATTCGACTATATACAAGGTTTTTCCTTTTGTTAAGATGTCATTTTTTTTCAGTGCACCCATATCACCTATATCACATATATGCTTGTTAAACATATCATTACAAAACCGTGGCCATGTAAAACTGTGTAATATGGAGTTGTTTCCCTCCACTCTTCTGGGAAGGCTTTCAACTCGATTTTTCAGCATGGCTATGTGGATTTTGCTCAATCAGCAACAAGAGCATTAGTGAGGTCAGGCACTGATATTGGGTGAGGAGGCCTGGGGTGCAGTCAGTGTTCCAGTTCATCCAATAGGTGCTCCATGCAGGACACTTGAATTATGGGCTGGAACCGGTTTGGGCCTCTTAGTTCCAGTTAAGGGAAATCATTATGCTACAGCATACAAAAACATTCTATACAACTGTGAGCTTCCAAATTGTGAGTGGCAACATGTTGGAGAGTGTCCACATACTTTTGGCCATACAGTGTATAGTGCCTTTATGTACTATTTTGCATCATTACTATTAAGTAAACCATAGATCATAGATGGTTATAAATACTAAAACCAATTCATAAAGACTTTCTACTATTTCAGGGATTGCAGGGATTTTATGCAGGTTTCTATGTTTCTGTGTGTATGTGTGTGTGTGTGTGTGTGTGTGTGTGTGTGTGTGTGTGTGTGTGTGTGTGTGTGTCCTTACTTTGACAAGCTCCTCTGGGAACTGTCCTCGGGAGTTTTCAGGGACATTGATGGGAGGAATGACCCAGTCTCTCTTCACGCGGCTCACACTCCCGTCGCCCCCGACAACAACGCTGCGCCATGGAAACACGATCTCCGGCACCTGTGAACATGAACAACTCAGTTACATCCTCATATACACCCCTGGGTACTGCACTTTCTGTGTTCTGCTCTCTCTCGCTCTCTCTCTTAGTTTGCCTCTACACACACACACACACACACACACACACACACACACACACACACACACACACAGGGCATTTATCTCTACTGTCTGGGGACCTAAATATTTATAGCATTAAATCTACTCTCTTTTATGTGTTCATAAATTTCACACCACTGGCATAAAACCTACAGCATATGTGCACGTGTCTACATTCTGCATGCGTATGTGAGTATACGTGTGTACGTGAGAATGAGTGTGTATATTAGTATGCAAGTGTGAATGCATTTGTAAAGGTGAAGCTTTTGTAGTAGAAATGTATTCACAGAGATCACACTCTTAAAACAGATTAACTTTATATAGTGCATTCACTCTGTAGAGCTTACAATACAGGTTTTCCATTATCTGTGTGTGTGAGTGTGTGAGAATGTGATTCTAGGCCAGACACACTAGAGTAGATGTTTTACTAGAATGGTACAATTGCAGTCAGGTTTCCGAGGGCAGCAGAATGAAAAAAGCCCTCTAGCCACTAAGCGGTTATTAAGGTAGGAACACAGGCACTTTTACTTTGGCACTAAATCTGTGTGCATGGGAATGTATTTATTGTCAAGTATACCGATCATTACGGGCCCAAATGTTCTCATGATGATAGGAATATGTGTGTGTTTGTGTGCGTGTGTGTGCGTGTTCCTGTGCATTTTATTTCTATTCAGTATCGATTCTAAGTCCCTCTTGACACCATCTCTCTCTCCCTC
Organism: Ameiurus melas; assembly: GCA_012411365.1. Classification (NCBI taxonomy): domain Eukaryota; kingdom Metazoa; phylum Chordata; class Actinopteri; order Siluriformes; family Ictaluridae; genus Ameiurus; species Ameiurus melas. The sequence continues at coordinate 4,127,896 of CM022779.1, forward strand.
TGGTTAAATATTGATGGTAATGGCAGTGCAGTAGTGTGGGCAGAAGAGTGCTGACAGAAAGGCAGACTCTCTGTCTGTCTCTCTCTCTCTCTCTCTCTCTCTCTCTCTGTCTCTGTCTCCAGTCTCTGGCTGGTGTAGATATGACTCGGGTGATGAGCCAGGCCATTACAATTACAAAGAGTGGAACAGCATTAATATCAACAGCAAGAACATGAAGATCAACAACAGGCTCATACAGCTCTTTCTCTCTCTCTCTCTCTGAACACATGCACTCTATTTTTGTTTGCTATCTCTCACCTATTATCTCTCCTGAATCTTTCTTCCCCTCTTTCAATCCATCTTTCCCAACACCCACTTGCTCTTTCTCACTGTTATCTGTTTCTACCCACCTTCTCTCCTGTCCCAGCTCATTTTCTGACCATCTCTGCCAAACACCCGCCATTAGGCTCTCTCTCTCTCTCTCTCTCTCTCTCTCTCTCTCAATCTCCATTCTCTATCACTGCCACCTCTATCCTTTCCCCCATCTCTCTTCTTCTGCCTGTGTATGTGCGCAGCAGCATTCTTCTCAGTCTCTAAGCACATGATGGCCCTGAGAGAGTATGTAATGCTGTTGATGTCTAGCTGAGGGAGCAGATTTCCTCTACCATATAACCCTCCACTGCCTCAACCACAAGACTTAATTAGAGCACTATTCTCAAGGTGCTAGGGCACCGGTAATGCTTTACTGTAGAATGAGTATTGATGAAGATACATTGTGGATGTTGTAAATGAAACACAACACTATATTAGCTATTTGAATTTCCTGATGAATGAAACTTTATGATATGTTTACATATTACATTGGGGGGGGAGAAACATCCTTAGCCTAACATATTTTAAGGTAACTATTATACTTGGGGAAAAAAATACATATTTTGTATCGATTGTAGACATGTATTTAACAAGAAATATTTTAATAGCAATACAAGGATTTCACATATCATGGGAAGTTACTTTGGTTTCCATCACCACACCTACATTATTATATGGCTGAAATACTGTTTTTCTATGTCATATCTTCAATGAGACTTTCGATCTTTTAAAAGTTAAAGCCAAACAATAGCAGAGGTCTTAGACTTTTACCCAGGAAACAGCCTATTTTTTGCTTTTTCTTATGTCAAGTCTGTGGCACGTCTCAGCTTGCACAATCTGCTAAATGTTAATAATTAAAAAAAAAAAAAGAGGGACAATTAAAGGCTATTTATTCTAAGGCTATTTCACACAACAGATGTTTACATATAGTCCACAAGACACAATAATAACTGAATTTACAAAAGTTTACATCTGTTATGTGAAATAGCGTATTCAGGGCAGTACTAAATAACAAACAAAATGCAGTATTTAATTATTTCTCTTTGTTTTTTATATTAATTATTAACATTTTCAATATTCTGCAAGGCGTACAGTGAGGGAAATAAGTATTTGATCCCCTGCTGATTTTGTACGTTTGCCCACTAACAAAGAAAGGATCAGTCTATAATTTTAATGGTAGATTTATTTGAACAGTGAGAGACAGAATAACAACAAAAATATCCAGAAAAACGCGTCACAAATGTTATAAAATGATTTGCATTTTAATGAGGGAAATAAGTATTTGACCCCCTCTGCAAAACATGACTTAGTACTTGATTGCAAAACCCTTGTTGGCAATCACAGAGGTCAGACGTTTCTTGTAGTTGGCCACCAGGTTTGCACACATCTCAGGAGGGATTTTGTCCCACTCCTCTTTGCAGATATTCTCCAAGTCATTAAGGTTTTGAGGCTGACGTTTGGCAACTTGAACCTTCAGCTCCCTCCACAGATTTTCTATGGGATTAAGGTCTGGAGACTGGCTAGGCCACTCCAGAACCTTAATGTGCTTCTTCTTGAGCCACTTGAAATACGGCAAGGTGAGTTGATGCCAAAGAGCTCCATTTTGGTCTTAACTGACCACAACATTTTCACCCAGTTGTCCTCTGAATCATTCAGATGTTCATTGACAGACTTCAGACGGGCATGTATATGTGCTTTCTTGAGCAGGGGGACCTTGCGGGCACTCCAGGATTTCAGTCCTTCATGGCGTTGTGTGTTATCAATTGTTTTCTTGGTGACTATGGTCCCAACTGCCTTGAGATCATTGACAAGATCCTCCCGTGTAGTTCTGGGCTGATTCCTCACTGTTCTCATGATCATTGCAACTACACGAGGTAAGATCTTGCATGGAGCCCCAGGATGAGGGAGATTGACAGTTCTTTTGTGTTTCTTCCATTTGCGAATAATCGCACCAACTGTTGTCACCTTCTCACCAAGCTGCTTGGCAATGGTCTTGTAGCCCATTCCAGACTTGTGTAGGTCTACAATCTTGTCCCTGACATCCTTGAATAGCTCTCTGGTCTTGGCCATGGTGGAGAGTTTGGAATCTGATTGATTGATTGCTTCTGTGGACAGGGGTCTTTTATACAGATAACAAGCTGAGATTAGGAGCACTCCCTTTAAGAAATCTTTCTGATTGAGAGGGGGTCAAATACTTATTTCCCTCATTAAAATGCAAATCAATTTATAACATTTTTGACATGCGTTTTTCTGGATTTTCTTGTTGTTATTCTGTCTCTCATTGTTCAAATAAACCTACCATTAGGAGTTGACTGTACAGACTGTACTGACTTAACAGGAGTTACTGACACTCCCCACTTAAATTTTTGTGCCTGTTCTTGGGTTTTATCATTTTTATATAACCAGCGACAGCTATTGAGTAGTCAGGATGAGCCGAGGGAGAGCGGGGGGTTCTTGTATGTAAATATTTCTGATTGAGAGGGGGACAAATACTTATTTCCCTCATTAATATGCAAATCAATTTATAAAATCTTTGACATCGTTTCTCTGGATTTTCTTGTTATTCTGTCTCTCACTGTTCAAATAAACCTACCATTAAAATTACAGACTGACATTTCTTTGTCAGTGGGCAAACATACAAAACCAGCAGGGGATCAAATACTTCTTTCCCTCACTGTATGAAAACTTTGACCTCAACTGTAATATGTTTAACATTAATAGGAAATTTTAGCTTGCACTAGACACTTCTCTTTTTTAAGGACAAGGGGTTTGGATTTAGACATCCTAAACAAAAGATTTCTGAGATTGTAGTGAATCATTATCTATTAATCCATTTATCATAAAATATTGACACAATGGTAAGGATGGCTGGTGGTTTTTAAATAATTAAAAATATGGAGCTTCACGGCTTTCTTATGACTGAGAGGGTATGGAAAATGGCAATATATGCTTAGACTTACCTGTTTAGGTGTGTCTGGTAGTGTGAAGATGACTTGAGTTAGCCACACCTCCTGTGTCTCCTTATCTTTCGCACGGATCTCTAGGCTCCATCCCTTCCTGTCTGATACCCGCAGAGTTCGTTCGGCGTACACCGTGCCGTCTTCTCCTATCCGAAAGTCCTCCGGGTAACCACTCTCAAAGCGCAGACTGGAACCTCTGCCACAGTCCATGAAGCTCACTGAGGACAGAGAAAGGGGGGATATGAGCCAGCATATGTTTTCCTCATGACAACAAGCATCTTAAAAAAAGATACACAAGCATTCAACAAAATGACATCCTCACTAGACCATGAGGGAATTCTGGTTTCATTTGAGAGGAGAGGACACAAAGCAAGGAAGTGAAGAACATGCATACTGAGACAGGAAAGGTGAAGTAGAGAGGGAGGGAGACACAAAGAAGAAGAAAGGAATGAATATCTGGTACCCTAACACTCTCCTGCAGTATTTATGCTGAGGCTTACACCTGCAGGCATCCAGGTGTGAACAACAATGGAAGAAGAGACAAAGAAACAGAGGTGGCACGAGACAGAGAAAGAAAGAGATGCAAAGAAAGTAGGAGTGGGGTGTAGGATAGAGCCTAGCCTACAAGACCAGAGGGAATCGCATTAGAAATACACAAAGAACAAATAAATGGCTGCGCGTTTGCTCATTATGCTGCTATTAAAGGCGAAACAATTACACAGTTAGTGGTGGAAGAGATGGAGTGGGAGTGTGCATCATTTGTTGAATGCGTGTATTGATGAATTAGTGTGCCATGCTGCTGTTGGATGTGGAGTGTGATTATTGACCAGTAGCTATTTACATTGATCAGTCTCATCATTCTCTCTACAGAGCACACACCACCACCAGATTGCTGCTTTTTCAAAAGAACGCCATGGGATACAGGGCAGAAATTATGCCTTCCCTTTTTTCTTTGTCTTCACACACAAGCATACACATACATTTGCACAAATGCTGTGCTACGAATGCCATACTTCTATACTACACTGCATAATACATAGCACATTCACATACCCTGCATTGTAACACTATAATTTGTACTACCGTATTTGAGGTGATCTGCATGGGGCTACCAATTTCCCCTTTGTATGCAGTTTCCTTAGAATTACCTCAGATTCTGAGGTACCTCAGTGTTTTCACAGTTAATGTGACCTAGAATGTGCTAAGCCAAAAATAAGCTAGAGGAAAAAAACAGATTTGACAGTAAAAAAAAAAGAAAAAGTTTACTTTTGGAACACATGTTCCAGCGTCTATTTATATTCTAATGCCACAACTAACAAAACCAGCAAATATTCTGTTCTGTGTCAAATAAGCTGTTTAATTCTTAACAGGCTAATTCTTAAATGATCTATTTTGCTAACTGTCTAATTGTCCTCATTTATGCTCTTTAAAATATTATTCTTAAAGGTTTTGATTTGCTAACTGGCTTTAGGACAATGAATTAAAAAAAATAACACACTAACAGTCTATTTAGCTGTTGATAATAGTTGTGGGTTAACATTAGCTCAACAGCCTATTTAGCTGTTGATTCTAGTTGTGGTTACCCTTAGCTTGTTCCCAGAAGAAATGAACTAGCTCAGGTAGAGAGAATGTTTTTTGCTTCTCTGATTGGCGTGTCTAAATTGTCCGTAGTGTATGAATGGGTGTGTGAGTGTGTATGTGATTGTGCCCTGCGATGGACTGGCAGCCTTTCCAGGGTGTACCCCGCCTTGTGCCCGATGCTTCCTGGGATAGGCTCCAGGTTCCCCGTAACCCTGAAGAAGGGATAAGCGGTAGAAGATGGATGGATGGATATTACAGTGTAACCATGATCTTTATGTGTATACTGTTCTTCATTGTTTTCTTTCAGCATCTTAGTGTGACCATTACATTTCCTTCTCTTCTTTATTGTCCTCTGCTCTTCTTTCCTATTAGGACTAAAGAGTGATGCTCCATGATGTTGCTAGAGACCCTTTTCACATGATGTCATGCAACTTCCGTTCTGACTGAAGCAATGTATGGTTACTTCCACCAGTATAGTGGAACGCTATGGAGTTCACCCAGTCCCTTCTACATCTGCCAGAAATATGTCTGGATGATGTACAGTGACTTGCAGACAAATTTTTCACCTACGAAACGTTCTAAACTTGATAAATGATAGAAATTCTTCATTGAGCAGTACATGTTTGATTATGAAGGTAAGCATTTTTGTATTGGCCAGCCCAGCTAATGTTAGTGGAGGAGTTAGGATAACGGTAGATATTAGCTTTCTCTTCTGCAAATAGAAAGTCTTTAGGTCCTTATTCTTGATTAATTTGCTGTAGTACAGACCACGACTCTTGTGGCAATCATGTAATTATACATTCATATAAAAAGTAAACAACTTGTGGCAACAAAGGCTGAGAGTGATGCATATCTTTCCCCATCCAAGGCAGATACATGTTAAAGAATGGTAAACTAGAAACGATCATTAACGTTATCATAAGAATATAATAACCCGCAAACACGTAAACATTATTATTCTAAACTTTACCTTTCGTTTTGTTAGTTCCAGCATTTTCCTGTACATCCAGTGCGCGTAAGGTAAACGGAAGTACGTATACACTGCTTTTCAGAAAGGCGGAAGGTTTCTGATGCCATTGTGAAAAGGGACTATTGTCTGGGTTTTGGTTTTTATGCGCATGTGCTAATTACTCTGCTAATTAAGAACACATGTTGGAAAATTTCCACTTACCACTCATATTAATCAACGGTTATTATATGAAGACCTTTAAGGATAATAAACTAGGCTCCGAAAATCAGTTAGCGTAATGTGCCACTCCAAGCAATGAGTGCTCATTAGTGATTATTAGATAAAGATTTGCTGCAGGCGATATGGGGGATTGTGTTTATTGGATTGTGAATATGTGTTCTCTCTCCACGCTACTGGACCAGAATGATTTCTGTAAACCATTATTTGCACTGGGCTGCCTCTGATGAACAAAAATGCTTCTGTCATTTCCATCACCTCGGGGTCTGTTTTTACACACCGGAGATTCATAAAGAAAATGGGCTCCATGATATCCATGGCCCCTGGTGGCTCTGTTACTCAGGAAGCATCTAAGAAGTGTGTGTATGTGTGTTGATCGAGTGGTGGGTTTAATGTAGCCGTGTCTCCTCCTGCAGTTTTCATGCGAAAGGACGTTTGTGTGTGTGTGTGTGTGTGTGTGTGTGTGTGTGTGTGTGTGTTAGCTGAGCTCTGCTCCCACAGAGATAACCGTGAGTCGCCCTCTGGACTAACGTCTATCTTCTTGGATTCACTCTCTCTCTCTCACTCACACACACACACTGAGAGGGACGCACTACTGTTTATCGGCATGCTGATCCCTCTGCCTGATGAGCAAATGGTCTGAATGAGGTGAAAATAAACAGACAGAATGGAACCGAACTTAATTACATGGTTTAGCAGCTTAATAATAGCAGGATTTATATGCACCTGCAGCCTGAATGGGTGACGAGGTGGGAGGGGGACAGAGAGAGGCACGTCTTTTCCACTAACAAGGTTTCTACGCAGGATTGATAAAACCAGCCAAACTTTTTACGAGCCAGATAGCAAATCCGCTGGTTTAAGAACGAAACTATAGTCAAACATGGGAGTTTCCTAATGCAAAAAAATTAAAGATTTGAACACATTTTGCCTTTAATTTGAATTTAGTGTGAAATCATTTAGCATGTATATCCTGTTTAGCAGTAATCACCAACCCTGTTCCAGGAGACCTACCTTCCTGAAGACGGGAGGTGTGTCTCAATTCCCTCATTCAGTAGTCAGGGCACCGATCAGGGAGTCGGCCATTTTAAGTGCTGTCTCAATTGCTCAATCAGTGCACCCTCGCTCCCTAAAAACTCCCACAATGCACCGCAAAAACCAGAGAGCATCAATGCTCACTATATACCCTTACTGGAAATGACATGTCTTCTGAAGCATCTCAGCTTAAAAAAAATGGTGGGCGATCTCTCAACCAACTTCCGGCTACAAATGCAAATAGTTTGTTATCATTGTTGTAGCTCTCAAGTGATTACTTACGTTAGCAATTTTTAACTTCATTTCACATTTACACTATATAAGGTTTGTTTGTGTCTAAAGACTTTTAAGTGTTTAATGAGAAAAAAAAATCCACTAACTAGCCTACGATCCTGTTTGAAGTACTATGACAGAATTGCACGTGATTAAGCATACACATTTATATGACATATAAAACTTAAATATTTTTCAGTTAATTTAAATATTAAATGGAATTTGAGTTGTCGCAATGTGTGGTGAGCCAAGCTCCTTACCAGTGCCCGAACTCATGTACACAATATACTGATTCACCACCTAGGGAGCTGATTGAGTGGATGATGATGTAGAATGAGTTCACAAGGACACAAGTTGGCATAAGAACTCATTTTTAGAAATGGCCAATATTTGTCTCCACCCACAATCGTGCTCACCTGACCATCTAAATCATTGCCTTAAGAACTTCCTGATCTACTAAAATAGTTGTGTTAGATTTTGGTTGGGCATGAAACCTGCAGGAAGGTAGATATAGAAAAGAGTGTATACCCTGAATAGCATGTATATCATATAACAGCATATAAGTTCATTGCAGTTTCACTGATTTCACGTCTGGTTTACGTTTTATTTTAGTGGTGGTCATTAAAATAGCATGCTCAAGTGATGTCTTAACAACTAACAAATTTAAGGTTGCTAAAATTTTTAAACATTGCACTGATCCCAAGGACAAAGAGTTCTTGACGAGCTTCTGAGAAAGGTCTGGTGTCACAGCTATGCAAATCCTTTCTCTAGATAGAAGATGTACGCAGGAAGAATTTGAATGCATTGGTTTATAATATTTGTGTATTGCGTCATATAACTTAACCAGCTCAATATTAACCCCGTGATTTGCCTTGCAGCCAGCAGAGAATTTATAGAAACTATATCAACACCTTATGAACAGGCATGATTTAAGAACTGCTGTGGTCTTACTGAATGGTCTAATAATGTTGTAGGTTACCTGGAGAAGGTGACCAGCAAGCCCCTGACGTCAACCATTCATGTTTTCGACGACTAAATCAAGAACCAGCTTTTGTCTGGTGGGAAAGTGCAGAAGGGTTCTAGATTAGGCACAATGTTGTTGGAAGTGGGTTAAAGAAAGGCAAAAGGGAGCAAAAGCGTGTGAATTTGTTTTTGTGTTGTTTTGTTTTGTTTTGGAAAGCTACTTTTGATGCAGATTTTAAACTGAACTAAAATGTTAAGGACTTACCACTTCTGAGTAAACTGTTTACAACTAGGAGAATCACAACTAACAGGAGAATTGTGAACACAACTAAGCGACCTTTGCTTCAAACAATGCTCAAATGAGGACACACACACACACATTGCAGGAAGGGCTGATTTGTTAAGTGATTTGATGAGTAGGTCTTCGCTGCTTGCTGATGAGAATAGCTGATGAAGAACACTAAGGCTGCACATATTAGCATTAAGCAGTAACGCAGTGTGACAATCAGCTTTCGCTATCTTTATCTCTTCAAAGCTTAAAATGCTTCAGAATGCTGCCCTGGGCCATAGTATAAAGATATAAAGCTCTTACATCTGCCATATATTCAACATTATATTATATTTGTAAAGCAATTGGAACATAAGCTAGTATCACATTGCATATTTTAAATTATGTTGTTTTCTGTTCATGAGGCACAAATGCAAAATTGTCTATTTGCTGTTAAGCTGATTCAAGTGTAATAGCTCTAAACTAATAACCTGAACTCTACAACCTGGAAAGATGAAAATGGAAACAAATATGAGAACAGAAAGCAGTAATGTTACTGTGATGCTGTGATCTAGTTTATTTCTATAATATATGGTTTCTCACACATAATACTAGTATTTTTCACAACATAATCCTAGTGCTGTAACACCACTGTGTGTCTCAGATCATTAGGCTAACATAGAATGAAAATATGATATTACGATGCATTATGTTTTATAGTGAAATCTTGTCCATTTGTACACTTGTTTCACGTAATAACACTTACTTCATGTAACCCATCACGTTCTGTTCTGCTGTTAAACGGTTTGCTCTATAATAACAGTAGTTCTTTTTTATCTTGTAAGCTCTTGAGAAGGCATTGGAAGATGGGACACAGCAGTGGAAAAACAGAACCGAATGGAAGTCTGTCCAGGGGAACATATTACCGCCCAAATTACTGTACAATGAAGAGTTATATAACTACAGCACAGTTACCCTAAAATAGGATGAGTACAGGCTAACATACACTATATATACACCAAAAGATTTTGGAAAATTCTTCACCATCACACCCATATGTGCTTGTTGAACATCCTATTCCAGGTTTATTCCCCCTCTGCTGTTATAATAACCTCCACTCTTCTGGGACGGTTTTGGAGTGTGGCTGTGGGGATTTGTGCTCATTCAGACACATGAGTATTAGTGAGGTTAGACACTGATTTTGGGTGAGGAGGCCTGGGATTCAGTCGGTGATCCAGTTCATCTACTCCAGCTTTGGCAAACCATGTTGTCATGGAGCTCACTTTGTGCACAGGGGCACTGTCATTCTGGAACAGGTTTGCACTTCTTAGTTCCAGTGAACGGAAAATGTAATGTTACAGCATCCAAAGACATCCAACTTTGTGTGATGATCAGGTGTCCACAAACTTTTGGTCTTATAGTGTAGCTAATGGGAAATAGATTTAGCCATGGATTGTCTCATTACTGCTTACACTTTACTATCATTAACTGTAGACTGTTACTATTATATGTACTTAAACCTGATCTATAGTGTCGGTGAACTTATTCCCACCTCACACCCAGTGCTCCCAGGATAGACTCTGTATAGACTCTGTATCCATCACATCCCTGACCAGAATAAATCAGTTACTGAAAATGAATGAGTCAATAATTAATGCTGCATTCAATTCACCGTAATTCATCGTAAGTGACCTTATTCGCTGGTCAGATTTATGTCATTTTCAACCTTGGCATGTTCAACAAACGAAATGGGGAAAGAAGGATATCTTTTGCTAGTCAGGTAAACTGTGATGAGTGGTACTTTCTTCCTCAAACAGCAAACTGTATAGTCAGGATTTTAGATTTAACACGCAAATATGTCTATATTTCTGTAGCACGGTGGCTTAGTGGTTAGCACAGTTGTCTTGCACCTACAGGGTTGGGGGTTTGATGCCTGCCTCCACCCTGTGTGAGTGGAGTTTTCATGTTCTTCTTGTGCATTGGGGGTTTCCTCCCCCAGTCCAAAGATATGCGGTGTAGGCTGATTGGCATTCCAAATTGTCTGTAGTGTCCCCTGTGATGGTTGGCACCCTGTCCAGGGTGTGAATTTTTTTAAGTTGTAACCTTCAGTTGAACGTAGCATAAGTTCACTATAGCTGCTGCCATTTTTCAGAGTAGTAATACCTCAGAATCTTGGAAGCAGAGTCCATGTATTGACCCTTTTCATGTAGAAGAACCCCTCAAAGTAATTGTTTCAGTAAATGTTCATCACTTCAGTTTGGAATGATCCCAGAAATGGCTTCCGGGAGCCCTGCACAGGCTTCATCACTTTAATATGTACCTCTATAGACTATGATGAGCCGGTTAGAGCCTCACTTTACACTGCACAGGGCTGACCAGAGCACTGCCTGTCTGTAATCTCTCTTATTTTTTTTCCATGCGATGTAAAGGTCAGTTCGCTGTACTGGTCCCCATTCTTCAACCTGTCCCTCAGAGTGCTTGGCAATCTGAATCTGAACTTCACACAACACACACATACACATAAGCGTTCCCTCTGGTGCACTCTTCGGTTCAATAGTGATGGGAAAGTGCACATTAAGGTAGAAAAGCTACCATCAGAAAACAGCAGGTCATAAAGAGACTCATTATCTCTTTTGAAAAACAGAACAATGTGTAAAGCCCTTAACAAGCTGCTAGTCATTGATTAATTGCCAAAGGGTTATAGAGTTTAGTATTGGCATCTGCTGATTCACATACTTCTCTGTTAATGGAAATTAGCATGGCCTCTGAACCAAAATGGCAGCTAACAACCGTACATATTTATCTACTTAGCTCATAGTGTATTTCAGTGCTCAGAAGCAATGTGCAGAGAGATACAACAAACAAGAAAGAGAGAAACAGAGAGAGAAAAAATAGACATTCCCCAGGTATCACCTCTTTTCCTTGTCTTCCTCTCCCTCACTTCACCCCTCATTTGTGCAGATTTTAATTTAGATCCCAAGAACATGGTGCACATCACACCTGATTAAATTCAAATTGTTAAACGACTCCATTACACACACACATACACACACACGCACACACACATACACACACACACAGAGGGAGAGGACCATTATTACACTCATCTTCTTGTGGTGAACTTTTCTGGCTGCGCTATAATTAGTTTTAGCCGAGAGGAAGAAGAAACAGTGCAGTTTTGATTCACTCCCGGAAATGTGCATGCTCTACAGGAGCTTTATTAAAACACTGGGTGGTCTGTTAATATAAACTTTGCCATAACATTCATTGGTTATGCTAAGACAGGGGTGTCACACTCCAGACCTGTAGTCCACAGCGCTGCAGAGCGCCAAATACCGGCTAACTGCTAATGCCTTTATGGGCTGAATGTGGCATGTTATATAAAGTGAAAAGACATTTAACTGTAGAGCTGTGCCCCTACACGACCTGAGCTAGCATGATGGAAGTGTGTCTAAGTGTGTTTTGGAACAAGGCTGGGTAAACATAGAAAAGAGCTTTTTTTCATATTAAAAGTGCAGCTGGTGTGTGTTGATTGTATAGATTAGGGGAAGAATTAAATGCCAGGACATAGTAAGGCTGAATGATATGACAGTGAGTCATATCATTCATGAGACACCATATGACAGTCAGTACAGCGGTGGTCACCAACGGTGTTCCTGGAGATCTACCATCCTGACCATCTAATTATTGCCTTAAGGAGTTCTTGATCAACTAAAACAGATTTTGGTTGGACATGAAAATGGAGGAAGGTAGATCTCAAGGCAGAGGTTTGGTGACCCTTCTGTTCAGGATTTCACTGTGATTGTTCTGTCCAAAAATGTATTTGACTGTTTCTTTTTTTTTTTTCTTTCAAAATTTGTTATATAGCTTTTTTTTTGTGTTTTTTTTTTCTCCAGAAAACTGCTCGAATTGGTGAAATTGCAATCGCACTAAATTGTTTTGCACAGTCTTTCTCAGTGATTTTCATTGGAAAATAAGACCTTTCAGCTGTATGTGAATGGAAGAGAGCTTTGGCTGTATGCGTGCTGTGATGATGACGCATGACATGTCTTGGCCCAAATCTATGAAAAATCTGCTGTAATTTTTTAAAAACTGCCAGCTCCTCCGAATATTGCAGAGTTTGCTTGATTTCGCATTCATTTCTGTGATTGCAAAATCGCAATATCCTGGAGGGAGTAATATGACTTCATCAAAATACACTTTTGTAAGAGTATCTTGGGGAGCTTACACAATGTCTTTTAAAACCGACTCAGTTGTCACTCATCGATGTTTAGATTTATTCAGAAACAGATATTGAAATAAATTATTCATTTGTTTGTACAGAATTCTTTTGGAAGGTTTAGATGAAACTAGTTTTCCAGCACTACTGGCATTCTGCTAGCGGACCTGAACGTATCTTTGGCACTCAAAAGCACCTCCGGGACATTTAGTTATTCTTTCAAAATATCTTTAATTTGAACTCTGTTTACCAGAGGCCAAAAAAAGGAATTTCCATCTGTTTTCCACACATGTTCAGCATTGAATTTATTTGTGATATCACACTCCACAGTAGTGATTAATGTCTCATATTAAAGTAGAATCTCAGGGCTTTAAGAAGGGCTCGCCTAGCCTACTAGCTTTACATATTATAATTGTACTGTGGCCGTTGTATACAGTGTTTTACTATCAAAAAAAGCTTTAGTGCTGTCTGTATTATCTCTGTACCGATGTTATTGCAAAGAGGTGTAAACTGTTTGGCCAGCAGGTGGCTCACACCCCTCCCCTTTCCCATCACCCTGCTTACCTGCAGCTAAACACAGGGTCACAATAACCTACACACAGAAACCTGATGTCCTGATTAGTGTCCTGACTAATCTTATAACAGACTTGCGGCAATAAAACAATTCATTTGTTTACCCTGATTGAAAATGTCTGATAAGTCGCTTTCCGTTCCGCCAGAGGAATGAAACGCCAGCGTCCTGTGAGAAAGGGTTAAAAACAATGACACCCGTATGTGTCTGTGTGCACGCCCCACTTTAACATTTGACCTTGTTTGTTTGAACTCTGTGAGGACTTTAGATTTATCACCCCCAAAAAAACCACACACACACACACACACTCACACAACATAAGGCAAAGCCGTCACGCTGATTTTCTCCGTGGACCGGGCCGAATGCATTCCTCCACTGTGCTCGACTATCTCCATGCACACACAGCATATGTGATTATTTACCCTCACGCACATAAACATATAGTTGGTCACTCGCTGCTTGTCTCTCAGGAAACACAGTGTTAAAAGCTGCAGTAATCGCGGACTGAATGGTGACGGGAGAAGGAGGGGATTACGAAAGCTGTCACTAAATCAAATCAGTGAGTGGTGCTGGTATGTGGCTGTATTCATGTATGCCGCGTATTATGCATGCAGAGGTATGCAAATGCGCACGTGTCAAAAAAGTGATGGATTGGAAGCGCATTAAGGTTAATGTCACAAATCACAAGAATTGCACTCTGGGTGTACAAAGAAACAGGGAGTCGCTTAAAGAAGCGGTTTGTTAGTGCTCCATTTTTTTTCTCTCTCACTCTGGCACAACTACATACAGTATTCCACGTGGGTTGCTTTTTAGGGAGAAAGATCCTGAGGGTGAAACATGATCCGCTGTATGATAACAATGCAAATCACCAGAGTATCTTTCAAATATGATGGGATTTAATTTTTTTTTTTTTAACAGGTCTGGCTGGAGGCACTTTTTAATGTAAAAACATGCAGCGGAACAAACAAGCTTTACTAAGAGGTGATGGTAAACACCATGTTGTGAATTAACACCAGTAAAATGGTGCAATTTGTGAACCACAGTAGCAAATTTCTGTGTCGCAAATGATCTTTCAAACAACAATCTCAGCAGTATCCTGAGAGCCTGGGTTGTCATTATCTCCTTCCAAAATATCCCTGTGCATGTGTGAGTGTGTGTGTGCGAGTTTGTGCGACTTCATTATGTTTAACATCTTAATCTCTATCCAGACGACTGATAATAAAAATATGACAAAGACAGGGATTATAATTTCAATGCTGGATTTTCGAGGAATAACACTGAGTGCTGTCTCAAGATGACTAGACAAACCTGGATCAACATTTTCTACACACATTGTGTGTGTGTTGTACAAAGGACAGTGAAGCAAAAAAAACAAAAAAAACAACAATATTATCTGGCAGCTTCTCTCTCCCCAGAGACTCTCGGCAAGGATGATAACATGGTCATATATCATAAGTGTTTGATGGTGCACTCGACTATTGCAGATGAAAGAGGTGTCAAGACAGGTGTGTCCACACTGAGACGAGATAGAAGGGCCAAAACAAACAGACGCATTACGCCAAACGGGATATGGAAGGAGATCAGTGATATTCGAATATTGCGAGGATGCACCAGGATCCATCAGAAGGAGAATGCAAATATCCTGCACAGTTTTGACAGAAATGATGAATGCTATATTCCTAAATGATACTGATACTGGACTGAGAATATTAATTGCAGCCGTGTGTACATTTTAATAAATGCTTACGGAGCACTTTGGAGAAATCTGATCGGTGAGCAATTTAAATGGAATGTATCAACTTTAATATTTCAAGCAGAAGGAATGCAGAAGCAAAAAAATAAAATAAAAATGCTGTTAACTAAATATTCGCTCAGGGAATGAACAAGACACTTTTGAAAACACACACCTTAAAGTGCACTTATTACTGTTTGGAAACGTGCCAAATTTAGTTTTAGAGGTCTCATACAATACATTTTCATGGATACAAAGGTCAAAAAACGTTTTAATTTGCTCATAATTTAAATTGCAGCATCACCTTTTTTCCCCCCAGCGTCACAAACGACTCATTCATGGATCCGTTCTAAAGGATTCATTCTAAACCCCTCCTTTCACAGAGCATACTCTGCTCTGATTGGTCAGATGTCACACTTGGGCAGGTGAAAGCTGTTCTTGAGCAGCCAATGAAGACGAGAGGTGGGTTTTTTGTTACCAAATTACGTAGGTTTGTACAGGAAATAAGTCTGGAATTACTTGTGCAGTTAGATTTTTGAAACTTTTTACATTTTGCTCTATTACATACTACATGAAAGGTAATATTTGAAAAAAACATAATAGGTACACTTTAACATTTATGTTCCTCGCTCAGTACTGAACAATGCATCTGAAGACAAAATAGCAGAATATTACACATAATCATTCAAACGTGCAGGTGATTATGCAAAGGAGTTTTTTTTTCATATGAAAACATTGTGGTGTGCAAAGTGCTACACAATACAGAACAATTCACTGGCCAAATCATCTTCCTCCTATTCCCGGTGTTGGTGCTGCATACTGATTACATCACTTTCCCACAGAGGCACCGCCCCCACTGTCGTTTTGCCTTTTTATAGTAATAAAAACCATTTAGTTCAGTTAGAGAACGGATGCTACAATTAAAAACTGAACGCGTCTGCTCAATTCAGCTTGAGCCCAATGAGCCAGTGTCGCAGCACAGATCAGAAGAAGTCAGATTTCATTTATAACGTGACGAGAGTGATGCGAGCTGACTTACAACACGATGGCAGCAGATTTGGTTTCAAAGGTTCTATGTTTAATATAAACGAGTTTGTTATTGTACTGTTTTGTAGTTGTTGTGTTTTCAGAGAATATTAATAGAAGAATATTAAGGAACCCACCATACAAGGAACTGCCGCCCCTGAGCTGCCGCTAATTCTAAAGCGAAAGTGAAATGCGCAGGGCCGCATGGGCATTCATAAGTAAGGGGTTTGAGTATTTATATAACTGGTCATCACCTGAGAGTTTCATGCGCATCAGTGTCTAGAGTTTACTCAGAATGGTGCAATAAAGTAAAAACATCCAGTGAAAGGCAGTTCTGCAGATGGAAACATCTTGTTGACTGGTTGGAGCTGACAAAAAGGCTACAGTAACTCAGATATCCACTCTGTACAATCGTGGTGAGCAGAAAAGCATCTCAGAATGCACAAAGCATCAAACCTTGAGGAGGATGGGCTACAACAGCAGAAGACCACGTCGGGTTCCTCTTCTGTCAGCCATGAACAGAAAGCTGAGGCTGCAGTAGGCAGAGACTCACCAAAACCGAACAGTTGAAGACTGGAAATATGTAGCCAGTTCTGATGAATCTTGATTTCTGCTTAGGTCACAGAAAGTAGGATCAGAATTTGGAGCCAACAGCATGAATCCATGGACGCAACCTGCCTTGTGTTAACAGTCCAGGCTGGTGGAGGTGTTGTGATTATGTGGGGAATGTTTTCTTGGCACACTTTGGGCCCGTTAATACAAATCAATCATCGCTTGTATACCACAGCCTATTTGAGTATTTTTGCTGACCATGTGCATCCCTTCATGACCACAATTTACATTCTCCTAATGGCTACTTCCAGCATGACCAGATCACAGAGCAAAATAATCTCAAACTGGCATGACAATGAGCTCAGTGTTCTTCAGTGGCCTTCACAGTCGCCAGATCTGAATCCAGTAGAAAACGTTTGGGATGTGGTAGAACGGGAGATTCACAGCATTAAAGTGCACCTGAAAAATCTGCTGGGACTACATGATGCAATCATATCAACATGGATCAGAATCTCAAAGGAATGTTTCTAACATCTTGTGGAATCCATACCACGAAGAAGTGAGGCTGTTTTGAGAGAAAAGGGAGGTCGTACCCAGTATTAGCCTTAGTATAGTGTTCCTAATAATGTGGCTGTGAGTGTCATTGTATAGTGAGGACCAAAAAGGACCAAACACCCTCACAATCTCCTGTCCCTCACAGAAATACAGCTTTAATTTGAATTTTTATTTAGTTTGTTGTGGTTAAGGTTAGAGATAGGGATAGGTGTAGCACTGCAAAAATTATCTCTAATTATCTCTACCAAAGGTCCACACAAACAGAAAAACAAGCGTGTGTGTTTGTGTGTGTATGTGATTGAATAAAAACTTCAGGAAGGAGTTCAGGTTCTCGGGAGTAACAGCAATTTAATGCAGTCAAAGTGAAAGATGACACCTGCTAATCTGAAGAGGATGCATACAGCGTACAGTACAGCTCAGAGAACAACATCCTCACACCTCAGCGAAATGAGCAGAGCGTGTGGGCTTACACTATTGAAGTTGTTGGACTATTGACTATTACCTTCTTCGACAGAAACTCAACACCAGGCATTAACATTAAACAGAGAGAGGTATTAAGCTCGGGTGAAATTTTCTTTAGTTTAACTCGGTTAAAAATCTACACTTATGCCTGAGGTCTAGTCTGAAGTATTGGGTTACCACTACAGTACCCATGGTGCATTTAGGGTGGCACGTTGATGGGTAATGAGATTGCAGAGCCTGACCCAGTTACTCCTGCCTACAGTGGCATATGTGTGTGTGTGTGTGTGTGTGTGTGTGTGTGTGAAAGAGAGAGAGAAAGGGTGTGTGGGTAGGCAAATCAGAGGAAAGTTGCATACAGTATTTGGCTGGAGCTTTGCAGAATGTACCAGTTGTAGAGAGAGAGAAAGAGTGTGATCCCTGCTGACAAAAACAATATAAATCATCCACTACAAATTCCATTACAAACCATCAGGTAGCCATTAAAACCATTAACATTATTGGTCCTTAAACGCATCCACTAGACATAACATGCCACCAATAGAAGGTGACAAATTACCAGTACAGACCCCCAGGGACCACTACAGTCTCCATTAAAACCAATAACATTCCCATTATAACCATTAAAACCATTTGAAATTCTATGAGGGTTTCTACTGTTTTTCCCCATGCAGGGAAAGCTGGGGTGAAAGCAGAAGCACAGGTCAGAATAGGAGAACATACAGTATGGGCAAAATTGAGAGAGAAAAGTAAGAAGAGAGAGAGAGTGAGAGAGAGAGAGAGAGAGTTCAACATTTCCAATCTACAACGAACCACGGCTTATATTCACATCACTGCACTCAAAGCGGCGACCAAACAAGATTGTGCCAAGTGCAGCCGAGCGCACAGGTTACACAGACACACAATGTGCCCCTCTGTTGCGCGTACACACAAAAGTATGTGCTGTGCAACCCGAGTGGACGTGTGCGTGAATCAGATCGGTGGAACAGCACTGTCTTTGTGCACGTCAACTACACAACAATACGCTCAGCTTCTTTCCCCACACAATCCCAAAGCGCCGAAGTAGGCCAGGTTGCCTAGCTTCTATACCAGTCACCCCGACAACCTACGAGTTGCTATGGCGGCCTCGGGTGGGGGAGGGTGTGGTTGGAGAAGGAGAGGGAGGGGCCTGGTGTGATCCACTGTTTTCCTGTAGAGGCTACTCCTGAATTTCCAGCACAGTTTTTTTTTCAACTAAAGGTCATTTTGCATAAATTAGTTTAAGTCAAATGTTTTTTTTTTTTTTTTTTTAAATGGAGTCAATGTATAGAGTATTACTCACGCAAGCTATTGTGCTTTCGGTGGTTTAAAGTTCATGAGCGAAAGTATCAGAAGTAATGTACTGTATCTAGGGTAAATCATATAAAGTACAAATGCATGAAAATATCAGTTATATATATATATATATATTTATTTTTTAATGACATTATATAAAATAAAAATTATCTGTTTGTAATACTGCTTCATTTAAAAGTGAGAGTCACGTTTCAAGGTTTGGCACTGTGTTGCTTCTTTTGTGACGCAGACTTGGCAACCCTCTCTGGGCCTCTCTCTCTCACACACACACACACACACACACACACACACATACACACACTGCACTTCCCCCAATCTCACAACGCAAAAAGTCAGCTGTGTCAAATCGATCAGCAACGCACAAGGACATCAATATGGACCCAATAAATTTGGTTCCAAGGAAGCATGACCTCTGACCTCTCTACTGACACAAGAAATATTCTTTCATCTTACTAATACAAACAAAAACAACACTGAGCCTTAATACCAAATCCATGAACCTAAATGTTAAGGTGAGCCTGGGTTATATCAGCTGGAGTGTGGGGGGGGGGAAAAAAAAGAAGGAGGGGGGGGAAAAAAAGGGAGAAGAGAGTAACGTATGCGTTGAAAAAAAAAGAAGAAGGCAGCAGGTTTGCTTTGAGCCATGGAGGAGTGTGAAAGTATACACCGGTGAAGAGCACTTCAAAGAGCAGACTCAAAAGGCGGCATATCAGAGGGAAGGAACGAAGGACAGGAGTGAGAAGCACAAGTGAGGCCCAATAGGATGGCGTCACCTCTGTGTATTCTAGTGCTGTGTGTGAGTGAGTGACTGCATACTCCGATCATGCCACTGGCTGTATTTAGCTCTCTAACAGTGGCAGTCACATGACTCACTCCAATTATCACCTTCTGCACCCGTTAACTTCTGCACAAGCTATTGCCTGCTCTCATTAAACACCAGAGAAAACATCTTCATTACAGCAGCTCTGTAAAAAATGGTGTGTGTGTGTGTGCACTCAGATCTAGCACAGCAGTGCTCCGTTGCACTAGGCTGAGGTCATCTTAGTTTTAAGCTATTCCAAATGTCTCCTGCACAGGAGGTATTTTAGCAAGTCAAACAGAGCCAAACTACTCCTGCTTACCTGGACCATTAGCTCTTTCTATTAAACCAAATAGCAAAGTGATGTTCATGTTCCAAACATGACTCCGAACACAATTTTGAATCCAGAATCGACGTACATACAGTAAATGACTCATCATCAGTGAGCTTAGTCGCTGCAACAAAGTCTGTAATGTTAAAAGGTGCTTCTATGCCATATCATTTTAACTAACTTTGAGTCACATTTTTGCAACACATTCGGCAGGTTTCAGGCTTTTTCCAGCATAGTTACACCCCGGAAATTAGCTTAGTCTCCAGTCCCAACAGCGCTCATGCTGCCTTTGACTTACCTCAGAAGTGGGAAGTCAGAGTTCAGAATGACGTCGTTCGAGCTACAAAGTGGAAAAACACATGCATGCGACCATGTTCGTCTTTTGTTTGAACAAGCTAGCCAACGAAATGTCGTATATATTTTTGTCCTCAAAACGCTGAACTGTTTAGTCAATGTTATACATTATAAAAAGCTATTATGTCTGTGTGTTGATTGATCCAAAGACTTGTATATATAATATACCTCATTTAAAGCTAAGAAGTGCTACCTTTTCTTTTTGATTTACTGCTGATACTGTAATTAAGCAGCCATGTTGATTCAACGTCACTTGTTGAGCTCAAGTTTTGAGGAGGCTTTCCCATCTTCCCAAGCTGAGGGAGCGTTTTCTTAAATTTTTTCTAGTCAGGGGTTGGAAATTACGAGTTAAAACATTTTATTTCAGCTGCATGGTGGATTAGTAGTTAGCAGGTTTGCAGTTTTGCCTCACACCTCCGGGGTTGGGATTCCCACCTCCACCCTGTGTGAACAGACTTCGCATTTTCTCCCGGTGCTTTGGGGGTTTTCCTCCGGGTACCCTGGTTTTCTCCCCCAGTCCAAAGACATGCGTTGTAGACTGCCATTTCCAGATTGTCTCTAGAGTATAAATGTGTGTGTGTGATTGTGTCCTTTGATCGGTTGGCACCCTGTCCAGGGTGTGGACATCTGGGTATCCCCCAGGATAGGCTCCAGGCTCCCTGCAACACTGTGTAGCATAAGCTGTCCAGAAAATGGATGAATGGAAACCTTTAGACGAACGCTGTGTACGCTCAAACATTTCTTGCTCTCTTTAGTGAGACCTAGAAAACTCCAGCTAGCTACCGTACACTACAAGCTTCATAGCAGAAAATACTCAACTGCTCCTTAACACTATAAGAAACAGTACCATTGTGGTGACTTAAAGGAGAAACGTCTCAAACCGACAAGAAATAGTCCATCTATCCATCTTCTATACCACTTTATCCTTTTCACGGTCATGGAGAACCTGGAGCCTATCCCAGGGAGCATCGGGCACAAGGCGGGGTACACCCCGTACAGGGTGCCAATACAAGAAATAATGTATATTGTATATACATTGTGTATATATACTACTTGGTAATGCTACTTTACAAACTGTTTCTTTTACAATCTACTGCATTTTACACAACAAAGCACTTTTGACTAACCTTCTGCTACTATGGGTGGTCCTACATGGATACCCGAAAGATTTACACCTAAGAAGTTTATGTCCTATGCTTCAGTGGAGAATCTATTCTAGCTTTGTATCTTCTAGGACCTGTAGCTGTAATCATAAAGACTGTCCAATGCTCATCCCAGGACTCTTATTCACAATGCTCTCAACATTTGAATACTCTTCGACATGGTAATGATTTATAATCATACTACCCCGTGCAACTAATAAGAGGATGGCTCATATAATGATTTCTTCCTCTTGTCTCAAGGGTTTTTCCTTTGCCAGTGCCGCCTCTGGCTTGCTCATTAGAGATCTAAATCTACATCCGGATTTCTACAAAGCTGCTTTGTGACAATGCCTATTGTTATTTTAACAAATAAAATTGAACTGAATTGAAATGTAGTTACATTAAGAGCCCAGCAGCACTACGTCAGTCAATTTCCAGCTTTTATTCATGAACACTGGCCAAATATTGCCAAGGTGCACATTCCAATGTTTCATATAGTGAATGTTCCCCCTCTTTTATATGCTTTTACTGCCTTCTGAATGCTTCATTGGCTTGTTCTGAAGCGAACATAAACCAGACTTAAGCCTCAGATTAAGTTTGGGGAAGGTGGGAGTGTTGTGTCTGCTGGGGGAGATACCAACAGCACTGTGCTCTTTAGGTCTGCTTCAGTGATACACACATCTCAAGAGTTCAACATAAACAGTAATACTCCGACAGCAAAGAGCTCCTGGAGAGCAACCTAAATCCCTCTCTCTCTCTCTCACACACACACACACACACAACTGAAAGTGTGCAGCCTTCACAAAAGGGCACTCAGAGATTTGGTAGAGCTTAAAATAAGCCACGAACATAGCAGACTGCACACACACGTTACACACACAATACCCACTCCTCGCTCCTCTCCTCCAGCCGTTACGCTCCTCTATCCTCTCTTTACCTTTTCTCTTCTCTTCACTCTCTCACTGAATTCCTGCCATTGCTTGTGGACTCGGACTCAGAGTTCACCTCCCCTGCAGTAACCCTCTCTGGCAGTCTAGGACACTCTGCTTTATCAGTCACCATAGCTACCCCCCCTCACACACACACACACACCGACCCCTCCCCCAACAATCCCATCAACTGCAGTGATTGAAACCAGGCTTTGCTGTTGCAACCCACCCCCGCATCCTTATACACACACACACACACACACACACACACACAAGTCTGACCTCTGGGTGCCTGAGCTTTACAGACAGCCATTCGAGTGTGTGCGCTATGCATGAGAGTTTGCTTTCTGACCGCGGGCTCTCTTTTCCAACGGTCACAGTGTTCAGTACCAGTGAGAGCAAACACAAAAATGCCTTCATTCAGCCAGAACAGAGAGATGCGGGGGTGGGGGGTGCTGGGGGAGGAGAGAGATAAATGGATATGAGATAGCCCCCTTTGTAGTTTTAGGCACTGATAAGTAAACAAGCAGACACACAGAGCACGCATATAAGTTTCCTGTAATTAAATGCTATTACTGCATTAATTATGGTTGAAATTACTTCATAATATTTGTTTATGGCTGCTCAACAGCCATTAAATGCTCCTTGACTTAATACTTACCACACCCATCTCTCTCTCTCTCTCTCTCTCTCTCTCTCTCTTTCTCTCTCCCTCTCTCTCAATATTCAAGTAGCTTTATTGGATGGTAAAAGGCTTTACATGGCCAAGGCATCGGTAACATTAAATTACAGACATACACTTTTACACACATTCACACGCAATTTAAAAAATTCTCTCTCTCTCTAAGATAGATACAGTACATACAGCACAGTCCAGCACACTAAGCAGTGATCCATCATACTCTGGAAACCAGGGCAATCACATACAAATGAATTTAAGGGCTGGCCTTGTGAGGGTGTGTGTTATTTCAAAAGTGCAAGCTGTGCAGAAATATTTACCCAAGGTGCTGTCTAACCGTCCAACATTCACTACGTTTTTCTCCGTCAAATGCTCTCTTGTGCTCAATTCAAGACAAGGTTATTAGCAACGCTGCATGTAGGGCAGTGTCGAGGTACTCAGTTGATTATTCCGTGCAAAGTAATTTTTTATACATACACTGCCCTGCCAGTCAGTTTATCCACTGTTGGTAATTAAATAAGAACAAAACAACAACAAATCTTCCATCAAATTGATAAATCTTTGTTTTTCAGAACTTCATTGTTCACGCTCAAGACTCTAAATGAGTGCTTCATTAGGCAAGTGTGCATGTTTGGTGGCCTTGTTAGTGTATGAATGCAAGCTACTATAAATCTAATTGTCTGAGAAAAGACAGTGTTAGTATTGTGTGTTACACATGCATAGTTAGAGTGATCCAGATAGGCTTTTTTCCAGATAGAACTAACAAAATAGTCACAAGCATTTCTCAGTACACATTTGTTCACTCTTTCGTGACATTTAACCAAAAATGTTACCATACATGTTCAAAAGCTACATGAATACAGCATTTCTCCTTTAATCCCTTTCAAAGTATTCTCCTTGTGATGTGATACACCCATCATTTCTTCTGTTCCTCAGTTTTTTTTTGTTTTTTTTTTTTTTGCTGTATTTCTTGCACTGTGGCGAATCTTTTCCCATTCAGTCTCATTTTTCATTTCAGGAACGAAAAGAAGTCGCAAGGAGTGAGATCTGGTGAATACGGTGGATGTGAAGCAATAATCGCATTGTATCTGGTTAAAAACTCATTTGTTGGCAACTCAGTGTCTGCAGGTGCATTGTCAGGGTGCAAGATGCATTTTCTGGGTGCACCACTTCTCCAGATGTTTGTTCCTGATGCTTTCCCATAGAGGCCTAAGCACTTCAATGTAAAATTGCTTAGGTGCAGGCATCACATTTGAACAAACCTTTTTATTAAAATAAATAAAGTATTTATCCACAGCTTATTAACATGTATTATCTTATGACTACTATGACTTATTCTGTGAGTCAGAAATCTTGACTCGTTAACAGGTCCTGGGAGTTTAATCAGTTAATGTGGAAAAGCAGGGAACATGAAGCAATTTATTACAAAATATTAAGGTCCAGAAATACAGCTTAAAGACAAACTTAAAGCATTCTTTCAGAAATACACACTAAAAATAAGAGGAGAAATCAGTGTGACCTTTAACAATAAGCTTGAAAGAACAGAATCCATGACAACAGGGCATCCTGTAATAATCTTTTAACACTCAAAAGAGGCTTATGAAAGGAGGGGAGAGAAAGAGAGAGAGAGAGAGAGAGATAGGCTGTTGTTTGTATGGTGCATTACTGGGTCAGTCTCCCCATCTCCTCTGTAGAAATGCCAGAACCTCAGCAGCCCTGCATCTAAAAGCATCCATAAGTGCCAGCTCTCACGGCTTTGTTCAAGTCTAATATAATTCAGTACTAAGTGCAAACACAGCTTCGCCGTTTGATCTTGAGCAAAGCACTTATCTAAAAAAGAAAAACATATCCTGTAGCTAAAGCCAACTACATACTTTTCCAAATATATAACACTGCTCCATCAACTCAGGATGAGAACCAGCTGGAGCTTACAGATGAGCGATGTTAGGCAGGGCTCAGACCTGCTACACCTTTACACACACACACACACACACACACACAACACACACACAAACACACTATACTTGTTGTGTTCAAAACTGAGCTTCCCCAAGGCACTGTCTGCTGTAGATCATCTCAAACAGCCTCAAACTCTGCCGAGTCCACACATCTCTTAGCCTGGGTCAGACAGGGCCATGTGCTATGACTGACACGGCCATGACACCTGAATAAGATGTGACACCCACACAGACAGTTAAGGTGAGAATAAAGATTTCTAGACAGACGATTATTTTTGAGCTATTCAACGTGCCTTAGCTTTGAGCTGACGTAGAAATTTGGAGGGAGAGAGGCTTTACACTGTCACTGTTAGGTTTTACATTCATTTCCAACAAATCTTCCAAGCAACCATAATCTGTATTGGTATGGTATTGAATATATGTATTTAGATATAAAACAGTTAAGAATTTCATCTTGAACTGATATAAAACTTAACATCTTAGAATTAGGCATATATATAAATCTCAATTATGGCAATGCATAGACGTCATCAGTGTGCGCATTGACATAGTAGACATGGTAGAATCCATTCATTTCCCATACCCCTGTTCCTACAGGGTAGCCTGGAGCCTATCCAAGGGGACTCGGGGCACAAGACAGGGGACACCATGGACAGGGTGCCAACCTATCACAGGGCACAATCACACACACACACACACACTATGGACACTCTGGAAATGCCAATCAGCCTACAACGCATGTTTTGGGACTGTGGTAGGAAACTGGATTTTGGGGGGGGATACATACTTCACACACACAGGGCAGAGGCGGTATTTGAACCCCCAACCCTGAAGGTGCAAGTGCTAACCACTAAGCCACCATGCCACCATACCCACTGGCATAGTAGAATATCAATATTAAATTAGATTTTCCTATCGTGTGCTGCCATCACAGCTGAAATAATATTATGGCTTTGATTAGCCTTTATGTTGCTCAATAAGCTTAGACTTGACTAATCTGCATTATCTCCAATCCCTGATTTCATCAGAGTTTTTTGTTTGTTTATTCATTTATTTATTTTTATAGTTTTCTTGCACCTATTATTTTGTATTATCCCATCCTGATGTACCTGCCAATACCTCATCATGTTGATGCTGTAATTCTCTACTGCAAATTCTCTTGCATATTCCATCCATAATTATTTCATTGGTTAGGAACACCCCACCCCCACCACCACCACCACCCCCCTGTCTCTCTCTGACACACAGACTTCATTACGTTATATTGATCTAGCAAAATAAGGACTCTGGAAACATCGATCGCTACATCAATGTGTGTACATGTTTACTTGTGTGTGTGTGTGTGTGTGTGTGTGTGTGTATGTGTTTGTGATTTAGCAGTGTGAAGCTGAGCTCTGAACCAGTTCATGGAATAAAAATGAAAACCGGAAGCGAATGCTATTTTGCTACAAACAAAAGCACAACCTGTAAGCATCCGTAAATGTTTAGAGATTTAGGAATTTGCTCGCTCTATTGACAAACTTTTAATATTGCATTTGGACTTATTTGGATAATTACAACCTGTGGGAAATTATATTTGGCTATTTCATTGCTAGATGGAGCATAAGCACTAAAATTCCACATTCCATGTGAATGTATGCACTGCTGCCAGGTCTAATAGCTTTCCATGCTTACTATTTTATTGTATGAGCTCAAAATACACCCTGTATAAAAAAAAATTAAAAATGAATGGAATTAAACAGTTTTTTTTTAATTAGTTTGAACCAGTTCGAACACAGGATTGGAAACGTTAGAATAGTGGTTCTGCTCAAAAAGAATTTATTTTTGTTTTGTTTCTGAGCCGTGGCATGAAGACGCCAGAGTAAAGGTTTTTGCTTACCGCTTTTTTGTTTCATCTTCTTTATCCTAGTTTAATGCAGGCGTCCTTTATACAAAACGCTTAATTATTCATGACTGCTGCAATTCAATAATTCAGTAATTAAGGGGATGAGTGCATGAGCTTGTCTGCCTGCTCTATTCAGATAGAGCCACCAGCGATCTGTTGTATGAACAATGTGCATGCTTTTTGCAGCACATAGCAGCTCTACTCAGCCAATCATGCACACACACACGTACATGCATGCACGCACACGCACGCACAGATAGTGATGTACAAAATGATGTCATCCGCTATCCTAATACATTGAGATAAGATGCACATTTTCTCAACGTATACTTGACATTTTGTTCTTAAACGTACACTAAGCACTGGAATTCCACGCCATTTACACATTTCACTATGATTTAATAGTTTCATTTTAAGTTCACGTGAGTGGATCTTACCTGCTGTGGTAGAATAATAATTTCATTATTTAACCCAGTAAAAGTTTTTTATCATACAAAGTATTAGTCTGAACAAATGAACTACATGAAAAAGAAATAAATCACAATCAGCTTTGCACTGTAGTGTGATTTTCAAGGACAACTGCCCATTTATTCATCCGGTACAAACCTGTTAATTAGGGGCTGGACTTCATATTATATAGGAGTTTATATTACCATTTAAGAACGCCACAAAAGCAAGTTCTCAAAATACCCCTTTTCTCTCTCTCTCTCTCACACACACACAGTCTGTTCTTCCTTTCATTCCAGTTCAGTCAGCCCATAGAGGAGCACTGACCTGCATGCTGATGACCTCACTGCTGCACTCTGATTGGACAAACTTACTGCAAGAAAGTCCCCATGTCCCAGGCCAAAAATGGCATTCTGTTTCTTTATCTCTCTCTCTCTCTCTCTCTCTCTCTCTCTCTCTCTCTCTCTCTCTCTCTCTCTCTCTCTCTCTCTCTCCCCAAGATTCACTTGGGTTTGTGTAAGTTTTGAAACACAAAAAACTTGAAGCTCGAGGTTCTCTCATGTCCTTTCATCAGAAATGATCAAACATACACCTTTGGAGCAACACTCTGTGTGTATGTTTGTGGGTTCTGATCAGTAATGTAATCACCTCACAAACTCTGTATCTCCTTGTGATCATATTCTCTCATCTAACAAGCAAAGTGAGTTCCTTCTGTGTTATCTTCCTCCGACGCAGAAAAAAAACAACAAAAAAAAGAAAAAGGAAAAGTTAGAAGCAAATCCACCATTTGTATTCAGTGCTCAAAAGATGAAGAATAGAGAAGAGAAAGAATATCAAAGCACATGACAAACATAAAGGTTAAACTAGTGTCATAATTTTCAGGCTGCATCGCTTTGAAACACAGGTTTAGAAATGAGAAATGTAAAAAAGAAATAAATAACAAAGTGATGTAGAAGTGTGCAACATGGCAGCCCTATACTCGAAGACACAATTTTTACTACGGCCGAGCGATATGACAAAAATATCACATCCCGATACTTGAGGACAATATACGATGCATATCACAATATATAATTTAGCTAAAAAACTGTCTGCAAAATAGTAGCGAAATAAACAAAACAAAACAAAAAAAAATTTCACTGGCATCCATTCAGTAACATTTGAATTTTAATTATTAAAAACATTTTTAAAATCCTCACCATACTAACGATATCTCAGAAAAGTGTAATCTTTCACATTATTACGATATCTATATTATATCAATATATCGGCAATATCTAGATCCAACATATGCATCAGGATATTTGCGTGTTGCTAATAAAATCGAGTGCTACATTTAAAAACTCATAACTGTGATTTCAGTGATTTGTAATTACCATGCAAAAATTAACTTGTACACAACTCCGAATCAGCTACTACTTACTGTATTTAAAATGCTGTGACAGTGGAAAAATACAGACGAAAGGGGGAACATGAATAAGGATGAAACAGGTGATTCACACGAAGTTCTTGTGTCTGCATCCTATCTCACGCGGTATTAGTGCTGCTTCATGAGATCGTTTTATCAGTGTGGATCACTGAGGGAAGTCAGTGAGACATCTCTAACTGTATACTCTTCAGCTGAATAAAGGAGAGAAAGGGGAGTGGTGAAAGTATTCTTTCCTGAGTCATTTGCTTTAAAAAGGAGGTGATGAATGAGTGTTACTGAAACAAAACATCCTCCTCATGTTAGACAAGAGACTCCCACTAATCCGCATACAGGGGTCAAACCCCCTGAGGCACACACACACTGGCCAAGAAAGAGAGAGAGATAAATGAAAAGGATGAGGTTTTCACGCTTGCATTAGAAAAAGATACTGTGAGTAAAGGTATTAACTGAGCAGAGGAGTCCAGAGACAAGGGATGAGATTGCAGTACAGGACAGGCTTTAGTCACTGTGCGTGCGTGCGTGCGTGGCGTGTGTGTGTGTGTGTGTGTGTGTGTGTGTGTGTGAATGTCATGCTGCTCCATATTTCAACTTGAAAGAACACAGGAAGCAAATCTGTGAGTCAATCCGGATATCAACTGGCTCTTCTTTGTAAGTGTATAACTTACCAAGGGCAGTTTTACTAGACACACTGACACTCATATGTAAAATGAGTACTGGAAACTCCCCCCAGGCTGCGAAATGTAGACTCCCTGTGTGAAATCTAAAGCCATGGTTGTCTCTTCTGTTTTAATTGCTCTAGGTCCGTGTAGGTGTGTGCGTGTGTGCGTGAGAGAGAGAGAGAGCTGTGCGTTCCCACAGATCAAAA
Organism: Ameiurus melas; assembly: GCA_012411365.1. NCBI lineage: Eukaryota > Metazoa > Chordata > Actinopteri > Siluriformes > Ictaluridae > Ameiurus > Ameiurus melas. The sequence goes on from CM022779.1 coordinate 4,157,777, forward strand.
GTAAAGACAAGGTAACAGCTTGCAAATGTGTCTTTGTATTTCAAAAAAGCTATAGCACAAGTGTTACAAATTGTCCAAGAAATAAATACATATATGTGTTGAATGGGTAAAGAAATCCGCTTTTCATGGAGGTTTATCTATTTTACGAAAGAAAATGCTTCTCTAATGAAGGTCTGGAGTATTAATTTTCAGTTAGTAACACACAGCTCATTGTTAGTAAATGTGACCTTTAACAGTCATGTAGATGAAATATTTTCAGAGAGGATTGTGAATTAAACAATGGAGGAGTTGAGGAGAGTTGTTTATTTCTTACCTCAGGATTCACTTAGCTATCGAGTTCCCCCCCCCAATCAAATCAATCAAACAAACAAAAAAAATTTAATAAATAAACTGACCTGTAAATGGCCTACCACCCATCTTATAATAAGAAAGGCAAACTTATCTTACCCTAAAAGATGTCATAAGTTTTGCGATGCACTGTGAATTAAAAGAGTTGAGGAGAGATATGTTTTAAATACTTATGTTTTACCTCAGGATTAGCCTCGCTAGCGAGTTTCCTCCATTCAGAACAAACAAACAAACAAACAAAAAAAACATTAAATTGATATGAAAAATGCCCTAATACTCATCTTAAATTAAAAATTAAATACAAAGGAAAATGAAATATGCAAACATTCCAGATTAATTTAAATGAAACACTTACTAGACGATTGTTATTTTTATCAGTTTTTTTTGTTGTTGTGTTATCTCTGGGCATGTTTTTACTTATAAGTTACTCGCTAGTTATCTTTACTTTTTTAAGGGCAGTTAACATGATCTTAACATCTTAACTGATGTCAAGCACAAACAAAAAATTCTAAAGGAGAAGGAAAGGGATGATAGATATTTTACAATAGGGATGCTTTTGTCATTTTGTTAGCCTCTGAATAGCATCCTCTTTCAAATCAAGCCCCGAACAAAAGGCATCAAGGGTAATTCCAAGTGCAAGATATACACATTCCCCTTTCCTCCCCGCTGAAGTCAGCTCCTGTGGTTCTTTGAACTGTGATTAAATGACCATATGAGTACGGGTGAGTAGGCATCGTGCTATTTGACGGCCTCCTCGGATGGGTTTGGCTAATCAATGCTATTGATCAGTGGATGTTTCAGCCGTGTGTGCAAACCAAGCAATTTGATATTAAACTGCAAATATCTCACGCTCACAACAAACACATTCTTACCAAAGGAACACCATCACTCTTACTTCATACACAAACGCACACACAGACACACAGGTACACTAGCCTATAAACACCCCACTGATTAAGCACAGCCCTCCCCCTTCTCTGCCTTCACATAAACACACAAACACAGGCATACAAACTGCGCATCCTCCCCCACCCGACACACAAACACACACACACACAAAATTTCTCATCAGCAGACTGTACAGAGGCAGACAGAAAGATAGAGAGAGAATCCTGCTGCAATCCGCCACAGTTGCCTCAGCCATCTGTAACATCAAGCAGCAAATGCTGGAAGAACTGAATCCACAGATTACAAAGGGCTTCCACACTCACCTTTTAGCAGGGCCTGTCCCTTGGCAATGATGTCATTGACGACAACGCTGTACTCTTGCTGGGTGAAGGCTGGCTGGCATGGCATATCCCCCGCAGCCTGCAAAACCACCTGCCAAAACAACCAAACAACTTTGCTCAATAACTACTTACTTAATGAACACTGGCCGGAACTATATGGCGAGAGCCTACCAGAGACAGAATGATCATTAGCAGTAGTGCTGATCTATGCATTGATATCAAAATACATTTAGCCAGGCACCAAACCGTGTTGCAAAGAGTAACCCAAGGAGGCAATATCCTAATTTTTAACAGAAAGTTATTCATATAATCATAAAATTGTATTTGTATTAATAGTTTTTGTAGTCCTGATATTTAGTTTGATGTTTACATCTTGTATGCTACCCAGGTTTCCTCTTCGCTATATATGGTCACTACATATTGCACTACAGGCCTAATATGACATATAAAATAATTGTGTTTTAATTCAAAAACGGCATATATTTAATAATATATATGTGACATGCTTTCATTCAGAGCTCTTTGTCTTATGTCAAACAACAAACGTCATTTGGCCATAAATTTGGGAATTGCGTATGCCGGTATATTAGAAGCATAACATATGGTTTAAAACATATTGATATGGATTATAATTTTCAAAATATATAAGTATTATGAAACGATTATGATTAATATTGGAGGATTTTGACAGCCCCAGAGTAACAGTCTGAGGATTTCCACTGATCGGCGGTCAGTCTCGCAGTATGCTTTTGAAAAAAAAAAAGGTTTTGAATTGACCTATATCACAGCAAAGCGCAGCTCGGTTGTGCTCATGATGACTTCCTGGCATACTGGGTACATTTAATTGTGTAGTGCCACTGGGCATCGATCAATTGATTTAGCAGCTCCAGGTGAAAAAACATTAATAACCTTCTTCTCTTCTGTCTGCTAAATTATTCAGTGTATCTCATGAGTGTCGTATTCCCCGGGGGCTTGCCATGCACACTCTTCTCTTTTCCTCTCTCTTCGTCCCCCACCTCTACTGCTCTTTCCTTACCCCCCAATGGCTCTGAAGCATCTGTTGTTTTGGAGTGGGGTGTAATTAGACTGATGAGGTCACGAGGGCGAGACGTTGCCAAGCGGGCCCGGCTGACTGTCCAACACATGGTCCGGCTTTACAAGCCAGGTCTGGAGGCACACGCGCACACACTCAAAGCTTTGCAAGTCCTCTTTCAAGTCCTATATGCACTGCTCATAACTGCTATGTGTCGTTTTTTATCTGCTACGATATAGTGCATCATCAAGTTTTGGTTTTTTTAATTAAAGTATAGTCACTACTGCTGATAAGCAGCTTGAATTAGGCTGCCTAGGTAGACAGCTTTTTGGGCAGCCTTTGTGTGTGATAAATGCCCGCTGAGTCTCTTTGTCAGTTTAATTGCAGCCTGATTAGCCAGGTTGTGGTAAATGTGTAATCTTTCTTTTAAATACAACATTGTGGCATTGTTATATACTGTGATAAAAGGTTTGGCAATTACTATATGAAAATTTCATATCGGCACACGCCTAGCGCTTGACAAAGCATCACTCAAACGAAGGACTAACAGCCGAAGCCTCTCTTCGCTTTACACAGCAACAAAAACTACTAAAACTACACTGCAAGATCTAGTTCAGATGCTGAACGACACATCCTCTGTACCCTCGGTGTGGGTAAACGTCTATTTTGGCTCTTGGAGGTGAATTTAAAGATCAAAGACAGGCAGTATTTGGTTCCTGATGTCCACTGTGAACTGGCCTCTTTGTTTTGGAGTGAGATCAGAGGAGGAGAGGAGACGGCTGCCTTGTTTGTTAATGAGACGGCTGATTCACCAAACATGTTAATTACTTGTTACCTCAAAGTGGGCTTGAGTGACCTGTTACTCGCTTTCTCACACAATGCCTGACAAGACACTCTGCACCGATTTCCATAGAAACGTCTTGGTGGTCAGATTGTGTGTGAGATGTTTGTTCTTCAACGTATACTTATCACCCGTGGATTGAAATCCGAGTTTAAATACGGATGTCAGCATCTGCACAGCACCATGCATATCAAATATCCGTACTGATGGATAGGAATGGCAGAGATGCTGCTGACACTAAGATTCACAAAAAGAGGAAGAAGTGAAGGAGTGACATTGGAGAGCAGAGCGAGGCATCGGCACATACTCCTTTAATCACATCTCCCCTTAATCAAGACCTTCCAGAGTCCCAACCTGGCTGCATGGTGCATAACACACCCTCACCCTAGGTCCCTATCAGCAGAATTTAAACACATGTAGCCGTTAAATATACACATTTACTGTACATAGGAGAAGACAGGCACACATAGTATAATACACCAACAAAACTAATAACAAACAAAACCACTGACAAGATGACGAGCACACTTTGACGGGGGTTCTGAGAGGGTCTTTCAACATCTCTAGCTTTCTAAAGCGGTTGTTCTTGGAACATTTTCCTAAGGGAAACCCTGGAAGAACCTTTAAGGGATCCCCCAAGGAGCAAACAGAAGTCGGCTTTAGGGTGCTATTCGTCTCTTTTCGATACATTAAACGAACACATGCACCTTTTTAACCATGTAAATGATGTAAATGTAAATAATGACGCAGAAATGTCGCTTATGAAATAGTGCTCGTGCTGTGTTCATTTCATGCTCCATCTCTGTCGAGGATGCTTGGACCCTGATCACTTGTCGGACAGCTTCACTGCTCGTGTCAAAGTAGACTACTCTATCACATTACGCATTTAACCACGGTTTCTCCTGAATATCCTGACACCAAATAACTCAATAACAAATGCAATACCCAACCGAGAAATCTCATTTGCAGGACTGAGCTGCTCTCAGCATGGAGCCCATTCAGAGAACGGCATTAACGCCCTGCGGCGACTTCAACGAGCTCTTCATGACATGCTTATTGAAACCTTCACAGGCTATCGTCCTTCATAACAAGCACAACAGTGACCAAGTGCTTTCTCTGCAAAACTTTCACGTCCAGGAGGAAACGTACGTAGGCGCTTCCCTTCACAGTCAGCACGGGACGTTTAATCCGTTAGCACGAGCGCACACCGGTATGACTCCAGGAGTGTTAGAACAACAGCTGCAGAGCACAGTCGAGGTGAACGGACAACTCGACATGCACCCGAACTGCAAAGCACCACGCTGCATTACTGCTGGCCCGAGTATAACAGCCTTTGCCTCATATGTTTAGCATAACTGCATGCGCCATAATCTATAACCGGAGCGTCTCTTCTTGCACGAGAGAAATCCGCTATAGCAAATGCACGCGCACGGGAGCAGCGCCCTGTCTGCGTTTCGCAACATCCGAAAGCTTCCGACATCAAAGCGGAAAACAAGTAGATTAAAACATACACAGAGCCCACGAAAAGGCTGCTCAGAGCATCGTTGAGTTGATCGACCATCACATCCTCCTGCGCGCGCACACCATGCATGCGGACATTGCAATTAATTTACCTGCAAAGCAGCAACGAGCGTCAGCACCACACCTCCCTTATGGTACATGGTATGATGTTCTGTAATTTCTCCCTCTTCTGCTGTTTTAGATGGTTATAGTGTTTGGTCCAGCAGCTGCAGTGTAGGCGGCATGAAGCGACAGCCTTGATCCGCTCGGTGCTCTGTTCGTTTGAGTGTGTGTGTGTGTGTGTGTGTTTCTCTGTGTGTGTGTGTGTGTGTGTGTGTGTGTCACTGTGTTCTCTGCGCTCGTGCGCTTGCCTCTGCCGCTCCGCCTGCTCCACTCTTACTCAGTGTCTCCACCTAGCGGCTGCAAATCCCAGACACTCACGATGCACTCAGCACATTGTCCTCCAGGAATCGGCCCCTCTGGAAGTTCATTTGATGAGCGACAGCACCAAATAGACTGCACACTATACCATACTAAATGGAATACAAGGTAGACAGTATGACAGGGAAGACTGATAGGGTTAAGTACCTTGCTCAAGGGTCCAACTCTATCTCCTATCTCCAGGGACTCCGTATCATGTCTGACCCTGCGCGCTGACCCCAACAAGCTGAAGTTTGCAAAGAAAAGAATTTCACTGTATTGTAATGTATGTGTGATATATATATATAAAGCTGAATGCTCCCTGGTTTATGTTGATACCTAGTTCAATTCAATTTAATTAAGATTGTATTTGTGTAGCGCTTTTATGTGACAATGGACATTGTCACATTAAACAGCTTTACAGAACTATACAAATATATTAAATGTATATATTGATCCCTAATGAGTAATCCAAAGGTGATGGTGGCAAGGGAAAACTCCCTGAGACGATATGAGGAAGAAACCTTGAGAGGAACCAGACTCGAAAGGGAACCCATCCTCATCTAGGTGGCACCGGATAGTACGATTATTAATAATTCCCTTCTATAAGTGTGTACTACATGGACAAAAATTGTCATGGTGTAACCAGAAAACTCATTACAGTTGTCACATGAAGTCTAGTTTGTTGATGTTATCAAGTGTTCACTGTTGGAGACTTGAGTGTAAAACTGTTCATGGCAATGGCAGTTTTAAAGCTATTATAGCAACTGCAATCCAAAGACATCTTTGTGGTTTCTGACTCGTACCGTCCACAATATCGTTCCAAGAGGAACTATAATTTCATGGCATTACGAACACTACAATTTCACACTGCTTTATAAATTGTAAAATATTCCACCAGCCAAGGCTAAATTGTAAGATATCAGAATTCATTTTGCTAGTTGAAATGGTTTTCTGTATCATGCATCTTTGCCAGGAAATAATCACAATGTATCAAACTGGATATGAAATATATTGCTTGATAGAAGGTTTGCAGAAGCATTTACACCACAGATTCCCAACCCCGCTCCTGGAGTACCAACCTGTTCTTATCTAACCCATATTTTAGTATTTCATTTATACATTTATGGCATTTGCCATACACATTTAATCAGAGTGACTTAGAGAAGCACTCTGCAGGTTCTATTTCACACGTCCTCATACTGGTTCACTAGGTCTGGGACCAAGAGACCTATTAGTCTAAAAACTTCAACTCTTTATTTTAATTTTTTATTTTTATTTTTTTAAAGTGCAACTTTAAGAATTTCATGAAGAGGTGCTAGATTTTCACTAAAACCTGCAGGACAGATGGTACTCCAGGATCAGGGTTAGTAGCCTGTGATCATGAGTTTGTTTTCTCTGTGAGCTTTGCCTTTTTTGAAGTACAGAAAGTTTCACTAAGTGTAAATCAACTGTGCTGTAAACATGCTTTACACATTAGCTGATTGGCACTTAATCAACATACACACAGGAGTATAAATAAAATCAACAGTACTGAGCTTTTGTAAATATGACAGAAGATGTTTTTGTTTGTTTTTGCCTGTGAAAACATTTACATACAACTAGATAAAGGCTGATAAATTATACCCATTGTCAAGTCATTTCCATGATATCAGTGTTATCAGTGTTAACATTGTTGCGGCTGAAACCTTGAAGTGATGTGGATGATTATGTAGTTACACTTTGAAGTGTATATTGATTACATGAAGTCACCAATTAAAGCATGTTTACATTTTTATTGTTACTAGTGGCAAGTGTGTCGTGATTGAATTTAAGTAACGTACTATAACTATTCAACCCTGCCCAGGGTGTACCCCGCCTTGTGCCCGATGCTCCCTGGGATAGGCTCCAGGTTTCCCCATAACCCTGAAAAGGATAAAGTGGTATAGAAAATGGATGGATGGATGGACTATAACTATTCAAATATTTAGCACAAGTGTGTAAAATCATGTTTCTTTGACAGAGAAATTTCTGTCAAAGTGTATTTCTACACTTGCCACCCAGAATAACCCAAATCACTTATGCTGTTTTAAATATGTTTTCAATTACTGATGTTTGGATTAAAGCCAATCTACTGAAATGGCCAATTAGGCTTGTGTCTATACAAAATTAATAATGACTCTAATAGTTGTTGATCATGACCTACAATCATGCAAAATCATTAAAAACATGAAGAATCAAAACAGGGACTGCTTGGCTAGTCTCCACTGTCCCCTGGACCTTAGTTTGAAGTGCATAACTTTAAAGCATATTGACAGAAAACACATGACTTAGAAACGTTCTACCAGTTCTAAAAATTAACTCAAACTATTACATTTTTGAGTACAGGTAATTTTTTGTGTACAATCATTATGAATATAATTCCATAATGTAATAGTTTAATGAATATAGCGTAAATAATAATAGTTATAATAATAATAATAATAATAATAATAATAATAATAATAATAATAATAATAATAATAATAATGATGATGATGATGATGATGATGATGATGATGATGATGATGATGATGATGATAATAACAACAACAACAACAACAACAACAACAATAATAATAATAATAATAATAATAATAATAATAATAGTAATAATAATAGGGTAAATGAATAGTTACAATAGTGGGTTGGGATATTTTGTGCAGTAACATGACTGAAGGACAAGGAGAGAAAGCAAATATTGCTTGAGAAGTAACCACTATTGTCATGCATGTGTGTCTATGCAGCAGATGTCCCCCACGTGCTCTGAGAGTATGTCCGGTCATCGGCTTGCTCCCACCATCTGCTCATCATTAACGGTCAGCCAACACACACACACACACACACACACACACACACACACGTGACCCACAACGCGCAGCTGCACATGCACATGAAACACATATAGACACAAGGTTACACACAGTCCGCAGAGCCTGTGTCTGAATGAATCACTGGCTCAGACAGCGTGAAGAGTGAGTGAGACAGAGAGCGGGATCTTTACCTGGTCACATTTTGAAATCACAGTGCTTTAATAAATATGAGGAAATAATAAAGCATATACATTAACAGCCTCTCCGAGACATATATGAAAAGGCCTTAATGAAGGTGACCCATGAAGGTAACTTGTTAACTCATGATGTTAATTAACATTAATATGATTTGCAGTAGTAATAAAGATCATTTGAATAATGCAGGATGTGTTTGAAAACAATGTCAGATATATTTATACATACAAATGAAATGCCACTTAAAGTTTGAATAGTGAGTTGTCCCAAGTTAATTAGCCTGTTAAAAATGTGTACATGCAAGTCATAATGCAAGTCATTTCATTAATTAACATAATGCATTAAAAAGACGTTAATATGATGTTAAAAAGATGTCTTTTTAACTATTGCCATTATTATTGGCTATTCATATATGAATCAGAGGATGTTAATGTATACACTTCATTATTTCCCGATATGCTTATAAGGATTATTGCATGTATTATTTTTTCATTATGAAAGTATTAGTTCTAAAAATATTAATATATGCTTATTTGTTGACCATATAGTAAAGTGTTACCCTTTCAACATACTGTATACATATTTTTTGTTTATGAAATGGTGATGCTGGTATACCATGTGGAAAATTTAAATGTCATTGTTTAATTTGAATGTTCATCTAAAGCACAAAAAAGGAGCATAGAATTGAAAATTCTACAGTACTGATTTGCATTTCTTCAGTGACGAGTGATTTGAATCCCTATGGGTTTTCCATCCCAACAGCAATAGTGCAGTTATGCTAAATATCAGCATGATGTTGTAATTACAGCTGTGCTGATATTCAGCACAGCAGCATCATTGTGAGTGATATTGGTTTTTACACAAACGTTCTATAAACAAGAAATTAATATTGAGTAACTGATATTTCAAACACAATACAGTCGAATATTTAATTTGTTTTCGCTCTGTCAGTGAAAATAGTTCCAAAAGAAGGCACAGCTGCATAGAGTGTTGCATTTAGCCATGCCAATGCACAGATGAAGTGAAGTTACACTAAATATCAGCACTCTTGGAACACCACTTGTCCATTCAAATTAGTGGACTGGAACTAACTGTTTTATAAAACCTGTATAAATGTATGAAAATTAACTCCAATGTGGCACATATCCAAGACGGAGATGGTTCAGACGGTAGCATACAGCTCAATTCCAGATTATGGTACTAGGCGATAGACCCCAGTTAAACGGACCATTCATTTTCAACGACAGCTGTCGACTTTCAGTGACACGAGTGACTGTGAGTGTTAGCAACTTGATGTGGGGATGTCCAGTGATTCAACAAAGTTGAGAAAATTGTACTTTATGCAAATTTGTTGCAATTTCGTACAGCAACTACCAATAGGAGTGAGGAGAGCACACACTGCTTCTCCTTTGTCTTATAGGATATGATGCATATACAGTATACACTGGTAAATTATATAAGAACATGCTCCCTTCGGAATGTTTCATTTTAGTGATAAGAAAACTGTTTTTTTGCAAATAGTGGACTGCTAGTTGTGTCACCCATTGATAAATGTAACTATGGTATCGAATAGTAGGAACGCCTAATATTGTCTTCATAGTACAGCAACTGGCGACTTGCAGCGATAAAATAGCTGTATGTGTGAACATACCTGAAGTCAACACGATAAGCACTATTATTTGCTGATGAGTTTAGTCATGTGTGTCTCTGGTACGAATTAGACAAGATTAGCAAGCTAACCTAACCAATTAGCACAAGAAAAATGTTTTGTACCCAGTTACTTTAGATCGTCTTCGGTAACTGCGTTAAAAAAAGAAAAAAAAAATCATATCCCAGTCAGGGTCATGGTGGATCTAGAGCTAATCCCGGTAACAATGGGAGCAACGTGGGAGAATTCACCCTGGATGGGACATTACACAGACATAGCCAGAGCTCAGGATTGAACCAGGGATCCTGGACCTGTACTGCCCACTGCGCCATTGTGCCGCCCCTGTAGACAGAGTTAATGAATTTATTTACTTAGACAGAGAGATGAAGACAGAATCATTCCAAACAAAGTAATATCAGAAAGAAACACCTAGCTGCCTGACTATGTTCATATTTTAGGTAACACTGAACAAATTACTGCAATATACATTATTTGCTTCTTTATGCTTTAAGATTAATATATATATATATATATATATATATACACACACACACACACACACACATTTTTTGTTGCTAAAAATAGTAAGTTTTGATTAAAACATTTTAAATGCATGTGCAAGCCTATTTTTATTTAAGGTATTATTATTTTAATTAATAAATACTGTAAAATTACAGATAAACATTTTCATTTAATATTTGTTTTCATTTAATATTATTGATAATTATCTTTAATTTAAAGGATAGTTATTATTTGAATTATTGAATGTGTAAACATTTTCTTTTTACAGTGGAGATGGTATGCTAATTTTGCATTTCTAAACCTTCAGCTTTTATCCAATAAGTCCATGAAAAGCAATTTAAAACCATTAAGCTATTATTATATTATAAGTATGAGGAGTGAAAGTGTGTAAACATCCAGCATCTCTTCGAGTTGAGGAGGTTATGCAGCTCTTCAGTACTGCTGCATAACTCTAGAGTAAATGGTCAGTTCTCCTATCCTGCTCCTCCTAAATTGGGCAGCAGAGCAGCTCATTTTCTCAACGAGCTCCAGACTCTCTTCAGATACTCAGAGAAATGATTTTGTTTTGTTCGGGTCATATTTCCTGCGTGTGAACCACAGTGTTCGTTCCACAGTCATATTTTACACTGTGCCCAAGATGCCTTTAGACTTATGAGTCACGGCGAATTATAGCATCTGCTAAATGAATTAAAAGAAAATGCAAATGTTACACGCTCTCATAGGGAAAGCATTTGGAGCCATTAGTCACTGTTAATACTGGGGATGTGGCTGGATCCAAATTGTAATCATATTAAGGCCTTGTTTTAAACCAGATGGAATAACCTGGAGATTATCCTCCTTCATTTAATTCATAATGATAGATGGAGTTTAGAAAGGAACACAGGGAAGTGTGTGAATACAACATTGATTGATGACTTGTCGACTGGTACACTAGACTTTTGTAACGGTAGGTGCTAATTTATTTTGTGCATCGTGTATGTAGGTCTCTGTTTTACACTTCAACACTTTTAGTTAATAAGTTAAATGGGGCCATCCTGACTACAACTCTCTCTCTCTCTCTCTCTCTCTCTCTCTCTCTCACTTTCTCACTCTCCCTCATCCTTCTCTCTCTCTCCTTCCAATTGCTATTGTCCCTGAGGGAGGAGCAACTTATGAGTAAGCCCGTCTCTTATCTTTTATACTTATCTCATTAGCATGCCACTGTGCATTTTGCACTGAGACTTTGAGAAGCACCACATGCTGTGTGTGCGTGTGTGTGTGTGTGTGTGTGTGTGTGTTTGTGTGTGCTGAGCTAAGCTAAGTGAGGTCATATGATTCTATATAGAATGTCCTATAGCCCTCCTCTGTCCTTCTAATCTCTCTCCACTTTCTCCAGTGTGGAAGGTGAATGAGCTTCACTAAATTAAATGAAAATAACCAGGAATGCATGCAGTATTTTACCTGTTCACGTGTCTCTAAATCTCTGTGTGTTCCCGATTATAAATATTGTGGTCTTTGAAGGCAGTGCCACAATTACAATTTTAGTTTGAATGTGTTAAAAGCTTCAAAACATTTCTGTTATGCCTCTCCAGTTTTACACACATTCACCATCTCCTCGACTTCTCACTCTCTCTTTCTCTCTCTGTCTCTCTTTCATACTCTCTCTATCTTTTAGCACTTGTTGAGACTAATTACTCTTGTGTAACAGGGCTTGACTCATTATAGAGGTGACTTGTATTTTGGAAGGGGAGATTGGGTGATTGGGGAAGAAGAGCTTGTTTTAACCATAGGGGGTGCAGGCAGACAAGCGTGCACACACACCACACACACACACACACACACACACACACACACACACACACACACACACACACACACACACTACTTTTTACACACGGTACTTCAGACAAGAATTGTCTGCATTTTATTAAATTACTGGTGGATTGAGTAGTCAATGACCATGTTGAGCAGATGAACAGACGACAATAAATGCAGTGATATGATGAAGATGTTGTATGTTAATGGAATTCAGGACTTGAACCAGAACTCAATTTCTTTGTTTTTCTCTGTGACTGAATGGTTCTTCATAGAGATGACACAATACCACTTTTACCATTTCCCCCAGATAGACTTTAAGAATGCCTTTGACAAAAGAAGAACGTATTGAAATAATTTTCATGGCTGGATTGGGAAGCTGTCACAAGGTTGCAATGGACTTTAACAGGAATCATGCCAAGCACATCACACACGACACTGCTGCCAAAATTATTAACAAATTCAAAAAGTCTATAAGTGTTGCTGACTAACGGAGAACATCCACTGATGAAGGCACGACGATTTCATGCAGGGTTCAAAAAGGTCATTGCATATTTTTCGCCAGAGAGTTAGTGTTATACTGTAATGTGCTAACTTTATATACCATTTCTACGTTGGCATCTGTTACCGATAGGATAACAACAACAGTTGTTCTGAAAAATGTTAAAAGCAACACACATGACTGTCATGCACACATCAGATAATGATTACAATATAACTTGTATATGCTACCACCAAATGAAAACACTAAGCTCACTTACCTACTTATTGTTTGTTTTGCAGTTGATCCACTGAAAAACAGGAATATGAGTGGAAATAGACTCTGGGCTGCTGTGAAAGCTGAGCTATAATAAATGAAAAAAAAAAGTTATATAGTTTGTAGCAGCTTTCTATTGAGGAAACTTATCATGTCATCATGCTCACTACAGCAAGCAGTTTTGCACTCCAGCCTAGAAAACTGAAAATTTCCATTTCTACCTTTAGTTTTGTATTCATTGTTGCTTTGATTTGAATAATAATGCACTCAATTCATTGCAATTTTGTTTTCTTGTATAAATAAACAGAGAACAAGATAAATAACCAAATAATAAACAGAGACTTTAATAGATTGAATGGTGGTTGCAATATTACCTAATGAAACCATTATATGTAAACACCATTTCATACCATCCATCCATCCATCCATTCATTCATCCATTCATCCATCCATCCATCCATCCAACTTCTATACCACTTATCCTTCAGGGTAACGGGGAACCTGGAGCCTATGCCTGGGGGCATGGGGCACAAGGTGGGGTACACCCTGTACAGGGTGCCAATCCATCGCAGGGCACAACCACATACACATACACACACCCATTCATACACTACGGACACTTTGGACATGCCAATCAGCCTACCACGCATGTCTTTGGATTGGGGGAGGAAACCAGAGTACCCAGTTTAAACCCCCGCAGCACAAGGAGAACATGCAAAATCCGCACACACAGGGCCGCGGCATTAATCAAACCCCCAATACTGAAGATCTGAGGCGAACGACTAAGCCACCGTGCCCCCATTTCATACCACAACATCCTAATATTAAATCCCTAATGGAAACTGTCTGTAATTTAATAGATGCAATGCATAAACAAATTTCTATTAAGGGTCATGGCATGAAAGCCATCACAGATTTTCCTAATAATTTATAGTATTTTTCAGTAGGGTATTACTGTAATGTATATACAACACACATCAGCTAAAAAGACACACTGGCACTGTGACCACTTGTGTTTGTGTTTACTGTTGCTAGTTACAGTTTGTTTGCCAGTTTACAGTGGTTTATAGAAGTTTCTATATTTCTGAATAAATATGACCTCAAATATCATCAGATTTCTACACAAGTAATAAAAGTAGATACAGAGAACCCAATTAAACAAATGAGACAAAAATAATATACTTGGTCATTTATTTATTGAGGAAAAAGATCCAATATTACATTACAATATTACCAGTGAGTGTCTTCACTTTCAGCATCTGGTGTGAGCCACTTGTGCAGCAATAACTGCAACGAAACATTTCCAGTTACTGATGATCAGTCCTGCACATTGCCTTGGAGGAATTTTAGCCTGTTCCTCAGTACAGAACAGATTCAACTATAGGATGTTGGTGGGTTTCCTCACACGAACTTCTTGCTTCAGGTCCTTCCACAACATTTCTATTGGATTAAGGTCAGGACTTTGACTTGGCCATTCCAAAACATTAACTATATTCTTCTTTAACCGTTCTTTGGAGGAACGACTCGTGTGTTTAGGGTCGTTGTCTAGCTGCAGTGCCCACTTTCTCTTGAGATTCAGTTATGGACAGATGTCCTGACATTTTCATTTAGAATTTGCTGATATAATTCAGGATTCATTGTTCTATAAATGATGGCAAGTCGTCCTGGCCCACATGCAGAAAACAGGCCCAAACAATGAAATTACCACCACCATGTTTCACAGATGGGATACGTTTCTTATGCCGGAATGCAGTGTTTTCCTTTCTCCAAACATAATGCTTCTCATTTAAACCAAAATCTTCTATTTTGGTCTCAAAACAAAAAACTTTTTTCCAGTAGCCCTTTGGCTTGTCCACATGATTGCTGCACATCTGCCGTTTGCAACAATGTTCTTTTTGGAGAGCAGTGGTTTGTGGTGAGACGCCGTTATTTGTCTCTAACTTCAAGGCTGTGTGATATTAATTCCCCTTTGGCATTTATTCATTATTGGGCTTTATTTAAACATTTGTGGATCAGTTTTTTAAAAACTATTCTTTACATTTTAGGGGAATAAATAAAGCCCATCAGCACATCTCTCTTCCTGCTCTGTCGCTGCATGGCTTGAAGCTTTGACGCTGCTGTTTGCTTCTGTTCTGTTTCTGCTTTACATTGTGTTTACTTTGTTTTGGGCATTTTGGCACTGTGGTTGCTTAACTATTTCTGTTTTGTTTCCTTCTTGCCGGCTTTCAAGCTTGCTCGTTGTTTGTTTGTTTAGTGTTTTTCATTTATATAATTTGTTCCTACTGCAGCATTTGATGTTTGTGTGCTTGTGGGTTTAGCTGCTTTGTCGGTTATATTATTTGTTATTTGTTTTTTTTTTTACCATTATTATTGGTTTTCCCTTTAAGACTGGGGGGTGGGGTCCGTGGGTCACCTTTCGCACTCGGCCAGACTGAGTTTTTGGTATCTGAGTGGATTGAATGTATTGCTGTGGTGCTACTAAATATTGGAGGCTGACTTCCTCAGGTTTGAGTGTCAGTGTTCTCTTGTATTCTATGTTGGTTCCTTCTGTATCCTCACAGTGGTAACAATGGTCTTGAATTTCCTCCATCTGTACACAATCTGTCTGACTGTTGATTGGTGAATTCACACTCTTTGAGATGGTTTCATAACCTCATCCATCCTGATGAGCATCATCACTTTTTTTTCTGAAGTCCTCAGAAATTTCTGCCATGAGACACTTAAACGAACAAGTGTTGTGAAGATCAGACTCTGTTAGATCTAGATCCCTATTCTTTAAATAAAATAGGGCGCTCACTCACACCTGATCATCATCCCATTGATGGAAGACACCTGACTTTAATTTCACCTTTAATTTCACCTAATCCTAGAGGTTCACACACTTTTGCCACTCACAGATATGTAAATTGGATCATTTTCCTCAATAAAAAAACGTTTGTTTAATTGCATTCTGTTTGTATACTTTTAGGACTTTAGGAATGTGGGATGTTTTAGGTAATATTTATGCAGATATATAGAAAATTCACAAACTTTCAAGCACCACTGTAGTTACCAGGAAGCATGACAGGGAGGATCCATTTCAGTGCTGCTTGCTGAAGATATATTGTATGTAGTCAAGTATATTAGGGCAGTCGATTCAGTATAAATGAAAATGAATCTTCTTAATAAAGCATCGACTCAATAACATTGATGCAGTGAATCATTTATTCGGTCCTCAAAATGGAAGCATTTATACAGTGTGACCTGAAACTACAACTATCACAATATTAGCAAATAATCAAATCTTTTATTAAAGACCTTTTATTGAGTGACTAACTGAAGCAACCCATGATTCATATTTATGTCTTTATGGCAATTATTATGTAATAATTGGTGTTTCAGCACATTGGATGTGCACTAGCTTTGCCATGATATCCTTGCACATTTGAGCTGAATAGGTCCTGAGGTGACTGAAAACACTTTTCTGCCTTATCTAATTGACATTTATATTAAGTGTTTGGACACTTTTCTGTTGCAAGATATTATATAATAGATTTTTCAACATACTACACTTTCAAAAAGTGGTGGGAATGTTACCCAAGTATCCCCAATGTAAACCATGCCTTTGCACTCGTAAGTAAGATGACAATGTAGGGGAATATACAGTTAAAGACCCAGATGGGACCAGATATGATCAATGAAGTCCAGGAGTCAAGAGATGCCATCAATTCAAGAAAATTTTACTGAAGAATAGTTTGCAGTTTCATCAGAAAAAGTCAGCTTCAACACTCAGAAAGTAGTTCGTAGGCTGTTCTGCATGCACACTCATTACATCATCAATTATACTTTCACACAATCACTAAGCTAGTCATTACATCAGGTTGAATGGTTCTGATTGGTTAAGGCATAGAAAATGGCTGTGCGTCAGAAGAATATCTCCATCGATTATCTGGCTGTCAGTCACATCCTGGTTTGGGCAAACCGTGAACCACTGAGTTTTTAGGCTCCAGTTGTCTCATCAGATGCTAAGTTCACCTCCGAATGTCCTGTGACAACAAAGTGCACACACACACACACACACACACAAACACACACGCGCACACACATAGCCCCTTCAAAGTTGGATTTCTTGAGCTGTGACCAGGAAGCATTCCCAAAACAGAAGGGTTGAATATACTTTCTCTCAGCAAGAATTTCAGACAATATTCGTCATTATTCTCTAGCAAATGAAGATGAAATGTGTATATATATAATATGTGTGTGTGTATGTGTGTGTGTGAGTGTATTCAAGAGGCAGGGGATCCAGAATCCACCCTTCAACATGGAGTACTGGAGCTTTAATTACACCTTGAGAGAAGTAAAAATAAATCAGTCTTCTATTCTCTTCCATCATTGCTCCTTTTTCTTTTTTCCTAATTAGCAATGTTACTTTGAGGTTACATGAGGAACTGCTCAGTTCCTTCACACTCTGACACATAGAGCCCATGATGCCCAGATCATCAAGTGCAGACAAAGTGATCGACTGCTGTAACTAGTACCCTGAGATGTGACACTTAAGTAATAGCTTCAGGCAATCCTAACAACAGTGTTTCAACACTCACTCACTGACTCACTCACTCACTGACTCACTCACTCACACACACACACACACACACACACACACACACACACACACACACACACACACACACACACACACACACACACACAGGTGACCTTGGACAGTTATGGAGCTTTGAGAGAGTAATTACACCTGGGGCTGTAAAGAGCAGAAAATAGAAACAGATCTGCTTTTCTCCTAACATGTTCTTTTCCTTTGTCCTAATTACCAGTGTTACTGTGAGGTTATGCAGAAGACATCTCTGTCCCTTTATACATCAACTCTATCACATGGTTCACAAGAAGCCTGATCTGAAACACAGAGAAATTGTAAGCTGCAATGACTGATCACTGCAACTACCTAGATTTGTCTATTCAACAACCTGCAACTACTCTATACATGTTAGAAATGTATGCTGTTATACAAAAAAGATCACTTTAGCAGCACCAATAAAAAGTAAAACTGCGTATGTGTGTGTGTGGCGCACATATCTTCATTCAAATATCATTTCTTGTTGTAGTGCTCATGGCAATTGTAGTCAATTATGTAACTCGTAAACTATTCTGACTACTTGTTGTGTTGAAAATTGGACACAATTTTCCATCTGCCTGAGCTGTTTCCTCAAGTGTAGTTGTGAGAAATGCAATGAGGGCTAAGTAGGAAAATAAATTCAGTGTCAGTGCTTGTAATAATAACAAAATTATTAGTTATTTTTCTGTGATATCCAAGCATACATAAATAAATATATGAATAAATAAATATATAAATAAATAAGCAGGCACTGTGTCTTAGTGTTCAGCATGTTTGCCTCGTACCTCTCGAGTTGGTGGTTCGAATCCTGCCTCTGCCCTGTGTGTGGAGGTTGTATGTTCTCCCCATGCTTTGGGGGTTTCCTGCAGGTACTAGGTACTCTGGTTACCTCACCTAGTCCAAAGACATGCGTTGTAGGCTGATTTGCATTTCCAAATTGTCTGTAGTGTGTAAATGGCTATGGGAATGTGTGCGATTATGTTCTGTGATGGGTTGGCACCCTATCCAGGGTGTCCCGTGTTTTTGCCTCAAATTCCCTGGCTCCAGGCTCTCTGCGTAGGTTAAGCAGTATGGAAAATGGATGGATGAAAAGTAAACAACAGGAAATCTTGTACATGTCAAGAATCCTCAGTCTCACAAATCAAATAAAAAACTAAATAATACAAATGGCATTACTATTAGAATTGTCATTAGTAATACTAACATTATACTAGTACGGTCATACTAAAATATAGTAATACACTTATTAGGGCGGTACCTTATGTGTGATTGGGAATGTGTGTGTGTGTTAGCTTCCATAGATTTATTATTTCACCTAGTGGGCGAAATGGGAACTGCAACAAGCACTAATAGAGGCCCAGTGGGTGAATATTCACACTGCCCCATGGTCACTCTATGAAGATTTTCAGTCTTGTTGGATTAGGCCAGTTTAAATGCTTTGTGGCCTCCAAAATCTTGTTTTATTAGAAATAATTGGAATGAAATATAATGAATTTTCACCAAAAGTGGAGACAGTGTGTATGTGGTGTAAAGAAGTATTTATAATGCAAAATATATTGCAAAGATTGGGAGTGGGAAAGAGAGATTATGGAGTGGATGATTTCCAAAATGCATTTCTGATGCACACTATGTGTCCCTAGTAATTGTTTATAAATGGCTTATTTGTAAATATGAACAGGTTATCCATGAAGCAGTTAATGTTAATGATATGATTCTAACCAGATAGCCAAAGACTCTAGAAAGTGCTGTCCATTTTTTTTTTACTTCTCTTCATTTCAATTTATTTCCTTTCATTTGTATTCTTTAAATCTATCAAATAATACAAGACAAAAAAAGAAACAAATAGATAACGTTAAAGATTACAAAATAAAACATTCCTCAGTGCACTCAATCGACGCCACCTCGTTTCATAATTAAATATTTAAAATCCACCAGCACAAGAAGTGGTTTCAGCTCCTGGTTTGTGGAGTGTTTTATCTGAAGCTGGAGGAGTAATTCTTCTAGGTGATCATTTAGCCTAGTGAGAACCTCCGAGAATGCAGGAAATGGTGGTGTGATGTAATACCCTGGGTTTTATAGGGTTTTGTCATGAACATTTGGCAGTGTTTCTGAGCAAAGTGTTTCATGCTACAAATACAAATTCAAGAGTAATTAGTTATTGAATCATATTGGTAATGATTATCTAATTCATTCAGGCTAAAGAACACTTATTTATCCTCCTTTCTTAACCAGAAGCACCACTAGCAAGCCAATTAATGGGTGTGCATGGCCAGAATCTCTGCACTGATTTGTTCGCAAAAACGTCATTGCGATTTGGCAAGCTCATAGCAGACTGGCTCGTCATATCTGCTTAATGCATCCAGAGCTTTACTGAGCGGAGAGACTGTTATTAAAAGCCTGAGAGGAGGTGAACCGCAGAAACCCATTTCTCACTGGATCTCAGAGAAGAACTCCAGATTAAGTTTAAAAAAGTTTCTCTGCTTTGCAAGATTTATTCACTCCTCTCTCTTCAAAAGCAGTTCGGTGGAAATTTCAGCACGCACACGTCTCCCTCTATCACTCACTCTCACTGCCTTGTGAACATGCGTGCTAAATAATGTACTTTGATGTTTTTTAAACAGATACCAGATATCTGGGCTCCTAACCAACAAAGAACCTTTAGGGAGTGAAGCAGAGTGAGATGGAGGAGCAAGACATGGTGCTGCTTCACGAGGACATCATTTCAATCCACCCTGGACCAGTGGAGAGTAAAAGTGAAAGAGCCAAGACTAAGCTCCATTTTTTCTATATTTATTTATTTTTTTCTACTACACTATATTTATAACATTGTTAAGCTTAGGTCCAGTATTTACATTCTTAACATTTTAAACCTCCAATGAAAGAAGAATATTATACATAATCCAGAAATAATCAGCATTCATGTGCTTGATGTTTATCACCTATGAATTTATTTTGTACTTATATTATTTACAAGTTATATTTAGTAGTTTAATGAGATCTGTAATTAGAGCAGGTATTAAATTACAGCAGTGTATTGCTGATAAATTCTTTGTTAATTCTTTCACAGCTATAGAGGCATGAGTGCCTGGCTTGTCTATAATAAAGAAGTCAGATCATCTGAGTAAAGATGCAATCCTTGGGGAACAATACTTATTCTTACACTGCATACCATTGCCTCCTACATGCCATCACACACACACACACACACACACACACACACACACACACCTTGCACACCCACAATAAAACCACAACAGAGCTGACAAGGATTTTTTTCAATCCTGATTTCCTATAATTTCAGGTACATTTTATTCCCACAAGGAACTAAATCTCTTTCCCTTATCTTGTACTGCACTCTCTCAGTTCACTTCACATCTGAACCTTATTGCCATGGCGCCAGGCTAATGTCCCTGTGTGTCACTTGGTCTGTCATGTCCTGTTGTGCACCTGCTTCTTTCTCTTCAAATATCTGTGTGTGTGTGTGTGTGTGTGTGTGTGTCTCAGACTTTTGACCCAGACAGTGTCTGTGTCATTGACGGTTGATCTACTGCTCAGTGGCTCATACCCTATGCATTATTTCTCTCACCTTTCAATTATTGTGACTTGCCCTCCTCATTGGCTGTGTAATGCATACTATTATAGTTCTATAGTAACGGTATAATGCAGATCACTGTATGGTAATACTATAAGTAATAATAAAAAAAAAGCAGGATTGATCTGCTGGAAGTTTATAGTTTAATGATTTGACAAGGGTCTGTGTAGATGAGTGACCTCTACATACAGAATTTAAAGCACTGATTTCAGGTGAGGAGGCATGGGGTGCAGTCAGCATCCCCCTTCATCCCCTACATGACCAGTGGGGTTTTGGCAACAGTTTGGAGAAAGCTCACATATGGCTGTGATGGTAAGGTGTCTACAAAATCTTTGGCCATATAGTGTATAGATATATTTAATTGTGTGTGATTTGCTTCCTTTCTGACGATACAACAGGACAATCTTAAAAAGTAAAGATGCCATCACACACATACACACACACACACACACACACACACACACACACACACACACACACACAACACACACACACACACACACACACACACACACACACACACACACACACACACACATATATATATGAGAGAGAGAGGCGACTAATACAAAGTCCATTACTCTATATATTAGCTACAACTTCAAATTAGAGGAAAAGTTTTTCTGCCTCACCCCTCTCCCAGCCAGTCATCCCCCTTCTTGAACATCATTAGCTCTCCGCCCTAGGTGATTTCCCCTCATTTGCAACAGTTAACATATCGAGAACCACGACTCATCTGATGGGCTATTTGCCAGACGTGCATTCATTTGCCGTTGTAATCACGTTTCCTTCCATTTTACTGAGGGGAGTGATTGACATTGGTGCAGGCTGTTAACTACTGGACTAGTTGCTAGGTGATAGGAACATTGCTGAAATGTTTTATTTGCCCTTGCGCTAATAAAACAGCTGGAGGCTTTTGACTAGAACCAAAGGTCTACTTGACGTCCAATATTTCAGGAATGGCATTCCAAAGAGCTGCATCATACAACTTCCTGGTCCTGTTGCCATGGAGATGGACCTTGGCAACAGCTTGCAAGGTTATTAATTAGATGTGGTATATGCCTTCCCAGAACTCAGAGATTTTCCAAACATTTTAATGATGCCCATTAGACTCCCAAAGCAAACCCAATTAGAGAACCCCTGTAATGTATCTTTTGTGTCGCGTGTGTGCTAAGTTTTGTGTGTACAGATGCAGGTCAAGTGTTTGTTCTTATGAATTCTTAGGTCTGACTGAACACTGTTTGATATGTTTCATTATGTCCTTGCCAGTTTTCAAGTGAAGCTGTTTGAAATCTTTATTTTGGAGCTTGAAAGCAAAAAAAAAAACTGATCCAAACTTAAAATAAAAATATCATTGTAGTCATTATTCGCCTTGTTAGTTTCTCAGGGCAGCAGTGATTATTCCAGATGATGAAAACTAATATCATGATATTATGACGTATATCCTTATTAGTGTTTATTCCTAAAACATGTAATGTGCGGTGTCTCAGGGAAGATAAAATATTCTTGGTTTGTATGTGCAGCTGTGTTGATCCAGTCTTCTTTTTGGGGCCAAACTTTGCTAAAACCTTCAAGTACTAACATCCTTTACAAACAAATCATTAGTATGTGTATTGTGAAACAAAATCACAGGCCTCCATTTGTTTCCTAGTGTCTTTCCTATTTGTTATCTCTGTCCCTTCCTACCCCCACCCCTCCATTCGCTCTCTGCTCTCCATTTTATTGGTTCTAATCTGGCAGCGGTGATTTATCTCTGCTGTCTTCAAGCTGGACAAAGATGCTGCTGACCAGGTAAAGTCCAAAATTCTGCATGTGTTTGTGTGCTTGCATATATTTGCCCTGGTGATATAGTAAAATCAGCTGCATAGACCATCTTGAGTGGTAAGTGCTAAATCAATGATAAAGACAACCCTATATACAGTATTTACACTGGTTTCAGGTGCAATTAGGACACATTTAACCTGAAACTGGCATATGAGCCTAAACACTTGGTTTAGGTTAATGCTGTATATGCTGCTCATGACAGCCAGTTCAGCCAGCTCTGCCTTCCAAAAATTTTCTAACAATGGAGCAGCATAAACAGGTGCTTGCCAGGCTGCCAGGTGCTTGATTCTACTCCAGAATTGGACTCCTTTTTACAAGGATTGGGCTAATTTTCCAAACAGTAGATTAATACCGATTAATTTTTAATTCTTGAATCTGATTGTCAGAAGGTGCTAATTAATTTTCTTTAACAACAGCTCTGGTAATAATTCCAGCAGTGAGGTTCAAATTAATATGTTTTTCTACTATGTTATTGTTTCTATAGTAACAAATCTTTAACTGGGATTGTACTGTATGGCAGACACTGCACATAAAAAGGATTAAAACCTGGGTTTAATTATTAATATGGTGAATTTCTTTGAGAGTAGATGTTTCTTTTTAGAAGTAGTCTACAGTGTCTGCACTTTAACAGTCAGAGGTAAAGCTGTTTCAGTTTTACAGCACAGTGAAATCTTCAGGAAGACTTCAGTGTTTCTTGGAAACATGACAAGATGCATTTTGTGGTATTAACTTCAAAAGAAAGTGAGGAAACATATTTTATAGCTGTTATAAGTGATAACAGAAATAAACTTGTTTTGTGATCATTCCACCATATTAAACATAACGTTAAACTTATAAAATGAATAAATTCATATTGTAATTATACCAAACTTCTGTGGTATGAGAGGAAGAAAACACTTTGAGACATACTGTTATATGAAAATAATCAGCCTGTTAAAAACCTGTTTTAAGCTAATTATTTCTATTGCTGCTGTGGATCTTCATGTTAACGTTTGCAAATGAGGGGGAATCACTTAGGGTACAGAGTTAATTATGTTCAAGAAGATAAAAGAGGTACAAGAGGAAAAAGGATGCTGTGTGATGTTGACTAACAATGTGCAGATCCTGCATACATGTGGACAGAGGACACATTGTTTTAAACCATGCACATAAGGTTTGTAACAGTTATAGAGGTATATAATTTATTATAAAGGTGTCAGTATTGCTTAATATTCAGAGCTGGATATTTTACTCAAAATTGCTAAATGGGTTCACTGCCTCCCTACAGCGAACCCAGCTCATTTCCCATTAAAACTGTGCTACTGCATCATCATTGCAACTTTTTATTGATGTGTTTGGATTCATATTTAGAGTTTCACTTGTCACCCCTATGATGGAATGTTTCAGTAAATAACTGTAAGCCTTGAGGCATTCCATCCACTGGAGAATCCGTTAGAGCCTCTGAATGCTAGAGGGTATTAGCTTCATCTCGGCTTTAACAGATCACATCTTCTTCATGCACAGTCTGCTTTCGATACTGACAGCTAGACAAATGCAGAGGCAATAATTCCCCTAATGCTACATTAGAGAGCATTTATCTGGGATTGTTTATCACTTAAACACAGGAGCCATCTCAACGTAATGCATTATTCAGACCTGTGGCTTCGCTCTGCAGAGCTGAGCTAATGTCTTTAATTTTCTTCAACTGTCATATCAGGCACTATCTTAGAGATCAACACTGACACACAGATGAAGTTCTCCAAGCTTTAGCTAATTCGTTCTGAGCAGTGACAAAAGATGATAACTTTGACAAGTTTACTTAATGAGGCTTAAGTGGACATGACTGCATATTGCTATGTGATTGCTCAGGTCAAACACTTGGGTGCATGCCAATTATATCATATGAATATGGACTTACAATTAGTTTGACCCAGGCCATGGAAGTGGTAATGAGAGGACTGTTGGTGTGTGTGTATGCACTTACACTTACACTTGTGATATTGATCTACTAATCTCAATAGCGTAGTGTGAAGGTCACAGCACACTCAGATTCACAGATCAGGTCGTAAGCTGCAACTCATTACTCTCTCCTCTGTAGACAGACATTCTAGACATTCTCCAACCATCTATGCTGCTCTGTTTTAAATGAATTAGCCAAGAGCAGCTCAGACACATTGCTAGCACTTTTAAGAACAGTGTTCTTGGAAACATAAGAGGCAGGGCTCGATTTTCATCCCAATAACCCAATAGCAAATGTTAAGCGTCCACCAAGTACTTAGTATCACATCATGAAAAGAGTGGTGAGTGAGGGGGTAGAGAGTAATTATATAGAAAAAATCTTCTGGACCTCGCTGCTTTTAAAACTGAATTATTCATTGTTTCACATGATTACAGTCTTGTAAAGGAATGTAAAATATCGCCTAGCAAGCAGAGAAAAGTCAAAATTAGAGATGCACCAATACTTCATTTCTCAGCCGGTCGTATAACCGATTGTTCAGAGTGATATCGACCGATACAGATAACCGATAGACCTAACTTTAATGCCTTCTTTTAAATTAATAATAATTAATTCCACAATTCTGAATGAAATGCAAATAAAAACTTTATTCTCTCAATTTCAACATGTTTTTTCACAGTAACTGGTCTCATAAACAGAAAACACATTACTCAAATTAACATTAAGACATGAACTAAATTCTGAAGATTAAAGTAAGATTCATTAACTTATTGAATGTTATTAATTAATATCATCATTGACTGTATTCTAAAAAACATTAGTCTTATATTCACTCACCACAAACACAAGCATTTCTACTTCATCACTGAACATCAAACTGGTAAAAGGTATATAAAAAAAATTATATCGTATCTCACAAAAGTGAGTACACCCCTCACATTTTTGTCAATATTTGATTATATCTTTTAATGTAACAACACTGTAACAACACTGAAGAAATTACACTTTGCTAAAATATAAAATAGTGAGTGTACAGCTTGTGTTACATAGGAAATTTGCTGTCCCCTCAAAATAACTCAACACAAAGTTATTAATGTCTAAACCGCAGGCAACAAATGTGACTACACCCTTAAGTGAAAATGTCCACATTGGGCCTAAAGTGTCAATATTTTGTGTGGCCACCATTATTTTCCAGCACTGTCTTAACCCTCTTGGGCATGGAGTTCACCAGAGCTTCACAGGCTGCCACTGGAGTCCTCTTCGAGTACTTCATGACGACATAACGGAGCTGGTGGATATTAGAGACCTCAAGCTCCTCCACCTTCCGTTTGAGGATGCCCCACAGATGCTCAATAGGGTTTTAGGTCTGGAGACATGCTTGGCCAGTCCATCACAGTCGATGGGGGGTGTCAGCCTGTCAGTGGTCAGATCATTCGCCGTACACTGCATCAAATTGGTCTGCATGGCTGTCGTCCCAAAAGGAAGCCTCTTCTAAAGATGATGCACAAGAAAGCCCGCAAACAGTTTGCTGAAGACAAGCAGACTAAGGACATGGATTATTGGAACCAAGATAAACTTATTTGATTCAGATGGTGTCAAGCATGTGTGGCTGCAACCAGGTGAGGAGTACAAAGACAAGTGTGTCTTGCCTACAGTCAAGCATGGTGGTGGGAGTGTCATGGTCTGGGGCTGCATGAGTGCTGCCGGTACTGGGGAGCTACAGTTCATTGAGGGAACCATGAATGCCAACATGTACTGTGACATACTGAAGCAGAGAATGATCCCCTCCCTTAGAATGATCCTCCCTAGTATTCCAACATGATAATGACCCCAAACACACCTCCAAGATGACCACCTCTTGCTAAAGAAGCTGAGGGAGAAGGTGATGTACGAAATCCTATTGAGCATCTGAGGGGCATCCTCAAACGGAAGGTGGAGGAGCACAAGTTCTCTAACATCCACCAGTTTTGTAATGTTGTAATGGGGGTGTGGAACAGGACAGCAGTGGCAACCAGAGCAGGAAAATAATGGTGGCCACACAAAATATTGACACTTTGGGCTCAATTTGGACATTTTCACTTAGACGTGTACTCACTTTTGTTGCCAGCGGTTTAGACATTAATGGCTGAGGTGAGTTATTTTGAGAGGACAGCAAATTGACACTGTTACACAAGCTGTACACTCACTATTTTACATTGTAGCAAAGTGTAATTTCTTCAGTGTTGTCACATGAAAAGATATAATCAGATATTTACAAAAATGTGAGGTGTGTACTCATTTTTATGAGATACTATATATATTAACATTAACTGGATATGAAATAAACTACTCTACAAATATATTTTACTGTGCTATATATACTTTTTTGACAAATCTTCACTTAAATCTTTAAACAGTGTATTGCCAATTTAATTCAGCTCAAGCAGCACGTCAAAAAAAAAAAAAAGAAATTGACTCGACGCTGAAACTCCCGCTTCACTTCTGCAGCGTCCAGTGTAAAATTTTAACAGTGCAGAGCTAAGAGTTTTGCTACAACAACTACAGTTTTGTCGTCATTCCACACAAGAGACACCTTCTTTACACACGGTTCGAAGTCGACATGTTTTCCTGCCCTCTATTGATTGACAAGATACAAAATATCAGGATATCATATATCGGCCCTGATTATCGAATGTTTTTAAACTATTGGCTGATGGCCAATATCATGAAAAATTGCCTTTTTTGTTTTGTTTTCCATCTCTAGTCAAAATATTTGTCAGGATCAAAATCCATTATAATTCATAGACATAGGGGCAGAAGGATGGTTTACTTTAATGATCAAAGGAAGCAGAATCACAGCACAACACACACAGCAAACCAAACAATGCAGCATGTCCCATCATATTACATTCCAGTGACAGGTCAAGGCTACAGCTCCAGTATGGCTGCTCTTATCAGTAAATTGACTGGTAGGTTCAATTCAGGCACTGCAGTTACAACAATGTACACCTGAGGGTTTGTTTTAGGTTGGTCAACTATTTATTTAGGTTTATTAAGTCATTTGCACAGTCACAATGACATTCAGGATTAATACTGGAAACAGGATATTGCTTAGTTATATGACAATAACAATACAGTAACAGGTTCTGTATTGCAAATACATTTAGAAAATAGTTTTAAAGTTTGGCAGAAATTATGGCAGGGAATAAGATAATATTCAATATGATGTACCTTTATTGATCCCCCATAGGGGAAAATGAAGGTTTTTACATATCCAACTTGTTAGAAAGCTGGGGTCAAATGCAAGATCAGTTATGATGGAGCACCCCTGGAGCACATAGGGTTATGGGCTATGCCCAAGGTTCCAACAGTGGCAGCTTGGTGGTGCTGGGGCTTGAACCCTGACCTTCTGATCAATAAACCAGAGCCCTATTATTATTATTATTATTATTATTATTATTATTATTATTATTATTATTATTATTATTATTATTATTATTATTATTATTATTATTATTATTATTATTATTTTTAAATCAAGGTAGTGAAATAACCCATTTTTATTTATTTACTTTTTTTTATTATTCTGGCAACATGAGTGATAGCATCAACAGTGATCATATTATGCTCTTTACAAGTTCTGCACAATAGTTAATATGTGCATAGTTTGCTTACTAGTCCTAAAATGACTCCTGTAAAAGTATCCAGTCTTTCTAATATGATGTTCAAGTTAATTTGCAGTTTTAAGACCACTGTTCACTTTAGGCCGTTACAAAGAGAAGGGCTTTGGAAAGTTCTACAGTGACCGTTCATGTTGTTGGCATTCTCGATCTGGAGCTCAGATATGTCATCTGCCTGTATTAAGATGCAGGCAGCTGACATAAAGCCCTAGCCTCTGTGGTGCTTTTGGTCAGAATTCTGCAAGTCGTTCATCTACTGCAATGCAAATGGATTCAGCTCCTCAGAAACAGGAGTGACAGCTTCAATCCATAACGCATTATTCCTCACTTTCTCTCTGCATCTCACCACTTCACTACTGAATTTGGGCTCTTTCAGACAATTTCTTGTGCTGCAAAACCTTGCAAAAGAGAAATGTTTTATTCAGAGGCATTGCTTTGCCTCACCTTTATCCAAGATCTTGAATCTAATTTATTGAGGTGTAATGCAACACCTTTCTGACAGTAAGATTGCAACTGAACTTTGACTTTGTGCATTTATTTCCTTTCTCCTCCACTGTCTTGGCATTTAATGTCTGGATTTAAAGATGCAAGAGGCAGAATTTACTTTAGTTGTAACAATCAATTATATCATTTAGATTTATTAACATAACACCCTCACTGAGGCACTGTTAGGATGCAAGATCATAAGCAATTTGGACTTTCCTTGAACACATGGTGTGAGGCATACTGTACTTAAAATCAGTCAGTTGCTTTGCACTTCACATTACTCATACTGGTAATAGTAATCTCTTTTATATAGCACCTTGCATGTATATTATAATGTAGAATTTCCATTCTTAGAAAATATTTGAGAAAAAAATTTTTAAAAACAAATTTTAAACCTGTATTTTTAATAATAAAACAAAATGGTCAGTGTGTGAATATTTGTCTTTCCTAGCAGACAAAACAACATAAAATCCAATTCTCTATGTTTCTCTATGACAAGAGACATGCCAGTAGAGGATTAAAAATAAAATGCCTCAAAAGAAGCAACTAAAATAAAAGACAATTTCCTCTGATTTTATATACAAGAGGCTAGAGATGATCTACTAACAAGTGTGTATTTATCACCACAAGCTACAACATGACTTATAGATTTGAACATTGACGTCACAGCTTATGTCAGTGAAATTAACTAGTAATATGCTCTCGCAGCTGTTATAGGAAGGGGTTTTAACAACAAACAGACATTAGTTTGAAATAGTGCAGCTGTGGTCAAACGCAAAGAAGGAAACAGCAGCCTGAGTTATTCAGATAAATGTGTTGTCTTTTGAATCATCTCATTTCCATGCACTTGTGTTTGCACAGTAAATTCATTTTAATACGAACACTCTCTGTGAGTTTGAGATACAGTATTACTATTCAAATATCCACTGATTTCAGTGTAAATATTAATGCAGTCATAGAACAAGGTTAACTTTAGAAATGAAATTATATAAGGATTTGGCTGTAAGTACAATAATGCATAAATTGGAATAGGAATGACCTCTGAAATGTTGCATTATGCATGAGGATATTCAGAAAGTTATTTAAAGCCTTCGTGTTAAATCTCCTACAACCCCAATTATGAAAAAGTTGCAACAGTATGGAAAACAAAAGAGAATTTAAAAACAAAGAGGAGTGATTTTGTAAATGTATTTTGACTTGTATTTAAACAAAAAAACGTATATTTGTGTATTTGATGTTTTACCTAATTATTTGCATAGTTTTTTGAAGATAAACATTTATTTTGAAATTGAAGCATGGAACACTTTCCAAAAATGTTGGGACGGGGGCGATTTAAGACTAATAGCGATGTGACAAGATGAAATAAGAAGGTGATGTAAAACAGGTGAGGTAATCGTCTAATCATATAAGGAACAAATGCATCAGCGAACAATCCAACACTTTGAGAACAACATTCCCCAAAGACAAATGGGTAGGATGTTGGTCATTTCACCTACAGTGCATAATATAATTAAAAGATTCAAGGAAATCTTGGTGCATACAGGGCAAGGCCAAAAACCACTTCTGAATATTTGTGATATCCGATACCTCAAAGGTCACTGTCATAAACACTGTCATGAGTCTTTAATGGATATCCTGACATGGGCTCAGGAATACTTTGGTAAACCTTTGATTGCAACACTATTCGCCGCTGCATTCACAGATGCAAGTTAAGGAGCTATACAATGCAGAAGCCATGTATCAACACTGTTCAGAAGCGCCACCGACTTCTCTGGTCTCGACCTCATCTGAGATAGACAGAAGCACAATGGAATCATGTTTTGTGGTCCACTGAGTCAACATTTCATATAGTTTTTGGATAAACCGGCCATCATGTTCTCCGGGCCAAAGAGGAAAAGGCGTCACGTCCAAAAGCCAGCATCTGTTATGGTATGGGGGTGTGTCAGTGCCCATAGCATGGGTAACTTGCACATCTGTGAGGGCAGCATTAATGCAGAAAGGTATGTACACATTTTGGAGCAACATATGCTGCCATCCAGAGCAGGACAACACCAATCCAAATTCTGCCTGGATTTCAAGTGCATGGTTTTGTAAACAGAGTCGCAGGTGCAAGTGTAGCCTGCCTGCAGTCCTGGCCTGTCTCTGATTGAGAATGTGAGGCATAATATGAAGAGCAAAATAAGACAATAAAGGTCCCTTATAGTTATGCAGATGAAGAAATGCATAATGGATGAATGGGGGAAAATTCCGCTTTTATATACTTAACCAACTGGTGTCTTCAGTGCCCAAATGCTTAGTAAGTGTTATTAAAAGAAAACTTTTTTGGAGTCTATTGCAGTCATCAGATTTGAAATGAGTGTATATTTTCCAAAAAAAATTTTTTGCATTTACCATACTGTCCTAATTTTTTCAGAATTGGAGTTGTCTCAAAATCCTGTTCTTCCAGAGTGTGTGCATGAGTTAGACAGTGAGAGAGTGTTTGAGTGCAGACAGACAAATGTACAGGCAACTGGACAGACAACTTTACTATGTACTGTAATTTCTGTGTAATTGTTCACTTTCATTATCCTTTAAAAAAACATCTCAGCAGGGGTTCACAGTGACTCTCCACTTCTTGCTGTTTTTCTCAATCATTATCACTTTCCCTCCCTCCATGCATCTAATGCTTGAATGTTGCACACATTTTCTTTCTTTTTTCTTTCCTCATTTAGACGTTTGGAGTGTTGGCATAGGAGAGTAGGCATGAGGGAGCGGTGATAGATATGTTCTTCTACCAGTCTCCCTCTTCTCACCCATTTGTACACAAATAGTAAAACACAGGAGGGATGGTTAAGGTATCAGCTTTATTCATTCTCTTTCACTGTGGTTAAGGTACCAAACACATACAGCTGTGAGGTGAAATATAAGAAATACGGTAATGGGAATAAGGATGTCATTCTATATTCTACATTATATAACTTACCTGCACATACTGTTTGGGAGTTTGAGTTTCTGAAAAGTTGATATACACACCTGCTGCCTCGTACTAGCACCTTTTGTGAAGCACGGCTTATGCCAAATGCAAAACGGTCTAAAACAATATTGCCATATGCTGCATATAATAGCTGGAGGAATTACATTTAAATCAGACGGAGAAAATTGCTCCTTCAAGATTTAAAATGTCTTAAATAGTGAGCAATTTTTTCTAACAGCATTAAAAGAATATAACTTATTTTGAAGGCTAGATGCCCAATTATCACATCAAATTATATGTGCTCATATCACATTCTTTCACTCTGAGTGTAATTAAATGAATAACAATTAGAGCAATTTAGAACATTAATCCATTATCGCAGTAATTACAAACCACCTGTTACCAATTTGAGAATAAACATTCTACATCTTATCACTTGTTAGAAAGAAAAACAGGAGACAGCTATTATATACTAAGGAAAGAAGGGAAATTGGTATAATAGAGTTGGCGTTGCTTATTACTTTTATGTTCTATGTGAGATAATTCTGTAGAACACGGCTGTGTATACCCATTAGGAAAGTTATAAATGCCTTTTCCTGAAATACCCTGTACTCATAAACATAAATATTGTGACAAGGTTGACACGTTACTGTGAAAGGAATCATTAAGAAAATGACTATATATATATAAATATATATATGCAAATAAATTCTTAGATACTGAAATCCCACTCATGTCTACCTGTGAGTATCCCACTCATGTCTACCTGTGACAAATATAAGCTTGCTTACTAACAGTCAGCTAGTTAGTAGCAGTGTGCTAATTTTATGTAGGATACAGTGTTATGTTATGTAGTGTACAGCAGCAAAAAGGTATTCGTAAATGGAAGACGATATCTGAACTTACTGTTCAGATACAACAGTTAATGAATGTTGATAAACTCAGTCAGTTTGAGGTTTATAGTTTTAAAATCTGAAATTAGCCACTGTAGCCTTTGGCACATAAAAGACCCCTATAATTTCCCCTTGAATAGGTGGGAGGATGTAGTCAGGATGTTTCAAGGTTATTGTCATGAAATCTTGATCAAAAACAGGCCTTAAATCAGATGTAGAATAGGACCAACATGCTGGCTGGAGGTTTAGTAATATAGCCGATTTCAGATATTCTATATTGCATTGGCAGGTCAGGATTAGGAACCATCCAGTCAGTGCCTCCATTCCTCTTCAGCTGCTTTTATGGCCAACATGTCTTATCTCTTGATCATAGTTTCTTATGGTGGAGTTCATTTTTGAGGCATAAAAGATATATGGATGCATGTTTGGGTGATTTCCATTATATGAGCAAGAAAGGCAGAGATGGGTCTGGATGTTGGAGAATAGGGACACTGGTTAAACATTCTTTCAGTGTTTAAAAGGCATTTGATACTGAGTCAGTAGAAATGTGAGCAGCCACAGAGTCCTCAATTGAATCCTCTATAGAAATTGATGGTTCATGGTTAGGAAGTGACTGCTTCAATCTTATGCTGTGTGGTTTTGGATTTCACATTTTTCTACTTTAACAAAGCACTTTTGAGGAGTCGTGAAACAACCAGTAGCACAATCTTTATGTAATTTATGTAAATGATAAAAAGTATTTAGAAACTAATATTGATGCATTGACCAATTCATAAGACATTGCAAGATACTTATAGTGCACATATGCAATATTGAATGCTGTTTTCCACTGGCCCTGTTCTATCTTCAAGATTATATGCACTGTGCAGGTCATGTTTTGTGAAAATCTGTTTGCCCTGCACCTGTTCTAATGCTGAGGGTTCCATCATTAGAACAGGGCACAGAATAATGGTATTTAACTGGCACAGCATTAAGGCCCCTGTAATCAATGCACAGCTGGATTCCCTTGTCCTTTTTTCTGTTCAAAGAAAATCCATGCAGCTAATGGAGAAGTGGAAGGGCCCAAATAATGTGTCATCTGCACATTTTCTTCCATAGCCCAGGTGTATGTGACCAATAATGGCCAAACTTGATTTTGTGGGGGTGAAGTGACTGTCATAAGGTCCCATGAGTGGTGTGGGGTTAACTCGTAGTCCTATGAGGTGTGTGGGGTTAACTCAGATGCTTTTGTTTTGTAACTTCAATATGGAGCACAGAGATTTGTATTTTGGGAATTCTATTTGTTTGGTTCTGCAGGACAAGGAGCAGTAGGTGCTGTGACATTTCTAGCTCTATACTATGGAGCAGCAAGTCAAGTGATATCTAGCACAATGGGATTATGAGGGGATTTTGTGATGAGATGGATTCAATGTGTAAAAGCTCTGCATGGCTTGTGGAATTGTGCTTAGTGTTATGCTTTCTTTTCCCTAAGGTTTCCATTCAGGACAGGACTTTTCAGTGGGCCGAATAGGGATTTTCAATTTATCAGCTACTTCCTCACCCATGAAGTTTTTGGCTGCCCCAGAGTTGATGAGTGATGAAAAATAATGAGAACTTAAGCACCAAGCTAAACTAACAGAAACACAAATGTGTGTTTTCTATTCCCATGGTTGGTTGAATGCTTACCTGGGCAGATGAGAGGTTTTGGCACTGTATTCTACATTGAGTATACGTGGTTCTTTATTCTGCAATACAAAGAAAAGTTTCTCTTTCATTTGAAAGGTCTCATCCTCCTCTGCAAGCTTTCCATGACTAGTGTCTGTCTGGTCAATCTCTGATTTCCACTCTTGTGTTATTGGGTTGCGTTGTGTCGGTTTTGTGAGTGTTTGGCCTTTTGCAAGCTAATTTAGAATGAAGCTCATTCTTTTTATTTTAATGGTTCAACAGTTCAATGAGTGAGACTATCTTTTTGACCTTTTAAAAATTTAGAGATATAATTGCTTTGAGGAAATAAAACTCTTATATTTACCAGTCCCTGATTTTTATTAAATTAGGTCATATTTTAATCTTGATAATGTTATGACATTATGACTCACTAATGGGTTCAGATAATTTTTATCCTGTAAAGCAATCATTTTGATCATAATTCATCCATTTTAATTCATAATGCTGTTTTTGTCTCAATAGTCCACTTTATCTGCTATACTCACAAGTTGAGCATGATGGGGTTGGAAAAAAGCACAGACAGACTGATGGCACAGACAGAGCAAGAGTCACAAGGTAGCTCTGGATTAAGAGGGGCTTTTTTTTTTTTTTTTTTTAGAGGGTGCAAAAAAATTTTCTCCCCTCAATTTTTTTTTTTTTTTTTTTTTTTTTTATAAAAACACCCCCCCCCCAAACCCACCCACATAATTACCCAGCATGCATCTGCAGGATGTATTTGAGAAGTGGTAATTACAGGCAGTTTGTTTAATTTATTACAAGTTATGACCAGTTCAAACAGTCTAGCTATACAAAGTCTAATGTAACCCAAGATTATTAATGTGCAATGAAAGCTGTACAGTTCTAAAAGTCTAAAAGTCATCCTAGTAGTTAGATGGGATCCTTAAAATGACATGCTCAGAGGTGATATCTAACTGTACTTTCATACGTGCCTTTTATATGAGCAGTCATAACACTGCTCATGAACAGTCAAGAACATTCAATAATGTAGATGAGCAATTGTTTACAATACTCAGTTGATTGTTGTTTACTTATAAATCTATTCAATAATTTCACTTTAAATCCATAAACATGGCAAAAACAGTTTCATTACAGCTGATCGGATACATTTCATACAATAAGAACTACTTGAACTACAATAAGATTGAGCTGTTCTACTCTGAAATCATTCACATGTTCATGAGGAGTCTTAACCCCTATTTGGATGGAATTCGTTTAGCATAGAAGGTGGTGGGTTATTTTATTATTAAAGAACGTCTGCAAATTTAGTACTAATCTGAATCCATCATGTGAGTAATTTTTTTTTATTTTACAAAATGCTTATAATCTTTACAGATACCCATTGGTAACATTACATAAGAGACATATGTCCAAAAACATATCCTGTATACAATGGGCAACTCTGAATCCTAAATCCTGAAAACCTGAATCCCAGCTGTAAGACTCTAAGAAGAAGAGCAACTTAGGGGCTTTAGCCATGCCATCTTTACACACTGCACGGAAGAGAACGATGACAACAGAGTGATGGAAGTGACAGCATTGCTACACTGGGTTCACCGCTAAAAGATTGGCAAGTTCTGTCAAAACACTTTCACTCTGTGCCAATGTGTGTGTGTTTGTGTGCGTGTGTGTGAATGTCTTGAGGAAGTCCTGTCAGAGCACATCAAGCAATATCTCTCTTTGCATGAAAATCAATCTAGTGCATCTGAGTGCCACACCTGCACTTACTGCAGACGAGACGGCTTTTGCAGAGGAGAGGACAGTTTGTCTGAGGGGAGGGATGTGGCAATTTACACTAGACGTGATGGCATTCTTGGGAAAACTGAAAACATTCTAAATATGTCAGCACTTCCAGAGAGGATGAGCAAGAGATTAGCAGAATTTATCTGATAAACATTTAAAGGGAGAAACTAAAAAACAAAAAACAAAAAAAACACAACAGTTCTAAACAACTAAAAAAATATTATTATACTTTGAGAGGACTTTATTAAAAAAAAAAACTTGCTTCGCATATTTCTCTTTTTCTCTCTGTGGTCATTGCAGGAAGACAGAATGGGTTGATGATTCAGTGTTACCAACCCAGGGCATCATTAGCCTCTCTCAACTCTCTTCCCTACTCCTACGCACCCTGATGCCATCTCCTAAATGACAGCCATCCTTGTGTTGTTGCTGGTCTGGGTTTTATTTGTTGCGTATATGTATGTGACATTGTGAATATATGTGGTTGCGTTTGTGACAGAGAAAAACAGAGAGACGTAGGGGGATGGGAGAGGAGGAGGAGACGAAGAGACAGGAGGCTGGGGAGGGCAGAGAAAGAAGAGGAGCTACTTTTTAGAAAGGGCCTGTTTCATCACTTGATGCCAATCAAAGAGCCCAGAGGATAAGCTCTGAAACCTAAACCGGCCATTTCCCTCTGTACTGCTGTCAGTGTGTATGTGTGAGTGCATGTGCATGTCTGTTCAAGTCAGCTGTTAAAGGGCATGTTGATTCCGACAGAGAATCTTGACTTGTCTGTATGTTCACCTCAAAGGTTTGATGAAATCTCACACTCCCACACACAAAATGAGAAGCTTTAATCAGGTTCCTTGTAGGAAGTTTCAGATCTTGTGTCAGTGTCAGTGCCTGCCTTTTGATTTAAGTAAGTAATTGGAACAGACGTCAAACACTGACCAACCTGAAATTTCTAAATTAGTCCTGTAGCATCGTTAAGTGTAACAAGCAGCAGTCAAAATAGTGTGCGTTTGATTTCTCAGCATAATGTTTTAAAAAATTTATAGGTTCTAGTATTTTTTTAAAATAATGTTTTCAACCCCAATCTCTCACCTCAATAGCAAAATGACTAACTGTGTGTACATATAGAAAGGCTTGGGCAGATTTTCCCAGTGTGTATATCACAGTGACGTAAGTTGTTGGTGACAGCTGCACAATCTTAATGTCAAGAGAGCTACTCACTCTAGCACATGAACAGGTGTGTGTGTGTGTGTGTGTGTGTGTGTGTGTTGTGAGTGTGTGTGTGTGTTTTAAGTGACCTGACAGGTGTATTAGTTAAAACCCACTTCGGGCTAATCTCTAGGTGAATGGAGGGTGATACACAGTGCTTATGTTAAGTTCCAGCCCTGGGCTCTCTGCTGTAGTTACGGTCATATTTCACTTCCCACTAGTCCGTTTGTCCCTGAGTGCTCAGCCCCTCCAGCTCACTCACTGTGATCTGACATTAATCTTGACTTATTACAGCCTCTTCAGGAAATTCCGAGGCCTAATTCTGCTTTTAAATGCTCCTCGGATGGTCCTGTTTAAAACTTCTGAAGAGTATTATTAAGTGTTCGATGTTAGCTAGACAGCTAGTTTGATTTTATTTGGTTTCTACTTAACATTCCTCATATAAAAGTACATAATATGTCCAACTGTTAGTAATATACACTAGCATTTATTGCCTAATTAGAGATTATTTCCTTCAACATGATGAAAGTACTCTTGAGTGTTATAGAGAAAGTTCATAATGTAATATAAGAGCTCTTAGGGAAAAGGCTTCTTTAATGGTTCTTTGAATGGTTAATGGTTCTAGCTTGCTAAAGGGGTTCTACTTGGAACTATTTATTTAACAGAAATTCTTGGTTATAAATCTACTTAAAACCTTAAAGGATTCCCACAGATGAATAAACTGAATCCTTTAGGGTACAATATGTATACATGAGCTCACAGATACACACAATTAGTCTGTGCGGCTGATTGACAGGGGGAGAGTAATGCCAGCCCTCTAGTCACCCAGACAGCATGGCTGTTTTTTTTCTCTAGGACTCCTGGCAATGGATGAGTAGCATGAGTATGGGTAGGGATTCATACCTTACAGTGGCGATAGGATAGGGCTGTGCCTGAAATAGTGCCTTATTCCCTAAAAACTGTATTATAGGTATTGTGCAGCTGCTAGGTGAAACCAAGTGTAAATTATAGGGTGTTACAAAAGTCTGTCTGTGTGAATCCACACAGGATGGCAAGCTAGTCCCATTGCAATGCAAGCCAACATTCAAACACATTCACACACTTAATCAATTGCAATCTAGGATAGCCAGGCAACCTACTAGCATGTTTTTGGGAGGCTGGAGGCCCCCAGAGAACCCAGAGGAAATCCACTTGGACAAGGGAAGACTACTATAGTGGTGCAATTGAATTATTTTTATTTATTTTTAAATATTCCATAAGTTAAATTTATCTGCATAGAATATAATAATAATGGTTTGTAATCTGAGCTCTTTTTTTGAGAATCTGTGCTCTTTCCTTTTCTTTTTTTTCTTATATGACATACTGTGTATGATTTGTGAAACAATTTCACCTATTTTTCATAAACTTGTGGTATTATTTTGTGTTTGATTTCCCGGCATACACTTCAAAATATCATATATCCTATGACACTGTTATACTTGGTCTTCATGAATTAAATAAATAGTATACAGGTTGTATTATTGTATAACACAACCTTCCATAAACACTGAATCTGTATGTTTTGATAGCCAGTATAAAAGCAAGGTGTCATTAAGCCTCTTAAATCTATATTGTACACCCTCATAAATATTTCATGAGCACATGGGATGACCATACTGTGCTTGTACATTAACAGTGGGCTCCAGAGTGGTTAATGCATTGATCCAAGGATTCAAGCTGCTGAATCTGCAGCAATTCCCAGAACACAAAATGTCTGAAATATTGAAAAAAAGAAAAAAAAAATTGCACATAAAAAATGAGAGTGTGAAAAAGGAGAGAGATGCAGTGATAATGTAAGTCTTTTTCTTGATTTGTCAGTGGAGTGGCACTACCTTTGTACACTATGTCTACGTTTCATCATTGCTTATTATCTCATTTCTTTTCCTCTTTTCTTTTCTAGGGACACTCTCCATCTCCCAGTCTCCTTTATTCCCAAACAGTAGTGCTTGTGTGAATGAGCATGTATTTTGATACAGGTCAATGTATGGTGGCAGCAAACTGAGAAGGTCAACTCTGAGGTACTGGAGGTTCTGCTGGTTTTCATCCCAGCTGTTTCACACTCAGCAACAAATGTTTATAGGTCCACTCTGAATGTTTTGAGAAAGATTGCAAATTATCTGCAAACAACATGGAGGTTACCACTAACCCCCTATACTGGACATGTCTCAAAACTTGTTTGTATCGTATGTCCTGTCCATGACGTTCATAAACAGGAGTGAAGTTAAAACTTATGCTTAATGGAGTCAAACATAGTTTTGACTTCAAGCCAATAATGTGTGTGTCACTCTCATTGTGCTCATACAGACACTGTATCAGATGAAGTAGTCCACATAGCCTTCAATATG
Organism: Ameiurus melas; assembly: GCA_012411365.1. NCBI lineage: Eukaryota > Metazoa > Chordata > Actinopteri > Siluriformes > Ictaluridae > Ameiurus > Ameiurus melas. The sequence goes on from CM022779.1 coordinate 4,197,872, forward strand.
CATGTTCTCAGATTAGCACCTAAGAGGTACCAAACTACACTGCACTTCACATGATCACATACATGCAGTCCTGTTTGTTCATGCACACTTGTTTCCTATTTCACATTAATTAGCACCTCTATTTAAGTTCTAGGTTTTCTGTATGTGTTTGTCAAGCTTCTGTTGCTGTTCTTGTTGTGTCTGAATATTGCTCTGCCTAACATAGTTTTGACCATAGTCTTTAAGTTTTGTCGTTTTGTGTTTACTCACTGTGTCAGTCATTTATTTGCCCTATTCACAATAATAGTCTGCCCTTGCATCCACATTTGTCTCCTATACATGACACATGTACAGTATGTACCTGTATGTGTGTGACATATTTGTGCATACTGGCTAGTCTGAATAATATCATAGCCATGAGGGTGTAAATCTCATATTTTTTAATCTCCTCCTGGTCGGCCATGCTGTCACCTCTCCTCAAGATTAAGTACAATGGATTTCCTCCTCATCCAGAGGTTAAAACATCACATTTACACCTGAGCATTTCCTCTGCATCTGTCTGCTGAAAACACATTCTTCACAAAACACATGTCTCAGTTGAAATTCAAATGAGCACATATGCTTTCTCCCCATGTCCCCCCTGCATGAGCCCTGAAGCTTCATATTACACTATGCAAATGGTGTCTGAGTTTAATTCTTTAATTCACTGCTTGATATTAGAGAAAACCAATTCAAAACCAATTAGTTAGTGCACGGTGGGTTTTTATTGTGTGTCAAATGTAGCTTTCCAATTCATACAGAAAGATAAGCAGTAAAAGTATTGGGCGTGATATTGTAGTAACATTAGGAGATCATAATAATTCACTTCTAGTTGTTAAGTGACAGTCCCAGTCCCAGTTTTAGTTGTATTTCCTGTTCATCTCTCTGGAAACATAAAAACAGATGGACGAGCACTAAGACACTGTGTTTTAGATGAAAGCATACTGTGATTAAAATAACATCTAAATGTCATCAGAGGATTTTTAGAAGCTTCCCTAATGCTTTCCTTACTGACCTGCTTATACTCATCCAAAGAGTTCAAAACAGAAATAACACTGTTTAAGTGCTACATCCTTTTTCTATAAGGCTCATAAACTTTGGAATGGCTTTCCTAGCAATGTTCAGGATTTACGGTGCTTTCACACAAAGTAGTGTGCTTACCGAATCAGCGTGAAATTTATACTTTGAAAAAATTATGATTTTCCCCCAATCGATTCAAGGTTTGTTTTCCCACTAGAATTGAACTGCACTAGAGTTCACTTGAATCAGGATTGTGACCACCTCACTCAGATTGTCTTGGCCCATTTGTTGTTTTGGTCTGCACCTGAGTGTGAAAGGGGAAAGAGAGAAAATGCACCAGGGTTTAATTTAAATAGAATAAATGTTGCAGAATTACTTGTTGTGTTAAGCATTTGAAGCTCTGTATTACATATTAGAAAATGCTTTCTCACAAGTGCCAGTGACATGTTGGGTGTGTGTCGCTCCCAACACACACACACCATAAGCCATGTTTTGTCCTGCTTCATATTTCATGACTAAATCTGTAAGCTGATGCCTGTAATGGAATTTCATCAGTGCCCTTTGTCCTTGTGTTTCTCATTTCTTTCATTCAGATGTGATTAATGAGCACCTTCAAAAATGAAGAATGCCCCACTTACTACCTAACAATAGGCATCCTGTAATAGGAAATTGCTTCCCCTTAAACAAACCCAGGTTTGAAATTTCACAACTGTTCAGTTTCACAACTGCTTGAAACTATGAAACACAATGAATGGGTGTGAAGGCACAAAGGAAGTTGGTGGGATTCTTGTCTTGAATGTTTCTCTCAAGGTTTCTTCCTCGTGAGTTTTCCTTGCCACTTTCACCTCTGGCTTGTTCATTAGGAATCTAGATCGGTATCCTGATTCTTGTAAAGCTATTTTGTGACAATGCCCACTGTTTAATGCACTATATAAATTGAATTGAATTGAATTTAATTGAATTAATTCTGTGCATTTAAAAAAAGCCTCCATATCTACATAATACATAATTACATAATAGTTTTGCAAAGTGATGGAATGTGAGTCAGTTCTTAAAAAGATTCCCTGAACTAGCAGTGTAACCTAGAAAAAGGTGATGTATGCAGGACACCATGAGGGAGAATGATGGGTACAAGATCTGACCAAGGTGTGTGTCTGAGATAGTCTAATATACTGCATGTCTTGTGAGCGTATGGCACATGAGGTGTGTGTGGCTCAGTTTGAGTGAGTTGTGAGTGCCTGACATGCAGATGCACTGTTTCCCAGAGGGGTGCAGAGATTCTCATTAAAGCTAAGGAGGCATTTTGACAGTGGGACTGGAGCAATTAGCCTGCACTTGCTCTGTCCCTCTGTGTTTACTGGCACTGAAGTGTTCGAATGAGGCCTACTAGCGAATATTTCTCAGGATGCTATGATAGTCATAGCTTTTATTTTTTGACACAAAAAATAAGAATATGAGAGAAGGAAAGAAATTACATTGGCAAATCTCTGGAACATATCCTAATTGAATTTTACACTGACGTGGGGAACCAATTTATATCTGAATTCCCATGACACAGAGTATGCTTTATAGTTTCGACTAGCACTCTTTGTTACACCTGCTGCATTAGTAGAACTGTGTAACACATATTTCAGAACACTGCTTGTTATAGATAATGTGCAGGTTTCAAAGCACATAACATTTAGTTATGTATGAGTTTAGGTATTTATGGAATGTTCTCCAAAGTTCTGAAAACAGTCCAGTGTGTTTCTATAAAGCGCATATTCATAAATCACTATGTTTCTAATGATTTGAAATATGGCCATAATGATTTGCAAGATGTATTTATAAAACTCTGGTGATAAAATACTGAAATTAATTCTGTCATAACATAAGTGTCACACTTCGTCAAAAGTGTCACTATTCATCAGAAAATCTTTTTTATTTTGTATATGCAGGTTGCCAAAAAATGAACAAGAATGTGTGCACATATTTTTGTACAGTGCTGTGAAAAAGTATTTGCCCCATACTGGTTTCTTCTGGTTTTGTGTATATCTCATACTAAATAGTTTTAGATCTTCAAACAAAATACAACCTAAAACAAAGCCAACCTGAGTAAACATACAATACAGTTCCCTTTCATAATGAACTTTGACGTTGCATTTAGCATAACAGTATGAGAGCGCCTTGCGCACGTGACCAATACTTGAAGCTTGTGTAAAATCATGCCTCTACTTATAGGCCTGCCATGATCAGGTGACGTGGCAATTAATAGCGTCGCATGATATATTATATGGCACCTGTGAACCACGCCGCCAGTCTTATTATCTTCAGCGAGACTGCATGTCTGTGGTTTGTGTGACAAAGAAAAAGAAATGCTTCATTTCTACTCTGTATTTCTCAATATCTCTCAACTTTTCTATCCCTTTTTTAAGAAAGTGAAAGAGTGAGCGAGGGTGAATTCAGAAATTGTGTTACACCTTGCTCCCGTTTCATCATGGGAGGAGATGGACACGCTTTCTGCGTGAAGTGTTTGGGCGTAGAACATGTTACAGCAGCCCTCGAGGGGTCTGACTGTCAGTATTGTGAACGTTTCACGATTAGGCAACTGCGCTCTCGGCTCGCTCTCTTCTCGAGTTGGGTTTCAGAGCCCCGCGGATCTGGGCCAGCCGCTGCTGAGGCAGCCAGCCGTCTCAGGTCCTGGGGTTCTTGTATGATTTTGGAAGAGGAGCCAGAGACGAGTGCGGCTCTATCTGTTGCTCTGTCTTCTGGGTCCGGCTCTCTGCCTGACTTTAGAGTTTGCGTTGCGACTCCTCCTTCCCCTATGCAAAGCCAAAATACCCTCGCTGACTCCGAGGAGTCAGTAGAGGGTGATATTGCACCAAAAACCGACAGCAGCTCTCAGGCATATAAAGAACTGCTTTAGGTGATCACTAGGGCGGTTCAGAAGGTGAATCTAGACTGGCCCGGGGAAGAGGAAGTGGGCTGGATGGATGAGCGCTTCCTCTCCACTGAAAATAAACACAAAACTCCCTCACACCGCAGAGAACTCCCCTTTTTTCCAGAAGTGCATGATGAGATATCACGCTTCTGGAGAAAACCATACACTAGCCGTGTTTATAACCCCGCAAAGTCCGATTACTCAGCCATCATGGGGAGTAATGGCTGTGTGGCGATGTGGCAATGCCAAAGGTGGAGGATGCACTTGCGAGCCACCTCTCTCCATCAACGGCAGGTAATTTAGGGAGGCTGACTTTACCATCAAAGCCATGTAAAGCCACTTTGGGGTTGGTGGGCAAAGCCTATGTGGCAGCAGGTATTGCTTGTGGGGCCCTGCATACTATGGCAGTGTTGCAGGCCTACCAAGCAGACCTGCTGAGTGAGCTGGATACTGGTGAGGGAATTGGGCCAAAGCTGTGCCGCACCACAGATTTATCTCTTCGGGTGACCAAACAAACGGCTCGTCATATCGGCCGTTCAATGGGTTGCCTGGTTGTGGCGGAGAGGCACCTATGGCTCAACCTGTCAGGGATGGGGGACAAAGATAAGGTCTCCTTGCTGAACTCCCCTGTTGAACCTTCCGGCCTGTTTGGCGGTGCAGTCAATGCCATCGCTGACAGGTTTCGCAATGCAAAACAGCAAACGGTGGCGTTCAGCCAGTTCCTTCCCCGTCACGTCGAGTTCTCACGGGCCTCCATGAGTGGAGCCCGGGCCAGTGCTGGTGAGAGGGAGATGCAGAAGACAAGTGTGGCAGCCCACCTCCCCCCGCAGAAAGCCAGGGTGACCGGTCAGCCACAGCCACAGCCTGCTAAGAGGCCTAATCTAAGAATGATCATAAAATCAAAAGCAGGCAAGGAAGGAACGGTACTGATGGGTCACGGAGGGACATATCAGGGGACATGAGACTGCTAGGGCAACCAGCCCCCAGTGCTACTTTAGGGCCTGCCCTGGCCGAGGCCATCCCATGTTTTCAGTCTTCTCTGGTCAGCGAGCTGTCACAGGGCGACGGAAATCTGATGCTTTCCCTCCAATGAAATGTGTAAAAGATAACATCACTGAAAGACCATTTGGCAGCGTGGAAACTACTGCCAAATGTGGTCCCATGGGTTCTGTCTACCATAGAAAAGGGTTACCGGGTCCAGTTCAGAGCTCTACCCTCCCGGTTCAGAGGTGTGCTCACCACAGTTGTCAGCACAGAGCAGAGCCCAATGTTAGTGCAGGAAATAAGTAACCTTTTGGACAAAGGGGCCATAGAACATTTACCCCGTTCCTTAAGGGAGGGAGGTTTTTACAGCCGTTATTTTCTGGTCTGCAAAAAAGATGGCAGTATGCGGCCAATTTTGGATCTGCGTCATCTGAACTGTACTCTTCGGACATACAGGTTGAAGATGCTGACGCTCAAACTTATTGTGCCACAGATTCAGTCCGAGGACTGGTTTGTGACGATAGATATTTCCACATAGGAATATCGCCCAGTCACAGGAAGTTCCTGAGGTTTGCGTTTGGAGAAAACACATACTAATTTCAGGTTCTTCCATTTGGGCTAGCTTTATCCCCTCGCACCATCACAAAGTGCACGGATGCTGCTCTGGCTAACTTGCGACTCTGGGGCATCTGTGTACTAAACTACCTGGATGACTGAATGATTCTAGCATGATCCAGGGAACAGGCAGTTCAACATCGAGATGTTGTTCTCGCCCACATGAGGAGCTTGGGGCTCAGGTTGAACCTCAAGAAAAGTATGCTTTCTCAAGTGCAGAGGACAACTTTTCTAGGGGTTATATGGTATTCTACTATGATAAGGGCGTTTCTAGAAAAAAATAGAAAGAAAAATACTAAATAAAAAAAAGCAAAAAAAAAAAGCAAAAAAAAAGAGACAATAATAAAATAAAAGCCTGTGTGTGTTCTAGACCCCCAACACATGTACAATTGATCCTATCAACTTTGAGCAAGAAAAAAGCGAAAGTCTGGGCATCTTCTCCAGCCTTTACGAGAGGCTGTTGTGCCTTATGGCAGCAGCAGTTACGTTCACGCCCCCTGTTCAGGCAGGTACAACTAATCAACTAATCCTCCTCTGAGCAGAGGGAAAGTTCTTGTCAGTGAGTGCAATGTACATTCCAGGCAGTCGGAATGTAGGGGCAGACATCCTGTTGAGGCAACGGCTGAGGCCCAGGGGGTGGAGGCTCCATCCACAAGTGGTGGAGTCCATATGGCAGAAGTTCGGACAAGCAGAAGTGGATGTGTTCGCCTTCGAGGAGACAACACACTGCAGCTGTGGTTCGCCCTACTCCTCCTGCACCATTGGGGCTGGACTCCATGGTGCACATGTGGCCGAGGTCATGTCTATATACTTTCCCCCTGATTGCTCTGCTCCCACAAGATCTAGCGAGTGTTCGCCAAGACCGTCTATGTCTGCTGCTAGTAGCACCTTATTGGCCAGCTCGAATATGGTTCTCAGAGATTGACGTCCTGCTTGACGGCACTCCTTGAGAGATTCCCATCCGCATGGACCTACTCTCTCAAGCTGGAGGGCTGATCTATCACCCTCGGCCAGAACTATGGAAACTGTGGGTCTGGCCCCTGAGGGGCACCAGCTCATAGATTCTGGTCTCACAACTGAGGTTGTAGAGACCATGTTAAATGCTAGAGCACCATCGACAAGGAAATTGTATATGCTCAAGTGGCGGCTTTTTGTCTTGTGGTGTGAGGAACATCAGTTAGACCCAGTAAATTGCGCAATAGCTACAGTCCTGGGGTTCCTACTAGAACATTTATCAGCAGGGTTGGCTCCTTCTACAATCAGGGTTTACGTGGCTGCCGTTCCGGCCAGCCACGCCCCTGTTGATGGAGCCTCTGTGGGGCAGCATCCTCTAACTTCGAGGTTCATGCGTGGTGTCAGACGGTTGAGGCCCATCTGCATGCCGCGAGTACCTTCCTATGACCTTTCTGTGGTCTTGGAAGGTCTGTCAGGGGCCCCGTTTGAGCCCTTAGAGTCAGCCTCTGAGAAGCTTCTGACTCTAAAGGTAGCTCTTCTACTGGCCCTGACATCTCTCAAGTGAGTGGGAGATATATGAGCTCTCTCTGTTGCCCCCTCCTCCCTTGACTTTGCCCCTGTACTAGCCAAGGCCTTCCTGTGTCCTAGGCCGGATTATATTCCTAAAGTGCCTACATCGGCTGCCCACCCTGTGGTGTTGCAGGTCTTCTGCCCTAATCCGTTCCTCACAGCGGAACAAGAGAGGATGCACCTGCTGTGTCCAGTAAGGGCCCTCTGTACTTACGTCCACCGCTTCGGCCAGTGGCGTAAGTCGGAGCAGCTGTTTGTCTGCTTTGGTGGCGACAGTAAAGGTGATGCTGTGTCAAAGCAGTGCGTCTCTACTTGGATAGTGGAAGCAATCTCTATGGCTTATGAGGCGTGCAGTATCGCCACGCCTCTGGGTGTAAGAGCTCATTCCACTAGGGCTGTCGCCTACTTGAAGGCTTTGTAAAAAGGGGTATCCTTGCAGGATGTGTGTGCGGCTGCAGGGTGGTCTACACCACACACATTCATTCATTATTACAGCCTGGATATTCATTCCACCGCAGGCTTGAGTGTCTTGCAGTGACCCTCGGGCTAGGGTATTTTTGAACAGCCAGTACCCTCGGTATGACGGAGTGGGTATTCCTATTCCCATACTGTTATGCTAAATGCAACATCGAAGTTCCCTTTGAAAGGGAACATCGGGGTTAGGCATGTAACCCTGTTCCCTGAGAAGGGAACGAGACATTGCATAGCATTGTCATACCAGGGCAGGCCTGTGAATTGTGTCTTTGCTTCAGATAATAGAGGCTGGTGACGTGGTTCACAGGTGCCATATATATATATATATATATATCATGCGACGCGCTTAATTGCCACGTCACCTGATCATGGCAGGCCTATAAGTAGAGGCATGATTTTACACAAGCTTCAGATACCGGTCACGCACGCAAGGCGCTCCCATACTGTTATGCTAAATGCAACGTCTCGTTCCCTTCTCAGGGAACAGGGTTACATGCGTAACCCCAATGTTTCTTTTTTATTTATTTATTTTTATTGAATAAAAATAAAGTTATCCAACACCTATCACCAAAAATTCAGCTTGAGATTCAACCTACCAACTGGAAACCGGACATTCTCCTTTAGGATTTTCTGCTAGAGAGCAGAATTTATGTTTCCCTTTATTATTGCAAGATGCTCTGGCCCTGAAGCAGCAAAGCATCCCCACACAATCACACTTCCACCACCATGCTTGACCATATGTATGATGCTCTATTTGTAGAACTCTGTGTTTGATTTTATTTGATTTTATGTAACGGGACCCCTGTCTTCCAAACCGTTCCATTTTCAACCATCAACCCACAGAACATTCTTCCAAAAGGTTTGAGGATCATAAAAGTGTGTTTTGGCAAAATTCAGACGAGCCTTAATGTTCTTCTGGGTTAGCAGTAACCTTCCACTTCTTGGAAGGTTCACTACTGTGCTGAGTTTTCCCAATTAGGAGTTCAATAAGTAACATTATCATTTAGAAAGTATATTTTGTGCTTACTCAGGTTGTCTTTATTTTTATCTTAGATTTAATTTTAATTTCTGAAAAAATTTGTGAGATATACTCAAAAACAGAAGAAATCAGATATTTTTCACAGCACGATATCAAGTATGCAGTTACAAACACAAGTGCAGGTATACAGAGCTTTATTGATCGGAGCAAACAATACAATGATGCAATCCAAAATCAAGGTTAAGGAGTTGGCAATCTACAATCAACACGGATTAGGGCAGGCAAGAGCAAGTAGCAAAAAAAGAGAAAAAGAAACGAGATCAGAAAAACAGAATGACAATCAATAAATGAACAGCTTGGTGACAACTGGTAAACAAACACAGAGCATATACTTTGCAAAGTGAAGGTGCACTGAGGTTGCTTATACACTATATAGTGTGTGGGTGATTGAGTCCAGGTGTGTGCAATCAGTAGTCTGGTGAACGTGAGAGGCCGTTTCTCAATATGGGGTCTTATGCGAACTCGTTCTGAAAAACATATTACTTAGTGAGCACTAAAGATGTGCCGGGATGGTCCATTGTGCAGAAGGAAGCTCACAGCACATTTCAATGCTCACAAAGATGTGTTCTATGTCCTCCTGTCCTTCGTTCTTTCAAGGTAGCCTGGCAAGTTCTTTCTTTGCATTCTGAGAATTGTGAAACAGCCAGAGTGTCTGTAATGGCTGTGAAATTCTTAGTGAAAGTCTTTGTTAAATTAAATAAAGTTCTTAAAATGTATCTGCATTTCTATATTACTTGTTAATACACTGTATTGTCAATTACTGTATCAAATATTGTATCTAAATCAATATATAATGACATGTAAATATAATCTTACATTTATGGCTTTCAGCAGATGCCCTTATCAGATCAACTTACAGACGTACTTTGTGGTTTCCATAAAAAGAATAAGAAAAATCTTCCTCATGCTATACACCAACATTTTTGTGCTTAATTATGAAGTTGAAGAACTTTTGGTTGTCTAGACTGGGAGGTTTATCCATCACCTGGGTGCCAGTAAAGAGTAGAGTCATAAACAGAGCAGGGTGTGATAGGTGCTGGTCCATTTTTGACTCTGTAGGCAGGCATCCACCCATCCATTCATCTTCTACCGCTTACTCCTTCTTCAGGGTCACGGGGAACCTGGAGCCTATCCGAGGAATCATCGGGCACAAGGCGGGGTACACCCTGGACATGATAATCAGCCTACCATGCATGTCTATGGACTAGGGGAGGAAACCCAGAGTACCCGGAGGAAGAACATGCAAATTCTGCACACACATGGCCCTGGCAGGAATCGAACCCTGGAGGTGTGAGGCGAAAGTGCTAACCACTAAGCCACCGTGTGCCCTTAGGCAGGCATCAGTGTGTTAAATTAATTGTTTCTAATATTTATAGGGCAACACAGTAATAAACCTTTATAAATATATGTTTAATAGAAAGTGTTATTTCCTGTACTTCTGAGGCATATGTATGGTTTCTGTGGTGTAGTGTAAAATAGACAAACCCTTGTGTTGTGATCATAGAGATGTGTCATATTCTGGGAGCCCATTGTAAATTCCTCAACAAAGCTAATTGGTTGCACACACAGAAGTATACTCATTAATGAAGCAGGATCCAGATTGGCTGCTGAACCCTGTTAAGGAAAACTTTGCATTTGAACTGCATATTTTTGACTGTAATGGCATGCTACTGATAACCCAAGAGACTTATTTTGACAGCTGAAGCCATACATAGAGATTTTGTAAAACAACTTGTCATCCCATGAGACTAGAAAGGAGAAATTCAAGGAGTGTGTTGACACACAAACAAAGGCTTAAAACCTTAAGTGGCTTTCCTGACCATCTGTTTCAAAGCCTCCGAATCTCAGTTTACATCTTAAAATAGCAAATTTACAAAATTTACCTATTACTTTTATGACTGTACACTCTCAGAAAGGATATGTTAATATCCTACACACTTTTTGTGCAACACATGTTCTGCAACATTATCTGATAAATGTGTCAAAAAAAGAAAAATATTCACGAGTGACCAACATAACATGTTAAATAATTGTCCAATCACATTGCGAACTGTGCTGCCGATGTCATAATTGAACTCTAATGTTGCCTCAAAGTGAATATTCATTGCTTTGAGCTTTTTATTGTGACAGCAGAGTCAGAGTCCTGAGGCGAGGAAACCAAATGACCACAGGTAAGTTAGCGTTCATCACTACTTAGTGTTAATGCTGCTGTAAATGCTTGGCCGAGTTTGTGATATTTAGGCAGGGAGCTCTAGAAAATGTATTCATTGGAAAACAATAACTGAGCAAGTGATAATTAACTTTATCTATTGCGATGGCTTCAAAAGTTAACATCATGTACTGCTTCCTCAGTGTTACACTAGTAGTGTCATGTGTTAATGTTGGCTGTGAAAAATGGACTGCATTTATTCTATAATTCTCTGTTTAAGGTTAGTTAAGGTTAGCTAGTGATGCTAACCTAGAGCTGATAACATTACGGCAGCATACAGCTCATGGTAATGTTAGACATTACCTTTTTGAGAATTAATGATAACCTGGCATTATAGCTGTTCACCATGATGTAATATAGAGAGTGGGTTAATAGATCCCTTCTGAGGTGACGCTGCCTCAGTCTGTCCCTCAACAAGGTTAGGAGCAAGGGAAACCATAATCTGGACAGCCATCATGGTGTAATCAGAAGTATACCTTGTCTACCATGAGCAATTCTGTGAAGTGTATCCCACAGCAGAGAAATTGGAGGAAATGCATACCGGAGACAATCTGGGCAGTCGTGTGACCGCAGGTTCGGCCCCAAAGGACTGGACATTTCCATCTGGGTGTAGTGGGGTGTGTGTCGTGGTCAAAATGTCACCCTTATTAACTACATGGCCGATGGGCTCTCTCCCTACCTTAGTATATAAATGGTTGTTACGGCCTCTCAGAATGCGTCAAGGTCGAAAACCTGCCTCTTCCTTTTGTTGTTACGGACTAGAGTTATGTGATTTTAGTTTTGCTGTTTAGCTGTGTGATGCAAGCGTTATCTATTTACCATACGCTTTATTTGTTTAGTGTGACGTTGGGCTACTGAGACTGTGTGTGGGTGTGATATGCTGCTCAAAATCAGTGCACAGTGCCTTCAAGGCTTGGTAGAAAACGGAGCTAAAAGAGCCACACTACTACATGGGCAAACCACAACAGGCAGTGAGTTGTGTTCTCTGAAGCAAATAGATTCACTTTCGCCACACTGAATTCCTGCCAACAGTCCTGAACTACATCTGGCTGAAGCCTCCACTCGCCCGGATGAAGCCAACTTCTAGACAGAGCATCTGCAGGCTGATTGTCTATCCGGCAGATAAACAGCCTTCAGTGATGCAAACCACGGGAGTGACCAGGTGAGGATATCATGAGTGAGCCATAGCATTCTCTCTGACCTCATGACCCCTTGGTGATTCAGATTGAAAACCTTCAAAGTGTTGTCCAAGCGCACAAGCACATGGAGAACACCGAACTCCGGAGAATGTCTCAGGGCCAGAAAAAATGTGATCCATAGACGCTGCCGCTTTAAGATTCGTAGCATGCTGCACCTGTGTCAGCTGCTGAGTGGTTGTGGACAACACCTCAGATATGTTTGTACAAAAAAGATATTCTGGGACAATGGGAAGGTCTCTCAGAGACTTTTAATAATCCTCCTACAACCTGGCTTGAGCAAGCCAAATCTGCCTGCGAGCAGTGAAGAGTGTTGGAGTGAGAGCACCCAGTTCTTGCATCACATGCCCCATGGCCCTTCTACAGACGGCAAAAAATTTGAAACAGCAAAAATCATTTGGCAAATTGTGTTCTCAGCCTGAGCATTGTAGGCAATGGACTTGTATGCTTTCTACAGAAGGGAATCTGTGTAGCCACACTGAGCATTAGGACATCAAATGTTCCCATGCAGTGCCTCATCTGGTGACACCAGCAGCGCACACCCCAATGGACTCCTCTTCTGCCACGGAAGCTAAGGTGCTAGTGGTCTTGGAATGCCTCTTGGCCATCCTTGGCCCTTTGAAGGCACTCAAGATTAGGCAAAGGCCTGCTAAAAAACACAATGGACTGAACAAGGTGTGCAGTGCATTTATCCAGGCCAAGACGGGCCACTGCCATCCAAAGCACCTCCAATGTGACATTCATCTGTGGTGGAGCCATCCTTGAAGAGTGGAGAGAGCCATACTAGAGCCACTGGCTAACACAGACCCTGCTGGCCTGTCCTGAAGCCAGTTGCAGTTTAATCTAACACTTACCCTTTGTTATGAATGACAAAGGGAATTTGACCTATGTGTTACTACTAAGTACTAAGATTCCTACAGTTTTTGCTGTTAAAAAAGATTTATATCAAAAATGTCAAAGTTGAAAGTGATAAATCATTAAATGTGTGTTGTGTGTGTGTGTGTGTGTGTGTGTGTGTGTGTGTGTGTGTGTGTGTGTGTGTGTGTGGACCTTTCTGTTGTTTTTTTTGTGATATTTGTCTGTAACCATTTTCCAATTTGCTTCATCTTTTCCACATTCAGTGATGTGGAATTTGGTTCACCCCTCTGATCTGCAAATAATTTCAAATGCACAAACAAATCCAATTACACAAATGGAAAACACTTTTCCTCTGCAAACAGGGGTAACAAATGAAAAAAAGGTCATGGAGACAGAAACAAAAATTTCAATCAGAATTGTCCATATCAATATTAACTGTAATATAATAGTAGTGGCTTCTCAATCTCTGACTCTACACTGGTTTAAATCTGTACAGTCTGTGTGTAAGGCAGTAATTGTATAAATAGTAAAGTCTTGATTACTGACAATTTTGTGTGTGTGTGTTTGTGTGTTTGAAAAAGTGCCTGTTAGCTCTGAGTTGTCATTTTATTACCATATAGACAGACGCAGAGACAGTTACTATGTAAATATGCACACTTATTTTAGTGCAGGCGTATGTATGTGTGTGACTAAATGAACAAAACAAGCAAACACTAACCAGGTCATATGTGCTCTGCAAAGGCTATGGTCCTCTTACTGTTCTCGTTTGCTCTTTCACTCTTTTCTTTCCCGTTCTCTCACCCTGGCTTTGAAGTCGCCTGAGGCTTGAACACACATCTCGTCCACTGGTCTGCCATTTCACTTATTTATGTATTGTGTGGATTGAAGCAAGACTCTTCTGATGCCTTTTGACCTCAAAGGCATACTGCACTTTGTACTGAGTAGAGGTGCTTAAAATGGCCTAAATCTCTGACACTTCTCTTCCATCAAAGAGAAAAACCCACACCTCCCTCTCTCTCCCTTTCAGCCCTTCTCTCTCTTTCCACCCCCCTTTTTTCTTTACATCTCTTCCATTGACATACGGCCTTTGATATAGATAGCTTGTGTTAGGCTAGAGCTATTATTCCTGGCTAAACCTTCCGCATGAATTATTAAGTAAAGTAGACCTGCTACTAAAAACACAGGACCGGAGAAATCATTCATTCTTTTTGGTGTCTTCAATGCTCTGGATCTAGTTTATTTTGTGGATAATGGCAGTTGCTTCTATGTAGCCCATGAATTGCCACTCTTTGTTAGCATATGGCTCATTGTTCTCCTATTTCTGCACAGACAGTTCACCAAGAATAATTTAAATTTTCACCTTAGATCATTTGCCAAATATATTTACAGTGATTTAACCATTAGTCATAACCCTATTTACAACCAAAGCATTGTAAGATACTGGCCAAGACATTTTTAACAATGTGCAAGTACCACTCACTTTAGAGCAAACAGAAAACTGCTTGGCACAGGCAAAGCTTATACAGATGAATGTGCATAACAGAAGGTGGCATATCCCAAGTGGATTGGTCTAAACATCTTGTTAGTTGCACACATCTAGATCCAGAAATAATCTGCAAGCTCAAAATAAGACTAGAATTACTCTCTAGACCAGTAGTGTTAAATCTTATCCACAAAGGGCCAGTGTGGCTGCAGGCATTCATTCTAGTCAAATAGTAGGCACACTTGACTGGAGACTAAGATGAACACTTTAAACAAGTGGAATCAGGTGTAGCCTCTGTCTGGTTGGCATGAAAACCTGCTAACCTCCTTAAGGCTAAATGGCCATTCATCCTTTTTGTCCCTTATCAGTGGAGTGTGAGGATGCTACTTTTGAAGCCACGTCTGGGAGGTTCTTCCACCATTTCTTAGCCATTGTCTGGGGGCGGAGCCAATTCAGCCCCTGCCAGCTCATAGGTGCCCATGAAAGGCACTGAACTAGATGTGGCAGCCACACTAATGATGGTGGCAGCCTGAATAAGGTTAAATGGTGGAGTACAGCCCAAAACATTTGTTATGCCACAGTTGGAGGACTTGCTGTTAATAATTGTGTTATGACACAGGTGGAACTAAGCCGAGATGTGCACATGTACTGATGGCTCCCTGGGGAGGATGTACAATATTTTATGCACTGGCAGTATATTAACTATTTTCTTGATATAATTTTTGCAGTCCCTCTATTCTGCAGATAGTGACACTGATGCTGTTAGGGAGGTGACTTTCACCTTATTCCCACTGGTGGGACACTTGAGCCAAGATTTGGGGTGCCTCTATGCTAACCTGAAATGCATTTAAAAGGTACTCCACAGATCACAACAAGAGGCTCTATACAACTTACTTTTATATTCAGAAAAAAGACAGTAGTTGTCATACAAGGATTTAACAAGCTCCCTTTAGAGCCATCTGCAGCCACATGCGGTAGTCCAGATCTGGGAGAGGTTTGTGAAGGTGCAAGTGGACCTCTTTGCCAGCACCATATCAACACATTGCTAATTGTGATAATTCCTGGAAGAGCTGGACAGGCCACAGTTCCAGGTGAGACAAGAGCTATCGAAGCTCCGAATCAACAAATCTATGGGCTCAGACAACATTAACCCCAGGCTGCTCAAGGCATGTGCAACACAGCTTGCAGGTGCTCAACACCTCCTGCATTTCTGGGCACCCAAAAAGGGTTGTCCCAGTACCTTAAATGACTACAGACCTGTGATGCTGACCTCATATGTCATGAAGACCTTCGAGAGACTGGTTCTGCAGCACCTGAAGCTGATTGTAGCATGATAACCAGGAACATGATGCTCCTGAGATACCAATGATCCTGACCCCTTCCGCTCTCCGGACCTGCCCGATCCATCCTGTTTCCCTACTACTGGTTGAAGTTGAAAGTTACATGCTGCTGCCGAGGAAGGCCCCACATGGTGCAACCTAAAGATTATTGAGATTGTTGAGAATGGTACCACTTAAAAACAATAAGCTGGATTTAGATCTCAATTCATATGAACAATTAAGCTGTGATGGCTAGGACTACAATTGCTATTATAGCCTTAGTATTGCAATTAACACAACAGTTTTGCAGTGGAGACGTTCAACAAAACAGACATCATGTAAAAGCTGTAATTTTCATGCTTACAGAACTGCACTATTTGACCATGTAGTATTAGCACATTTATAGAAGGGACTTATTTATAATTGAACTATCCAGTGTCACTCAGATGAGGATGGGTTCCCTTTTGAGTGTGGTTCCTCTCAAGGTTTCTTCCACATATCATCTCAGGAAGTTTTTCCTTGCCACCATCGCCTCTGACTTGCGCATTAGGGACAAATTCATACATGTACAATCTATATCCTGAATTCTGTAAAGATTTGGGACAATGTCCATTGTTATTGGACCATTGTTACAAATAAAACTTAATTGAATTGTGAGTGACACCCTCAATCTGCTGTTTGTGTACCAGACCCAAAAGACTGTGGATGATGCCATCATCTACCTGCTGCATAGGGCCTATTCACACCTGGAGAGGATGGGAAGCACAGTGAGAGTCATGTTTTTCGTGGTGCCCTGGATCACTGACTATTTCACCAGCAGACCATGGTACAACCAACTGCAGAGCAGCCTGTCAGATGTGGTGATGTGCAGATTGGTGTACCTCTAGGAACCATACTTTCATCTTTTCTCTTCATCATCTACACCTCTGACTTTAGCTTCAACTCTGGAACATGCCACCTCCAGAAATTCTCTGATGCCTCCTTCCATCGTGGGCTGCATCAGTGAGGATAAGGAGGAAGAGTACAAAGGTGTGGTGGAGAGCTTTGTCAGATGGTCTGATGATAACCACCTTCAGCTCAACATCGACAAGACCAAAGAGCTGGTAGTGTACTTCTGCCGGAACAGAAAGCACCCAAAACCTATTACCATCAAGGGGGAGAAAATACAGATGGTGGACTCATAAAGGTTCTTGGGAGTGCACATTAGCAACAAACTGGACTGCTTAAAAAACACTGAAGCTCTCTACCGGAAGGGACACAGCAGACTGTTTTTTGTAAGGAGGCTCAGGCCCTTTGATCTGAGCAGCAAGCTACTTCAGATGTTCTATCAGTCTGTGGTATCCAAGAACCTGTTCTTTCCTGTGATGTGCTGGGGAGGTGGAATTAATTATTTTTGTAAGCATTAAATAAAAGTATTATTGAATGAATTTCACAGATGGTATGTTGTTAGCAACTAAATATCATGATTCATATTGTGTTTTGTCACGATTTCCCCTCGCTTTCATGCTGCTTCCATGTTGTGACAAAGTATTATGTCACGTAATGGAGGGTGGAGACGGATGCAAGTGCAGATAAGAGCTTTAATGAAGAGATGCAGGCAGACTAATCCAAAACATGACTCAATAGCGTGGACAGACACAGGCAGAAGGTCAATCAATCGGCAAACGCTCATTAACTAGGCAAAACAGTCGATTAACAAAGACGTTAACAGGATCAAAACAATGACACTGAACCGAGGAACAAGGCCTGGTAAACGGCAGAGACAGTGACACATACAGGAAACAACCAATGACAATACATGGGCGGAGACAGGACAGAAATCATAACAGATGCACGTGTAGAAAGTAAACAAGTCAATGCCAACTGCAAACCTGGAAGTGTGCCATCGCCAGTCGGGTTTGCGCTTCGGGGTTCAGAGCGTGCTGCATGCTCCAGTGCTTTGTGTGAGAGGAAATCGTGACATGCATATCCTTTTGCACTTCATTATAAGATGTGATATTCATCACTTGCCCCTTTTGTCTATTTATATGCCAGTAAAAATTATCAAATTTTTCCAAAGTAACATCTTAGTACAGGGATCGGGAATCTAATTGGCTGAGAGGCCACATATTTTAAAATGTCATTCCGTGAGAGTCATACAATATGTTTAAAACTAAATACAAGTAAATGTGTGCATTTTAAGTAAGACCAACACTTTTAAAGAAGTCTCTGAATTCTTTTTAATAATGTTGTTATGCTGTTGCTAACCAATGATGAATAAAGTACTTCTTACCATTAATGCGATTTCTGGTGCTGCATGGTTTTGCTGATGGCTTTGTAGTCTGGTTGTTACGTGCTGAGGTTAAGCTTCATGCAGGCGTTGAGACTTCCATCCTTTAAATGTGATCGTAGGTTGGTCTTAATGTTCTTTAGATGTGAGAAAGACTGTTCACATGTATACGTAGAGCCAAACATTGTCAGTACAGCGATACTCACACGCTGCAGTGTGTGGTATGTGATGGGCGCGTTCCAAGTTTTGACAATCAACTGGTCTGCGGGTTCAAGTTTTTTAATTTCTCCCCACTTGTGTTTGCTCGCCAACTCTGCTTGCTGTCGTGCAAGTCTTTCCAAATCTTCATTCAGTGACTTGAACTTATTCACCCACTTGTCTGAGGCCTTCAGGTCAGCAGCTTGTAGCTCTCTGACGGAGACACCGGGGATGAAACTCAGGTCGGTGGTGTCCACTGCACACTCGTGTGGATGGGTGATGAACTTAAAAAGACGAGTGCGCTCACGAAATTCTCCAAAGTGTGCTTTGAATGACTGCAGGAGATTAGATGTGAAGCCCGCTAGCTGCTGAAGATCAAGATGTTGAGCAGGGTCACTTGCTGTGCATGCATCTTTAAACTCTCCCAGTTTTTCAAAGTGTAGTAAACGACCTGTTTCAATGTCGGCAATGATGAGTTCTAGCTTGTTTTCAAATGCAAACACTGCTTGTTGAAGTGATACGACTGTATTTCCAATGCCTTGAATTTTTACATTGAGCTGGTTCAGATGTTCAGTCATGTCCACGAGATAGTAGAACTTCAGGAGCCACTCAGTGTTAGCTAACTCAGGATGCTCAACGTTTTTCATTTCAAGAAAAGTCCGGATTTCACCCAGACAAGCCGCGAAACGGCTGAGCACCTTCCCTCCTGACAACCAACGGACATTGCTGTGCAGAAGCAGACCAGGATAATCATCCAGCAGTGTTTTAAACTGGTGATCATTTAAAGCTCGGCAGCAATAAAGTTGACAACCCGAATGACCAGCGACATCACCTCACCAAGCTGCTTGCCACACATCTGAGAACAAAGCGCCTCCTGATGTAAGATGTAGTGAAAACTTAGGATGGGCCTCTTTTCATGTTCATGAAGAAACGCTACAAATCCTCTGTTTTTCCCCACCATGCATGGAGCACCACACCCACACACACAAAAATTTCCTTTTTTTTTTTTAGGACAAAAAAAAAAAAAAAAAAAAAAAAAAATCTTTTTTTTTTTTTCAAAAAAAAAAAAAAAAAAAAAAACAAAAAACACCAACCCCCCACCAACACAAAAAACACCAAACAAAAAAAAAAAAAAAAAAAAAATTTTTTTTTTTTGTCTTTGACTCATCCAAGGCGAGAGAAAAGAATGGTGCTGCATTTATGTCCTTCACTTGTGTTACCTCAATTTGATTTGCCATCATGATGGTACGATCGTGAGCAGTTCTTGTCAACAGAGGCATGTCTTTTATTTGTTTGATTATCTTGTCTTTATCCGAAAAGTCTTCAAAAAGTTTATTGGCAACATCAAGCATGAATGTTTTGGCATACTCCCCATCTATGAATGGCTTTCCGTTTCTCACAATTGCTAAAGCACCAGCAAAGCTAGTCGAATTCCAGTCACCTAGTTGGGTCCAAACACGGAGTTGCTGCTGACTAGCTTGCACTCTGCACAGTAGCTCTTGACATGCTTTCTTCCTGTTATCCCCCGCAGGATATTTCGATGCGAATGTAGTATGGCGTGTGTCGTAGTGCCGCTTTATATTTGACCGTTTCATCGATGCAGTATTATCATTGCATATTAGACACACTGCAGAACCTGCTCTCTCCACAAAGGCGAATTCGTCTGTCCATTCCTGCTGAAAAGTATGATACTCCTCATCTTTTTTCTTTTAGCCATCTTCTTAGATAAAAGGGTTTCTGCAATTAGCTAGCTGACTACTTGATTAAAAGGAGGGAAGTTTACTTCCTGACCTCACAATGACCCGTGTACCTTACGCATAATCCAATAAAAATTTGGTGTTGTCCCGGAGGACAGCTGTGATTGGCTCCAGCCACCTGCAACCATGAACATGAGCGGTAGGATATGAATGGTTTGAAATACTTGTGAATGTTTTACATTTTTAACGTTATTATTTTCTTTATTAAAGATTTGTCTGTGATCCAGATGCAGCCATCAAAAGAGCCACATCTGGCTCATGAGCCATGGGTTCCCGACCCCTGTCTTAGTACATAGTTAAATATTAAACAATGCATTTGGTATCAAATGCTCCTTTCATATCAATTCTGGTATCTCTGCCTTCAACCATATGTCTGATTTTCATAATTTTATAGCTCAGAGAACTAGTGTGATGAATAGAAAAAAGAGTTGATGTAAGAGGTTTGGTTGATGTAAGAAATAAGGGGCACTGTAGGGCACTGGTCTTTATGAAAAAGAATCTCGTTTTTAACATTTCTCCAAATGATAACCACCTGTGACATCCATAAAAGACATTTCATGATCAAAAAAAACAAAATGGAGTTTGCCCTTCAAAATAAAAATAAAAGTTGCACTGGCACAGTTGAAAAACAGCTCTCAATAAATCCTAGGTGATATTTGTGGGGGATTTGTGGAGGACTGGATTTATGCTTAAAGGGGAAAGCATAACACTGTTGTGTCTGGATTTCCCTTCCCCAGTGTTTGATCTATTTTGACTTGTACTTCCCCACCAATGTGTAAAACTTTTTAATTTTTTATTATTAAAAAAAAATACTGTTTAATGGTTGCAGAAGAAACTCTTTTGTGACTGTCAAGTGATGAAGGAGCCAAATAATTTCACTGTGGAGTTTGTTGAAAATGAGGCTTCAACATGAAGAGATGATTGAGAGAGGGTGCAGCTGAGTAGGGTAGATACTGCCCTGTCTTGTATGTATGTGTGGTTTGCAGCTTGGGTTGCTTGGCGAGAGTGTTTAATATGGTTAAGGAGTCAGACTGTGCTCGGTAGATCACTGCGGCGTCAGCGTTAGCACGCATGCTGTTGCCTTTTTTTCACACAGTGCTGCATGCGAGTGACTGTCACTCTCTTTTTGTGCTGATCAAAGCTCCCAGCACTCCCCTCTCTCCCTCTGCCACCTTCCCAAATACTGCTGTACTTTTATCACAAGAGCAGCTTTCAGGCAGTCATAAATGTGTGTGTGTGTGTGTTTCGAAGGAGTCTGAAGGAGAGAGAAAGGGGTTATCACATCCCCAATGATAACCCCCAGAAGCAAAGGCTCAGGCACCAGTGCAAATTAATTCATGTGAAATTGTCTGACAGGGCTCACTTTTAACTTCTAATAGGGAGATCAAATGTCTGCTCATCTTTTCTCCGCATTCCCTCCGTCTTCAGATAGCTCATAAATTAAGATTAATGCCTGACTTTTTAATTAACCCAGTCTGAATTACACATTTCTGTGGTGAATTCACCCATTCCCAACTAATGTGTCTACATAAGCCTGAAAAATTGTTGGATGAATAATTTTCTCTCTCACTCATTATCTTTCTTGCCTGTATGGACGAGTACTGAGTATTCTAGATTTTGCTTAAAAATATTTGTTGATAGTAACAGGTAAAACAGTTAAATAATGCTTGTTGATGAATTTGTCTTATAATCATATGGTCACACAAGCTTTGGCATTTATCAAGAGATAGTGGCTACAGAACCTTGGGGACATATTTATTTACTGGGACGGGCTTGTTTGAATCATACGTTGCTTGGATAATATGTTGGTACATGCCTCAGTAGCTTTTTTAATTTTGAGATGTTCCACAGAATGGGAGTGTGAATGGCTGTCGCAGATTTCCTCTCTCGGCCGAGGCCTGGTCACATGGCACATCCATATGTGTCCATAGAGGCATGAAGAGAAACACACAACAAAGAAAATCCGTTGCAGGAACTTTACTTACTTATTAAGCACAAACTTCCAACAACGGAGTTATGCTCTTGTCCAGTGCTGATAGGTTTGTCAACAACCATTCGCACCTGAGCCTACGAGCATACTGCCTTAGAAAACATAACAACACAGTCAACTAGTTCATGTATAATTCATTACTCATTATTAAGACATATACATATGGCAGGGTAAGTGATTTGGCTATCCTATTGGTTCTGCTTGGGATATGAGTTCGGCAGACCAATGAACACCTCAAGGTTAATTTGTTGTTTTTAGTAGTCTTAGAGCAGCACTGGTGGCGCGTGCAGTGAGGCGAATTGGCGCTGGAGATCACGTAAAATGATCGCAACATTTAGCTGATGGCTGAATGATGTGTATGTATGTCGAGCCGCGGTACCTGTGAGTAATCATACAACTTCGTGTCTGGTTTTTGTTCAACCCAATGTTAAGTGCAGCATTCCCTTTTTCACTTTGGGACTTGGTAGATTTAGGCTGACACTTTGATCTTTGTGTTAAGGTGAGAGTAGGGAGTTGAGCTAAGTCTTCTCTATTACAAACTCCTAGCCAAAGATGCTACATGTGACACTGCTGCTGTTTTGCTTTTTGGATGTGCTCAGTATGTCAACACAACTTCCTTATGGTGTAGATAGTGTGATTTTTGGTGTGACTTGCAGTGGGTTTGGATGACCTCCCAAGTTGTAGCTAGCCTGCCTTGTCCCTGCAAAACCTAGGCCTGGAGAAGTTTTTAGTTTTAACACCCTTATTGTGCTTCATGGGAAAGCAATTGTATATTTTCATGTCAAGTTTTAAATGATGCTGAAGTGTCATAATAAAATATAAATTTTTATATTCATACACATGTCTCACTCTCATGTTCCTTGCCCCGATTGATGAAACTTATCTGTGTGCCTTTTGCTTGGGAGTATTTCCCTGGTTCTCCCCCAGGGTGGCGTAGTTGGATTTACTGAATTTAGGATAGACGTCTCCGTCCAATTGGGAATATTGCCACATTCTGGTCTGGTCGGCAGGGTAGACGTAGCCCTCCGGTTGAGGCAAGAAACGCCACATAAAATAACTGTAACTCAACAACTGTAACACTACATAACACCCCCCCAATCCCCCCAAATAACCCACACACATTTTTTTTTTTTTAGCTCTGCAGAGTCCCTTCTTCACCACTGAGGGTGAATGGTTAAGTTTTTTTTTTTTTTCAGTCTATATAATGACGGGGCTCAAACAAGCTGCCCACGTTTTGTCTTTGTTCCCCCTTTTTCACAGGGATTGAGATCACAGTTAGAGTTCATTGCAAGATGGGTCTGAGGCTCCTCTGCCACAGAGTTATCAATGGTTGAATGGTTCGCTGCTTCTGTGTCCATGACTACAGGTACTTGAGCTGTTATTGGAACTAGGGGGCCTTCCTTGGTGCAAGTGTGTTTGTGTCGCAGATGCTGCATCCAGGCAGGAATGTGGTCACTTAGATAGGGTTGTAAGCGATCATGATGCAGCACTTTCTCACTTCGTCTGTCCCTGACTCTGTAGAGTACTTGTCCAATACATGCTGTGATGGCGAATGGTCCTTGCCATAGGGCTTGGTGTTTTGGACTGTAGCCCTTTCTCTTACTACACTGAGAATATCCCAGGGACTCACAACACTCACAATCTGATGATTCATTTCTTTCTCGCTCAGCTTCTGACACCACTTGTTGCACCACTGTATGGTCTTGGCCACCGAGCTGCAGGGAAGGGAAAATGGCTACAATTTTAGTTTAGACATTAATGGCTATGTATTCAGTTATTTTGAGGGGACAGCAAATTTACACTGTTACACAAGCTGTACACTCACGACTTTACATTGTAGCAAAGTGTCATTTCTTCAGTGTTGTCACATGAAAAGATATAATCAAATATTTACAAAAATGTGAGGGGTGTACTCACTTTTGTGAGATACTGTATATTGAAAGTCAAACATCCCATCAATAAAAACAGCATGAGCAACATTCTTTATAAAGGATATGTCTGGAATATGTCAGACTGTCATTACAGTTAAATGAGGTCATACATTTTTAATTTAAGCAAAAACAAATTCAGAATCAGTTGTGTTCATTTGGTGCAGAAAATTAGCCCTACTGTCTCAAGTGTACAGCGTTAAATTAACGCAAAACACTTGTAGAGTGGATGCTAATGCATTCCGCTTAACAACATTGAAGTATCATGGAGTCAAGGGTATCATGGGTGGTTACTTGAGACATTCTAGACATACAAAATACAAGGTGTAAATAGGGCTGTCTTATCGACTCGGTTCAAATATGATATTGAGGTTTTATCGTAACAGACAATTTATAGTACATTAAACAGTATATCGAAGTAGTGCAAAATTAACAATCAATAACCAAAAAGCCCCAGAATTCATAGCTTCTGCCAGGCAAATAACAAAAAAACTTATGTAAAGGAATGACATTTGCTACAATTCATTGTTTCTAATGGAGGAAAATATAAATTAAAACATTAGCTTCACATGACAAACATGTAATAAAAATCCATTCATATTAAAAGAAAGCAAAACATGTCAGGCTATATTCATTTCAAGTGCTTGTTTCAAGGATTTGAATTAATTCAGTTGGCACAAAAAGACATCTCTTGAAGAAACATCTTTGATCAGATGTTTGTGAACACATATTATTTTGCTATTAATAATGTTGAAGACAATTAAAATGTCATTCTGCCTGACACCACAAAATCTATCTTACATGTCTATCTGACCGGAGACATGCTGTTCAAAAGACATAGGGCCAAAGTAAAGAGCATTTTCATTATCTACTTTTGCACTCCCTAAACAGTTGACTTAAAATTAAAACCACCACACACTACAAACTGTATAGAATGGGAATCTAATGCTTTCTGACCTCTTAGCCTCCCCCACCTCTCTTTCAGTTCATATCTCATCTAATGCTTTTACAGCAGTGGTTGAATAGGTTGTCTTGCAGAATGAGTTGGAATGCTAGCCAAATGCACATGCATATGTAGAACTATTGTTGGCTTTATGTGGTCTGTGTGTCTGTTTACTCTATGCTATATCTAGGTTTTGAATACCCAATTGCTCAAACTTTTTCAAAAGCAGATTCAGCATAAATTACTTCATAGTCAAATTCTCAGAACAGAATGCAGAATAGACTGATGGAGACTGCAGCGTGATAAGACTACAAAGCAGACTGATATAATAAAGGCCAACAAATAATTTAAAATATTGTTCATTAAAACCACAGTTGTAGACGATAAAATGATCCCTTCCTAAATCTAGAAATGAAATATAATTCACATTGAAGTGATATATAAAAGTGAAAGTATAATTCACAGTAAACATGCGGTGCAGTGCTTGTACATTTACCAGTGACATAATTGAAGATGGATGGATGGATGGATAATTCCTTAATTCCAATTCCTTACTCAGGTAAAAGTACAAATATTAACCTCTAAGTACTCTGGGAGAACTTTGGTGTGCTTTAAAAAAAAATCATTAACACAAGCTCACAATTACATACATTTGATGAAAAAAGACAGAATAACAATAATACTGCAAGAAAGAGTCTCACAAGTTTATTCTATACAAATATAATTAAATCCCACCTTAGCTACAGATCATGAATTAGTTTGCCTCTTGCCAAGAAGTATGTGGGCAAATATTATTTAAAGATAACTAAAAATAGCTCTCAAACATTAGCTAGCATCATAACAATTCTGATACTACAAATTAATTAGCTTGTTAATAGCATGCTGTCAGAATAAAACTGCCTAGATACAGTCGATATAAAAGATCTACACACCCTTGTATGTCACGTTATTGTCACGATCTTGCCGGCAGATGGCACTGCGGCATCGACGTGCATGGACAGCTGAAGAGTGCGTGTGCATGAGATTACGTAATGAGGACTGTTTCCTATGGACACATGCCTTTGTTTTGGTTTTGTTCTCTTCCTGTTCAGGTATTGGTTGATGTTTGAAGGTAGGTCACGATTGGTCCCAGCTGTCTGTATTCAAGCATGATTATGTTTGTTATTTAAAGCCCTCGTGTTGCTGTGCACTTCGCGCAGTATTAAATGAATGAATGAATGAATGCACAGGTGAATACGTTTAAGTATGCCAAGCGGTCGTGTTTTCATGTTTCTTGTTCCATGCCTCAACTCTAGTTTCATGTTTAACCTCGATTATCTCTTCCAGACTAGACCGCGCTTCATGTTTATTCTCAGACAGAAGTCAATAAAGACTTTGATCTGCACTTGCTTCTGTTTATAGACTCATTTCGTAACAGAATACTGTGCCTACCACCGGAAGCAGCAGACCAACATGAACACTGCCTGAGCTGCCGAGTTTCGAGTGGCATCAATTGTTCTATGAAAAGAGTAAACTGATAAATGAATGCCTAGATCAGATTGACCACCTTCTGAAGCAAAGAGCACTGCTGCCGCAAGCTGGGTCAATCGCCACGTCACCCCCCGCGCAATTTCCCCCACCCCCGCTGTTGGAGGACTACGCTGCGCTATGCAGGCAGCAAAGCTACCCAAATTACTGGGGCTTCCCATTGCTGGGGGACTACGATACGCTTTGCAGGCAGAAGAGCCAACTGGATTACTGGGCCTTCCCGCTGATGGGGGACTACACTGTGCAAAGCACGCAGAAGGAGGTCTCAGCCCCACAGTCCCAGCCCGAGGTCAATGTGGCGACCTCAGAGCTCCAGCTAGAGACCTGTGCGGAGGTCTCGGGTGCCGAGGAGGCTGCCCTGCTGTCCTGTCCAGTGGTGAAAGCTGCTCTGCTGTCCTGTCCCACTGAGGAGGTTGTCCTGCTGTCCTGTCCCACTGAGGAGGTTGTCCTGCTGTCCTGTCCCGCTGAGGATGCTGTCCTGTCCCGCCGAGGAAGCTGCCCTGTTGTCCTGTCCGACTGAGGAAGCTGCCTTGTTGTCCTGTCCTGTCAAGGAAACTGCTCTGCTATCCTGTCCCACCAAGGAAGCTGTCCCACTCTCCTGTCCCGCCGACGAAGTTGTCCTGCTATCCTTGCCGCCGAGGAAGCTGTCCCACTGTCCTGTCCCACCGAGGAAGCTGTCCCGCTGTCCTGTCCCACTGAGGAAGATGTCCCGCTGTTCATCCCCACAGAGGACGTTGCCTTGAGCTCCAGCCACGCAGAGGACGACATGTAATGTTCCCTATGGACACGTGCCTTTGTTTTGGTTTTGTTCTCATCCTGTTCAGGTATTGGTTGATGTTCGAGGGTGTGTCATGATTGGGCCCAGCTGTCTGTATTCAGGCATGATTATGTTTATATTTAAAGCCCTCGTGTTGCTGTGCACTTCGCGCGGTATTAAATGAATGAATGAATGTGTAAGTGAATACGTTTAAGTATGCCAAGAGGTTGTGTTTTCGTGTTCTGTTCTTGTTCCATGCCTCAAATCTAGTTTCATGTTTAACCTCAATTATCTCTTCCAGTCTAGACCGCGCTTCATGTTTATTGACTTCTGTTTGAGAATAGAGACTTTGATCTGCGCTTGCTTCTGTTTATGAACTAATTTCTTAACAGTTATGAAATTGAGAGATGGACGCAGATGCAGAATTTCAAACATTTAATATTGAACAACACACATACAAAAGACACTAAGACTTTGAGGCAAAAACACAGTGGCAAGACTAAACTTAAACTAAAGATCTGAAACACGTTAACAGAGACAAGGCATAGTAAGATTAACGTGACACAAAGAAAGCAGTGCAAACTGTGGCTATTTACAGATGAGTGCTCGTTAACAAGAAAGTGATGCAGGTGGTCATTTGACTGAGTAAAGTGCAGTGGCTGCTGTGTACAGGGAAGTTCAGGGTACCTTCTCTGATAGATAGTTCAGGGTACCTTCACTGTTAAAATTTCAGGTTTTTGTGATGGAAAAAAATTAACCAAGATAAATCATGTCAGATACTTTTCCACCTTTAATGTTATCTAGAAACCAAACCAAAAAAATAAAGTGAAGAGCAAAAAAAAAAAGATAAAAAACAATGAACTGGTTGCATTAGTGTGGAGAGCACTAGGACTGAGTCTCTGGTCAAGGTAGAGGAAACAATAAATTGCACCAAATACCAATATATTTTGGCAAAACTTGCAGCCTCTGTTGGACACCTGAAGATGAAATGTTTCACCTTCTAGCACAATAATGACCCAAAGCACAAATCCAAGTCAAAAAAAGAAATGGCTTCATAAGAAGTTCTGGAAAGGTCCTGTCAGAGTCCAATTCTAAATCCTATCAAAAACCTGTAGAATGGCTTGAAGAAAAAATCTTTTTTGAAATTTGGACAGCAGAGGTTCTCAACCTATTGTAACTAAAGCACTGGTCTGCACTGACAGTTACATAAAAGGCAGTCTAAGCCCCGCCTCTCCCCAGCAAAAAGAAAAAATTCTATTTGAAAGGCCATAAAATATATAGAGTACCTAAATGATGCCCTGTCTGTGTTTTTTTTTTTCTTTCTTGAAAACAATTTGCGGCCCTCCCCTTTCCTTCCCTCCCCTCCTGTTGTGAACCACTGATGTACAGTATATGGCCAACAGTTTGTGGACACCTTACCTTCAAACTCATACTGTATGTGCTTTTTGAACATCCAACTACCCTTTCCTGTTATAATATCCTCCACTCTTCTGGGAAGGCTTTCCACTAGATTTTGGAGCATGGCTGTGGGGATTTATGCCCATTCAGCCACAAGAACATTAGGTAGATCAGGCACTGATATCAGGTGAGGAGGCCTTAGCTGTAGTAAGTCACTGAATGCAGCCCAAAAGTGTTCAGTGTGGTTGAGGTCAGGGCTTGGTGCAGGCCATTTGAGTTCTTTCACTCCAATCATGGCAAATCACATCTTCACAGACCTTGCTTTGTGCGCAAGGGCATTTTCATACTGGAACAGGTATTTTGTAACAACATTTTGGGGAAGGCCCACATGCTGTAGGTGTGATGGTCAGATGTCTACATACCTTTGGCCATATAGTGTGGATAGATAAATTCCATGAGTTCCATGTGTACCTTTAAGAGTTTGGTTCCTTTGCTGTGCTAACATCCTGTAATAATTCACTTCACAAGAGAGCAGCAGAACAGACCCATTTTACTGTAATGGATTAAATAGGCTCATTGCACCATCTTGATAACAACGTGTCAAGGCATTTTAACAGATAATGGAGACTTCTATCACAACAGAAATTAAATAGCATCAACTCCTCATTTGCCTTATTGACAGCCTGCCTGCCATGCTGACGTGCACACGCACACACACACACACACACACACACACACACACACACATTTGCTTAAGAGACAATTCATTTCTCACATACTTTTTTTATTATTATTATTATTATTATTATTATTATTATTATTATTATAAGTTGATTTAATTTGTCTTAAACCCTCCTGAAAATGCTTTTGATCTAAAGCATAGCCTGGCACAAATGTCTATCTGGACGTTTTTTATCCATTAAATATTCACATAATCTACACAAAAGTGGTTTCCTTCACTCCTATATGATTTGTTTCAAATTTATTATACTACCCAAACTCTTTTATTGTTGCTGCAACATTACTGGATAAAACACAAAGGCGCTGAATTTCTCAGTCAGTCACCACCAAGAGACAAAAACGCATCATGACTGAGAGAAAGTCTGTAAAGTAATTACAAATAATATATACAGTATCTCACAAAAGTGAGTACACCCCTCACATTTTGGTAAATATTTGATTATATCTTTTCATGTGAAACAATGAAGAAATGACACTTCAATGTCAACGCTACAATGTAAAGTAGTGAGTGTACAGCTTGTATAACCGAGTACATTTGCTGTCCCCTCAAAATAACTCAACACTAATTACCAATTACCACTAATAACCATTAATGTCCAAACCACTGGTAACAAAAGTGAGTACACCCCTAAGTGAAAATGTCCAAATTGAGCCCAAAGTGTCAATATTTTGTGTGGCTACTATTATTTTCCAGCGCTGCCTTAACCGTCTTGGGCATGGAGTTCACCAGAGCTTCACAGGTTGCCACCGGAGTCCTCTTCCAGTGATCAGTATGAGAGAGCGATGACACCAAATTTAACACACCTGCTTGCCATTCACACCTGAGACCTTGTAACACTAACAAGTCACATGACACCGGTCATGTGATAACATTAATTTACTTTTTATTTAACATTAAGTTACATTAATAACTGTGTGTTTTGTGAGATACTGTATCTGTATAATTTACATTATACACAAACTTGTCCCGATAAACATAGGGATAGATAACATTATGTAACATACTCACAAATTGGTAGAAGGAGGCGGATGCAAGTCCAGATGATTAATTAAGTATAGCACAAACAAACATGCAAAAATGTGAAAACATGAACCATAAACCTGAACTGTGATTACGAGGCACACAGAATAGAAGTGAAATTTTTATATCTTTATGTTTGAAGCCTGAAATGTGGCAAAAGGTTGAAAAGTTCAAGGGGGGCCGAATACTTTCGCAAGGCACAGTAACTATATTATTTTGCATCTGAAGGGAAGTACTAAATGAAAAAAAGTTTTTAAAACAAAATAATAACAATTTACACCGATCATCCTGTTCAAAAGTTTACATCCCCCTTAATTTATCGTGTTGCCTTCTTGAGCATCAGTTAATGTTTGTACCTTTTGTAATAGTTGTGTATGAGTCCCTCAATGAGCCCTCAATTTGAAAAGATGGATCTCAACATCATATTGTCACTGCTGAAAGGGGTCAAATATGCAGAAGATACTGGAAAAGCAAAGAATGTGCAGGACCTGGAGGATTTTTCTGAAGAACTGTGGGCAGTTTAACTTCTCAGGACTAACAAGAGACTCATGAACAACTATCACAAAACAACAAAAAAAAACAGTTGTGGATCATCTAGGTAACGATACACAGTATTAAGAATCAAGAATCAAGGTATTTAAAGTTTTGAATAGGGTAATTTTTTATTAATTCAGCTATTATCTCTTCTTGTGAACTATATGTAAACAGTTATATGAAATAGCTTATTCAGGACAGAACTAAATGAAAAACAACATGGGATTTTTATGATCCCTCTTATTTTGTTAACAGTATTAAGATTTATCAGATTCTGCAAGGAGTATGCAAACATTTGGGCACAACTGTAATAAAGATCTTAACACGAGTAACAAATAAGAAATAACAAGAATATTGACAAACAAGAGATGAGAAATACATGAAACAAACAAGAACATGTAAGGACTAGGAAAACAAACTGGAAATACACTAGATGGCCAAATGTATGTGGACATCTGACCATCACACCCATATGTGCTTCTTTACCAAACTGTTGCCACAATGTTTGACGCACACAATTGTATTGAATGCCATTGTATGCTGTAACGTTAATATTTTCCTTCACTAGAACTAAAAGGTCCAAACCTGTTCCAGCATGACAATGCCCCTGTGCACTAAGTGAGATCCATGACGACATGGTGTGCCAAGGTTCGAGTGGAAGAACTCATGTCCTGACCTGCACACCTACCAAAATCTAGTGGAAAACCTATCCAGAAGAATGGAGAATATTGTAACAGCAAAGGAGGGACTAATTCTGGAATGAGGTATTCAAAAAACACATATGGGTGTTATGGTGAGGTGTCCATAAACCTTTGGCCATGTAGTGTACTACAGTTCCACAGTTAAACCCTGAAAACATGTCAAATTTCTGTTTGCTAGTGCACTGGTAGTGGGGTTGCTATTGGAATTGAATGGCAACAAGATTGATAGGTGAGATGAGAATCCCTCTTATCCTGATTGCTAGGGTGGTCATGGTCTTGATCATTTGTTTGTTCCTCCATTTTCAGAGTCTGTGGTTCCCACAGTTTCTCCTCTGAGCATCTATTTTATTGAAATACTGTATTTCAAAAAGTACCCATCTTTAATAAAGTGAAGTTTTAAAAAGTAAAACCCGTAAAATGTGTAATATTGTATAAATATATTAAATTTAAATTTTAAAAAGGCATTTTATTGAACATAATACTAGATAGATTATTAATATTATAATAGATATTACATCAACTTTAGTGTTTACTTTCGCATTAACCCAGAGGATCAGTTTGGTAGAATGTAGTTGAGAAACTGCTGGCATGGAAAAAAAAGATTGTCCTGATTGGTTACAATAAACCATTTATGTCTTATGTGTCCATCTGTATGCCTGACAGCAATATCCCCACTCTGAGAGTAGCAGATGAATTACATTAATCAAATTTAATGAAAGTACACTCTAATTATAAGTTGAGTGTACATGAGAGAGAGAGAGAGAGAGAGAGAGAGAGAGAGAAAGAGAGAGAGAGTGATCCTTCATATGAGTGCACTAACATTTCAATGTGTGTGTGTGTGCGTGTGTGTAAATATGTGTGTGTCTATTTGTCAAAGTGTGTGTCTGCAGCTGTTGTCTCATTGCTATGCAGTTGGCATTGGTCCCGCTAAAATAGAAAGCAATTACACTGTGAACCTGCAGTTAAAGTTTGAGTGACAGCTGATGTTTAATGCATATGTGAGAACACCGGAAGGTACATGCTCTCTGCCTCACACGCTGCCTCCCTGAGGCTCAGCTACAGGGCAAGTGCCTGGACCAGGACACATATTCAGAATAAACAGTAGAGCTCTCAGCTTCGTCTCGAACATGTACCTGTAATAGACACGTTAAACACGACTTATAGTGCAGCGGCTACCAATGCCAGCATATTAAGATCCAGTGGAAATGTGTGTTGCATCTTGAGCAGATTATTATTTATTCAGTCTGAACAACTGCTGTCCCATTTCAAGCATTTATGGTACACATGTATGAGAAAAGTCTCCAACGAAGATTTTGATTTTTGTGTATGTTTACAAAGGTCTTAGATTCAGGTAAGTATAATCTACAGTACTGTGCAAAAGTCTTAGGCACATACAAAGATATGCTGTACAGCAAAGATGCCTTCATAAATTAAAAATATTTAATGTGTCCACATAAAAAAAAACTACAAATAATGTAGTTTTAATGCAGTAATAAACGAAACAAAGTATTTAGTTTGACGACCCTTTGCTTTAAAAAAAAAAAAGTGTAGTCTCAGGTACACTTTCTACAGTTTTATAAGGAAATGAGCTGTAAGTATTTTTGAGCATCTTGCAGAACCAGTCACAGTTCTTCTGGTTACCTTGACTGTTACACTTGCTTCTTATTTTTTCAGCAAAACCCAGTAGCCTTCATTATGTTTTTCTGTCTGAAAAGTGGTCTCTTATGTAAAATGCTGCTTTCTTTACTGACATACATTTTTCTGTAACATTTCATTTTCTTTTGGAAAACTAATGTTATATGAATATTAAGTTTTTTGTACTTACTTGATAATGTAGAAGTCTTAAAATAAAAATCTGTAACAATGTTTGTACTAATAAAAATAGGGTGCCTACGACTTTTGCGCATTACTCCATATTTATCTATTATAATCTATATAATATATACTGAGTGAATATACAGTATATGCATACCAATATATTGATATATAGACTTGTCCTCATGCTCCATTGTCAGATTTCACATCCCTGTGAATTTTGGAGGGAAAGACTACAGGGATGCTGCACAGCATAAGAGCCAGCAGGTTGTTTTTTTAAACTATTTTTTACAGGTGTTTTTTACTTCATTTACAATCAATGAAGGAAAAATCTCATGGCTTTTATGCTGTGCGATACATGATGTTATACTGTCACGTGGCGTGACGTCAGGAAAGCAGGCAGGATGCATTCCCAGTTTGAACGGTGCTTTTATTTACAAAGGTGAGCAGACAAATCCCCAAGGCTAGGCTATAAGCTGTGCTAACTACACTAAGGTTATGGTTAAAGCTAAAGCTAAGGCTACGACACATGGACATTAACTAGCTATCAAACATGGCATGGAACAAAGACTCATTATCATCCCACGCTAGTTCTAGAATAGACCTCTTAGTCTATCTAGTCTATCTTCTCTGATAGATTGTGCAGCAGGGCTCTCGGTATATATGCACACACAGGTATCATCAACCCCCGCAACTGCCGACAGCTGCGGGCAACACACACGTGACCTAATGACAAAACTGGGTGGGGACATGACATCATCCATAACACAAGACAGCTGCGGGCAACACACACGTGACCTCATGACAAGACTGGGCAGGGACATGACATCATTCATAACACAAGACATGTGGACACATATCCACATATCCACATATCCCGGGGAGTGCCAAGAGTCCTCCGCTTTTGTTGGCGGCCCCTGAATGTCCCAAGCAGAGCCCGGACAAAACCGCACGGTGTACTTGGGGGAGCAGGGGAGTGGAACAACGAACAGGAAAGCAGAGCGACATCCCCGGCGGAGCTTGGGTGCAGTGCAAAGTCCTCAGCCGAACAGGAGAGCAGAGCGACATCCTCGGCCGAACAGGAGAGCAGAGCGACATCCTCGGCCGAACTGGAGAGCAGAGCAACGTCCTCGGCAGAGCATGAAGGTGGAGCAACGTCCTCGGCAGAGTTTGAAAGTGGAGCAACGTCCTCGGTGGGGCTTGAGAGCGGAGCAATGCCCTCAGCGGAGCACGGAAACAGAGCACTGTACTCTGTGGGGCAAGCGAACAGAATACCATCCTCCACGGAGCAAATAGCGCAGCGTACTCAGTGGTGCAGGAAGGCTGAGCAATGTCCTCAGCTGGACAGGACTACTGAGCTATGGCCTCAGCTGCACAGGACTGCTGAGCGGCGTCCTCAGCTGGACAGGACTGCTGAGCGACGGCCTCAGCTGGACAGGACTGCTGAGTGGCGTCCTCAGCTGAACAGGACTGCTGAGCGACGACCTCAGCTGGACAGGACTGCTGAGCAACGGTCTCAGCTGGACAGGACTGCTGAGCAACGGCCTCAGCTGGACAGAACTGCTGAGTGGCGTCCTCAGCTGAACAGGACTGCTGAGCGACGACCTCAGCTGGACAGGACTGCTGAGCAACGGTCTCAGCTGGACAGGACTGCTGAGCGATGGCCTCTGCTGGACAGGACTGCTGAACGACGGCCTCAGCTGGACAGGACTGCTGAGCGATGGCCTCAGCTGGACAAGACTGCTGAGCGGCATCTTCAGCTGGACAAGACTACTAAGCGACGACTTCATCTGGACTAGACAACAGGACAGTTTCGTTGGCTGTGCAGGGCAGGAGGACAGCCTCCTCAGCTGGGCTGGACAGCTGGACAGTTTCCTCAGCTGTGCAGTTCAGCAGGACAGCCCCCTCGGCTGAGTTGGACAGCAGGACAGTTTCCTTGGCTGTGCAGGGCAGCAGGACAGCCTCCTCGGCTGAGCTGGACAGCTGGACAGTTTCCTTGGCTGTGTAGGGCAGCAGGACAGCCTCCTCAGCTGTGCAGGGCGGCAGGACAGCCTCTTCAGCTGGCAGGAGCTCCACCACCGAGACCTCCCCATAGGCCTCCGGCTGGAGCCCTGCTGTCCTTGTTGCCCCCCCCTAATAAAAATTCTGGGCCAGCATGAGCCGACTCGGGCGTGAGCAGGACTTGATTGTCTGTGTCAATAGACTCGGGCGTGGACTAAACTTGAGACTGGACCTGGACTTGAGACTCCGAGACTTGAGACTCAACTAGGCTTGGACCTCAGGGACTTGAGACTGGACTTGGACTTCCGGAACATGAGACTAGACCTGAATATCCGGAACTTGAGACGGGACCTAGATGTCAGAGACTTGAGACTGGACTTAGATGTCAGGTGCTTGAGGCTGGACTTGGATGACGGGTGCTTGAGACTGGACTTGGATGTCGGGTGCTTGAGTCTGGACTTGGATGTCGGGAACTTGAGATAGGACTTGGATGGCGGGAATGTGAGACTTGGCTTTGGCTGGAGCTAGAGTCTTGGCGTTGGCTGAGTCTTGAACGTGAGCTGTGGCTGGTGCTTGGACTTGAGCTCGGGCTGGAGCCGGAGCTCGGACTGGATCTTTGAACTTGGCTTGGACTAAATCTTTGAACTTGGCTTGGACTGGAACTCGGGACTTGGCTTGGACTGGAACTTGGAACTTGGCTTGGACTGGAACTTGGAACTTGGCTTGGACTGGAACTTGGAACTTGGCTTGGACTGGAACTTTGGTTGTGGCTTGGATGTGAGACTTGGTTGTGGCTTGGACGTGAGACTTGGTTGTGGCTTGGACGTTCGACTTGGCTGTGGCTTGGACGGTCGACTTGGCTGTGACCGGGATTTGAGACTTGGCTGTGAACGGGGCTTGAGACTTGGCAGTGACCGGGACTTGAGACTTGGCTTGGACTGGAACTTGGAACTTGGCTTGGACTGGAACCTGGGACTTGGCTTGGACTGGAACTCCGGTTGTGGCTTTGATGTGAGACTTGGCTGTGGCTTGGACATGAGACTTGGCTGTGGCTTGGACGTGAGACTTGGCTGTGACCGGGACTTGAGACTTAGCTGTGACCGGGGCTTGAGACTTGGCTGTGACCGTAACTGTAATATCCTCCAGCACCCAGGGTCTCGTGGCGGCCACTCACTGTGCCCATGTGTGAGCTGGGCCAAAAAACCGAGACATGATAAACCAAAGAAACTGATCTTTGGTTGGCTTCGGGTCACACAGGCTGGCAAAGTAACATTGACAGTCCATTACAAAATAATCTGGATAGCCGAAAAATCTATCATACCGATCAGGCATTTTTTCAAAAGTCCTTTGCTTAAACCGCATAGAATTCAAGGCGGGGATACTGGGCATGGATTCCTTGGTTCAGCGTCCTCTCTGTTCAAATGCTGCATTCATTGCGAGGCGGGTAATTCTGTCACATGGCGTGACGTCAGGAAAGCAGGCAGGATGCATTCGCAGTTCAAACGGTCCTTTTACTTACAAAGGTGAGCAGACAAATCCCAATGTGATCCAAAACGAGAAAACCAAAAGAGAAACAAGAACATAACGAACTCAAAGAACTTCGCTAGGCTAGGCTATAAGCATGCTAACTACACTAAGGTTATGGCTAAAGCTAAGGCTAAGGCTATGACACATGGACATTAACTAGCTATCAAACATGGCATGGAACAAAGGCTCATTATCACCCCATGCTAGTTCTAGAATAGACCTCTTAGTCTATCTAGTCTATCTTCTCTGATAGATTGTGTAGCACGGCTCTCGGTATATATGCACACACAGGTATCATCAACCCCCGCAACTGCCGACAGATGTGGGCAACACACACGTGACCTGATGACAACACATGACAAGACTGGGTGGGGACATGACATCATCCATAACACAAGACAGCTGCGGGCAACACACATGTGACCTGATGACAACACATGACAAGACTGGGCGGGGACATGACATCATCCATAATACACACGGTTCTGCACGTGTTGAACTGTCACCGCTGTCCATGTAGAAGCAGGCGCATGCGCATTAGCACCCAAAGCGCGCTGCTTCACGGAGGAATCATGACATATACTACAGGGCAGAGGCCTGGGATTGCTCTAGAAACTTTCTAGAAACAATAGACTATATGAGAAAATAGTAAAAACTTTTTCCAAAAATTCAACCTTAAATAAATTTTAAGAAGTAAAACAATACACCAATCTTTATTCCAGAGTTTTAATAATTAACACCAGTCAGGTTTCACCACTATACTCCTCTCATATATTGAGAAGTACTCTGCCTGTAGTGTAACTTGATATTATAATCCTGATTAAGTCAAATACACAAGGTAATCAGAGAATGTTTGATGTTTGCATTTGATCTCATGTAGTCAGACAGAATTTGTTCAGGAAGAATTCTGAAGGAAGTGTAACCGAGAAGCACTGTGGGATACCGAAATCCAGGAACCGCTGATGCTCATCAGGAGGCTGATGATGATTGACAGGCATTATTATTATTTCAATTTGAGACATACGCTTCCATATTCTTCCTCTGACAGGCCATCATAACAGTGATGGACTATCTCTGGCCTTAAATGAAGGATACTCAGTTGAAACCATGGTTACCAGATGAGTGAGTGATTTGAGGAGCAGAATAAATGGGCCTCTCCCAAAACTCATGAAGCGTGAAAAAAAAAAAACGGGGAAAAAAATGTAGGGGGTGCTGCAGGATGGGAGCAATGTAGGTACTTACTTTGACCCTTTTATAAAAGCTTTTCAAACTTTCTTCCTTGGTTGTATTGTCAGAAAATGGAGAAAATTGTCATTGGCTTTTAAGAATTCAAGGCTTTTGGAAATTTCCATTTTATGGAGTGAGTCTAATCCATCCCACCTTGTGTGGGAATGTATGGTAGGTAGTAATGTATGTAAGTAAGTATTGTAGGTAATGGATGATAATTGGTGTTTGATATAATAATTAAAAATGATCATTTCCCAGCAGTGCTGCATTACACAAGCTTGGTGTAATTATGAGATTGAGAGCCTGGGGCTGCTACTGCTTATTGAGACCTAAACATGTGAAAATGGAGATTAGTTGTTACTGAAGTTCTCTGCCAACCCTGCTCATTGCAACACATTTATTTTGTAACAATTAGTTGTAAGTTAAATAGATAGTAGTAGAGTAAGGATGAGTGGCCTGTAAAACAAGAACTACAGATTTGTGCAAGGATTTGTGCCTGCATTAGCTAATTTGGTAGAATTCCATGTAGAGAAATTGTTGTGATGATGGCCATGTGATGTGTTAACATAGTCAGGAGGGAGAGTAGAGCAGCTCCAGCTTCCAGCTGAGGATTTTAAAGATGAAAGATGCAAAAACAGGACTTCATATTTTATTCAGTGACTCCTTGGGTTGAACGTATGTTCTTAAAGATACCACATGCTGAAAGCAAATCCTTGTGAGGAATCTAGTTAAAATGAACAAACCAGAGTATCAAAACTATTGCAAAGTTAAAAACTATTTCTGATGAAACAGGAACTGTCAGTAAGACTTCTGTTTATATTATTCCTTATTCTTTTTGACAATGTAGCTAAGGTTTGTGTCATTATGCATTTTATTATTTTTATTAATACACAATGCTTAGACTAAAATTGTACTTAGAAGATGAGATGAAGTTAGTATAGAAACCCTTAACTGGAATGTGGGTTGTTAGGAGCAGAAGGAACATCTGCAATCAGAGCATCTGCAAAAGAATTTTGAGCCTATGCATTTGTGCGTGAGTTTGTTTGTGTGTGTGTGTGTGTGTGTGTGTGTGTGTTATTCATTTGAGTTCTACTTGCATAGAAAAGGAAAGAAGATAAACACAGCCAGACACCTTTAAATCATGGACTGTTAATGGAACCTTAGATGTGAGATGGGCTGGAATGTGCAAGAGAGAAAGACAATGAAAACACTTGCAAAGACTGATGGCAGAATTGTTGCATGACTGGAGTGCAGCTGGCTGGAGCCACACACACACACACACACACACACACACGTGTGTGTATATAAATATATACATATATAAATATATAAATATATATAAATAATAAAAAAAATAATAAATATATATATATATATATATATAAATATATACATATATAAATATATAAATATATATAAATATACGCACACACACACACACACACACACACACACACACACACACACACATATGACTTAAGAGCTGCAGAAGTTACCAAATATATTCTCTTTCTGTCAAGGCTTGGTGGTTATTCTCCATGTGTGTCTGTATCCGCTTCTGTTGATAAAAATTAACACTGAAGGGCTTCAGTCATATCTGTGAATTACAGTGTGATTAAAAAAAATAACCTTTTGAAAGATTAGACATTCTGTCCCCCAAAATGTGTACAAAATTCAGACCACTTGCAGAGCCTCCAATCAGCCCTTCAACATACTATAACAACATAATACAAAACACCCCAAATGCAATTGTATCAAAATAAACTATAATGTGCTGCTGGAGCAAAATAACTAACTATAATAAATGAATGAATGAATTAATTAAATACAATGTTTTGTATCTTCTAAAAGAGGACTTAAGCACTTTGCACAGTTTTGTATACTACACTAACTTGTAACTATGTCTACTTTCTGTACTGACGTACATATTGCAGTGGCGTTGTGGATTCTAACAAACAAACAAACAAACAAATGCATAAACAAACAATACATTTTACACAAAACTTGGTAAATGAAAAAAAATACAAAACTGAAATATCACATTTACACAAGTATTTTTACTTTTACTCAATGCTAGTTGAAACATAGCAGAGATTACAACCTTAAATTTAAAATGTTCTTTTAAAAGAAAGAAAAAAAATGTAAAAAGAAAACTTATGGTTGTAATGGATGTAATGTTTCCATAATGGATGATGTCCCCCAAGTCCAGGTATCTTGTTCCAATCTTCTCTGTGGGAATTTTCTTTGGGTTGTGTGTGTGTGTGGGGGGGGTTCCTCCAGGTACTCCGGTTTCCTCCCCCAGTCCAAAGACAGGTACGGTAGGCTGATTGGCGTGTCTAAAGTGTCTGTAGTGTATGAATGGGTGTGTGAGTGTGTATGTGACTGTGCCCTGCGATGCACCTGTCCAGGGTGTACTCTGCCTTGTGCCCGATGCTCCCTGGGATAGGTTCCATGTTCCCCGTGACCCTGAAAAGGAATAAGCAGTTGAGGATGGATAGATGGATGGAAGGATGGATAGAATTACGGCTTACAGCACATAGAAATAAAAAATCCAGTATCTCAAAATGTTAGAATAAAGAATTTATAATACATAAATGTCGACGTGAGAAGAGCTCTACTCAGCTAATTAACGCAAAACACCTGCAAACATTTCCTGAGCCTTTAATCTCTCAGTCTGGTTCAGTACACACAACCACAATCATGGGGAAGATGGAAGTAAATTTTGCATTTCACTTGGAAATCAAGGTCCCAGAGTCTGGAGCAAGAGTAGAGAGACATAGAATCCAAATTGCTTGAAGTCCAGTGTGAAGTTTCCACAGTCAGTGATAATTTGGGTGCCATGTCATCTGCTGGTGATGGTTTCTGAAGTCGAAAGTCGATGCAGCGTCTACCAGGAGATTTTGTACCACTTCATTGCTTCCATCTGCTGACAAGCTTTATGGAGATGCTGATTTCCTTTTCTAGCAGGACGTGGCACCTGCCCACAGTGCCAAAACTACTAGTAACTGGTTTGGTGAACATGGTATTACTGTACTTGATTGGCCAGCCAACTCGCCTGACCCGAACCCAATAGAGAATCTATGAGAGACACCAGACCCAACAATACAGACAAGCTGAATGCCTCTATCAAAGCAACCTTGGCTTCCAGAACACCTCAGCAGTGCCACAGGCTGATTATCTCCATACTGCATTGATGCAGTAATTCATGCAAAAACAGAACATTTCTGAATTTCTTTATTCTAATATTTTGAGATACCAGATTTTTTAAATATATATATATATATATATATATATATATATATATATATATATATATATATATATATGTCCGGGACAACACCCCGCCAACTAGGAGGTTCTCTTCCCCATGCACAGCGGGCATCCCGGTCCCAACCCAAGAAGGTCATGAGGGTGGAGCAACCCCCAGGGATTGCAACCGAGAGGAGGTTCACCAATCAGCCAAAGGAGGGGATAAAAGACACTTCGCCCACAACGGGGAGGATCAACTGGTATGTAGGCAGCTAATTCGAGGTAATTGACTGAATCCGCGCAAACACGGGCTTACCTAACCTTCGGTTCTTCTTTTTTTTTTTCTCTTTCCCTTCGCTCACAGGGGCTCCCCGACAACACACAAGAGGACAGGGTGAGGCAGAACCGACAAAACCCTTCCCACCTCGCCACCCCAGGACCCCTACCGTTTCCCCACACCACACACAAACACACACACACAACCCTATAAACAAATAAACTGGCCTCACTTCTCGCACTACAACCTCCTCCGTGTTTGCTACGCCTTCCCCCCTGGGCTGATCCCGCATATATATATATATATATATATTTCACTTTGTGTGTAATGAATTTTTTAATTAAATTACGGAAAAAAAACATTTCCATGATGTTAAAATTTCTGTACACTGTGCATATGTGCCAAGGTTAAGTTAATATCCAATATAAACAGTGCATACAGAATTGAGCAAATGTCTTAAGACATACAAAAAAAATTATATAAAGCAAAGATCACTTCAAAAATAATGCAATCAAAAATAAATAGTAGATTAATAGATAAGTAGATGAAAAGTAGCAAACAGCACAAAACTAAACAAAGTCAGTACTGGCACGACAACTTTTGTCTTTAATACATTGATAGTGTAAGGTACATTTTGTGCAGTTTTATGAGAAAATTGACTGGGACGTTTTTCTTAGCATTTTGGAGAACCTGACAGTTTTTTTCTACAGACTTTGGAACAATTGCTTCTGTTTTTGCAGGTAATCCCTGACAGCCAGCATTCATTTGATTTTTTAGCTGAAAAGTGTTACCATCTTTAGTGGCATGTAAAAAATGTATGTAACATTTCATTTTGGTTGGAAAAGTAATGTTTGGAAATCTTTTTTAAATGTATTATTAAGCCATCAAATAAAATAACAATTTAATTTACATTTTAATACATACATTTAAACTTGTATATACATAGTCTTGTGTTCTGTTTTATTATAAAAATTATTAACTCTGGCAATGAGTAAAGGGAACTGTAATGCAATAGTCCCCAGGTCCCTTAGAAATAAGAAATACCTTCTTCTCCTTCTCTTCCTGTCTGTCTCTCCCTGTCTCTCTGTCTCCCTCTCTCTGTGCCTCTAGAATGATGGCTGAATTTAATGCCATATCAGACCAACACATTTTTGATTGGGGGCTGTTTTGTGATTACAAGTGCTAGCACAAAGGACAAACCTTTCTTTTCATCTCTCTGCATATTTTTTACTCTGCTTCTTATTGTA
The DNA here is from genome assembly GCA_012411365.1 of Ameiurus melas. Lineage (NCBI taxonomy): Eukaryota > Metazoa > Chordata > Actinopteri > Siluriformes > Ictaluridae > Ameiurus > Ameiurus melas. The sequence continues at coordinate 4,240,638 of CM022779.1, forward strand.
GCCTCTCAGATTACTTGCACTTTTCACATTGTTGGTTGAAAGCGTTGCCATGGCAACCCCTAACAGAGGAAGAACCAGGTGTGTGAGATCCTGTGAGATTTCTCAAGATGGCTCCCGCTTTTATTGGCTTCAGACACTGACAGGAACTGAGTTCCAGATCATTGCTGTACCAGACCTTGTCAGCTTTGCCTTCCTTATTTCTCATTATTACTCTGGTCTCTTCTGTGGTCATATGCCCTCTGTACTTCGTTTTTTGCTTTTCTCTGCCCCTCAAGCTCTATTCATTGTTTTCCCCAAATAAAATATTCACAAACAAACACCAAAACAACAGTTTCTGTTGGTGGAAAATTATGGGCTAGACAATACAACACAGAAACAATACTGATAAGACAATATGTAAATAGGAGTACACCTCATTTACTGTGCACTGTTTGTACTTTTTCACAGCACTCCTCAGTGACAGCAAAGATCCTATTGTCCACTAACATACCGTTCTAGTGGTATATGGAATTTTAAATAATATAATGTAGAATACATAAAAGTGCTGTATAATATGTAATGTATAGAATACAGGGGATCCCAAAAGTCTAAATACATAAGGAAACTTTTAGCAAAATGTTTCCCCAAATTCTTCATACTTAGTTCAAATTATATATGTTTTATTTCAGATAGCCTTTAAAAATACCTTTGACAAAAGAAGAACATATTGAAATCATCCTCATGGCTGGATCGGGAAGCTGTCGCAGGGTTGTGATGGACATGCAATTACATGCATAACACCAGATGTACTAACATGAGGTAACATCATGAGTAGGAGAGAAGACTCTGTGAGTGTTTACAAAGAAATAGTAATTATAAAGAGGATGTTTTTAAAATAAATTTACATTTTGCTAAAAAAAAAAAAGTGTCAATTTCCGCAGTGTATGGAAACTTCTGGGACACTCTGCTGTACAAAATAAATATAAATTATATGATAGATAATGTATATTCATGCTGTTTTCTCACTTCTTTAAGAAATGGAGTCCACATTTTAATCAAACATTAGTTGAACCTTCAATTGCAAGTCTGAGTTTCTCAAATTTCGTATGAAAATTGTGGGAAGATTTACATTTAAACAGAATTAGACATCTGGCCAACAGAGTGACAAATGCAATTATGTCAAACTCTGAAGATGATATTGATAATGTGGGAGGGGTGACATTGAACAAAGCCACCACAGAATATGGTTCAATTAATTTCCTAGATCTCTGACAATGTTAGAAAGTGTTCTGTCCAAAAGAAGTGTAAATATTTACAGGACCAAAATCATGTGCATCTATATGTGTAGCCAGTGCTTGCTGATATCTGTCGGAAACTGGGTCCACATCTCTGAATATCTTGTGTGAGTCTGACCTTATCCAGGTGCATCTGATGAATAGCTTTGCACTGTGTAATTCAAGATCTTCTTCTCCAAGTTCACTCTGCGAGAGAACCCCCACAGAGTCTAGGGAAATTAGGCCTAGTGTACACAACATGATTTTAACCTCGATTTACCTCTCAATGACTAATTGTAAGGCTGCACGAACCAGTGGCAATTTCTTGTGTACTGTCCACGGTTCAGTGACATGGTTTTCTCAGTCTGCAATCACAGAGGCTCCAATATTTCTATGCATGCTTGATATTCTTGGTGATGAATTGTAAAGTGTGGCTTCTCTGAAACTAGAAGTAAGAACAGTACTGAGAAACAACCAATCAGTGTCCAAGTGTAAATCAAATTGCTAACAAATTATTGGAACACATTCCAGTAATTATATTTAATTGCGTGGTAGGGAACATTGCTTCTATACTAACTAATTTGGCATATACGAACTAATTTGGCAATCCAAATGGTTGTTAGGAACAGCAAAAATAAAATCTAATGTGACATGATGACCGGTTGCGTGCAGTGTAAAAAATAGCTACGTATTCAGCACTACACCTCCAGTTCACTTTTCAGAGCAGACAATCTTTTACGCCTGCATCTCTACCACCTAATATTTCCTCATCATTCTTCCAAATTCTTTTTTTTTCTTATTTCTGAACAAAATAGTGACAATGACACAAAATCATATTATATTCTCATGAGAAAAAGGGATTTGGGGATCAGACACACTTGCCCTTTCCAGGTGAACATTTTTGTAGTGTAAGAGCATCATTTGATTGCTTGTGTAGTTTGCCCACCCCTACATTCACCAGTGAACTGATTGCATGAAATTAAAGTCATGTAGTGTGTGTCATGTAGCATCAGATATTCTCAGTATTGCGTGCTCCTCTCGAATCATAGACAATGTATGTGAACATAAATGGTTGACTCTTGCTGTCCTCTTTGCCTACTTGTTTCTGAAGGACACCGGTCCTTCATTCCCTCAAGTCAGTTCAAGTGTGCCAGGCCTATAATTGTGAAGGCTGAGCTTTTGTGTGTACCTTAAGCCAGGCATATTAATTAAGTCTTACTGAGATGATGAATAGAGCTGCTCCCACTGCACATCCATCTCTTGTTATGGATTAATTAGTTCATATTTCTCAGATATTTGACATGCCTTCTGAGCGACATGAAGGACAGCTGCTATAATATGTGTATGTTGTAGTGTAGAAAAAGATTAGGGGTCAAAACAATTTATTATCCTTTCAGCATTCATTTTGTCTTCAAAAATTAAATCCATGAATGACTAAAGTCTTCATAATTCAAGTTACTAAGTATTTTAAATAGTCCAATATGGTGGTACACTATATGGCCAGAGGTTTGTGAACACCTGAGAATCAGACACATATCTGGGTCTTACCTAAACTGTTGCCAAAACATTGAAAATATACAATTGTATAGAATGTCTTTGTATACTGTACCATTAAAATTTCCCTATAGTGGAACTAAGATGCTTAAACCTGTTCCAGCATAACAATGCCCCTGTGCACAAAGGGATCTCCTTGAAGACATAGTTTGCCAATGCTGGGGTAGAAGAACTTGAATGTTCTACACAGAGCCCTGACCTCAACCCACTGAACACCTTTGGGATGAACTGGAATACAGACAGTGCACCAGGCCTCCTCACCCAACATCAGTGCTTGACCATTAATAGGCCTTCATTCATTCATTAATTTTCACTTACCTCTTGTTCCTGGTCAGAGTAATGGTAGAACACTGGGCAGGAGGCAGGACCACAAGGATGACAGTCCATTGCAGGGCATCTATTCACACATTCACACACTCATTCACACGTATGCCCATGGGAGGAAAAATGAGAATCTGGAGGAAACAAATGCAGTACCAGAAAGAAAACATAAAATTCAGGGTCAAACTGTATACCCTGGAGCTGTGAAATAGAAATACTACTCATTGCACGTCTGTGCCATAATGGGTCTAACGCCATAGAGAAAAGTAAGACATGGTACTACTCCTTGGCTGGAAAAGTTGGTTACGAAGTTTATCTACATGATAATTGGGATAGAAGAATTTTTAAATTCATCTGAATTTCTTCTGAATAGTTCCTCTGGAGTTAGATTTGTGGACCAGGCTGCAATCTTCCAATGGACCATTTTTCACTATTAAAGCAGCCAAAACAATGGGATCATTTGGAGATTTGATTACAAATATGGAGGTCCTGAATGGAACTAAAAGGGTTATATCTACTCTTGGACTTCACGAAGCCAGAAGGACATCCACCCAGAGCATTGCTGTTTGTGGGAAGATTTACAGAGTGAAGTGCCTTTTCTTTCACACCTACTGGCCTTTTAAATTTTACAAGAGCAGGTAGAAAAGGTGAAAAGGAGGCAAGCGAGTATGGAGATGGAGAATGAGTTCCATAAAGACAAATCAAATGGCTGGCCCCAAGTCCAGGTAAAGGGCTTTAGTCATGTTGTTTAGTTCACTGCGCTCTTTGAATGGGGTCTCTGAAAATCATATTTCTTCAGGGGTTTTTATTGTTTGTTTTCTTTTGGGAAAGATTGGGTTGTCAGGTGCTTGATGGGTGCTTGATAGGAACATAATGTAATGCCACAGAGCAGTGGAGAGTAATGCCACAGACTAACCTGACAGGTAATCTGGGGAAACAAACTCAATATTTCTCTATCATACAGTTTGTCTGAGTCCTACACTGCACCCCATCCCACAGTGCTCAACTGATCAATATTTCTTATTTGGGGGCAGTTTGCTTCAGTGGGTATTCGGCCTAAATCATTGACAAGCAAGGAACCTTTACGTAATCAAATACATACTCAAGGATGACCCATCTGTAAAGAATTATTCACACCTACTGGGAACCATTGTTGTTCTACTGGGTATGAACAATTCTTTACAGATGGGTCATCCTTGAATATGTACTTGATTACAGAAAGTTCCTCTATTTTATTTATAAACATTCATTGGCATATGTTTTTATGTGAAGTGACTTACACTTTGCAGTATTTAATTCTTATCTCTATTCTAAGATACCAATGAATACAGGCAATCCATACACTCACCATTACAGTACATTCCCCCATATTAAATTTCCTGTTTTCAGTCTTGTTGATTTGTCCACAGAACCCAAACATATACACAAAATATACATGCTTACAAGGGAAGTAAAAGGTAATGATATGCATGTTGTCCGATGCAGGTAAAAGGGAAAACTGATTAAGCCTCTTTATAATGGTTCTTCCAAGAATGCTTTTTTTTATTGTACTTGCCAAAGAAAATAAACACAAAACAAGGAGGGGGTGTATGAGGTAAATTATTGCTATGCTCGACGGAAATACATTAGATTCAAGTGCTGAGGGGAGCAGGGATGATGGCAATAAAACACATTTCGAATATTTTTCATTTCCAGGGGAGAGATTGTCTCCCTAGGGGTAGGAGGACCACACACACACACACACACACACACAGGCTCACACACACAGGCTCACACACACACACACACAGGCTACACACACACACACACACACACACACACACACACACATACACACACACACACACACATTGTGGTTATAGGACCAAGGCACTCTTTTATGCCTGCTTATTATTAGATAAGCCAGTAGGCAGCAAAGGTACATGAGCCAAAAATTCATAAAAAATCACCTGAAGTTGTCCTGCCTCTTTGGCCTGCTGCATTTCCACTGGTGTGTTTTATATGATAATTGATGATGCTGTGGGAAAAGGAACTCCTTCTAAACACATGGTGAGCAAAACAGCAGAAAAAGGAAAGGGATAAGAGAAAAAGAGACCTTAGTGCACCACCATGTAGGGATGTCACGATACAAAAAATCTAGTAGTCTGTACCGATACCACCAAAATACACAATACTTGATACCACGGTGTGGTATAAAAATTTATAATAAAATTTAAAACTCTCCTGGAGGACATCCTCCTCTGGCTGATACTGAGAGAGAGAGATTTGATTTTTTAAAACAACTTTATTTGTCCTTAACTATTGATACACTTATACATTATTATACATATATACATTATTGAAAAAAACAATTGCCATGTAAAAACAAAAGAGAAAAAAGGGGTAATAAGAAGAAGAAGAAAGAAAGATAAAAGAAAAAAGATAAAGGAACCCCGACAGCTCCCCCCTCGAGGAGGTTTTCTGCAAAAAAAATAAAATTAAAGAAAAAATAAAATAAAATAAATAAATAAATAAATAAATAAATAAATAAATAAATAAACAAAATCGTTGACATTCTGAACACATGTTTACTCCTTTCTCTTGCTTTAGTCATGTCTAGAAAACGGTTATCAGTATACTGATATACACCGTAGACATTCTGCATACAATAAATTTCCTCTCTTGCAACTGCTGCCCATTTCCTTAATCTGTAACGTCTCCTAGGTGCCATTACTCCCATGGTGTGCTGTACAGATTTTACGAAGGCCTCCTGTCCGGAAAGAATGTAGTCAGGATGACATTTCATTTTCCTTTAGTCATTTTTAGAAACTGGTTAATCACATGTAAATGAATCACAACATGAATATGAATTACATGAAAATGAATCATATGTAAATGAATCACATGAAAATGAATCACATGCATGAATATGAATCACATGAAAATGAATCATATGTAAATGAATCACATGTAAATGAATCATATGAAAATGAATAAATAAACAAAGGCAAAAAAAAAAAAAAGAAACTGGTTAATCTGTTCTGCAGTGTAAGACTGCTCAGGCTGTTATGGACGGTTAAAAACACATGGTCGTTCTGTGGTGACCTCCTCCTCTTCCTCCATGTCTGAGAGGGATTCTTCTCCTGGAGATCCTTCACTGCACTCTAAGCCAGAGTCTTCGGACATCTCATCATTATGCTGTTTTTACTTAGACAGGTTTTCCACCTTTTCCACCTTCTTCCCTATTATTCCAGTGTTAGTATTTTTATTTTCAATGTTCCTGTCCTGTTGGTTCATCTGCTGCGGTTGTGTGGGGATGCTCCCTCCACCAGTAACTGCTTTGTAGGACTTGAAACGAAAACGCTTTGCGGTGTCAGCATTGTTGCTGGTATGGGCACGGGTGGCATTATTGTTGCTGGTATGGGCACGCGTGTCATTATTGTTGCTGGTATGGGCACGGGTGTCAGTGCTATCACTGGGTGCTGTGATTGTGTCAGTGGTGTGTTTCTCACTGACCTCTTTTTGTTGTGACCCTGGTGTATCATTACCCCCCTCTGCTCTAGGCTCCCGTTCTCCGGTGACCTCCTTCTGGCTGTCTCCACTCTGCTGCTGTTGCTGCCGCACCCCGGCTGTGTCTCCCCCCGGAGCTCCGCTCTGTGTGGGCAGCTCAGCCGTTTGTGTCTGATCTCCTCACACCCAAAGCACCTCAGGCGCTTGGTGGTGGCGAAGACGGTGTAGTTGTTGTCGCTGTGTTTAACTTTAAAGTTTATATCCAGCGTTTGTTCTGGGTTATTAAGAAACATATACACGTGTCCCCGAAAAGACAAGATGTGTTTCACCGCAGGGTCTTTACAGCCGAGCGGGAGGTCAGACATGGGGCCGGCGAACTTGCAGAAGCGGATCAGCTCCCTCGCTATTGGTTCGTCTTTTACAAAGGAGGGCACATTAGAAATCACTACCCTTGTCGCAGGAACAGACAGAGGGGTAATGTCCAGCATGTCATCGTTTAGCACTATTACACTTTTGCACAGCTTGTCGGCGATAATTTCCTTTTTCAGGAAGATCACCACAGATTTGTCCATTCGGGAGGTGGAGTAGATGTTCTCACACCCGATCCACTCTCCCACCGCTAGCAAAATCTCCTCTATCCGCTCTCCATTCACACCTGATACCATGGCGGAGAGACAGTGTCTCCCCTCCGGCCACGGAGGCCATGGCATCCCACTCACCCTCACCGACTCTCAAGTTTCACCAACCACCGACAACTCAACAACCAGACTTACAATCAATTAATGAAAGAAAAGAAAAACGGACAAAACTCGCGAAAAACTTTGGCAAGACCCCGAACCACTCTCGTGTCCTCCACCCACCATGCTCACTGCTCCACCATGCATGCGGAGAGAGAGAGAGAGAGAGAGAGAGAGAGGGAGAGATTTTAGTTATCAAACACTGTCTGACAATGACTAATAAAACAGTGGATGCTACAAGTGCTAAGGCGCACATTTTAAATGTGCACGCATGCACACACACACACACACACACACACACACACACACACACACACACACACACACACACACCCTTATACTCTGAATGCAAGTATTAGTTTAAATTCATTGATATGGTGGCAAGCCAAAAAGATTTATTAAAAGCATGAACATTTGAATAATTATTAGTGACTGTAGGCTACATTTAGCTGACAGGACACGGGCTGAATGGTGATGCATGGTGGCCCATTAGGAAGTAGTTTATAACATTGCAGTGTGTTAGCGTCATTAACAAATAACTGGCTTTCGCACATTACATACAGCATAACATTAGCTGGTTTCACGGCAACAATGCCAACTGCCACAAACAAACATAATATAGAATCGGCTTTCAGGTGCTTTGCCAAATTTACGGTGTTTCCTCGCTTTGTTTGAACTGAACGATACTATCGGTTGCACACCAGCTCCAGAGGATCAATTATATGTTTGTTGTCAAATGCAAAGTATTTCCATTTCCCATACAACTTTCCTCTCAACGAGTCGGGGCGGAGCTAAACTTGTCACCATCTTCTGTAGTTTTTCCCGTGTGCTTGTAGGCGTTCTTCTTCTTCTTTACCACTTATGGGCCGACTAAAACACTTACACGTATTTGCTGCCCCCATCAAACCTCGGTACCTTCATTACCAACAGTACCTACACTACTGCAGAAAAACAAGTACCGTCACGTTTTAAGAATGTTGGTATGGACTTGGTACCGAAGTATCGGTTCTCGTGACTTCCCTACCACCTTGTCATTTTAAAAAAAGAAACTCTCAAACCACTGCATGCTTTCATATACCCCCAAAGCAGCCTGTAGCAAGCATCAGTCCAGTCATTCATGTAATTTACTAACATCTCATTCCTCATCATCAACAGAACATAATGTATGTGCAACACATCATCCACTCTCAGAGTCATGCCCAACATCCAACATGCTAACATTGCATCTAGACTGCTAAGACAAGTAGATGAGTTAGCCTGGTATTTGTGCCAAAATATTAAATTGTATGCCGAACACACATCCAAACATAAGAACAACCATGTCTCACCCTGTAACAAAGTGTATTATGAATTTATTTGATAATGTGGTTGGTAGTGTTGTGTGTATGTTGAGTTACAGGATGGGAACAAAAGAAAGTTAATTTGTTTCTCTCTCTAAACACTTTGGCACTCTGTATTAATTCTAACTGAATTAAACGAAGTGGTTTGCAGTGTTTAGAGTAATTTGCTGCCTGTAAAGTGAACTGCAATGATGCAATGAAATGCAATGAAAATATTGACAAGCTTCTTATTTTGGGAAACTGGCTCCATCCCACGCCCCCGTTGAAACTACAAAAGCTTTATGACAGCAGTGCAAAACATACGGCCTGTGGGTTATTATGATTCCATGTGGCTTGTAGGCCAAGTAATGGAAATGTAATGCAATAATGTAATGGAAACGTAAAGAGTTATCCACACACAGATGCAGTTTCCTATATATCCACTAGAGGTCCTCTTGTCTGTATCCTTAGGCTATACTGTATGTGCCTACTGTTGCTAATGGTTACTTATAATTTTTGGGTATTTCCGAGGTAATATGAAAACGTGGGTATGTGAAAAATGTCGCTTTCAAAGTAATGGAAGGTGGATTCTGAATGCCGAATATTCCGAATATGCCGAATAAGAAAAATGGACAATAGAATATTTCTTCTGGGAAATAAATAAAAGTGATTGATTTGAACGGCCAGGAAGGATATAGTAACTCATATAGCTACTTTCTACAACCATGGTGAACAGAAAAGCATCTAAACATACACAAAACATAAAACCATGAGGTGAATGGGCTACAACAGCAGAGAACTACAGTGGGTTTCACTACTGTCAGCCAAGAACAAGAATCTAAGGCTATCATGGACACAGATTCACCCAAACTGAACAGAAGAAAATGAGAAAAAGACCAGTCTGTCCAGTTTTGGTTTCAGCTGTATGCATTGTGCTGCTGCCATATGATTTTATGATTGGATAACTGCATAAAAGAAAAGGTGTACATGTGTTCCTATTAAAGTGAACATGGAGTGTACAGTGGAGTCACAGTTTATTTTATACAGATCCACACAAATGGTTAGACATAATTGTACTTTTTCACTTACTTTTACTCTCTTCCACATGCTTTCCCCCACCCTATCACCTTCCCATCTTCCATCTCTCTTAAAAACAATAATGTTAAGAATTGAAAACAGCTGTAATAATGAGTAATTCTCTGCTATAACCCACCAAATACAGCACTTTCAGTGCACACAAGCAGCCTCAATTGTTTCCCCCTTTGAATCAGTGTATGAATACAGCCTTTTATCTTTATTCTGCCCATTAAAAGGAAACAACCCTCCACTTCCTGCAAATTTCGTACATGTGCACAGAGATAAAGATATGGATTTAAAAGCGCTAGATAAGTTTAGATGGGGAAAAAAACAATGCTTGGCAATTGTTTTCTGTGACAGTAGACAAGGACAAGCAGCACTTTCTTCATGTCTTAAAGATGCAGTAATCTTTCTGCAGCCTCTCATTTATCCTGTAGGCTGAGTGGCCTCAGACATGAAAAAGAGGAGTGGCTGTATGCTTCTGTTTGTATCCTAATGAGCTTTTGTCTCTGTTTTGCCTCAATGCCTCACATGATTGTGTTAAGGCTCAGATGGATTAAAAGGTCGTAATTCCGTTGACATTCTCAGTGTCTCTAAAGGCCCCAGACGCCAGGTTGTCTTCCTCTGTTAAATCAGATTTCCATGAGACCACTTTAGAAGCATGGACAATTATTTATGAGAAATGATAATTGCAAAACATATCTTAAGACATATTTTAAATGCAGCTCCCAGTGATAGAATGATGCATTAGTCAGAGAGCACTCTGTACAAACATTGGATCTGCCTTTGTGCTTTAAATTTATTTTATCATTTGTTGCTGAGGAAGAGGTCAATTTCTAACTGGTTTAAATCTTTTTTCTTGATTTTAAGGTCCTGAATTAAGCGCCCTGTTTTCTATGGATAGATGCTTTTGTTTGTTTGAACAAATCGAATGTTGTTGTTAGCTAACATTGTATATTTCCTGCCTGAATGATTCTTGGGCACTGTTAGAAACGAGCATACTAATGGTTGGAATATTTCCTCTATTATTGCATGACAGGCTGTGCTAATGGGACCTGGGCAGCCTAGCATTATGGGCTAATGAAACAGACTGCATATATTCATAAACCCAATTCAATGACACAAAGACTGGCAGCGTATGTTATGTTTCTACCTATTACAGCACTACAGAATATGGTAATGACACACTGATTAAATGTCTGAGGCAGCAGTGGTTAAATGAATAACTGTAAGTCAGGTAGCGTGAAGGCCTATCTGGTTGTGTCCACTATACGGCAGATGCTCATGACACACAGCTCATGGGAGGAAATACACAGACTGTCTTATCTGTCTTTCCTCTGCTGACTGTTTACACACACACTGTAGGATACTGACAGGCTACACACACATTTCTTTCATTTATTTATGTTCAGTAAATGCACAAGGTCAGATGTCAACCACTGCCATGCTGCAGTGTCTAATGGCTAAATGCAATGGTCAAGGGGAAAGCACACACACTAAATGAGAAATGCATTAGAACCAGCATTAGAATGTTTGTTTTTCTGATTACATAATAGTAAGATGTTAAATAACTGTCTATATACAGGATGTAATGATCTAAGATGGTTCTGATTTGTATTGGGCAAACATTTGATAGAGGACAAAAAGACATCTAAAAGGAAGTGGCGTAGGAGAGGCATGCACTGCAATACCATTTGAGGTTTATGTTTTAACTCATGTTAATCTGTTATTAAGCTGCATAGTGTGTTAGTTGTATTATAAATATGGCCTGAACCATTATTTAAGGACTTATTAAGGGCATTATAAAGAGGACATGTGAAAGGAAATTCTCTTATACTATGTACCCTCTTGAACTGCTATCAAATACCTATGAATGTAATCATTTAATTACCTCTTTGAATATAATCATTTAATTACCTCTTTGAATAAGCTAATCACCTGCTATACGTTATTATATTTTTAAGTATTTCCGTTTCAACATGACACAGGACTTATTATGTATCATGACTATGTGCTGTGTGTTTTGTTTAAATCTGTCTGACACCTGGACCAGTAGAAACCGTCTACAAACTGCTGTTATCAATGTGTACAATGTGTATAAATACTCCTGTTTTGAATGAATAAATCGGAAAGTCTCTGTGAACACTCATATCTGTCAGTGTGTGTGTTCATTCCAGACTCTCCAGGCGTGTCTGACTTTGCAGCAAACCACACTTTCTAACTCATAGCGGCACAGAACTAAAATTTAATAAAAGTTAAAAGAAGTTAATGGTAAAACAGGCTGGAAGGCATGACGGATGATCTGATGGGCATAAGGGATAATCTGAGATTCCTGTGATGTGGAAATCGAACAATTTGGTGTCAGAAGTGCAATCACTCCGCACCAGGTGAGTGTTTTTTCTTTCCTCCCTGGTGCGGTGTAATTCGAACCCACAATTATAAATAGAGATTCCTGAGATGAGTGGAAATCGAACAATATGTCTGGAGAAAAGGTAAATGTCTGGTCAACCCAAATATATAGACATGCAATGGCTTAAGTATTAACTGCCTTGAATTTTTGTTAAATCTTTGAATATTTGTAGAGTAATACCAGGGATACACTAGATGATTTAAAAATTTTTTTTATCTTAACTGATTTTAAAACCGTGGAAGAGCATGGACATAACGGCAGATTGAAACTGATTTTTAGCATTATAATCCTTCGAACGCACACACTAGACAATTCGGCTGAACCGCAAGACCACACACCTGTCACGAGACCACACACCTGTCGATTGTAATAAAGATTTCACAGACACGAGATCTCACAGAAACTACAATTTCTACAGAACATTTCTACATTTCTGCTGAACATTTCTGCTGAACATTTCTGCTAAACGTTTCTGCTAAACATTTCTAATGAACATTTCTAATGACCATTTCTGCTAAACATTTCTAATGAACATTTCTAATGACCATTTCTGCTAAACATTTCAACTGCATCTTTCTGCTGAAACTTTCTGTTGAACATTTCTGCTAAACCTTTCTACATCGTCTTTTCTGTCCTCCCCTGCCCTCCCTGCCAAAAATTCAGTTGAGAAGAAAACAAAAATCAAATTGTGCAACAGCAGTAAACATTCACATGTTTATTCTTTCTTTTTATACAAAGGAAAACAAAGTAAAAAATATCGAAAACCCACAACCCACCCCTCCGGCTCATCATGGTTACCAAATAACTTTCGCTGGTTATAAAGATATTGTAAAATCCAACAACAGGCACTAAATTTTAAGTGGGAAGTGTCTGTAACTCGCATTTTATCAAACGTGACTTTAGAAGACAATATCACTAACACTTCATTTTGTTTATTAGCCGCATATCAGCCGCCTCAGTCACACAGCAGAAAGTTATTTAACAGACCAGCCGCAGTTTGATATTTATGATCAGGGAGGCCCCGACTCAATCCAGAGCAGTAAAATAATCGTAATGACACCACACAATTGAGGATTTTTTGGACAAAAAACGGTAGCAACAAGCTCGAACAACCACAACAAATTGGGATTATCTTCAAATGTTCGGCCAGCCTTACTCCCTGAAATTTAAATGGACTCCACCATGGACCTTAACATATACATACATATACAGTGGGGTCCAAAAGTACACCACATTGAAAAAAAAATTATGAAAAAAATGGAAACAAACTAAATGTTTTAGAATTCTGAAAATTCTAAAACAAACAAACAAACAAACAAAAATTAGACCAATTTTTATTCCATGATTATTTGGCTCTATCCATCTTGACCAGTTTCCTTGTCCCTGCTAATAAAAACATCCAATCAACATGATTCTATCACCACCATGATTTACAGCGGGGATAATGTTCTTAGGGTGAGCAGTGTTGGATTTTTTTTTTTTTTTTTTATAAAGCTACACAACACTGTAACAAAGGGAACTGATCTAATTTTAAAGGCGAAGGTGGTCAAACCAAATATTGATTTTATTTTATTATGTATGAAGGCATCTTTGCTTCATAAAAGTTCTTTACATGTGCCTAAGACTTTTGCACAGTACTATATAGTTTCTGTCTCTCCCTGTCAGGTGGCAGACACGGTTGCGTTTTCAGGTGAAATTTATTAATGAAGCAAACATGAAACAAGGCAACATGAAGCAACATGAAACAAGGTCAAGGTCAGTAATAGGCAGAGAGCCAGGTGATCAGAAAGCAACACAGAATAGGAAAAATTTGTAGGCTGCAGTGCGTTCTGGGAAATGGAGTATGGCACCGGATCCGGTACTGACATTTTTGTAATTTTTGCCAAAATTTTGACGTGTTTATTAACATTAATTTTGTTCTGTTTGTCTGTTCATATTTCCCAGTGTTCTGAGTACTGTTTTTGATAGGCTGAGCTGCTACTTATTAAAGGTCATGCTTTCACCTCAGACGTTTCAGTCTTCCTATGTTATAATTTGTTCTGCTTCTTTTCTGTATATTCCTTGAAAAGCCCTTAATTAACAGAAGCAAGTACATGCAGAGCATCTTGTGTGTTACCAATGTGAAAGGTGAAAGGGCTTTGTATGGTCTTACAGAAAAGAAACCGGCCTGTAGTGGCTGAATAGAACCATTTACAAGTCGAATATCGAGACCAAATTGCATTCTCATATGGTTCCAAACAAGATTACTTTTGCTGCATGCTCTGTTCCAGTTAAAAAACTGTCCACTGCATTTCTTTAATTGTTCCCCGAGGAATGCAGTTATGACCAGCATGACTCCACCAGTGTGGCTGCAATAGTATCTCATTAAACTTCGTTAGGCTGTTATTAGACTGCCATTAGGCTGCTATTAGGCTGTCATTAAAACACACACACACACACACACACACACATACACAACATGCACATTTTGAGAGAGAGAGGGAGAGTTATCTTTTATTTTTGCCAAACTTTCTCTTTCTCTCTTCAATTCTTTCACACACACACACACACACACACACACACACACACACACACACACACACACACACACACACACACACACACTGTAATGTTATTACCATTATGTTAAATATGTAGATGAAAATGTTTACTTATTACTACCTTCCAACCAACGCTCTATTTTGACTTGGAGGTGAAAAACCAGTGTACTGGTTGCTGATCTACAGTTTGTCTAGCAGACCTCATTGAGCCTATAATAAATATCTAGCATGTATCGTTAATTTTGAAAGTAATTATACAGCTCATTTATGGCTGTGGTTAAAGTGTCAGGAGAATGATGGATCTGGTGATGTGGGTGGGTGAAGTAGATATATTTGTTTATGATCTATAAATGCGCTGAATTTGGTGATGATAAATTATAGCGCACCAGCAATGACAGATTAAAGGGAGGCTGTGTGGCTGATAATCTGTCTAATGACTGGAGGAAGGCTGGATTACAAATTCAGACCTCAGACATCCTTATGGATTACAAATGCATGCATATACACTAAAGGTGCAATGCAGTGCCATTGTCTGTGTTTATTTGTTTAGGGATCCAAATATTCAGATATACACATATTCTGTATGTGTACTGTGATGGCAGACCTGCAGCACGTGCACATGGATGGCAGCAAATGAGTGGAGTGGCCACTCTTCACACTCCTGCAGGAGCCTGGAGGATATAAAAGGGTGCAACTGTAAAGAGTGCAAGGGTCACTGTAACCCCTAACACGTCTCTCACTCTCTCCCTTCCAGAAGCGGCCACCACTGCCAACTACGAAGAATACAATGCTCCCTGGTCACCCATTGCTCCCTACTGGTGCCCTTGTTCCGCCTTGATGCTACTGCAGCCTGCATGCCACTTCCCATGCCAGGAAGACAGTGCCCTACATCTGCACTCTTCACCGTCAAACACTCGCCTCCATTCACTAATTTCTAATAAAAAATGAGCACTTCCCCCCCCACGTCTACATCCATAGTGTCTCTGAGTAACTACACTGGTGGAGAATGCTGACGTAAGAACACAATGCCCCACAATGAATCCCACACTACAGCACCTTTTGGTGATCAACATCCAGCAGCAGGCGATGACCCAGGAGCTGTCCTTGAGCCTCCACACCACCAGTAGCTGCTGTCCCTTAAGAAGAAGCCAAGATAAAGCACCTTGGTTCCTCTCCTGAACCCCTGCCGGGAGGTCCAACATCTGCTCACAAAGCTCTGTAGCGAGAACAATGTACAAGCCGATTTGCAGACATTCAAGCTCATTGCCCTATGTGAGCAGTAGGAAGAGGAAACTTGGGCCCATATCCTTGGTCCGATCTTTTCGAGGAAGGCTCAGCGAGGCTACTACGCCCTTCTAGTGGCTGAAGTGGCGTACTACAAAATATTAAAAGGAGAAACCTTGTGGCCTGTTCCCTACCAATGTGGCAGCAAAGTTCCACTGCTAGATCTACCACCCCATGTCCACCCCTCGAGCCCAGATGGATTTGTTGCTCTGTATCTTCAAACTGGAATGGTATACCACCACTGAGGTTAAGTGGCTGGTAATGGACCATTTTCTAAGGGTTCTGTCACCCAGACAATGTAAAGCTATGGGGATGAGAGGCGGTGACACCCCCTGAGAAATGTTAGAGAGCCTTGAACATGCTCTAGCAACCCTGGACATCAGCATAACACTGTCATAAAAACCTACAGAGCACATTATGGCTTATAGGTAGTAAAAAGGCTACCTTCAATGAAGAATGACACTATTTTGACTGAGCATGTCCATATTCAGTATTATACTAATCTGTAATACTGAAGTTAACATGGGAATGGTGGCAAGTGGTAGGGCAGTGGTAGCTCCAAGGCATTAGACTACTGTTGGACACTTGAGCAAAACCCTTAACCCTAAACTGTTCTGTTGTATCCTGTTTCAAATGTCACTTCGAATAAAAGCATCAGCAAAATGAGGTAAATATAAACGTAGGCTATGTTTTCCTGACATCTAGATATAGATGAAATTTTCTATACACTATATCCAGAGGTTAAACTGCATAGCAATTTCTTATACACTTGTGTACACATGGCTTAGAGTGGATTTCCAGAAGAACAATGTTAGTAATCTAATATTAGCACATGTAGAACAATTTCATTCAATTCTTTCTTTTATTTTGTAGAATGTGGATATTTGAATCTATGATGTTATGTAATCATAAATTGTGCACTTTGCAATTGCATGGCCAAATGAGCTGAAATCATAACTTTAAATATTATGTCAGTAGTACTACTTTTCTGTTACACCAGGAGCTATTACAGTGGTACTGTAGGAAGCATTTTTGTTTTTGAATGTTCGAACACCACAAGCCATAAGTGGTTATTAGCATAGGTTAGTCCATGCTCCTTAGTATGTCTTTGAAGCTCACATTACACTGTATGACTAAGTAAGGCATCAGCCAGCAGACTGTAAATTGCTGCTACAAGGTTAGAACATCTGTCTATAGAACATTTTGTAGAATGCACGCTTAAACTGATCTACAGGTTCTGTGAAAAAAAAAATACTAGAATCCTAATACTAGAGATCACATTTGAGAATATCAATTACAGACTGAACACAGTTTTGCTTTCTGGAAAGGCCCTTGAAGAAAAGCCAAGAGAGCAAAAAAAAAAAAAAACAGAGGACAAAGAGATGGACGAGGCCCAGTGGCGCAGCTGCACTTTCAACACCACCATTCTCTGCTTTTGCTATTTCCCTATTTTCACAAGCCCTCCTAAGCCATGTCAGTGCAGCCACCCAACACCCTTAACCTCCACACATTTACATTCTTTCTCTCCCTATTTCTCTCTGTCTGTTCCTGTTAGTTTGCTCATGATTCTTTTTGCTGCCCGGAGTGGCCTTCAGTAGTGTTTCTCTCTCTTTCTACACTGCACACACACACTAGTCTCTCTCTCTCTCTCCCTCTCCCCTGAATCTCGCCTTATCACTTTCTGAGACACAGCCTTAGCGAAGATAATGCAGAAAAGGCTATAATATATGTGCAGGTTACTTTTGCTCTCTGCCTGTGAGAACACGGGTTGAGCCCATGAAAGAATCCCGGGACATCCCGGGTTTAAGATAATAGATTTAAACTAGACAATAGATTTAAACCTCAATCAGCCAAAAACAAGAACAGAGACCTTGCTTCGTGAGGACTGGAGTGCATTATTGTCAGGAAGAGAGGGACTAAAGAGAATTCAATCTGAATTCTGAAAGAGAGACAGTGTATATGTATCTGTACAACTGGGAGATAAAATGAAGGTTATCTGTATCTTAAATGTATAACTTTTCATGTTGTATATTGTATAAAGCCTCGAAGCATGTATTGTATGGTGTACTGTGTGTGCACTGTATGTGTATGTGTATGTGTGTGTGGGTGAGTATGTCTGGATCAGTATCTCCTAGCTGCCAGATATTTGCTCCTCATGTAAATCACATCATCAGCCATTCTAGAGCTATCAATCCCCAGTTCAGATGTTAATACTTTGCCTTCCAAACTGAGTGTTTAAATGCTACAGGGAGAATAGTGTGTGTGCGTGTGTGTGTGTGTGTGTGTGTGTGTGTGTGTGTGTGTTTGTGTGTGTTTGCACAGCTGGAGGGTGTAGTGTGCTTGCATTTTGCAGGCTGTAGCTCCATCTCTGAGAGGCATTAGCCAGTTCTTCTCCAACCTTGTTCACTAAGGAGCCACTTCCACCTTGCTGTCAGCCTGCACATAGCTGTGTTGCAAATTAGCAACAAAGCATAGCTACGTTCATATAAAATGGATGTTTCCAAAAGAGCTGTGTGCTTTAACTTGAGTGTCTCAGACACAGCCCTCCAGCATTACTAATTTCCTGCATTAAGACAAGTGCCACCATACTTCACCTTCAATAACAGATGTTATTAAATGGATGAACAGAAAGATCATTTCCTCTTGCCTTCTCTCCTATGAGCACAAATCAGGCAGCAAGGCACACTGCAGTCATCCACCTCTCTCTCTCTCTTCTCTCTCTCTCTCTCTCTCTCTCTCTCTCTCTCTCTGTGTGTTTTCTTACTTGCTTTTTCACTCTCTTCCTCTTTAAGCCGAGATAAAGATTTTTTTAAGAGCGGCAAGATGGTGGGTTGCTTTGTTCACATCTGAGAGACTCCTGGTTTAATCCTGACCCAGATGCGAGGCATGAAATCAGGAGGAATTATCTGTAATAATAATTTTCTGCTTTACAGTCATAGATGGATCTGATCAGACGGATGTAACCAAGCCTGGCTTCACAGCTGTTAAGTGAAAGAATTAAGAACGCTTCTTAATGAAAGATGAGGCAGTCTTACTGTGCTACGAAAACCTGTTTCCTTGGTGAAGTGCAGGCAAATTAGACAAACGATGCAGCTCAGCAATTAGAACATTTCAAAGGGAGGCTGACATTCAGAAAAGAGGCCATTAAAAGCAACATCGCTGTTAGATAGTCCACAATGGCATAGTCTACTCTAAGCCATAACCATCTATACAGCAGTTAGTAATGTTTTGAAAGTGGAACCACTGTTACATAAGTTTAAATACCTGAATGTTAAAGTGTTATGACATTGTATTTATATGACTATACAAAGTAGTGGATTTACTAACATTAGAGTTGTAAGTCTAGTTATGCACTGGTAATACGCAGATTGAGACTGTGTTTTATTCTGTGACAGGGTAAAGTTTTTTAAAGCGTATCCATAGTTACGAAAACTGTTATCTTTACTCAGAGGTGCATGAGTTCTAGCTTGTTTTCAGACTATTGAAATTACTTGTCTGTGTAGTTCACATCTCCAGGGTTGCCAGATGTTTCTTGAGCAGAGCTCTTGCCATGGCATTTTCAGTTGTAATATAGTCCGTTGCAATACTATGCTGTCAATTGCAATATTATGAAGCATAAAATAAAGATATAATTAGTCCAATATTATAACGTACAAATGAAAAGTAGACATGTTAGAAATAGAAATCTAATACCAGCTTAATATACTGTGAATATATAGACATTGATTATCATGAATAATCATGTTAATTTGCCATCTCTGCAAGTTTTGTCTTAATTTAAACATCTGGAATCCACCCACAATAATTGGCTTCCATCCTGCAAAAATAGCATGTTGAATAGCAGCTGAATAATAATGCCTGATGAACTAAAAGTGCTTACCACCAAGAACTCCATTAAGCATGCTGGACTGTTTGGTACAGAGAAAAAGAAAAAAAGGGGAAAAAAGGGAGGGGAAAAAACAAGTGACGCTATTGGGAGAAATAAAAAAAAATTGTATAATTTATTTATTTCATAATGACATATTTATATACTGCATTTAATATAGCCAACAAATATTATTCCATAACATTGCACAAAATATGAAGTTTAGGGTAAAAAATTTTAGTTTATGAAATTGCCTGACATACTTGAATGGAGCTTCTGGCCAGACATACGTGCTGTACTTGTAATGCCAGACATACGTGCTGTACTTGAATGGAGCTTCTGGCCAAGGGAGATATTGTGCATCAAAAAGCTCTTAGAATAGAAATAAGAAGAATTGTAAATAACTGAGACATGCTGTTGTTTTGGGCAAGTCCATGATGTGGGCTGTGCACAATTTCAGTTCTGCCCTCACAGTTCTTTGTGGCTTCTGGTGACCCATTCATTGTACCATCACAGGTTAGCTTGGATTCTCTGGAGATCAAAACATTGCCTCACATTCATTACTGGCTACTTACTAGAGGGACCTCAACAAATCAGACAGGTCCATTACACAGCTGACCAATAACATGCTGCTGCAGCATAACCGGGTTAGCACAAATGCAATAGGAATCCATTTCATGCTTGGGCAGGGTGTAAAAAAAGAGCAAAGAAAAAAAGAGCAAAGAAGAGAGAGAGTTGTCCACATAGATGATTGTGCGATGAGTGTACCCCAGGAAATTATAACAGAGAGGGACGTAAAGTCAACAGGAAGTTGATAGAGGTGAAAAAAGCAGAATAGAGGAGAAGCAAGAACAACTGATGTAGTCACTGGCAATTCTCTCTCTATCTCTCTGTGTTTATGAGAGAGAGAGAGAGAGAGAAGAGAGAGAGAGAGAGTGTGTGTGAGTGAGTGAGTGAGTGAGTGTGAGTGAGTGAGAGAGAGTTAGTTAGTGCCTCATGATCCCTACTGAGGACAATTACACTTAAGGACACTAATGATGTGCACTTTCTTTCCAGCCAGACAATGCAATTAGTAAGACATCCATTTGTGTCTAACCCTGAGGCATTTCTCCACTTCCACTTCCTTCTCTCTCTGGTGAAGCTTTCTTTATGATTCATGAGTGTTCTTCTGTCAGTTAAAATCTAATGGCACATTTGCAAACCACAAGCTGTCAGTGAATCATAAAAAAAAAACACTGGATATAAAAAGTCTACACACCCCTGGTGAAATTACAAGCTTTTGGAATGAAAAAAATAAACAAATAAATAAATAAATAAAGGAAACCATGGAAAGGACCTTTCCCTTTCAAAGGGAACTTCGACGTTGCATTTAGCATAACAGTATGGGAGCGCCTTGCGCGCGTGACCGGTATCTGAAGCTTGTGTAAAATCATGCCTCTACTTATAGGCCTGCCATGATCAGGTGACGTGGCAATTAAGCGCGTCGCATGATATATATATGGCACCTGTGAACCCCGCCGCCAGCCTTATTATCTTCAGCGAGACTGCATGTCTGTGGTTTGTGGTAAAGAAAAGAAACGCTTCATTTCTCCTCAGTATTTCTCAAAATCTCTCAACTTTTCTATCCCCTTTTAAGAAAAGTAAAAGAAAGAGCAAAAAATGAGCGAGGGAAAGTTCAGAGAGTGTGTTACGCCTTGCCCCCGTTTCATCACGAGAGGAGACGGACACGCTTTCTGCGTGAAGTGTTTGGGCGTAGCGCATGCTACAGCAGCCCTCGAGGGGTCTGACTGTCAGCATTGTGAACGTTTCACGATTAGGCAACTACGCTCTCGGCTCGCTCTCTTCTCACCTGATGGGAGTTGGGTCTCAGAGCCTCGCGGGTCTGGGCCGGCCGCTGTCGAGGCAGCCAGCCGTCTCAGGTCCTGGGGTTTGTGTATGGATTTGGAAGAGGAGCCTGAGACGAGCGCAGCTCTATCTCTTGCTCTGTCTTCCGGGTCCGGCTCTCCGCCTGACTTTGGAGCTCGCGTTGCGACTCCTCCTTCCCCTATGCAAAGCCAAAACACCCTCGCTGACTCTGAGGAGGCGGTAGAGGGCGCCATTTCCCTAATAACTGACAGCAGCTCTCAGGCATATAAAGAGCTGCTTGAGGTGATCACTAGGGCGGCCCGTTTCCCCCAGCAGAAAGCCAGGGTGACTGGCCGGCCACAGCCATAGCCTGCTGGGAGGCCTGATCTGAGAATTATCATAAAGGCAAGGCAGGCACGGAAGGAACGGTCCTGATGGGTCACGGAGGGGCATATCAGGGGACATGAGGCGGCCGGGACATCCAGCCCCCAGTGCTACTGTAGGGCCTGCCCTGGCCGAGCCCGTCCCACATTTCCAGCCTTCTCTGGTCGGCGAGCTGTCACAGGGCGGCGGAAATCTGATGCTTTCCCTCAAACAAAATGCGGAAAAGCTGACATCACTGAAGGACCATTTGGCAGCGTGGAAACTACTGCCAAATGTGTCCCCATGGGTTCTGTCTACCATAGAAAAGGGCTACCGGGTCCAGTTCAGAGCTCGACCCCCCTGGTTCAGTGGTGTGCTCACGACATCTGTCAGCACAGAGCAGAGCCCAACGTTAGCAAAGGAAATAAGCTCCCTTTTGGACAAAGGGGCCATAGAACGTGTACCCCGTTCTCTAAGGGAGGGAGTTTTTTATAGCCGTTATTTCCTGGTCCGCAAAAAAGATGGGAGTATGCCGCCAATTTTGGATCTGCGTCATCTTCGGACATACAGGTTCAAGATGCTGACGCTCAAACTTATCGTGCCACAGATTCAGTCCGAGGACTGGTTTGTGACGATAGGAATATCGTCACAAACATAGGAATATAGGACATAGGACATAGGAATATCGCCCAGTCACAGGAAGTTCCTGAGGTTTGCGTTTGGAGAAAACACATACCAATTTCGGGTTCTTCCTTTCGGGCTGGCTCGCACCTTCACAAAGTGCATGGATGCTGCTCTGGCTCCCTTGCGACTCCAGGGCATCCGTGTACTAAACTACCTGGATGACTGGTTAATTCTGGCACGATCCAGGGAACAGGCGGTTCAACATCGAGATGTTGTTCTCGCCCACATGAGGAGCTTGGGGCTCAGGTTGAACCTTAAGAAAAGTATGCTTTCCCCAGTGCAGAGGACAACTTTTCTAGGGGTCATATGGGATTCTACTACGAGGAGGGCGTTTCTATCCCCAACACATGTACAATCGATCCTATCAACCTTGAGCAAGATAAAGCTGGGTCTGGGCATCCCCTCCAGCTTTTACGAGCGGCTGTTGGACCTTATGGCAGCAGCAGCCAACGTCATACCATTGGGCCTATTGCACATGAGACAATTTCAGTGGTGGCTGAAGAGTCGGGGGTTTCATCCGAGGATGAAACCGCTGAGAGTAATCAGAGTCACGCGGCGATGCCTACGTGCTCTGAGTGTTTGGAGGTGCCCGCAGTTCCTAGCCTCGGGTCACACTTTAGGGCGCCCCTTTCCGCAAGACGGTAATGACAGATCGTGCCCCTCACAGGCTGGGGCGCAGTATTAAATGGCTGTCCAGCTCACGGGTTTTGGAGCGGCCCTCATCTGAAGTGGCATATAAATCGCCTAGAGATGCGGGCCGTATTCCTAGCACTGAAGTTCTTTCTCCCTCAGTTGGGAGGTCACAGTGTGCTAGTTGTGTCAGACAACACAGCTGTGGTCTCGTATATCAACCACCAGGGAGGGTTACGTTCATGCCCCCTATTCAGGCAGGCGCAACTAATCCTCCTCTGGGCGGAGGGGAAGTTCTTGTCAGTGAGTG
The DNA here is from genome assembly GCA_012411365.1 of Ameiurus melas. Classification (NCBI taxonomy): domain Eukaryota; kingdom Metazoa; phylum Chordata; class Actinopteri; order Siluriformes; family Ictaluridae; genus Ameiurus; species Ameiurus melas. The sequence continues at coordinate 4,264,319 of CM022779.1, forward strand.
CAATGTACATTCCGGGCAGTCGGAATGTGGGGGCAGACATCCTGTCGAGGCAGGGGCTGAGGCCCGGGGGGTGGAGGCTCCATCCACAAGTGGTGGAGTCCATATGGCGGAGGTTCAGACGAGTGGAAGAGGATGTGTTTGCCCTCACTCCTCCTGCCCCATTGGGACTGGACGCCATGGTGCACACGTGGCCGAGGTCACGTCTATACGCTTTCCCCCTGATTGCTCTGCTCCCACAAGTTCTAGCGAGAGTTCGCCAAGACCGTCTACGTCTGCTGCTAGTAGCACCGTTTTGGCCAGCTCGAATTTGGTTCTCGGAGATAATGTCCCTGCTCGACGGCACTCCTTGGGAGATTCCCATCCGTAGGGACCTGCTGTCTCAAGCTGGAGGGCTGATCTATCACCCTCGGCCAGAACTATGGAATCTGTGGGTCTGGCCCCTGAGGGGCACCAGCTCATAGACTCTGGTCTCACAACTGAGGTTGTAGAGACCATTTTAAACGCTAGAGCACCATCCACAAGGAAATTGTATGCGCTCAAGTGTATGCGCTCAAGACTTTTTGTCTTGTGGTGTGAAGAACGTCAGTTAGACCCAGTGAACTGCGCAGTGGCTACAGTCCTGGAGTTTCTGCAAGAACGTTTTTCAGCAGGGTTGGCTCCTTGTACAATCGGGGTTTATGTGGCCGCCATTTTGGCCAGCCATGCCCCTGTTAATGGAGCCTCTGTGGGGCAGCATCCTCTAACTTCGAGGGTCATGCGCGGTGAGGGAAAAAGTATTTGATCCCCTGCTGATTTTGACCGGTTGCCCACTGGTTGTGTCACCTAACATGATCAAACATACTTTTCACTTAATATATATATATATATATATATATATATATATATATATATATATATATATATATATATATATATATATATATATATATATATATATATATATATATATATATATATATATATATAAACAGTAAAGCAAATGTAATGCTCATCTGATAAGTATCCATGACATGGAATTTTAGATCACATGTTTTCATGCTCACTCAAAACAGCATATGAAGTATAAAATCTTTGTGATCCCTAGAAGAGTATATACAGTGCCCACCACTAATATTGGCACCCTTGGTAAATATGAGCAAAGAAGCCAATGAAAATTGTTTTTTGTTTTTTCACCTTTTTATCTTTGTTCAAAAAATTCACAAAAATACTCTGCTCTTATTGATAGCAAACAATTGCAAACACAACACTGATTTGGCAAAAAACATTTGTTTGTAATAAATATAAAAAATATGTGTGGCACAGTTATTTGCACACCTTTACTCTATACTTTGTGCTACCTCCCTTTGCCAAGATAACAGCTCAGTGTCTTCTCCTGTAATGCCTGATGAGGTTGAAGAATACATGACAAGAGATCTGAGACCATTCCTCCATATAGATTCTCTCAAGATCCTTTTGAATTTCGAGGTCCACGCTGGCTCTTCAGTTCACCCCAGAGGTTTTCTATGGGTTTCAGGTAAGGGGACTGGGATGGCTATGGCAGGACCTTGATTTTGTTGTCTGTAAACCATTTTTGTGTTGATTTTGATGTATGTTTTAGATCATTGTCCGGCTGAAAAATCCAACCATGGCCCATTTTAAGCTTTCTGGCAGAGGCAGTCAGATTTTCATTTAATATCTGTTGATATTTTATAGAGTCCATGATGCTATATATCTTAACAAAATTTCCAGGTCCTCTGGCAGAAAAACAGCTCCAAAACATTAAAGAACCACCACTATATTTAACCATGGGCACGAGGGACTTTGTATACACCAAATCCACCTCTGGATTGCTAAAAATTGTTTCATCTGACCATAGAACCCGATCCCATTTTGAGTTCCAGTAGTGTCTGGCAAACTGAAGATGCTTGAGTTTGTTTTTGGATGAGAGTAGAGTAGAGAGTAGAGTGTAGTTTCTCTTGAAACCCTTTCAAACACTTGTAGTGATATAGGTGACTTTGGATTGTGGTTTTGGAGACTTTCTGAACCAAAAATGCATCTAACTTCTGCAATTCTCCAGCTGTGATCCTTGGAGATGTTTTGGCCACTCAAACCATCCTCTTCACAGTGCGTTGAGACAATATAGACATGTGTCCAATTCCAGGTTGATTCATTTACAGTGCCCATTTCCAGATACATTTCCAGTTGACTGGAACGTCTTAATTTTTGCCCTGATGGTGGAAATGGGCATTTTCAATGCTTGTGCTATTTTATTATAGCCACTTCCCATTTTGTGAAGCTCAACAACATTTTGCCGCACATCACAGCTATATTCCTTGGTCTTACACATTGTGATGATTGACTAAGGTAATTTGACCTATGTGTTCCCTTATATTTGTACCTCTGTGAAACAGCAAGTCATGGTTGAACAATTTTCTGTTCCTAGTCACCCAGGTGTACTACAAAATGTAAAATATCAATGGGAATATATTTCAAATATAAATTTTCTCTTATGAATTCATAGGGGTGCCAATAATTGTGCCACACATATATTTAACAAAGAGTTTTTTTTGGATAAACCTGTGTTGTGTTTTACAATTGTGTGATATCCATGAGAGCAGACTATTTCTGTGATTTTTTTTTAACAAAAGATCAAAAGGTTAAACAATAAAGACAATTTTTCCACAGCCTTCTTTGCTCATATATACCAAGGGTACCAATATTAGTGGAGGGCACTGTAGGTTCATTTATTTGATCCAGCTATTTTATTCTATTCCTGCTACATTATTTCCCAGCCCCAATGGACGATGTGGTCACATACAGTATGTGCTTGATGGATAATGCAAACTGCAGCCTGAAGGAGACACAGAGGGAAAAAAAGAGTGATGGAGAGAGGGGGAGTGAGACAGATGGGGCCCTACTCATTATTCCTTACACTCGAGACTAGCATGCTAGTAGAATTTTCAATTCAAGTAAACAATTACATGAACTATATGGTTTGTTTGCTCATCATTGTATGATGGTGTTTTTACATTAATTAATTAGATAGGTCATAACACCTTCATTATGCCATTGTGAATTGTAAGGTCCTATTCCATACCGTATTTAATGTATACAGTGCCTTGCATAAATATTTACATCCTTCTTGCAAAATCTTTTATTATTTAAAAAGAATATAGCACAATGCCAGCTCCGCTAGAGGAGACCATCCACAAAAAGTCAGTGAGTGGGAAAAGAGGAGTATATTCAGAGGAACCACAACCACAAGGTAAAGCATAATGCTCAGCATGATGCCACCACCAAGCTTAACTGTGGGGATGGCGTTCTCACGGTGATGAGCAGGGTTTCCACCAAATGTACCGTTTTTGCCAAGGAAAAATTTTGCTCTCATTAGTCCAGAGAATGTTTTTCCGCATCTTCTGAATTTCCAAAATGGTGTTTGACAAATTCTAAACAAGATTTCATATGGTTCACCAGTCTTCCCTACAGCACAGCTTTGTAGAGCTGTGAGCTGTTCATCTCTCTGGCTCCTTCAGAATTATCTTTGGCTTCTTGATTACTGACCTCCTTGCACAATCACTGAGTTTTGGTGGAGGGCATCCTCTAGGCTAAGCTGCTGTTGTGCCATTTTCTTTCCAATTTAATCCAATGGATTTACAACAACTACTAAATATGTAAAGACCAGAGGTCTAATTTATTAACTGTGCATGCACAATGCATCTCCAAAAAGGCAATGGAAAAGAGAAAAATAATGAGCTTTCTGAATGTATCTTTCTAATAATGAGTTTTCTAAATGTAATTGGAGCAATAAATATGTCACAAACAGGAGGGGAGACACATAGATCAACTGAACAGAGTTTTTATTCACAGAATGAAATATATATTTTGCAATCATAAGGCAGGTAAGTAAATGGCATAAGCAGTCCTTTTTGATATCTGTTAGCAGGTGAGTGAGTGGCACAAACAGTTCAATATGGATAATGACACTTAACTGAAGAATCTTTTCCTCATTTGGAGGATGAATCGTGGCGAGCACAGAATAACAACGGACTGGTAGATCGAGGGATTCAGATGACAATGAAGTTGAGGAGTAACCATGAAGGAAGTCAGGTAAGTATACTCTCATGCTGAGACAGAATAGGCTGAATGACAGGTAAGTGAAACCTTTGCGCATATGAAGGGTTTTTGATTGTTATGTGGAAGGTTAATATTCAGGTGATTGTGAACGAATAGGTGGTGCTGAATTACCTGGTGTTGATGGTATGCTGACTGAATCCTTAACAAAAGGACATATGTCACCATTAAATTTGCAAATTAAATCATTTTTACACAATAACTCTCATTTAACACAATAGCTCTATTTCACTCTTGATAAATTTCGTCTGTGGTGAAATTTGACATTTTGATTTGCTCCATGTTGCTGACAATAAGCAGTGTCACAAAATAGACTACTGCACTTTTTAAAGGGAAGTTGTCTCTGCTGCAGTGCACCAACATCAATATCTGAAAAAAAAAACTCAAATAAAGCAACATTTGTAGTTGTTCTTGAGCCAAATTTATGATGGAAATTTATTAATCAGCAATTAGTAAGATCATGATGGCTAATTGTATTTAAATGCTAGATAACATTGCTAGGAGCCCATTAGTAGCGTTAAGGGCTTTATACAAATCATGGCAAACTTTGCATGTATCCCTTTAATTTGCAAATAAATGGTCAGTTTACTTTTTTTATACAGCAGGTGAACAATTGTTTACATCTCTTATGTGGTACTATAGTGAAATCACTTGGCCAACAAGGATTGCAGCATTATTTTAGCACTCACCACTAACATAAAAAAAAATCATTAGATCATATACAACCCCAAATTCAGAAAAAGTTGGGACAGTATGGAAAATGCAAAAAAAACAAACACAAAGAGTTATTTGAAATTTTTATTTACCCTATACTATATTGAAAAACACATTATTAAAACATTATTTGATGTGTTACTTTGTGAATTTTATTTAATTTTCAAAATATACACTCATTTAAAATCTGATGACTGTAACACACTCCAAAAAAGTTGGGACAGTTTACCACTTTGTGATATCACCTCCCTATTACACTTATTAAGCATTTGGGCACTGAAGACACCAGTTGGTTAAGTTTAGCAAGTGGAATTTTCCCCCATTCATCCATTATGCATTTCGTCAACTGTACAACTGTACAGGGCCTTCGTTGCCTTATTATGCGATTCATAATGCACCACACATTCTCAATTGGAGAAAGGTCAGGACTGCAGGCAGGCTCTGCTAGCACCTGCACTCTCTGCTTACGGAACCATGCACTTGTAGTCCAGGCAGAATGTGGTTTGGCGTTGTCCTGCTCTGGATGGCAGCATATGTTGCTCCAATATGTGTACATATTTTTCTGCATTAATGGTACCCTCACAGATATGCAGGTTACCCATGCTATGGGCACTGACACACCCACATACTGACATCATGCTGATAATGCTGATTTTTTTTGGAGGCTCCTTATGTATCAAGATTAAACGATTGCTCACATGTTTCACATCACCTTCTTATTTTAATCTTATTTTAACTGTGCCAACTTTTTTGGAATGTGTTCAATGCATGAATTTCAATTGTAAGGTGAAGATACTGAAGCAGCTAAGAGAGGAGGTTGCTGAATTGGTCAAATGAGTCATTATTCCAAAGGCTGCTGTGCATAAAGAAAATCAGAGGGAAAAGCCAACATTGCTGGCCACACGATAATTCACATCTCCACAAAGAGAAGGGGGGGTCCTTCTTTGGCTGGTGAGAGCGCTGAGTCTAATGAAATATCCAGGTTGGAATCGTTAAGCGCAGTAAACTGGTCCAGGCTCTATTTACATCAGCCACATTTCACATACTATAAGCACCACTCTTAGCTATTGAGCCTCATTGGTAAGAAATACACAGTGAGCTGTTGTATAGAAGGGGTAGCCACATAAGCTTTATGGGACACTGGGTCCTAAGGTCTGCAACTAAGGTCTGCCTCCTGAATGATTATTGGAGGGCTGAGCATATTCCCCACTGAAAAGTCAAAAACATTGAAGAGATTTTTGGGTGCGACACACTCGTAGGTAAAATAGTTTCTTATGCTCGTCGCTCCAGAGGCCAATGTAACAGAATAGCCCATCATCAGCTACAATGTGATAGAAGTACTGTTAAAAAAGGGGCCTGAATAACCACCCCAAACCACAATATAGGCCATGAGTGCTGCTTTCTCTCAACAGTAAAAGAGTGGAGATGCTGACCACATTAATACAAACCAGTGACCCAGAATGCAGAGATGGTACAGTGAGGCTAGGATGTCAGAAATATATCAATCCACCTGGTGTGCCCAAAATGATTAAATGCTGTGTGAGAACCTCTGTTTTCACTTGTCAGCAGGTTGATCTCTTCATCCCCAACAAAAGCCCAACTTAGTTGGACAGCCTTAAAATAGGGGAAAATGTTGTTATCGCTCAGAAAGGAAATTGGTCAAGAGTAACCATCCCTGTAACTAACAAAACTGAATGTGATATCATGCTGGCACCATGAACTATTCTTGATCAGGTACAGAGGGTCAAAGCTATTTATCCAATGGAAGCCAAGCCTGTGGAGAAAACAAAGATAGAGTATGTATCTGAGGTTAGTTCCAGCCTTCTCATACATACAACTGGTTCAAAAAGTAATGAGCAGACAAAGGGAGAGAAAATAGAATTATGGACCATCTGACTCTAACTCAGTAACTTAAAGTAAAACAAATTTTAAGGGAGGAGTGTGGGGTGTTCTCCAAATATGAGTACAATATAGGATGTATACCATCACTACAGCTTAGTATTAGGTTGGCTGATCAAACTCCAGTTCGACGAACATACACCTCGGTGTCAAGGCCCTTACACAAAGATGTGAAAGAGTACTTGGGGAACCTGCTGAATCAGGGATGGATAAGGAAACCAAAATCAAACAACTCCTCACCTCTAGTGTGTGTGTGCAAAAAAAGGATTTGAATTTGCGACTCTGTGATTATAGGAAACTAAACCAAAAGTCCATTCCTGACAGATATCCCATCCATCGCGTATAAGATAAAGATATGCTCAACAGCTTACAGGTCAGTTCTTGGTTCTCAGTGCTGGACCAAGGCAAGGAATTTCACCAGGGTTTCCTGGAAGAAAGAAATCAACCACTCACTGAATTTATAACATTTCGAATCATTATTAACCAGGGGGCTATATGAGTGGGTGAAGATTCATTTGGCCTTCAGCTCTGTCTGTCTTCAGCTCTGTCTGAGTTCCAGAGAAGCATGGGAGAGTGTCTGTCAGGTATGCCTTCCGTATCTGGATGACAGCTTGGTGCACAGTCACACGTTTGATGATCACCTCAGAGATATTTGCAAAGTTCTACAATGCTATCAACAGCACAGGTGAAGTTATCAGCAAAAAAAATGCGAACTGTTCAAAAACAAGGTGAGGTTTCTAGGATAAATGGTCTCAAAAGAGGGCCAAACCATGGATCCGACTGAGACCACACCTGTTAAAGCCCTGAAGGTAAAGGAACCTGCCACAGTGGGAGAGCTGAGAAAAGGACTATGGTTTATTTCATATTATAGGCCCTTTATTCCCAATTTCTCAAGTATTGCTTTTATCAGAAGAAAGAACATTCAAGACCCAAACAAAACCAAAGGCTGTAAAGAAAAGTAAGAAACAAAATAAACTCCCATCTTACCCTCCAATAATATGGACTGATGAACACCACTCTGTACTCTGCCAGCTCATTGATTACCTCTCTAAACCTCCAGTGTTAGGATCCCCAGACTTTGATGCTCCATTCGTTCTCCACTGTGATGCTTCTCAGGACGGATTGGGGCCATCCTCTACAAGAGACAAGAAGGAAGGTTAATAATAATTGCTTATGGCTCAAGAACTCAGAGGCAGAAAAAAAATATCATCTTCACTCTGGCAAGTTAGAGTTTTTAGCAACGAAGTGAGGGTTGAGGGATTATCTATATTAAGCCCCTTCATTCATGGTGTACACTCATAATAACCCCCTGACATATGTCCTCACTACTGTGAAGTTAAATGTTATCACACACAGGTGGGTAGAAGAGTTTGCAGACTTGCGGTTCACAATTAAAGATAGGCCTTAGAAAACAAATGCGGATGCTGACAGGTTGTCCAAGATCCCCTTGGACATGGAAAAGTATATACAGACCTGTACCCAGAAAGCTCAGTCAGAGGTCATTTCCAGTGCGACCAAAGCATTAAATAGAGTCAAATGAGAGCCATAGTTGTTTCCAGCGGTCATTGCAACATCACTCGAAGAGCAGGAACGTGAACAACATGCATCACCTGTGACAGAAATATCCAGTGAGGCCTTGAAAACAGCTCAGGAAATGGATTTAATGATCTATAAGATGTTGCAGTATCTGAAGGCAAGTCAGTGGTCTAAAGTGAAAAACAATGATTATGCCAACCAAGGCATTCTTGAGAAAGAGAAGCAAACTGTATCAGCATGAAAATGGTGTCCTGCATCAAAAGATTGCCACTGCCGAACACAAATCCAAGATGGCATGATGAAAGAAGTGATGTAGAGTAGAATATACACTGTAAGAATATAATTGTATGTTGAGTGTATATCAAAGGTGGAACCCACTTTCAATATGAGTTTATTACCTGTGAATATTCCAGTGTGAGTGGTGGATTATCACAGTGCATGATGATACCTGCTACACCCATGTTACATTGAATGGTGTTAAGTGTGATCTGATATGATCAGTTGGAAGTTCTCAGAAATTGACTACTGAAACCTGTTTTTTTTTTTTTTTTTTTTTTTTTATTCATCTGTAATGTTAAGAACATTGTGTGCTGAGATAAATGTACACTAATGTCAGGATGGAAATAAATTTTTGAGGGGAGAGTGTAGTAAACATAGCAACAATAACAACAAATTGTGAACAATTTTAAATTGTTGTTACGATAGTTCATTTAAGTTGTACAAATGGAAGCATCACACAGAATCTTTGCAGCAGTATGTTATTTTATTTTTATTTACTGTTGTTTATGTGGATTCAAGTGGATTGTGAACAGACAGTCAAAACAATCAGGCACATACTAGACAGTCAGAGGTAGAGTTCTGGGGTCCGGCGACCTAAGAGAGAGAGATGAGAGAGTGAGATGCGCCATTTTGTGCTCCATGTTTTTGTTATTTTTGTTCATATTTAATAAATATGAACCTGTCCTTCACCACGACATGCTTGTGTACAGCCTTGTTATTCAAGTGTACAACATATACATATCTATTGGGTCAATGAAGTTGAGACCTTTTCAAGGAGCAGGTGCCATATGCAAGTCTCAAGCATGTCTGCAGAGGTTTCTCAAAGTTGACTGTGTCATTCTGAGAAACTGCCATTGCTCCACCATTGTCCTCCTACTGCCCATATTATTTGTTTGAATGATATTGTTTATCTGTTATCAAATAACTGGATAGCACTACCATGTACTGCTTCCAACGAGAAATGTCCTACTTATTTTGTACAACATGAAAACGCTCCAACAATGGTGACAGCTGTTGGTAGAACTTTTCAGCCATGTTGTTATTATTATTATTATTATTATTATTATTATTATTATTATTATTATTATTATTATTATAGTGCCGTAATGACTAGTAGCAAATGCCTTACATAAACACAATTAAAAGTTTTAATAATAAAAAATTTGATTTAATTGACCATTCTGGTTACAGGATGTGGATGTGCCAAAAAATTCTTTCAAGCATGGTTGCCATGACTACTTTCCCCTTCTCTTAACATGTCCACGGAAGGGAAAAAAGTGTGAATATATTCTGAAAGAGGCACTAATTCCAATGCTGAGCAAATATCACACACACACACACACACACACACACACACACACACACACACACACCAAACACATACAGAGGCATGAAGGCTATAATTATTACAGTGAGTCTCTGCACTCTCACAACTCATCAAAATCATCCCTGGAGCAATAGGGACCAAATGAAGGAACATTGCATTTACTGATATTAAAAGAGGAATAAACATGTATCTTCAGCACTTTTCTTGTTGCCTGATGTCTGCAGACTTGGGGAGTAACGGAATACATGTAACAGCATTACATAATCAGGATACAAAAAAACTGGTAATTGTAAACCATTACAGTTATGCAAAAAGTAATCAGATTACAGGTACATTTTGTAAAATAAATAAATAAAATAAAAAAAAAGAAGAAAAAAATATGGAAGACTATCAGGGTTACAATATTTTCATTTAAAACCAAATAAATTAAACTTTTGACATAACACAATTTAGACAGCTGCTTGATTATGGTTCTGGTTCTCTATCGCCAGTTGTGACACGCATGAGCAACCTCCTGGTGTATGCGCAAATAAATTTTGTGTAACAGCTTGTGTAACAGTGTAAATTTGCTGTCCCATCAAAATAACTCAACACACAGCCAATAATGTATAAACCGCTGGCAACAAAATTGAGTACACCCCTAAGTGAAAATGTCCAAATTGGGCCCAAAGTGTCAATATTTTGTGTGGCCACCATTATTTTCCAGCACTGCCTTAACCCTCTTGGGTATGGGGTTCACTCATCCATGACGACATCATGGAGCTGGTTGATGTTAGAGACCTTGTGCTCCTCCACCTTCCATTTGAGGATGCCCCACAGATGTTCAATATGGTTTAGTCCATCACCTTCACCCTCAGCTTCTTTAGCATGGCAGTGGTTGTCTTGGAGGTGTGTTTGGCGTCGTTATCATGCATTCATGGTTCCCTCAATGAACTGTAGCTCCCCAGTGCCGGCAGCACTCATGCAGCCCCAGACCATGACACTCCCACCACCATGGTTGAGTGTAGACAAGATACATTTGACTTTGTACTCCTCACCTGGTTGCCGTCACACACGCTTGACACCATCTGAATCAAAGAAGTTTATCTTGGTCTCATGAGACCACAAGACATGGTTCCAGTAATCTATGTCCTTAGTCTGCTCGTCTTCAGCAAAGTGTTTGCGGGCTTTCTAGTGCATTGTTTTTAGAAGAGGCTTCCTTCTGGGACGACAGCCACGCAGACCAATTTGATGCAGTGTGCGGCATATTGTCTGAGCACTGACAGGCTGACCCCCAACCACTTCAACCTCTGCAGCAATGCTGGCGGCACTCATATGTCTATTTCCCAAAGACAATCTCTGGATATGACGCTGAGCATGTACACTCAACTTCTTTGGTCGACCATGGTAAGGCCTGTTCTGAGTGGAACCTGTCCTGTTAAACTGCTGTATGGTTTGGCCACCGTGCTGCAGCTCAGTGTCAGGGTCTTGGCAATCTTCTTATAGCCTAGGCCATCTTTGTGTAGAGCAACAATTCTTTTTTTCAGATACTCAAAGAGTTCTTTGCCATGAGGTGCCATGTTGAACTTCCAGTGACCAGCATGAGGGAGTGAGAGAGTGATGACACCAAATTTAACACACTGATCCCCATTCACACCTGAGACCTTGTAACACTAACAAATCACATGACACTGGGGAGTGAAAATGGCTAATTGGGCCCAAGTTGGACATTTTCACTTAGGGGTGTACTCACTTTTATTGCCAGCAGTTTAGACATTAATGGCTGTGTGTTGAGTTATTTGAGGGGACAGCAAATTTACACTGTTATACAAGCTGTACACTCAGTACTTTACAATGTAGCAAAGTGTAATTTCTTCAGTGTTGTCACATGAAATGATATAATCAAATATATATATATATATATATATATATATATATATATATATATATATATATATATATATATATAGTCGCGGCGGACTGACACTCAGCGCGAGAGGGAAGAAAATCGCTCCATCTCCGACTGCCGTGCCGGCGCGAAGCAGGCAGCCCCGCGCCGGACCCTGCGCTAACCAGAAAGGACACCATGGCGGGGAGGACCCGCCGATGCCGTACCGTCCGGGGATTGGAGGATCGGTCGGAAGAATTCCACCACTCCCTAACCGAAAGGCGGATATAAAAGGACGCCCTTCCGCCCCGGGAAAGTTGAGTACTGACTCACCGAAATGGTTAGCGTCCGGAGCGGATACAGGAGGAGGTATTCCCCACGCACTCACATTAGCATGACTAATCTCTCTCTCTCTCTCTCTCTCTCTCTCTCTCGCTATATTTGGTGCAAGGTACCAACACGGACGAGGACGACGCCGGCACGAGAACCCCCGAGGCTTCTCCCGGTATTCCCCCGACACGCCCCCGCGAGCGTCACGGCGTCAGGCCATCTCCGCAGCCCCACACACACACCCACACAAACCTGCACTCTACCAGAGAGAAAATAAAAGACTCAACTTTTGCCCTACTCCAGCCTCCGTGTCTCTGTGCTCCGCCCTTTCCCGCTACAAAATATATATATATACACAGCATATCATCATGAAATCACTATCCCAATCGTAAAGTATGGTGGAGGAAAAGTCATGATTTGGGCCTGCTTTGCTGCATCAGGGCCTGGCCAGCTTGCTGAGGGGAAGATGAATTCCCCTCAGACAATTCTTCAGGATAATGTGAGAATGACTGTATGTCTGCTGAAACTGTGTAGAAGTTGACTGACGCAACATGACCTCAATCCAAAACACTAGAGCAAGTGGACAAAAGAATGGCTTCAGAAAAACAAAATCCGCCTTTTGGAGTGGCCAAGTCAGAGCCCAGACCTCAACCAAATAGAGATGCTAAGGAATGACTTGAATAAATCCATACAAATGAGACGTCCAAAGAATATGACAGAGCTAAAGCAGTTTTGCCAGGAAGAATGGGCTAAAATTCCTTACTTTTTCCACTTACTTCTTCATTTACTTTTTCCAGTGCCATTTTGAATGTTGAATGAGTGTGTTCAATAAAGACATGAAAGATAGATTATTTTTCTTGTTATTCTTTTAGGCACATTATATTTGTCAATACCCCTGACTTAGATAAAGTTCAGATCACATTTTATGACAAATTTATTCAGAAAACCATGAAATTCCAAAGGGTTCACATAATTTTTCTTGCCACTGTACATATTGTAGGGATTTTAGCAAGCAGTGGGCAGAGCACAGACACACAGGAGGCTGTTTCAGTGTAATGGGAAGTTGGATTCCCATGGGAAAATGGGATTTTATTCAAGTCAATCGGTGTGCGGGGGTGCGTGTGTGGGTTGAAGGGCGATCGGGCGGTGAGGGTCTCAGTTGTCGGCGGTTACAGCCAAGAGGGCGGGGTGGAGCTGTCACTCGCGTTGTTTGGAGATACTTCTATGCCTCTGTGAGTGGAGTATTGCCGTTTTATACTCTCCCCTTGCTTGCTGGATGGTGGAATTCTTCGCCACATGCTCTCTGGCCATCCAAAACATTTGGTGGCACTGAAACGGAACTGTCTCTTCTGCGCCACTGCGACAGTTGCCGGAGTAGCGATCATTGTTTCCTGTGTGCCGGCTACCGGCCTGTCACCACAGTACCCGATAACCCCCCCCCACCCCCCTCAGCTCCGAGCCTACAGCTGTCGCGTGTCGGGTCCACAGGGCATCCTGTCTTGAGAGGCCATCTGCATTTCCGTGTTGGGTCCCTGCCCGGTGCTGGACCTAGAATGAGAAATCTTGTAGGGAGAGGAACCACCGAGTCACCCGGGCATTTGTGTCCTTGGCCTTGGCCATCCAAGTGGGGGGAGTGAGGCATGGTCTGTCACCAGGACGAAATTCCGCCCAGCTAGGTAGTACCGTAGTTCCTCAATGGACCACATTATTGCTAGGGCCTCCCTCTCTACGGCCACATACTTCCTCTCTGCTGGGGACAACTTTCGGCTGATGTAGAGGACTGGGTGCTCCTCCCCGTCAAAGGTCTGGGAGAGGACCACGCCCAGCCCAGTTTCTGACGTATCTGCATGCACAGTGAACGGGAGGGCGAAGTCCGGGTTGCGTATCACGGGGCCGCTGGTGAGGGCTTCCTTCAGGTCCTTGAATGCCTGCTCTGTGTCTATAGAGCATTTCACCCGGTCCGGCTTGGCCTTCTTTGTGAGATCTGAGAGGGGGGAGGCCAGAGAGGAGAAGTTAGGCACAAACCTCCGGTAGTACCCCGCCAACCCCAAGAAGGCACGTACCTGTTTTTTGTTGAAGGTCGAGGATACCCCTTTACTGCCACAATTTTCTTTGCCTGTGGCTTGAGTAAGCCCCGGCTAATATGTTACCCAAGGTACTGTGACCCGGTCAGCCCCAGGTGGCACTTTTTGGGGTTGGCTGTCAGCCCAGCCTTCCGGAGCTCCTTCAGGACTTCCCCCAGGTTGAACAGGTGGTCTGACCAGGTGGAGAAGTGCATGACCACATCGTCCAGGTAGGCGGCTGCGAAGGCACGATGGGGTCGCAGGACAATGTCCATCAGCTTCTGGAACGTTGTGGGAGCTCTGTGTAGCCCAAAGGGTAGGACCCGGTATTGCCAGTGACCGTTTGCCGTACTGAAGGCCGTCTTTGGTCTCGCCTCTCTGTGACCCGATAGGGCCGCTGCCTTACCACACACTCCCGGCTGAGTCTTGATTTCATGCTGTACCTGCTGCGTCATGCCTGGGGAGGTAGAAAAACATTGATGAATTGCCCCACAAACTCTGTCAGCTCCTGCTTCTGGGCGGGGGTGAGTTCTTTGCCCAGTTGGACCAAGGTAACCTAGGGCCACAAATGCAGACAGTACCGGTTGTGGCTCTATCCACCTTTTCAGCAGGTTTATGTGGTACATTTGTGTGTCTGCTCACTTACCGGTCTGCTGCAGGTGATAGTTCATGGGACCTCTCCTCTCGAGGACCATATATAGGCACTGCCGCTGAGCTAGCAATTTGCAGGAGCTGGTGGGCACTAGCAGGAGCACCCAATCACCAGGTTGGAACTTGCGGGGTGGTGCTGTGCGGTTGTACACTCGTTTTTGTTCCTCCTGGGCGGCTCTCATATGTTCAATCGGACAATCGGGGCCACTTGGTCGATCTTCTCCTGCATCTCTTGGACATACTCGATGACTGAGTGGAACGGGGAAGCCTGTTTTTCCCAGGCTTCCTGTGCCACATCCAGCAGTCCAAAGAGGAGCTTGAAGGGTTTGAAACCCGTGGATGCCTGAGAGCAGTCTCGGAAACTGAAGAGGACATATGCAGGAGGAGGTCCCAGTTCTTCCCTTCCTCGTCTAAAATCCGGTGCAACATCTGCTTTAAGGTTTGGTTGAACCGTTTGACCAGCCTATCCGTTTGTGGGTTGACACAGCTGACACAGATCAGACATAAGCTTTGACACAAACTGGGTACCTTGGTCAGTTAGGATGCCTTTTGGGATCCCCACACGGCTGAACAGGCGCACCAGTTCTTTGTTGATGTTCTGGGAGGTGACTTTACGCAGTGGTAATGCCTTCCGGTATCTGGTGGCTAGTCCCCGATTACCAAGATGTACTCGTGGCCTCGGGTGGATCTTGGGCCCGCTCAACGAGGTCCATGCCGATCCTCTCAAATGGGATCTTATGATGGGGAGTAGGATGAGTGGCTCTGGCGGGGGCTTCCTTGGGGCCGTGCATTGACACTGGGGGCATTGTTGGCAGAAGCACCGGACCATAGGATAGGATATGCCTGGCCAGACAAACCGGTCCTTCAGCTTCTCCAGGGTGTTTCTCAGCCCAAGGTGGCTGCCAAGCGAATTGGCATGGGCCAGGTGCATCAGGACCTGCGTTCTGGCTTTGGGCACAACCAAGAGGTCCACGGTCTCCCCTCGGCAGTTGGTCCGGTGGTACAGCAAGCCTCCTTTGACCAGAAAGTAAGAGGAGGGTAGTCTCTGGTCCGGGCTCTGGTTGACCCTTTCAGTCTGGGGCACCTTGGCCCAGCAACACTTCAGGCGGCTGTCCTCTTTCTGCTATCAGCTAAAGTTCCCCTGCTGATTTACCTGCTGGAACACAGGCGAGAGAGGTGTGTGTGCAGATTACCTTCTGTCGCCTCGGGCCTGTTGCACTCGTGCTTCCTTCGCTCATTGGTGCAGTTTTGGCAGGTCCAGTGTGGGGCGGACAGGTTCTGCCGGCCAGGTTCATGGTCTGGCTTGGTCAGGCTGGGCTCATCCTTGGGCGACCTGTAGTCCGGGTGGCTTTGCTGGTGCTGTCCCTCTTGGCTGAGTGCCAGGGTGGTCACTTGTTCCCTGAATGTCCTGGGGGCTCGCATCCCCACGGCCTGGCATTCTGCGGGTGGCAAGGTCCTCAGGAACCGGTCCACGGCCACCCTCTCTACAACCTCATTGGTAGAGTGCATGTCAGGCTGGAGCCTCCTCTTGGTGAGGCGCAGGAGAGTGTCCATGGCTCCGGCCTGTAGTGCCACCGGTGGAACCTCGCTGCCGCCTGGAGGGGGTTTCACCTGCACCATGCCAGGATCTCTCTCTTTACCTCTTCATAGTCAGCTGCAGGGAGTAATAGGCCATGCGTGACTCCCCGGAAAGCAACGGGCCGAGGATATGTGGCCGCTCAGTGCGGTCCCACTCTTTGCGGCAGGCGACCCACTCAAAGGTCTCGAGGTAGGCCTCAATATCATCTTCGGGGTTTAGAGGGGGAAGCAGGCGTCGGACCTCACGGCCGGGATCAGGGAGGGGTGTAGCAGCCACGGGAGTCAATGACCTCTGGACCATTAATTCTTGTGTCACAGCTTGTAGGCTGTGTGCAAGCTGTTGTGTCACCGTTTACTGCTGAATACTGGCCTCCAGCAGGTGCTGCAGCGTGGGATGTTTATGAACAATATATATATACCTATATCAGATGTCTTTGGAATTGGGAGGAATCTAGAGTTTTCCAGAGGTACACCCCCAGCAGGCAGTCATGGTCTGAACCCCGAACACCAGAGGTGCAAGGCAAATGTGCTAACCACTAAGCCACCCTGCCCCCAGAATGTCTGCTTATTACAGTAAGCCTACCAGTGGCAGAAGTCACTTTTGTTCTGTTAATGGCCTGTGGTTGAACATGGGTATTACTTTTCACATATCAATTTTCACAGATCACTGTGGGCACCTTTGGTTAAGCATGCCAACATATTTTTATTCATTTATGTTCTGGTTCCTTTCTTCCTATAGCAACATACTAACTACTGTGTTAGCTTTTAGAATCTTTTCCATTTTTCCTCACACGCCCATTGTCAGATGACTGTGTTACAGCTAGTCAACAACCAGGCTTTGAGCCGAAACTGCTAGGGCCCTCCTAAGCAATATCTGGAAGGAAATTAAGAGTTTATTAAAACACATCAATAAAATACAGCATCACAGAACATCTTGAATGTAATGGTAGTTTTCTGTTCTGTGTTCAACTTTACTGCAAATGTACTTTCCTGCACTTGTTTAAGGCGTGGGTTGGTATAGTCGGTCTGTCAGAATTTGTCATTTGTTCATCATTTTAGTCTCATGGCACCTCTGTGTCAGTGTATGTGTGTGTCTGTCTCTCTCTTTTATCAATCTATTCTTCTAAGCAGCCTATGCAGTTCCACATCACTGGTCTTTTCTACTGTCTCTCTGAAGCAAAAATAAAGGTATAATATTGTATCTATCAATCAACTGAGAAACAATGAGAAAGAAATGTCAACATTTTCATAGACATACACAAGCTGTCAGCTAGAACCAAAGCTATAAGAAAGGTAAAGGATGCCACAAAACAAGATTGAAACAGGGCTAGTGAGAGATAAAGAGGAGTACACTTTGCTTAACCCATGCACCAGTAAATACTGCACCATGCTCCCAATTAATATACTGTAGCTTCCTTGGTGATTGATGGATAAAACTGAAAGAAAAAGAAAACACACAACATTTAAACTACAATATTTAAGCATATGAATGAAATTTAAGCATAAGATCATGCATTCTGTGTTAACAGGCTTTTATGTTGTTGACAAGGTTTCAAAAGAATGATTTAAAAAAATAATGATTTAAACAGTTACAATTCTGAAAATGAATGAATGAATGTTTGGTATCTATAATTTAAACTGATGCTGAAAAAAAAAAAAAAAAAAAAGAAAGAAAGAAATAAATCTGATGCACAAGGGTTAATATGGTCACTGCACATGACCATATTTGGCATCCATGGGATTCTGATAGTGATTACATGAGCATGACTCTTGCAGCTTAATAACCCTGTGTATCATGAGGGAATGAGGGGTTAATTATTAGGAGGGAAAACCAACTCTTCATGCTACTTCATACTGCTTAAACTACTCCTCCTCCTCCTCCTCCTCCTCCTACTACTACTACTACTACTACTACTACTAATAATAATAATAATAATAATAATAATAAGTAGGAGGAGGCATGTTGGTGCAGTGGATAGTACAGAATGGTGGAAATTTTCTTCAACACTATTTCACATTTTAGGGGTAAAGTAAGAAGTGCATGGTCCACTGTATGAGCTGTGACTGCAGCATCCTTAAATAAGCAGAAGAACAACTAGCCAACATGTTTCAAAATTTCAATCAAGAAATAATTTAGGTTTAGCCCAAGAGTGTCCAGTCTTATCCAGAAAGGGCTGGTGTGGGTGCAGGTTTTCATTCCACCCAAGCACAAGCTACACCTGAGTCTATTGAAAGATCATCTGATTAAACAGGTGGAACCAGGTGTGGCTCCTGGTTGATTGGAATGAAAACCTGCGCCCACACTGTCCCTTTGCGGATAAGATAGGAAACCCCTGGTTTATCATATATACAGTACAAAATTTTTTTATTTTTTTGGTTAGTTTTCTTCAATGATCGTAAGCGGTTTGAGAGATATTACCTACATGGGAAGCAAATGATAAGCTAGCATCTAGGGTTACATAAAATTCCTTAACTGTAGTGAAATCAACATCCCCAATGCAGGAAGACTTACTAACCAAGAAGGTAAGAAAGAAGGTTCTGTTTATTCAAGTTTTACATCTTTTTACACAGTCTTCCATTTTGTGAATCTGTCTTAAATGATTATCAATCTTTATGCTTAATCCTTATGCATGATCAGCTGGTCATGCAAGAGGTCCAGTTCCTCCACAATCTAGGCCTATATGTATTTTTATTAATCATGGGTAAAGTGAAATCACCATAGAAACAAGTAGAGCAGCTAGTATGGCTAATTGTGCAGAAAATATCTCTCCCACAGTTTGGCTGTGTTTGTATGTAGGCTGTGTGTGGTCCTCTGTCTGTTCTCTTTCACCAGTTACACACATATTAATTTTTGTTGAAATGCCTATCTTGTGGGGGTTTTTTTTCCTCTCATTTGTGTGTGATTTGGAAATGCTGATTGTTGAGGATACGATAGGAAAACAAGTGCCCCTGGAGAGGGAGAACTATTCCCAACCCTGCAGGACTGATCTGACTGCTACATGTACACACATGTTTGCTCCATTTTTCTCAATTATTGTCCATTATTCCACCTCTCTTTTTATCTGCCCGCATGTCTTCCTACTGTACATTCTCCCTTTATTATATATCCTAATATATACTTCAAAATCACATAACATTTAATATTTAACTACTATAAGCAAATTAAGAAGGTCTCATGGATGTGTGTTATCTAAAAGTAGTCATCACGGAGAATGATCCACTAGCCACCAGTAATATCTGGTCAGCATTGGTCTCTTTCCACGAAGGTGAGGATGCTGACAAACTGTGCATAGCAACAAATTGACTACAGCCAGTAGTTGTCTACCTACAAAGTGTAACTATTTCATAGATTGGAACCACTCCAATGACAAGTGTGCCAGTTTAGTATAAGGCTGCACAATGAATCATGTTTTAATCATACTAATTTCTGTCTTCCACACGCAATTAAAAATGATTGACTGTGAAATTTGTAAGCTTAGTGAAAGCCCACTGCCTGGCATTAGGTGCTGGTTTATCTTGAGTTTGGTATGTTAAATTATGAGCTCTTAATTGACACATGCTTTTATTGACCGTTTGATTGCACACTGCAATGTTATATACTGCACTTTATGTATTTAGAGTCTTAGAGTATGTACACACAGCACAGGGTGCAAATATCACCCTCTACTCCCTGCAAGTCGAATTTATTTACCCTTTCAGGTAGGTAGGAATATGTTGTATATAGATAGATAGACAGTGGGGCATAAAGACAGTAGTGTTGATATTCAAGAAACCAGAGACGTGTCTCACCTCTCTGTGCTGCTGCAGCCCTTTTAAACTCTCCTGACATCTGCGGGAAGGGGAGTAGCCGCTGTTCCACTCATTGGCTTCCAGCTGTGTATGCTTCGGCAGCCCCGCCTTGCAGCCATGTGCTTGTAAACTGTCCAAATCACACGGAGTGCTGAAGCAGAGCTATCCGTTCAGCACTCAGGCGGTAGTCGTGTGAGGAGTGTGTTGGCTTTTGTGTATGTGGGCTGAAGGCTCGCCATCACAGTAACAACCCCCCCCCGCCCCTCCCCCGCACCTGGAAAAATAAGTCCTGTAATGATAGAAACTAACTGGTTACCCTGGTGTTGGTGTCCTTTGCTCTGGCCATTCATTGCAAAGGAATGTGGCTGGTCATGAGGGTAAAGGGCAGACCAGTCAAGTAATATCATAGCTCTTCTATGGCCCATTTTATCACCAGGGCTTCTCTCTCCATGGCTACATACTATGTCTTAGTGAGTTTCAGCTTTCTGCTCACATATGGGTGCTTTTCTCCAGCTAATTTCTGAAACAGGACGGCCTCTCTCCCGGTCTCGGAGGTGTCAGTGTTGATCGTGAAGGGCAGATCAAAGTCCGGCGTCCACAGGATGGGGGAGCTGGTGAGGGGCTGCTTGAGGGCTTGGCATGCCCACTTCATCTCCTCAGTCAACCGCACCCGGTCTGGCTGTCCATTCTTAGTGAAGTCTGAGAGGGGGGAGGCTCTTTTACTGCCTCTATCTTCTTTTCTTGTGGTTTTAGGAGGCCCCGGGAGATGGTCAGCCCTGGCTAGCACTATCTCAAGTTGGTCGTCGGTCCCCTTTTTGGAAGCTTCCAACACTTCCCCCAGATGGTACAGGTGGTCCGACCAGGTGGAGGAGGGGATGAAAACAATGTCCTTGAAGGTGGCTGCAAATGGCCTGTGTGGTCTTAGTCATTGGAATCAGTCATTGAAATGTTGCTGGGGCTCCATGGAGGCCAAAAGGGAGAAACTGGTTCTGCCAGTGGCCACTGGAGGGTTTAGCCTCAGGAGCCAGGGCCACTTGCCAGTATACTTTGGACAGTTGACGGTGGAGATGAAGAGGGCTCTCCACCGTCACTCCACCAGGTCGTCCACTCCAGGAAAGGGATAGCTGTCAAAGTAGGAGACCTGGTTCTGGTAGTCATTGCAGAGCCTGATACTGCCATCGGGCTTCAACAATAGGACAATGGGGGTGGACCTGGGGCTTGTGGATTCTTTGATAATTGAGTATCCAGCTGACATCCTCCTCAATAGCTTGGCCAGCCTCCAGTACATGGAACGTCCACTGTTGTACCACTACTCCTGGTGGGGTCTTGATCTCATGGTGGACCAAATGCATCAGACCTGTGGAGGATGAAAAGATGTCAGCAAACTGGTACATCAGCTCTGAAAGCTCTTTGCATTGTGTGGGGGTGAAGTCTTCACCTCGTTGGACCAAGCTACACTCGTGGAGATCTGTGGGGAGAGTGGCAAAGGCAGACACCACTGGTGTGGGCTTTACAGATGGGTGTCTGCATGCTTACTTGGCTTAACAGTCAGTAATTAACTGTGCTCACCCTCTCGAGGACCATGTATGGCCCCTACCAGTGAACCAGGAACTTGCAGGAAATGTTCAGGAGTAGGAAGAGCACCTTGACACCCAGCTGGAACTCTCTGATCTTGTTGGTTGTAGGCCCTTTGCTGGTCTCATTGTGCCAGCTCCTTATGCTCCTGGATGATCAGTGTTACTCAGTCAATCTGGTCCTGCATGTACTCGACCAGGGAGTGAAAGTTTTTCCCAGGGCTCTTGGGCCACATCCAGCAGTCCTCTAGGGTGACATACAAAGAGAAACTCTATGTGGCTGAACCCCGTGAATGTTTGGGGGGGGGGGGTGCTCTCAGACAGCGAAAAGCACGTATGGTAGGAGAAGGTCCCAGTTTCTACAACCTACCACCTGTCGGTTGAGGGTCTGGTTAAACCTCTCCACAAAGCTGTTAGTCTGGGGGTGGTGGATGGGTGTCCTCAGATATTTTAACTGCAACAGGCATCAGGTAGCTTGGTCTGTCAGGTTGTCTTTGGCAATCCCCACACAGGCTGAACAGAAGCATGAACTCTTTTGTGATGTTGCAGGAGGTGGCTTTCTGCAGGGGCACCGCCCCAGGGTATTTACTGAAAATGGATTGCGCTGAAGGATCGGGCCCATACCCGGCCATCACCAGCACTCTCTTTCAAATGATGGGCCTAAGCCGCAATGAGTAGGAGGGCTGCTGCAGTGGTGTGAAAGCCTCAGCCGCAGGCCCAGGTGGAGCCTGGTGGTGTCCAGTGAGCTCTTGCTGGCCTTTGAAAATCCAGGTGAGAAGATGTAAATCTTGTGCTGGGTCATACCTATAACTGCAGCAGGTCTCCAAGGTAAACAGCCGCTGGCATGTTGGAACAATGCAAGGGAAATCGGCAAGTCAGATCCTTAACTTTGTGATAAGGATTGGCAATAATGGCTGGTCGGTCAGGCTGGGGTGCGAAGTGGGGCTGGGCCTAAGTCTTGGCTGGGGGAGCAGATGTTCTGCCTCCCACTCGCCTCCCATTTCAAAAGTGTTGCCTGCGGCACATAGATCCTGTTTCCTCTCCCCGCCCTCTGCTCTGCCGGAAAGTCGCACCCCACCAGCCTGTGCCAGGGGAACAGGCAGGGACAAACAATGATATTGTGGGTCTTCGGTATCCAAATTCTCCATCATCTAATTAGTGATGGGCATGAATGGATGAACAAGCCTCACACTGCCCCTCCCTACTATCTACTGAAACCACAGCCAAGGGCAGAATTAGTGGGGAAAGAAGACCCTGTTGAGCTTGACTCTAGTCTGGCACCGTCATGAGACAGGCTAGTTTTACCCTACTGATGATGTGTTGTAGCAATGGTAATCCTGCTCAGTACAAGAGGAGCCACAAATTCAGACATTTGGTGTGTGTGCTTGGCTGAGGAGCCACTGGTGTGAAGCTTACATCTGTTGGATTATGACTGAACGCCTCTAAGTCAGAACACCTAAACGTTACGATACTGCAGCGCTGTGGATCTTTGGTTGGTCTGGCATAGCCAGCCAAGGTTTGATGGTTTGCTGTGTCATTGGCGGGTCTGGCTCAGTGAGCATGGGTTCATCCCAGGGCATTACATAGGTGGGGCAGCTGTCCAGACGTCTTCTCTACTGGTGAAGGTTCACTTCCATCGAGCGAGGGAGCTGGCCATGGTGTGGGCCAGGGGGGCCTCCCTTTATTCTCCCCTGCCGATCACTAGGGTGGCTATGGTGCATTTGAGAGCCTCCAGCATCTCTCGGAGGCAGTCGGCAACTCACATCCCAACAGTC
This sequence comes from Ameiurus melas, assembly GCA_012411365.1. Lineage (NCBI taxonomy): Eukaryota > Metazoa > Chordata > Actinopteri > Siluriformes > Ictaluridae > Ameiurus > Ameiurus melas. The sequence continues at coordinate 4,287,811 of CM022779.1, forward strand.
TTACACTCTTCAGGTGGCAAAGCACACAGAAACTGATCCATCATCACACATTCAATGACTTGGAGGTGGTGTATTGTCTGGTTGAAGCACAGCAGGGTGTCCATCTGAGCTCCCAGGGTGACTCCGGGGTGAGTTTGATGAGCAGGTACTGACCTTCTTGGCAGGGGTCTGGGAGAGGAACAGCAGAAGCAGAGTGAGATTTTTTTTAAGCTGTAAGAGCTCCTGCGAGGCGATCCGTAGGCTCTGGGCCATCTACTGGGTCACCAATTGCTACTGGAATTCCAGCAGGTGTTGCAACATGGGTTCTCTGTCAGCTTCTGAGGGGCATAAATATAGTAGCATCAGTTTTAGAGAAACCGGAAACATGTGTCACCTCTCTGTGCTGCTGTGGACCTTTTATAATCTCCTGACATCTGCAGGAGGGTGAGGAGCCACTGCTCCACCAGCTGAGGGTGCTTCTGCCACCCCACCTTGCTGGAATGTGCTTTTTAAGCTGTCCAAAACTCACAGGGTGCTGAAGTAGAATTGTTTGCTTGGCGTTTGGATGGCAGTCGTGCGAGGAGTGCATTGGCTTCTGTGTGTGTGGGCTGCATGCTCGCCATCACACATGATAATAATGAATTCACTGCACTTTCTTGTGCTTAAACAAAGATGTTATTAAAAGCCTTTTCTGAAATGATAACAAAACTGACAGTACAGTGGTGATAGACCCTAGTGACCTACAGTTACCCAAAATAGAGTAATGTGATCCAAGTCATAGTTGTAGTAGAAACAGAAGTTGTGCAGTGCTGATCAGCCAAGTGTGTAGTAGAAGCACAGTGGCAGCTGTGATGAGGATGTCATTGCAGAGAGAGCCCCCTCAGGCTGTTCTCCAGGCACAGTGGCACTCCCCTGTGCAGACTCATTTATCCCTGCTGATCACTAATATCTTTGAGTATCAGCCATTACGCAAGACACATCATTCCAGAGGGGAGCTACTACATCTAACAGCACGAGTAAGCCTTATGTGTGAATGTATGAATGTAAATGTTTCTGCAAACCACATGTTTCAGGCTTTCCTCTTGCCTCCTGATTTCTTTGTTTTTAACCTTGTTTATTTGTAGCGCTTGCTTATAAATTAAATTTTTTTTTTACTTTAATCCTCTGTCTTTTTCTCTTTCTCTCTTCCATTTTCTTTCCAGTATCCCCAACCCCACCCAAACAGTGCAGTGTCATTCATCTTGTTCTTATCTTGATTGCAGAGTACAGATATGACCCTATACTAGTAAAGTAAGAGAATTATTCTATGATCTCTCTTCTCTCTCTCTCTCTCTCTCTCTCTCTCTCTCTTTACCATAGACTTACAGCAAGTAAAGATAATCTAGGCATAAATCCCAGATGCTTAATCAGTGTGCAGACTTGCTTTCTCCAGATAAGATAAATTGTACTGTGGCAGTACAACTACAGTAAGGAAATTAGGTATTTTACAGGTAGGTTAAGAAAGAATCAAAATGAAATTCAAGTAATGAGTAAATGAGATCAATTAAAATCTTAGGTAATGGTAGGTAATGTTAAATTAGGTTAAAATATGTTAGGAAAGAAGCTCTGTTAGAGTAGGTAAACTGCGGTTAGGTCAGAATACATGTTACAGACTACCTAATGTAGTTAAAATTAGTAGAGTAAATTAGGTGAAAGTAGCTAAATTAAGTTAAGTGAAGATTTAGATTTAGAATTAGATTATGCGAGGTAGGGCATAGTGAGGTCAGGCTGGGGTATATTAGATTAGGTTAAAAATAACAGTGGATGATTTGAATTTAATTGTTAGGTTAGTTTAGATGAGGATTGGTTACATAAGGGTAGCATGGGTTAGTTTAGGTTAGGGTAGGTTATGTGAGGTAAGATAAGATCATTCATATATATATATATATATATATATATATATATATATATATATATATATATATATATATATATATATATATATATATATATATATATATATGTTTACACAGAATGGTGTGAAAAACAATCAAACATACTGTGAATGGAGGGTCTGCAGACGGAAATACCTGGTTGGTGGGAGAGATTAGACAAGAATGACCAGACTGATTTGAGCTGACTGGAAGTCTAACTCCAATAAGCACTCTTTACAACTGTGGTGAACAGAAAAGCATCTCAGAACTCACAACACATCAAACCTTGAGGTGGATGAGTTACAACAACAGAAGACCACATCAGGTTCCACTTCTGTCAGCCAAGAACAATAATCTGAGGCTATCAGGACCACAGACTCACCAGAACTTCTGGATCTATTTCCGCTAGCAGAGCTAAAATAAACAGAACCTTGGGCCATATATTATCCAGAATGTCACTGGCGCAATATAAATTTCTTGTTTATAGAACTGTTGTATAGAAGCAATATCATAATTGTCTGGTTATACTGAACATCAGCACAGCCTTGCTGATATTCAGTATAACTGCAATCATTTTTGTGTGATTTTGCTTAAATATAGATAAAGTGGCTTTAGATAATGTCAGATTAGGTACAGTTGGATTAGGTTAGGCATGCTGAAGATAGAGTTGATCGTATTAGGTGATGTTAGGTTAAGTACAGCTGAATTAGGCTCATTAGTTTAATTTCAAAATAGGAAATTAAGGTGAGCATGGGATGTTAGGGTAGGTAAGGTTGGTGAGGATAGATTAGTTTAGGTTCATTTAGTTCATTTAGGTAAGGTCGAGCTTGGTTAGGTCAGTTCAAGGTGGATTAAAAAAATAAGAATTAGCTGAGCTGGAGCAGTGTTTTTAATAAAATTGTTTAATTTGGTAAGTTGAATCTAAGTATGTATTGAATAATATAATGAAACACGTTATGTTACATTGGGTTCAAAAAGAAATGAAAATCATTTATTAATTTTGGTTAGGTTGTGTTAGGGTAGGTAAGGTTGGGTTACATCTAACTTGTTAAATTAACAAGTGAATTTACTTGTGAAAAGTGCACAAATAAACTGGCACACTTCAACATATAAACACAGATGTCATTTATAAACATTTCACTGAAATGCACTTTTGAATTCATATACATATGTACATTTCCTCTTACAAATATCTTATAAACAACATCTTCCATCCATCCATTTTCTGTACTGCTTATCCTACATACGTTCATGGGGAGCCTGAAGCCTATCCCAGGAAAGTTGGGGCACAAAGTGAGGGACACCCATGAAAAGTGCGATGCTCAACCCATCACAGGGCACAATCGCACATACACTCTAAAGACAATTTAGAAATGCCAATCAGCCATCAGTGCATGTCTTTGGACTCGAGGGGGAAATTGGATTTCCCGAGGAAACCCCTGAAGCACTGGGAGAACATGCAAACTCTGCTCACACAAGGCGGAGGTGGGAATCGAACCCCGAACCTGCGAGGCGAACGTGTTAACCACTAAGTCACCATGCCCCCTTATGTTATATACTTTATATATGTAAACACATTACTTAGTAAGCACCACAGCAGTACATATGGGGCTTCAAGGTTTGTGGATGCACAGAAGTCCTTCCTTCTGTTCAAATGACACTGTCTAATTTTTCAAGACTGATGACATTGAGACTGATTAGGTTAACCTGCAGAGACAGGATACAGAGACAAGGTGATCACCCAGAGCTCCTCACCTCATATCTGGACAGATAAAGGTTGTCCCTCATTAGCTTCTGGATTATTACATTAATATAACTGAAATATAATGGATGCTGCGTGCTGAGGAGATGTAGCTTACTGGCTTCCATCACGAATTCTCTTGCAAAGAGAATGTGTATGTCTGTCTGTCTATCTATCTATCAATCTTTCTTTCTTTCTGTGTTTCAAATTCTATCTATCTCCAGCGAGATTTATTTAAGAGGTTCCATGTCAGCCATGTCATCATTCCTCTCAGTCTGGAGTCTACAGGCAGTGTGTACCCATCTGTGCATATACATATGTGCATATCCATATGTGTGTGTGTGTGTGTGTGTGTGTGTGTGTATGTGTGTGTTCAACAAGCTACACTGAGAAGGCTCAGGATTTTCTTTCTGACACCAATTTATATCTCACTGTTCTTCTGAGGTAGAACCAGTCATGACATGCTTAAAGGAAAGTGATGAGACAATACACCATTTGGTATATTTCAAATGCCTTCTTTGGGCCCCATACAAGCCTCAGGGGTGTGGTTCTGAAACTTGTGATTAAATGAACACTTATTTTTTTATTCCTTAACAGCTCTGTTGTCCTTCACATATTCTTTTTACATACAGAACAACTACTCACCTATACTAACATGACCGTGCATATTCAACGCTAGTCAAAAACCAGACAACTATCCAATTCTGCCTTCTCTCTCTTTCTCTTTTCTCAAACTTCATCACCTCTAGAGAGATTATTTTGAGCAGTTCCTTGACAGAAATTCTTTCCGTCTGTGGTCCACAGTCAGTGTGGGTACACGTGTGCATTCAGCTGTGTATGTATGCATGTCGAATAGGCCACAATGAGAAGACTTGGGATTTTCAGATTCAGACCTCAAATTTTTTTAAGGTAGAACTAGCCTTGTCATGCATGAAGGAAAATGAATAGAAAAAAATCTTCCAGAGCTAAGAACAACTGAACTTAGAAAGCAAAATATCTGCTCTGTCTTTGGTCAGACCAGCACACATGACTAACTTCCATTGTTAAAAAAAAAAAGAAAAAAGAAGAGAGTTAATCTCATCAGTTGCCTGTTTTTTTGCGGTGCTGATGTTAATGAGGTGGAAGGCACTGAAGGCATATAGTAACACAGAGAAAGGGATTGTGCAGAAGAATGATAACAGGGTGTGTTTAATTTCAGCAGAGGGATTGCACCCATAAGGTCACACCTTTATCAAATCCATAAACACATTACTGTTTCTGATCGAGGTTGAGTGAAAAAAAAAAAAAAATATATATATATATATATATATATATATATATATATATATATATATATATATATATATATATATATATATATATATATATATATATATATATATATATATATATATATATATAGAGAGAGAGAGAGAGAGAGAGAGAGAGAGAGAGAGAGAGAGAAGAACAAGAAGTAGACAGATTTCTAGGTCCCTCATTATTAAAAAGAAAAACATACTTTCTCTCATACTGGCATAGGTTATTGTTTCTGGATTTGGACACCATGATGGAATAAATTGTATAATACAGAGTGTACCAATAATGTCAATGTATAGAGGAAATTACAGTAACACTTTTTTAGCAAAATGTCTTCCAAAATTGTTCATAACTAGTTTATATTATGTTTTTTTTCAGGCTGTAATAATGCCTTTAGACAAAAGAAGAGCGTACTGAATTCTCATGACTGGATTGGGAAGCTGTTGCAAGGTTGCTATGTACATGCAATTACATTCATAATACCAGATGTTTTAACACATCTGTTAACATGAGTTCATCATGAGTGAGAGAGATGACTCTGAGGATGTTTTGTAAATAAAATTAAATTTTGCTAAAAAGTGTTAATTTCTCCCATGTATGGAAACTTCTGGGACATCCTGTAGACAACTGCGCAAGTGCATGATCTCTGTACTTTAACTTTACTTTTACCGGTTAGCTGAGGATCATGGGAAGTGGTTTCAGTGGAGACAGGTACGAAAAGAGACCTGGCATTTGTCGTAGGCCTGGGTTAATTCTGAATTATCATTATTGTTGTTCTTGTTCTTGTTCTTGTTCTTATCATAGTATTGGTGGTCTTAGTCTGCACGTTACTAACCTGAATCAATTTTTAAACCCACCAATATCTAATTCCTGAGAACATAGAGGTGTGTTTGTGTGATAGAGAGGCCAAAAGCAAGGAAAGTATCCTACACATCACATTCAGTTCAGACAGAGACATCTTTTACCCATTAGAAAAAGATCAATATTGCAAGTGTAAACATCATCAGATTGGTGAGATGGGGCCAGGCTGGCATGTTGAGTAATTAAAGTGTCAAGGACAGGTCTCACATCAGATAGTAGAAGAACCCAGGAAAGGAAGAATTAAAATTTGGAATCAGAGTCAAGAATTTAAGTTTTTGTATTGGCTGTGAGAGGAATTTACGTAGAACTAGTGCAGATTTTCATTTCTGTTACTGTTATAGCTAAAGGATCAGAAACACTGGGCTTCTGTCCGTGTATTATGTGGGATCCATAATCTAATATAGAGAGAAAGTTTGGCTGAAGGTCTTTAATGTGAGATTTTTGTCTGCTATGGCACTGTGACCACTATTTTTTAGTTTTTTGTTGAGAGCTTGTTAACACTTATAGTCTCACTTCTGTTTTTCATTACCCCCTCTCTCTCTCTAATTCTCATGTTTGTCTTTGCAGGATGTAGAAGTGTACTCAGGTCACAGAGAGGTTTAAAAGGATGAGGGAATGAGGAGTGGAAGAAGGACTTGTGCTTATGAGTGTGTAGTCATGTTTCACAAAGGCCACTAAATGAGAAAACATTGTGGGAGGCTAATCAATTATAAACACAAGCTCGCCCGAGTGGCCAAGCATAACGGCCAAATCAGCCAACACGCTAATAATTTATCTCCCTGAGACTTTTCATTTTACCCAGAAGGCCATGTGGTGGCCAGCCATCTAAGTCCACCCAGAGAAAAGAGCATAAATCTCCTAGAGCCACAGGTAACAATGTGTCTATGTGTGTGTAGCTGAGCATGACTATTTCATTAGAACAATGTCGCCATTCTTTGGTTTATTGTTAATGGAGGCAATTTAACTCCAACTGATAAAAATTTTCCACTGTAAAAGGTGTGTATTGTACAACTGAGGGCAGAATAAGAGGGAGAGAAGGCGGAGAGGGTGAGAGTAAGAAAGAGAGAGAGAGAGAAAGAGAGATGTGATATGATACGTGGAAACTGTAAACTGAATGTGTTTGTGTGGGTGTGTGCATGCATGATTCATCATTCAATATGACTGACATTGATAGCTTTCCCTCTCCACCCTGCTTAGGCAGCAGTAATCCTCCACTCATACCCTGCAGTGTAGAAGCATGGCTGCTATGACAAATTTACATTTACACCCAGCACAGGACTGAATAAAAAAGAGAAGAAATAATAATACCTTTGCAGAATCGCCTGGAAGTAAACAGATAAAAGAGCAATGTGACAATGTATGTACAGTATGTGTGTGGGAGTGGGTGTGTGTGTGTGTGTGTGTGTATGTGTGTGTAATGGGAAGTACAGACAGTTTTAGAAACACTCTCAACACCATCACTTAGTAGTATGGTAGTATATAGAGCTATCTATGGTTGGGCATGATCACAGGATCCAATACATCAGGTACCAAAAAAAAAAAGTCTAATAAAGTGATCTAATTTCCTTTTGTTTACTGACGTTAGGGCTATGGTTAGGAGCAGGCACTGCATTATTTATCTGTAGACCTGCTTCTTGGTGGAAAAATTCTCTGCAGCATTCAAGACTTTCATGCATTCAATACACATATTGTTTGTGAAAATTCCACAAACAATTATTTATCATTATCGAAAAATTAATTATCATTAAGAAGTGTGACCACCTCTATAAAAGCAGAACTTTTGGCAGTGTCAAATATGATTCTGTTGACAATTCTGTATGCTCATATGGTCTGGGGTTGTCTCAGAATAAGAACACAGACAACCTATTCCAGAGACAATGATTAACTTTCAGCCACACCATTAAATCATATGGTTTGAGAGACAGAGAAGGAAAGATGGAGAGAGTGAATGAGAGAAAAGCCCTGAATGAGGTTAAGACACCATCAGGCCCTATTTACACGACATTATGCAGACCTACGGATGTCTGTCAATGAACCTATTCACAAAACAAGCCCTGCAATTAGCCATCAACACAACCCCCGCGCACACAGCCTGTCACATTTCATTACAGCCCTCATCTGGAACAAAAGAATTAGCTGACACACTCATCATGCTGTATGTGTGTGTGTGTGAGTGTGTGTGTGTGTGTGTGTGTGTGTGTGTGTGTGTGTATGTGTTTGTGTGCGTGTGTGTGTGTGTGTGTGTGTGTGTGTGTGTGTGTGTGTGTGTTCGTATTTTTGCATATGCCTCTTACTTAATGTGAGCCCCCTTAATGTGATTGTAAAATTTGACAGATTCATCAGGACCCAAAAAGGCAAACATTCTTTTCTAAACACTGAAGTAAATTCACTTCAAACTATTCCCATTTCAGTCACATTAATGATACATATAGAAGTAAATAGAGAATCTGGAAGCATTATAACATAACATATTTTAACTCCCACAGAATTTTTGAAAAAGTCGTAGGAAATATGTTATTTTTAACATATAATCTTATAATGTAAGTTTATAATGTAAGTCCACTAACATTGTTAAGGGCTATTGTTAACATTTACTAATATTTCAGGTTCATATGGATTTTAATTAACGTGGGCAATTTCATATCAAATGAGTAATAAAAAAAACATTTCAGTCAGCCTTAATGTAATGAACGTTTGCATTAACATTAAAGCCTTAATGTAATTTCAAGGGTTTCATGCGTTTCAAATGTTCATATATAAGGGGGCTGGGCACAGTGGCTTAGTGGTTAGCACACTTGCCTATGGGGTTGAATTCCACCTCTGCTGTGAGTGCGCAGAATTTGCATGTTCTCCCCAAGCTTAGGGGGATTCATCCAGGTAATCCAGTTTCCTCCACCAGTTCAAAGAAATGTACCATAGGCTGATTGACATTTCCAAATGGTCTGCAATCTGTCAATGGATGTTCATATGAAATTCAATTAAATTTCATGAAATTCAATTTCATCTACATCTGCCAAATGCCGTAGATGTAATACAACAATGAAACCATGTTGGCTAAAATCTTTTTTTTTAACTTAGATTTTAATCTTCTTTTTTAAATATTTAGTATTTACATGCCTTTTCTTATTAATTTAATTTTTAAGTTGCATTCTTTGAATTATGTTTCCCATTTTTTTGATATGCACTTTTTCTTTTAATTTCATTCCTGCCAGGTTAATTGACCTGTATTGCATACATTTATTATTATTATTATTATTATTATTATTATTATTATTATTATTATTATTATTATTATTATTATTGTGCCACAGTGGAGGTTGCATTACCATCTTACAGCCTCAGTGTCCCTCTGGGTTCTCGATGAGTAAATTTATTTATGTTAATAGACATAAGTAATTCTGGATTGTTTTTGGATAGTACCTAGCAAATTAAATGTAATTATCATTTCAAGGCAACCAGTAATTATAGCTAACATTTAATCTGTATGCATTGAGCTCAGAAGAATATGTGACCTGCAAGTGGGACTCAAAATCCATTCCACTGGTGGGTGTGAAGTCAACACGATACAACAGTGATAGCTTCCCTGCTACTATCAGGGGGCAGTGTCCTGTTGAAATATGTTCTGTGTGATCAACTGTCAGAGCATGTCACAGTATGCAGTGTTTCAATTATGACAACATGAAACTAATCAAAGTCTTCTTAAAGGAGCATTGTACTCAAACTCCATAACGGAATATACTGTATAATTCCTTATTATTACGTTAGTTTAGATAATAATAATAAAAAAAAATGACATTCAGTATACCACATATAACAGAAAAATGGGGTACAATAATTGACTGAAGATGAATGAATTAAAGAATGAATGAATCAATTAATGAATGAATCAATCAATCAATGACATTTTCAGTTGAAAATTTCTAGGTGACCCCATTATTTTAACTCAGAAAAATGATTCTGTGCAGGCCTTTAAAAAGCACTAAAATACTGAAAAACATTACATATGTTACAAAATGTTTATAATTCTATCCGAAAACATGATTTTTTTTATTACACCTACACTCATTATTATTATTATTATTATTATTATTATTATTATTATTATTATTATTATTATTATTATTATATATTTTTATTTTATTTAATTTTTTTACCTCTTGTTCAGTTTAATTGATTGGAATGAGCTAAAGTAACATGAATTTGAACATTTTGTCACAACTTAATTTCACTGTGTTCAATCCACATAATATACTGCTCAAAAAAATAAAGGGAACACTTGGAGTTACATTGTGCTGTTTAAGTGTTCCCTTTATTTTTTTGAGCAGTATATATTTAAAACTAAAGTTTACTTAATTAATTTGTGTTAAAACTACATGAATCATTTTTGTTGACATAGCTAACATGCCAGTGGATCTGTACTTCCCAGAATGCTTTGCAAGGAACTGCATTGGGAGAATAAATTTAGGGATTAAGTGTAAAGTTAGGGATTAAGTGTTTTTCAGTAAAGTGAAAGACATGTTAGTCGTTAATGTTCAGTTATATTGAACATTTGAAGGAGTTTCTGTAATGTTTTGAATTTTACCATTGTGCTGAAGAGTGGCACTTGTTGGCTCACTCAGTGATCTATGCTTATGTTATTTGTTCATTATATACATTGTGTATAATGATTAATGAAACTGCTTGTTTAAACATAAGGAAATTTACTAAACCTCAGTTAATTCATAATAAAAAAAAATAAGTTGGACCAACATAAGAAAATTTTGTTAATGTAATTTTGTAAAAAAAAAAAAAAAAAAAAAAAGTTAATTAAACATACTGCAGTAAATTAATTTGACCTAAACCAACTAAATTGTGTTGACCCAACTAAACTGATTTATTTTGAATGAACTTAATTAAATTAAGTAAGAGTGATGAATTAATTTTTTGAGTGTATTGTTGATAGTTCATTTTCATCTCTCAAACAGAAAAAAAATTGTCAGATCTCTATTATTAACAATTCAAAGTAATAGCACAAATCTCAAACTCCTCTAAACAGAGATTAATGTGAACGCTAGAAATAAACTTTAAAATAAAGTGTGTTTCCAAGAACCACAGATTACTTTAACCCCTTTAATTCCCAAGAGTGCTTGGTAGGTCCAGGCTTATATTCCTCTTATAACTGTATACCTCCCCTTTACTGAATAATTCATAGAGGATAATGAATAAAATGCTTTAAGATGAATAACTGAATAATTAGCCAGACTTTAAGGGAATAAACACTTCTTACACAGGAAGGACATTTAGAGAAGCCAGGAAAGAACATGTTGGTATGTGAGAAATGTATGATCATTTAAAATCTGCACTTGCATTTAGAGAACATGCTCTTATACTTGGCAATTTGCACAGTAAGAGCATAAGTAATTCCATTTCAGTGCTGATGCACGCTGAGTTGAATTGGAGTTGTTCGGTTGATAGCCAAGCAACTTTGCAACAACATATTAAAAAAAAAGTTATATATTGTTGCTCCTACAGCAACAAATAGCAATGATATCAGAGATGTTAATCTTATGTCCACTGTTTTAGAATTTTAGGTCTCCTCTTGGTTTCTTCGATGCATGGTACAAAAAACCTCTTATAGGTATGCTTCGGGAGTAATGGGTGGACCAGTAAAACTAAGGTGAGTGGAACAAATAACTTTGTCACAAACAACGAGATTTTTTTTAACTTATGCCCTACTATTTATGTTCCCAAGAATGTAAGGCTCAGTGGGGTTTTGTCATTTACAAGTTGACATTTTTCACTGGCATTTATAAATGATAAAACACCATAGAGAACTAAGAATACAGAACCTTAACATGACAGTCCCTAAACACCAAACATAAAATATACACAACTGAAGCACAATCTGTGTGGACCAAGGCTCTGAACTCCGAACCGTAAAGAAACTGTCAAACACAAATCCTTTTTCTTTATGCAGAGCCATCTTTTTTAAACAGCACTTTTGAATGCTGTCTGCATTTTTCCACTCACATTCCCATGTAAAGCTGTGTATCTACAGACAAATGCAATGTCTGAAAACAAACAGAATATCACACGCCTGAGTGATATATACAGGTGTGATCACACTTTCAAGCTCTGTCTAGCTTCAGGGGGAAAAAAGCTAGACACATGATAAATAAAAATCATTTTAAAGAGTCAGTTAGGAATAAGAAGAGTGATTGGTAAAGGAAAAGAAGGAGTGAGGAGAGGGAAGGGACATAAAAAATGCAGGGCCAGTCCATTTATTCTGAAGCTGAATAATGCATCTGCTGTCTGATAACAGTGTGCTGTGACATAGGCTGGTTGATGGTTGTGAAACTCCTTCTCTTTGTTTTGTCTCTGATATGCCTGTGTTTTAAAGACAGTGGTCCTAACGCTGCGTATGCAATATATTATGGATGAAAGACACCCTGAATGTTGTCTGAAAAAGCATCACTAGCACAACAAAGGAAGGTCAAACCGTCTCTTGTGCCTAGCATGCGCAGAGCGATACAAAAAGGAGCACAGTGAAATGTATAAAAAGTAACATGACATTTTCACTAAACTCTTTGTCAGGCCCCATGAGTCTTTTCAACCCAGCAAATGTATCTAATCATTGATACTTTTTGGTAGTAATAATGGATCATTAGCCAGGGAAACTGCAAGCTATTTTCCCTCTCATAAAGGAGACACATTAATCTTTACAAACATGTTTCATACGACTTCTTTTTGTATTCATTTATAAGATTTTTTTTTCCCCAGAACCCCCATTTTGAGGGACAAACAGCTGTGAAATGTAAACAATCAAGCAAATCAGGCACATTCGAGTGATTGTTTTCATTCATAAAACAATATGTCCTTCTTATTGCCTGAGAAGCACAATGTCCAGCTTGCATGCATTGGCAGGCTCCTAATAGTTTGCAACAGCCACCCTCAAAATGGCACTGGTCAAAATCGTATTGACTGTCTATGTGCGGCTAATGGCATCAAATGTGTTCTTCCACATGGCAACAGTCACAAAGGACTTAGTGCCACAATGTAAAAAAATAAAAATAAAGACTTTGAGAGCATTAAAGAAACTCTGCTGTACTGTGCCCAAGCTCCATGTTGGTAGCTTTAACTAAACCTTGCTGAATATCTAGTTCAGGATGCAGGTAATTGCATGCTAACCATGCTACAGGCCTTGTGCTCATGCATACAAGAAATCTCTTGGGAATATACTACAGAGCTTGCATGTATGCAGACAATATCTGAATCTCTTTGAAAATGATGGTGGGCATCAGCTATGTGCCTAATGCCTTGGCACTGACCATCTTAAGGACATTGTATCTGACTGAGAAATCTATGTTTACTGCATTAATCAAGTGCAAAATTAATTATTCACATAACGTTAATATGAAAATGGGCCACTATATAAATGCATAAAAATAATCCTGAGTGAGTGCAAGTAAGTACATAGCCTAACAAATAAAACAAACTCTGACCCAAATATTGAATTACAAATTTTACACTCAATTTGAAAAATGCACAACTATTAAAGGCATAAATATAAAAATGAGATTTAACAAGAACAGAGCTGAAATCATAGCCTGTGCAAATCAAAGGGGAAACCAGAGGGTGTGTTTTTATTTTGATAAGTGTCTCAAAACCAGGATGGCACAATTGGATACATCAGTTGATTTGTCTAGTTGGAGTGCATGATAGTAATTTGCCGTAATGTGTGTGTTACCATCTGCTGCTTTATGTCCTCAGACATATCTTGTATTCTCCTCCATATGGTGTCACTAGAGATCAGTACTTTATTCAACAGATTTGTGCCAAATTCTTGGTCATGTTGATTGCAGTGGCTAATACAAATCTTCTGTAACGGTGTGCAGGTGTAGTCATTAAACAGGTGTACACTAAACAAGTGTAGTCATTTGACATTCATTTGTGTTAATCATGTACTACTGACCAGAAATACCTGCATATCTGAATATGAAACTAATTGCCACGGTAAAATAGACACAATGGCACCACCACAATACAAAATCAAATCTCTATGTAGCTCACACAAATCACTCTAATGTGAATGTAATCACACAGCAAAGCGGCCCATCAAACAAAAAATGTGATGAAGCTAGTCCAAATTAAATATATAAAATAAATACAAATGTAGGCATTTAACTTTTAAAATACAAATGTAGGCCTTTAGCCTTAAAAAATTATGTCATCAGGATGTATTTACAGCACAGTAATTGAAAAAAAACACCTCAGTAAAATCCAGGTCAAGTCCACTCTTTTTGTTGTGCTCTACTATCATGTTTTCTGTTTTCCCACATTATGATGAGTAGTTAATATCAAAAGGCCATGTTACTGCACCTGTGTTCCCTCCCACTTTCAAATGTTAAAAACCAATAAATATAAGTGAAATATGACCGACGTACAACTAAGCAAAACAAAGTACCTAGTTCAATTAAGTATTGAATATAAGTGAGTCAGAAACAGTATTTCTTTTAAAATATTCAGATCTTTTGATTGAAAATGTAAATATTTATTCATAGGTTTTAAATATGTATTATTATTATTATTATTATTATTATTAGTAGTAGTAGTAGTAGTAGTAGTAGTAGTAGTAGTAGTATTAGCATTACTATTATTATTATTATTCGACCAGTAATTTTAAAAAAGTGTATGCCTAGTCATCATTTTCTAAGCAAAAGTTTATTGAGGTTTTTGCTGTTATTAGTGCAGCCAAGAATGCATCAAACCTCACTTTAATTAACAGCCATAAACAGGGTACAAGTTATATTTCCAAGATGCTTCAAAGCTTTTTTAGTTACATCAGTGTAACAAACCTGTGGAGCAGTGACTAGTGACTTTATTAGGTGACTAGTCTATGGAAAACCTTCTATGTAGTTATACCATTGCTGATACAAATGCTCAGCTGGCAGATTAAAATTCTGGCTCAGAGTTAATCTGGCCAAGCTTTTTAGTTTAAATGGCCTGTTATTTGTAAATGCCCAGGTCTGGTGACACCTGATAAGCAATGCAAGAGCACAGAAAGCAGTTTGAGTTGCTCTCTAGACAAATTAATGTCTGGGCCACAGACATGGCTCAGATGAAATCAATGATCCAGGAACTGAGACCATGTAACTCAGAGGTCGACATTCCTCAGCACAGTCCTCCTTATAGTTCAGTGGCCAGTCATCCTGATGAGGACTTACCAGATGAGTCACCACATTCAATTACATGAGTCTTGGCAGGCCTCCTTTCACCCATATACAGGTCCCATGGCATGTGTTCTGGCTAATATGAATCATGAGCAAACTGGATATATGCCTGCTGTTGATGCTTGTGTTTTCATCAAATAAAGCACTGCTTCAAAAGTGCTCAAGCAGTGAGTGTAAATGTACTGACAATTACAACTGCAAATTGTAATTTGTAATTTGTCAAGACAAATTTAAACAAAACGTACATGACAAGGCAAACAAAGAAACACAAGGATGATAAAAAAAAAAAATTGAGGTGTGTGTGCCATGCTGGGGTGTGCCACACACAGACAGGGGGTGTACCAAAATTGGGAAACAGGACCACCGGATCGAATGGCTTGTGTAACTACATGCTGGCTGGTCAGCATGTGAGGTGGTGCAATGACAACATCATCAAAGTCATCAGGAGACTGATAGAGGCTTGTGTGGCATGAGGAGAATGTCGTTGGTGAATCCTAAGTGTATGACTACAACCCAAAAAGAGATTACACCACCCTGGGAATGTCACCTAAGGAAAGACACTCAGGTTTCAGAAGTGAGTAACATATACAGTAAGATGTGTGTTTTGATAGAAAAATAGACAAATACTTTTAACAATAAGGTAGACAATTAATTTGTTTAAACTGAAACAATATAATATAATCAGTTTAGTCAGGGTAAGAGGTAAGGTGATTGAATACAGTTACTCAGCCTTCTTTGGGTGAATTAATAGGTGGAACAGTTTCAAGTGACACCAATCTGATCTGAATGTTCAACATATTTCAATGGATATGTTGTACCTTAGGTCCTACACTGAAGTGATGGTGTATACAACCTCTTAGGAGACTTCAAAATATGGTAATCCATTGGGCTCCACAGGTCTTGAACCTTATGACAGCCCTTGCTTTGGAACATCTTTGACACATTGATCATGTTGTGCTTTGCAGTGATTTGCCATGGCCCTTAAGCGTTCTCAGGCTCTCTCAAAGACCATCTAGAGCAGTGTTGTCACACTTATTGTAGTTCAGGGGCCACATAGAGCCTAATTAGATGTCAAGTGGGCCGGGCTAGTAAAATCATAGTATTATCACCTATAAATAACTAGAAGTCCATGTTTTTACCTTTGTTTTCATGCAAAGACATTTATATTTAATTAAATATCTTTTTATAAAATATATCATGAACAACCTCAGATTTCTTAAGAGAAACATGTGCAATTTGCTTCTGATTATCATTCACATATATGTGCATTACAACTGCTCACAGTGTATGTACAAATACAAAAATAACTTCACAGGTATTTGGAACTGAAAAATATAGTATTTCACTTTAAAATTTATGGCATTGCATGAACAATAGGATTCCACCAAACCAAACTCTTTTGTACTGAAGCTGTTGACTAACATTAAATTGCAATTTTTTTTTTTTTTAACTATTACCCATTCATCTCTGTGAATAAATATGACGCGGTCCATTTTTCATGGAAAACTCTACACTCTGTATCCACTTTTCTGCTTTTTGGCAGACATTTTGGCTAATGAGGGTGTGGGGACGAGTAGAAAATAGAGTAGACTACTCCGTGATAACAAACAGCAGACGTCGCATTGCTGCCATCTGCTGTTCAGTCCCAGAGATGTGCCGCATCTTTCCCTAGCGGATAATTTAGAAATAGCATTTTATTAAAAATGACAAGTTTTTGTCTTTTATGCATATTTTTTTTTCACTTTCAAAATTCGTCCTGCAGGCCGGATTGAACCCTCTAGCGGGCCGGTTTTGGCCCGCAGGCCGTACGTTTGACACCCATGATCTAGAGCTTTGCCTGATTTCAATCACCCAGTTATTCACATTGCCTACTGTTGGCTCTGGAACCCAAACCAGAAGGAGGTCAACTAGGTGGCAGGATTCTTGGCCAAACATGAGAAAATATGGGAACTAGCCAGTTGTCTGGTGTGGGGTAATATTTTAACATAATTGCACCTGGGAAAAGCAACAGACCCAGTCCCTTTTCTAAAAGGGTACAGTGTGCAAAAGGTTATTCAGAATCTGGTTAAAAAGTTCAGACTGGCCATTGCCAGTGGGATGATAAAGAGTGGTTCATGACTTTTCAATCTTATACATGTGACAAAGCTGCAGGATAAGCTTACTCTAAAAGCCCTGGTTGGAATGAATACGGCCCATGACACAATAAGGACATTTTCTTGCCCATTTTGGGAAGGCTCCAACATAGTGAAATCTATTGCCAAGATTTCCTTTGGCCTTGATGCAAGGAGGTGACCCATGAAACTGTGGGCAATAGGCTGGGTGTCCTTAGTGACATAACATTGCTCACACTCCTGGCACCATCTCCTCACCTCTTAGGATATTGCAGGTCAATAACACCTTTGCTGTATCAAATCCATAGTATGTTCTAGGCCTTAATGCTATTACTGGATTTGTTTCAACACTTCCTTATGCAAGGTGATTGTTTCCTCACATCCATTTAGACAAAAGACCTGATGATGGATAATTCAATCTATTTCCACAATGTGGTCCCATTTGTGCAAAAGTGCAAGGCGCTGCTCAGTGCAAGAAGGTTGCTCATTAACACCTGGAAAGAGTTTCTACCAGGACCTTCCTAATACTGGATAAGCTTCCTGTAAAGCAAGAATCATTGCTGCTCAATGGCCCCAATTTTGATTGAAGAAAGGTGACTGAGTGGATTACTGTCTGTGTACACCACACACTTGTGCACAAAAGGTACTCTGTTTTCTGTCATAGCCCACATGAGTGCCAAGAACTCCAGCTTCATGGAGCTATAGTTGGATATTGTATTACATATAGGCTGGCATAAGCTATATGCTGGGCCTGGCCATCTTGAGCCTGATAGAGGACAGCCGCAAACCCACTATGGTCAGCATTTAAATGGTAAATGTGCACTTATATAGCGCTTTTATCCAAAGCGCTTTACACTGTGTCTCATTCACCCATTCACGCACACACTCACACACCAATGGTAGCAGAGCTGCCATGCAAGGCGCTAGCTTACCATCAGGAGCTTGCCATCAGGAGCAACTTGGGGTTCAGTGTCTTGGCCAAGGACAATTCGGCATGTGGAGTCACCCGGACCAGGAATCGAACCGCCAACCCTACGATTAGTGGACAACTACCAGCTGCGCCACAACCGCCCCCAATTTACTTACAGAATGAAAGGCAGGGAGAAATTTACATAAGCCAGAAGAGGGGCAGTGATAGGTTTAGCCTTCAGATATTCCAAGTTCTTTTTACAATGACTCATCCAGGTTGCACTAAAGGTCTACCCAAACCAATTCCTAGTCTCAGTGCCTGTGAGTTCTGCTACCATTTTATGCAGGGGTGGGGCCAATTTGGCAAAGCACTCAACAAAGCACTGGTAGTAGCTGGCAAAACCCAAGAAAGAGTGTACTTCAGAGACATGAGTGAGCCTTTGCCAATTGGCAACTGCTTCAATTTTACCTGTGTCAGTTGGCACATCCTTACAAGAGATATCATGGCCAAGATATTTCACTTCCTGTTGGAAAAAGGCACACTGCACCAGTTTTGCTTTCAGGCGTTTTCATTGCAACAGACCCAGCACCATATTCAAACTTTGCAAATATCGTCTCACAAAGAATGAGAACACCAGAATGACATCAATATAAATATGGCGCAATTGACAATGCTGATCCCCAGAAACTCCTAAAAGGTGCTTGGAGCATTAAAAGCCCAAAAGGCCTTCAGTTTCACTCAAATAAGTCAAATGTGTGACAAAAAGCAGTATTGGCCTTGCCCCTCTCAGTCACTGGAACTTGGTTATATCTACTGGCTAAGTCAATACTGGAAAACCAGCAAGCCTCTGATAATCCGGCCATGGACTCCTCAATATGGAGAAGAGAGAAAGCAACTTTCTGGGTTCTGTTATTCATTTGGTTGTAATGTACACATGTTTTGGCAATCCCCCTTTTTTTTTGCTAGAACAATGGGCA
Organism: Ameiurus melas; assembly: GCA_012411365.1. Taxonomy (NCBI): domain Eukaryota; kingdom Metazoa; phylum Chordata; class Actinopteri; order Siluriformes; family Ictaluridae; genus Ameiurus; species Ameiurus melas. Next base: position 4,306,808 of record CM022779.1, read on the forward strand.
AAACATAAGGGCTGCTACTCTACATTATGATCTGAGTCTCTGGAAGTTGATTTATATGAGTTGATTTATATGAGCTTTCACCATCACATAATCAGAAAACATGGAACCATACTTTCGTAGAAGAGACTGGACTTGAAACTGGTCCTGATCAAAAAGTGCAGATAAAGCAATAACCTCAATACAGCATAGAACTGGGAACCACCTGAGAAGGCACAATGGCAGTGACAGTTTTAACCTCAGTGACTGATGGTAGGCTAACAACCTGAATATGGCTTAAAGAGCTGATAGTAACATGAGGATAAGCAACACTTCATTCAGTCATTGGTGGGCACTAGTTTTCCTGTGTTTGGTTTGTAGGAAGCCTATTATGGATAGATGTAGATGTGGTGGCTGCCTTAGCCTCTAAACAAGAAGCAATCTGCACTTCATCACAATCCAGTGCATGACCAGCTTTCTGGCACTTTTGACATATAACAGGGTCATTCCAAGGAGACTTAATATGTTGATGGGTAACTTGGAAGAGAGTGACCCAGTGAGCTGGGTGTGGAAACAAACGACCCCTTCATCGCCCACTCCCCCATCGCCCATAGTTATGTAAACACAACTAACTTTATCCATGCTTTTGTGAGTGCATGAGATGTTTCTAGACATTACAATCCACAATGATGGACTCCATTATTGTAAAAACACAGAATAGTAAGTGCAATTTCTTTCCTATTCAGCCCAACCTTCACAATATAATAAAAAGGGCTGCATCATTGGCTGATGAGGTAAATTGGGTGTATTACCACAGAGAAAACACACTGAAGTATGAAGACTGGATTATAGTTTGAAAACCACTAGTCTAATTTCTAATTCAATGCAATAGCTGATCCTGGAGTTCTATAAAGGTATGAGACCTAAAAGTTTTCAATGTTTTATAAATGAATTGTAGTGAAAGTATTTAAACAGCCACAGTGGCAATAATATTGTACAGGCATTTTACTAGGATAGTAATCTTGAATGAATCGAATATGTCTGTAATAATTTTTGCAGGATTGCAGTATTGCATATATTAGTGAAGTTTCACTGTGCCTTTGCTAAATGTGTGCTATACTGTTTTGCAGTGAATAATAATATGAATAATTTACTCCAACAGTAGGCTTTCTGTCCATTCAATATAAACTCCTGAGGATGTCAGTTTTTTTGCATTTGAACATAGGATTTAGTATCTCTGAATGCCTCTAACACAACAATGTAAGTAGTAATTATTGAGCACCCTAGTCATTGTAATGTTGTGTGAATAGTAATTAGTATCAGCAATGCTTCCATGACTTCATAAAATACATTAAAGTGTATGATATTAAGGGACTATGCAGAGATGTACGGAATTCTTTCAGTATCAATTGCCTAAATCCATAGTTGTTTGATAGTAAAACATTACTGACAATTAGCAAAGCTACAATGCAATGCTTTATAGGCATCTGAAAGAGGTGTAAGAAAATTTTGCTCTTTTTTGTTGAGCAGCAGGACTCAGGTCTGAGTAGAAATAGTGGAATTTAAAAATTTTTAAAATATATAAATAAATAAAACAGCTGACAATCTGATCTAGTGGTTATGAAAAAGATAGGTTAATGCTTAAGAATAAGTGAGCATGTAAATTGTCAGGCCTGGTCAGTGTTTCTCAATTGCAGCCATAGGAGCATCAAGCACTGCACATTATTTTCCAATATTTGCTCTAACATGCTTTATTCAACCCAATTTGACCTGATTCAATAAATAATTATCAATCCCTGCATGAGCTGATACAATCTGTTTAGAACAATATTCAGGATGTGAGACTTTGTCTCAAATTGGTCATAAACACTGAGTTGAGCAGTTGAGTAGTTGAGTTGAGCAGTTTGGCTAACCGGAGCTCATGTCAAACTCATAGGAATTCTAAGTGAAAGCAATTAGATTTCATAAATATCAAATAAAATTTCATTTACAATTTATTTTCCAATTGTGAAGCCATTAAGATCTGGAAAATGAATGTTTCTTACAAACAATGCTCTCTCATTAATATCGCAAACACCAAAAACAGACTCAAGTTAACACAGTTATTCATATTCAAAAAGCCCCATGGCCCTTTATGGACCAGATCGAGCCCTTTTGAAATTATTATGCTGAATAATAAGGTATTATAATCCAAAGTGTGCGCGCACACACACACACACACACACACACACACACACACAGTTAAATATTTTATGGTACCTACCACAAGTGGAAGGCGTTCATGAATAATTTAGATTAATTTAAGTTCTAAATAGTTCATAATATCTCAGACAAAACTTACCCCTTGAAACATTTTGAGCATATTATTACGGCTGCCATTACTTTTATACATTAATGCAGGATCAGTTTTTGTTATTTGTGCTCTTTGAAAAACAATTAGGTGTGTATGTTAGCATGTCTGCTTTGGTGCCTGTTAGTAGTTTTTTAGTTAGTTTGATGCTATTTCTGAACAAAAGTTGTGCATCATAAAAAAATATTATAACTTCCCTTTCAGCCCAGGACCTGCTACCTGAATTATAACTCATCAGCTATGTATAGCGATCTCATAAGGCAAAACAGTTGTTAGGACAGGAAAAGGGTACACCCATACACCAATACACAAATAGAGCAACTTATAAAAATAAGTTGCTTACACAAATAGAGCAAAATGAACAAAATGGTCTATTAGGCCAGTAAATGTCACCATTCAAGAAAGACTCTCAAAATATTTCAATCTCTCTGTGTAAATATACAGCAACAAACATTGTCATCTGTCTGCGTGGTGACCTCTGTCGGTCTGTTTGAGTCTGTCCATCTTTTTCTATTTAACTATTTCATACCCTTCATACTTTGATCGTATCTGCTATTGTTGTTTCTTTGACAGACTATCATAAAAGATTTCTTCAGAAAAGCCCCCTGTCATAAAGCAAATAGATACTTCAAACCTGAAGTCAATCAAAGATATATATATAGTGTCTCCCAAAAGTGAGTACACCCCTCACCTTTTTGTAAATGTTTGATTATATCTTTTCATGTGACAACTACATTTTGCTCAAGAAATTACATTTTGCTACAATGTACAGTAGTGAGTGTACAGCTTGTGTAACCGTGTAAATTTGCTGTCCCCTCAAAATAACTCAACACATAGCCATTAATGTCTAAACCGCTGGCAACAAAAGTGAGTACACCCCTAAGTGAAATTGTCCAAATTGGGCCCAATTAGCCATTTTCCCTCCCTGCTCTCATGTGACTTGTTAGTGTTACAAGGTCTCCGGTGTGAATGGGGAGAAGGTGTGTTAAATTTGGTGTCATGGCTCTCACACTCCCTCATACTGGTCACTGGAAGTTCAACATGACACCTCATGGTAAAGAACTCTCTGAGGATCTGAAAAAAAGAATTTTTGCTCTATGTAAAGATGGCCTAGGCTATAAGAAGATTGCCAAGACCCTGACACTGAGCTGCAGCAAAGTGACCAAGACCATACAGTGGTACAGGACAGGTTCCACTCAGAACAGGCTTCGCCATGTTCGACCAAAGAAGTTGAGTGCACGTGCTCAGCGTCATATCCAGAGGTTGCCAGCATTGCTGCAGAGGTTGAAGGGGTGAGGAGTCAGCCTGTCAGTGCTCAGACCATATGCCGCACACTGCATCAAATTGGTCTGCATGGCTGTCATCCCAGAAAGAAGCCTCTTCTAAAGATGATGCACAAGAAAGCCCGCAAACAGTTTGCTGAAGACAAGCAGACCAAGGACATGGATTATTGGAACCATGTCCTGTGGTCTGATGAGACCAAGATAAACTTCTTTGGTTCAGATGGTGTCAAGTGTGTGTTGCCTACAGTCAAGCATTGTGGTGGGAGTGTCATGGTCTGGGGCTGCATGAGTGCTGTCGGCAATGAGGAGCTAGAGTTTATCGAGGGAACCATGAATGCCAACATGTGCTGTGACATACTGAAGCAGAGCATGATTCCCTCCCTTTGGAGACTGGGCCGCAGGGCAGTGTTCCAGCATGATAACGACCCCAAACACACCTCCAAGCTGACCACTGCCTTGCTAGAGAAGTGTTGTAAACAATTAGGTTGTTCTTGATAATATCATCAAACTACACTTTTTAAAGTGAGCTTTAAGGTTTTAGTTGGAAACTTCAGGTTACAGGATGACAGCACTTCAGAGGAGAGCACAGGACTGTTCTTTTTATTCACACTCCTCAGACAGGGGAGGTAATATTTTTCACCTCAAATGCTGCTGAACAAAGGTGAGGCAATGTATTCCTTGTTTTCCTTCACTTGGCTGAAAATGTTAAAACAAATAACTTCATCCTACCACAGCTTCCTAGACAGATGAAAAGAAGTGTGGGACATCTGGAGGGCAGACATTGCCAGGTGAAGGGAATAAGATACCCAGAGACAGCATGAGAGTTAGCTTTCACTGGAGGCTGCCCAGGATCAAATGAGACACTTATTAAAACCACCTTACACAGTTTTCTGGTATTTTGGCCTATGAACATGCACTCCTTCAGCCAGAATAATAGCGCTCAGAACTCCCCAGACTGAGCCGGTCAAAAGTGCACACTATAGGAGAACTCTAAAAACAGAGCCAGTGCTTTGCACAATACACATTCCTGACCACTGATTGGCTCCAGGTGCTTTTGTTGCATCATATCTTCAAAAAAAAAACCTTTTTAAAAAAAAAAAACATCTTCAATCATTCGGAACCACCTAAACCACTCTCATGTCTCATGCTCAGAAAAACACAGCACCATTTCTAACTTTCACAAATGTAGGTAAGTTTATTAATCTGTGGTTGACCTGCAAACTGCTGTAGCACCCTTAAATACTTCCTGCACATGGTATCAATGTAAATACTGTGCATATATTTGTATCTCAGTCACACCCTGAAAAACAGTAATCATATTTGCCGAGTTCTCTATTTGAAGAGTGGTTGAGAGGAAGCTATTTTCCCCTAAATGCTTGTAAAAACCTGTCTAATTTGGACCATAGTAGCTACAGATACCAATTCGCCGCCATACTCCCACAGACATTTAAACGCTTTCATCTTTAATACAGGCAGAAATTGAGGATGCTATACATCTTGATTTAGAGTGTTTTAATATGATGATAGAGTAAAACATGCAATGGCAAGAAGTTTTCACAACATATTTTCAGTCCAAAGAGCAGTGCTGGTGTTTTGCTGACACACTGATCCTCATATGAGGCCTTCTTATTTCTAAGGATTTTTCATCACACAATGCTAGAATGGAAGGCTCATCTCATTATCCCAGCTACAGAGCTCATTGTTCCTGTATTAAATTCTCATTGCATTTCCTTTCATTCTCATCACATAATACAGAGTTCTTACAATTGTGACATTAATCACTAACCTGTAAGAGTGATAGCATAGAATATTGATCCTGCCACTTTATTTCTCACATTGTTGGGTTGGAAGCTAAACGTTTCCCTAAAATTTATATTGGTAAAATGTGACTTCACTCTCTATTCTCTCATTTAAATACCGAATGATATCATAGATCTTTCTCTGTGATGTTAAAGTAAGCATATACTGTATTATTTCATTTGGTTATCATGATTTGAATACCATTATCAATAAATTATTAGAGCTATTGCTGTAACAATGTTTATTTAACAGCAATACACAGCAATACACAGAAAATCCCATTTATTTATTCAGGTACAGTGTTGCTCATCAGCACATTGAGGAGAAAATGTAAATAGCACAATCTCTTATTATAATCACTTACTTTCAGGAAGTATGTATCTCACTGTTTGCAATTATAAACATTCTTCTCCTGCACAATAGACAAGGTACACTATGCCTTGTGTAATTGGAATCATTTGCTTGGAAAGTTTGATGCATTTTTCTTCCATATACTCAAACAAGAAAAAACAAGATGTATTTTGTGAAGTGTACTTTGATGGAATGTAAGGTTGTTCTTTTTATATGCTCAAGTTTGACAATAAGAACAAGGAAAAATAGAAAGACTCCAAAAGCCTTTCAGGGTGATGGTACATTCAGAGTAAATATATATACCTTTGCTTGTCTATGTGTGTATTTTCTAAATATAATGGAACACTGCTTATCTGACTAAAGGAACAGTTAAGCCTAAATGGCATAGACATAGTTTTCCTCTTACATCAAATATATTGTCTGCAGAATGTGCAAAACTAATTAGACTTGCATTATACATGAGAAAGTAACTGCTATTCTGCTTTCAAATTTTTAAATTGAAAGCCACACCTGTGTCTGGTATTTGTGTAGACTAACACAAAATTATTTTCTAAGAATTAATATGATTCAGCTTTAATGATTTATGAGTGATTATTTGAGTTACTGTAGCCTTCCAGCTCAAACTAGTCTGGCAAATCTCTTCTGACCTCTCTCATCAACCAGGAGTTTCTGGCCGCAGAATTGACACTGACTGGATATTGCTTTTCTCACCATACTGTATAAACTATAGAGAATGTCGCAGGAGAAAATTGCAGGAGATCAGATCACAATTAAATGTGATCTCATGAGTGGTCTCTTGCAGATGTTCAAAGTTCCCTCGAGGTGCAAAGCCATGACTTGCTGAATTGAGTGTTAAGGGAATTTGATAATTTTTGTAAAAGATTCTGCTTGATCTCATGAGATACCAATTTCCAAAACATAGATTGAGCTGGTCAAGCTGATTCAGCATCAGTACCAGCTTCTATGTTATTTTCCAGTTTCCTTTACAACCCCAATTCCAAAAAAGTTGTGACACTGTGTAAAGTCTAAATAAAAACAGAATGCAATGCAATTTGCAAATCTCATAAACCAATATGTTAATATAACATAAAAGCATATCAAATCTTTAAACTGAGTAAATGTACCATTTTAAGAAAAAAAAATGGTAATTTTGAATTTGATGGCCACAAAATTTCTCCAAAAAGTTGGGAGGGGGATAACAAAAGTCAGGAAATGTAACTGTTGCTAAAAATAAACAACTGGAGGAACATTTTGCAACTAATAAGGTTAATTGGCAACAGGTCAGTAATATGACTGGGTATAAAAAAAGAGTATCTTGGAGAGGCAGAGTCTCTCAGAAGTAAAGATGGGATGGAATCTGGATGGGAGCATATGTTGCACTAAAACCTGTATACCTTTCAGCACTGATGGTGCTTTTCCAGATGAGCAAGCTGCAAATTCCATAGCCATTAATGCAACCCCATACCATCAGAGATGCAGGCTTTTGAGCGGTGATAAAAAGCTGGATGGACCCTCTCCTCTTTAGAATTCGAAGTAAATGTGTTTATGAGGTTTGCAAATCATTGCATTCTGTTTTCATTTACATTCATTTACATTTTGTGTCCCAACTTTTTTGGAATTGGTAGAGTGTGAGTGTTTATTGTTCTCTCTGCCTTTGCCTCATCCTTCCAGGCCACTTACTTTGATCTAGTTAATTCATCCTTCTCAGTTATCAAGTTAATGAAAAAAATTCTTGAAACAAATGACATAATGATAATAATGTGAGTAGCAAATACTTATGCTACTTCATTCAAGCCACGGGGGAGCCCTCATCAATGCCACTACACCTTACAGAAGACACATTATGGCCTCTGTACCCAATTTGATCCACCTCCTATCCCCTTATACATAAACAAACAAACACACACAAACTTCACTGGCCTGCTATAGTTGGATCAGACAGTGCGGTTTCAACTGCATTGTTATAGCAGTGTGCATTACTAGCATGGTGCTTCATGCTCCTATTCTTCACCAATGCTCCACTCACTCAAGTGAAGAAAACACATCTTATAAATCATATTGCATTTGATTAAATTGAAATGTGCAGGGTTATGGATGTATATGTCTTGCCTTAAAAGTGAGGTTACAAATACAATTTATTCACATTTTACTTATTGGTAATAAGCCTTTTTTTTTATGTCTGGGCAGTGCCTGCTGTTAAGTTCTTTTCTGAACTGCATGCTAATTGCCCCAAAATGGACTGGAGGCTGCCTTAGCTCTGGTTTCCCTGGATACATCTAATGTGGAGGACCTGCTGTGAAAAGGAACTAGAATGAACCTTAATTCTCAGTTGTTAATGCCATAATGATTACATACATAGCAATTAGCCTATAACTAGCAGGTTATGTGTAATTACATGGTGACTCAAATGTGCAAATGTGAATTTGTGTGCCCTTAGCATGTGGCTGCATCAAATATGACTTATGAATTCGATCAATCAGATTAAGTGCTATGAACAGATGTCATAAAATCAAATTTATACTATGTCATTATTCAGAATTATGATAACTTGTATTCATGCCAACATCAGCCTGCCAAATAGGAGCCAAAGTGGATAATCCTCAGTGAAAATTTATTGAATGACAAGATGATGAAGGACCCACTCAAACTGGACTTTTGGAGTGATATTGAATATAATAACAGCAATTTAATTTCCTGCAAAACCAATATCTTGAACTAAACGAAAATGCTTTTTTTCTGGTATTAGAACTGATCCAAATAATCAAGAGTTGCATTGTCTAAACTAATAAAAGGCATTAGTAGAGACAAATAAAACTTCTTTTTCACTGAGAGGAACCTGCATATCACTAATCTGTAAAATACACTATCACTACACCCCACCATGACCCTTTGTTACTATTTTGTTGCCATAGTGATTGAACATCACACACACACTTTCATATGAATTCACACCAACCTAAAATATAGATTCCTTCATTTTTCTTTGGCTTGTCGCTCAAGGGAAACAAGCAGAACCCTGCAACAGAATCCTTTCCATATCAAGAAGGGTTCAACTAGAAGTCCATAAAGAATTAACAAAAAAATCCTCGAGGAAACTTTTTTTTAAGATTCTTAGTCTGTAATATGTTATGCAAATTTACAAAGGCATCCATCCATTCATCTTCTATACCACTTATCCTACTGGCTCTTGGGGGACCTGGAGCCTATCCCAGGGAGCAAGGGGCACAAGGCAGGGTACACCCTGGACGAGGTATTTCCAAAGACATTCAAGTCTATATTTCTCAAGTAGTCATTAATTAATTTCCCCTGCTATTTTGAACAGATGTTAAAAAAGGTTAGTTGAGAAATATATTATCCAAGCAGATCATTTATAAGGAACACATTACCCAAAGCAACACAGTGCAGCAGTGGGAGACTTGGCTTATTTGACATGTCAGGGAAAATTAATCTATCTAATCATCTTAAGCTTATCTGCATTGGTGGGAATTTGCTGAAAGTGGAAAGGTAAATGTGACTGTTGGAATCGTTTTGAGCTTTGGGCTAGCAAAATGGGTTGAGGAAATGGAGAGTTAAATTTAATCCCATAATGGCAATAATTGCAAAATGTTTAGATGCCTACTGTTATTGGGGCACTGGAGTGACCAAATTAAAATCCCCACAAAGGTTTGTATTATTAAATGAATAAAAATATCTCCAACCTGAGTATTCCACAGTTTAATGCCTCTATTGCCTCTGTGAAAATTCACAGATGCTTAATGCCATTCATATTGTACTCTTCCAATAAACACTGTAGTCTTACAATTGTTAATGAGTCACAGGTGTCATTATATGCATTGACATTTTGCACTTTTTGTAATTATCTAAAAAAATTAATTGGTGAGTACATGCTTGTGTCATGGTGAGTAATGTTCAATTGTGCCTGAATAAATGTGCTTACCTCATGGTACAGTTATGATTCAGAATAGAAATATAGAAAATGAATGAAAAATCCGCAAAAAGGAAGCCTTTAACCTTGAGAATCCATCACTTTATGCTCAGCATTTTTGTTTTAACATTTAAGTCTGTCTAATGATAATCAGAGAAAGGGGAATAAAAGCAATGGCAAACCTCAAAAGTATCTGAGATGCCCTCGGCATCACGGCCACTACACCCTTTCCATTTTCCACTGCAAGTGGTAAAAAGTGATACCCCCTACTGGTAAGAACTGCTGCCAACATCTGTTTCATACTAAGCTAAATCAACCAGGCCAGTGGATGAATGCTAGGAGACCTGCCAATGCCACCTCTTTGCAAGAGTATTTTTAGTGCCATTGCCTTCTCTCCTCCTCTGCTCTATGTCTTAAACATAATCACTCTGACAGAATGACACAAGAAGAGCCAGTTCTTCTCAGTCTAATTGCTACTGAAACAGTTTCAAAAAAGCTCTATGCACTACCTCAACATGCACGTCTATTTTCATCCAGGAGTCTTGGGTGAGGATGAATAATGTGATAGTTTAATCGCTGAAAATTTAAGAGTTCTGACAGTCACGGTGTTAAGAAACAATAGCAACTGCATTAGCAAACAAATTGAGGGTACAATCATATCGATGAAAGACATTACTTCACATTGTATTCGCACTATCATCCACCTCATCTTTAAATGGAAACTATGATTCTTCATACTAGAGTCTGACTGGCTATTTCCATGCATGATAAGGCGTCAACCTGTTGCTCCAACAACGTCATCATAGCCAGCCTGTCTCTCATGAAATTTTCATATCTTCAATTGATTCATCAAATCACAGATGCACCAACACAACAGGACATGTTGTAAAAGCTGAAGTAAGTATGAGAAATGTAGCGGCATTCAGGCATTCAGGTGAACACAGGCAGAAATATTATAACAGAGTCAAGACTGATGGATGGACTCATTAGAGTCCAGTGGCAGTGTGGCCTCTCAAATTTCAGATACAGCACTGAGCATCGCCTGTGTTTGTAATGTAAAACTCAGATATGGGTTATTGACTGAACGGTCTCTCCATTATCGCTCAAGATTTCTGTGATGATTAAACTCCTCAGGAGACAGCAGAATATATTTTCAGTGTGAATACCAAAGCCAGAGAGCTCAACAATTTATACACTCAGTTCAAACAAGCAAAGAAAGATAAATGGAAACAGACATGAAGTCATGAAAGTGAAAGAATTACAAAAAGAAGGTGAAGCATTAAATAAAAGGGAAGATTTAAAATATATTAAATTACATGCAAATGGAAAAATAGACTGGTACTTATTATAATCAGAAGACATGGAACAAATTAACAAGGGTGTAAAAAACTCATGCACACAGACATGCACACACTACATGATAGTAATTTCAAGTTGGTTAAACATAGAAACGAAAGTTCACCTACTACCTTAAAAACATGAGTAAACTCAACCTGAACATAACCTTTGTTTCAACTTCAAAGTAGTCACAAATAATCAAGACAATGGATTACTTAAATTTAAATTTTTGAAAACTTTTTGAAAGCTCATATGTCCAAATACCAGCACTGCAAAACTGCCATGGTTAAGTCCTTGTACAAGAACCTTAACGTTTTGTATCCAGGAAAACTGGAAATATATATATATATACGCTGGCGCTGCCAGAAGTGAGGAGGTGTGTGGGGCAGGCGTTACGGTGCTCTCTAAGGCGTGTTGGGATTTCCCTGAAGCGTGAGGGCTTCCTCGTGCCGTTAAGCGGTGCGTGCGTGCTCACCAGGCCACGTCCTCATCTGCACCCGAGCCTTCTGGAAGAGAGAGAGAGCGAGAGAGGGAGAGAGAGAGGTGGGGGGGATGATGTCCATCAGCTGCTGGAACGTTGTGGGCACCCTGTGTAGCCCGAAGTGGAGGACCTGGTACTGCCAGTGACCGGTGGCCATGCTGAAGGCCGTCTTGGGTTTTCCGTTTGGCACTAGTGCGTCTTGCCAGTAGCCTTTTGTCAGGTCCAGGGTGGGGGAGGGGATAGCTGTCAAACTCGGAGACCTGGTTAAGCTTCCGGAAGTCATTGCAAAGCCGAATGCTCCCGTCCGACTTCAGCACGACGACGATATGGCTGGACCAGGGGCTGCTGGACTCCTCTATGATGCGATCCTGCAGCATTCGACCGACTTCTCCGTCGATGGCTTTGCGCCGTGCCTCTGGCACACGGTAGGGCCGCTGTCTTACCACTACCCCTGGAAGTGTTTTAATCTCGTGGTGGACCAGCTGTGTCATCCCTGGAGAGGCAGAAAACATGTCAGAGAACTGGTCCACCAACTCTGAGCTATTGTTTTGGTGCGGGGGTAAGATCCTTCCCCACGTTGACCAAGGTATTCTTGCCGTGATCTGTGTCGAGGGCCGCATATCTCTTCCGCATATCTTGCTCCTCCCATGCTCAAAGGGGTGTTAGGGTGTGAGGAGGTGAGTGGTGCGGGCATTGCGGTGCTCTCTAAGGCATGTCGGATTTCCCTGAAATGTGAGGGCTTCCTCGTGCCGTTAAGCGGCGCATGCATGTGCACCAGCCAGCGTCCTCGTCTGCGCTCGATCCTTCTGGAAGAGAGAGAGAGCGCGAGAGAGGGAAGGGGGGGGCAATTAGGAAAAAAATTTATTTAGAAGTGGTGACACGCACATGTAAGCGAGCTGCTACTCAAACTTGCACGAGCGGAAGAGCGTCCTCTTATAACCTTCCCTCGTCTACTGAGTGGTGGAATTTTCCCGACTGACTCCCCAATCACCGGCAGGGGTTGTGTCGGTGACTCTGCCCCATCGTGACGGGCCTCCTGGCTGTCGTTGGGCTTGATGCGAGGCTGTCCATCTCATGTCTGCGTGGCAGTCGGGGAAGGAGCAAATTTCTCACCATGAGTGCCGGCTATCGGGCCGTCGTGACAATATATATTGTTGCGACGGACTGACACTCAGCGCAAGAGGGAAGAAAATCGCTCCATCTCCGACTGCCGTGCCGGCGCGAAGCAGGCAGCCCCGCGTCGGACCCCGCGCTAACCGGAAAGGACGCCATGGCGAGGAGGACCCGCCAATGAGTACCGACTCACCGAAACGGTTGGCGTTTGGAACGGTTCGAGAACAGGTATTCCACGCATAATCGCTTTAAGGTGACTAATCTCTCTCTCACAATATTTTTTTCGCAAGGCACCGACACGGACGAGGACGACGCCGGCTGAGACGACACGCAGCGCTGAGGGACGGCTCGAGAACCCCGAGGCTTCTTCCGGGATTCCCCCAACACGCCCCCGCGAGCGTCATGATGTCAGGCCGCCTCCGCAGACCTACACACACACCCACACAAACCTGCACTCTACCAGAACGAAAATAAAGCCTCAGCGTTTGCCCTACTCCCGCCTCCGTGTCTCTGTGCGCCACCATTTCCTGCTACAATATACAGTGCCTTGCGAAAGTATTCGGCCCCCTTGAACTTTTCAACCTTTTGCCACATTTCAGGCTTCAAACATAAAGATATAAAATGTTTATTTTTTGTGAAGAATCACCAACAAGTGGGACACAATTGTGAAGTGGAACGAAATCTATTGGATATTTTAAACTTTTTTAGCAAATAAAAAACTGAAAAGTGGTGCGTGCAAAATTATTCGGCCTCTTTACTTTCAGTGCAGCAAACTCACTCCAGAAGTTCAGCAAGGATCTCTGAATGATCCAATGTTGTCCTAAATGACTGATGGTGATAAATAGAATCCACCTGTGTGTAATCAAGTCTCTGTATAAATGCACCTGCTCTGTGATAGTCTCAGGGTTCTGTTGAAAGCACAGAGAGCATCATGAAGACCAAGGAACACACCAGGCAGGTCCGTAATACTGTTGTGGAGAAGTTTAAAGCCGGATTTGGATACAAAAAGATTTCCCAAGCTTTAAACATCCCAAGGAGCACTGTGCAAGCGCTCATTTTGAAATGGAAGGCGTATCAGACCACTGCAAAAGACAATGATCCCAAACATACAGCAAAATCTACAAAGGAATGGTTCACAAATAAACATATCCAGGTGTTAGAATGGCCAAGTCAAAGTCCAGACCTGAATCTGTGGAAAGAGCTGAAAACGCTGTTCAAAAACCCCCCCCCCCCCCCCCCCCCCCCCCCCGCTTTTTTAAAAAAAAAAAAGGAGAAAATCCCCTCCCCCCCCGCAAAAAAAAAAAAAAACACCCACCCCCCCCCCCCCCCTCCCCCCCCCAGAAAAAAGCAAAAAAAATAACCCACCCACCTTCCCCCCCCACGCTTTTAACCCTCTAACAAGTATAACATTGGCTTTCATAATTTAATTCTAATTTTATTAATTTATATTTAAGTTTCAAAATCAAATTATGATTGTGATTATAAAAAAATTCAAATAAAAAAAAAAAAAAAAAAAAAAATTTAGATATTTATGTTTGAAGCCTGAAATGTGGCAAAAGGTTGAAAAGTTCAAGGGGGCCGAATACTTTTCGCAAGGCACTGTATATATATATATATATATATATATATATATATATATATATATATATATATATCATACTGTAAATATGTTTTACAGTTGTTTACTGCACATTTAACAGTATTTTGCTGGCAACTGGTATATTACTGTAAAATTAAAAAAAAATTACAATGCAAGTCCATGGTTAATTTTAAGTCCATGGTTAATTTGTGAGCAGCTTTTAAAAAAAGTATACATATTTTGCATACTTATTGTTTATACATATTTAGTATTTGTATATACATATATATTTGAGAGATGATGAAGGAATAAAAACAAAGCGAGAATCGAAACAGAACTGAACAGATAAGCAATGAAACAGGGGTGTAGGCTAAAGCATACTGTAAGCCGAGCATGAAGTCGAGAACCAGGGAAAAACAATTATAAGAAAACGGCTTAGTACACAAACAGAGACGAGGCTGCTGAGCGGTTACTTTGCAAGCGGCTAATACTCGGGATATAACCTGTCATTATTCCCCCACACAACAGCGCTCAACACGCGCTGTTGATCATGAGCGGACCTCTTCCGGGGTGACATCATGTCTTCGCCCCGTCGCATCAGATGTGCGTACACGGAAGTGTGCCACACGGCGCGGTTCAACTGACTGACTCACTGACTGTCTGGCTGATCCACATATGGACATATCGACGTGTGTGTATAACGGAATGTATGCTTGGTAAAGCTAAAAGGCAACTATCGGGAATCGCCGTTTCAGTATGTTTATGCCTTAGACGTAGCATTAGCTCTAGCCGTAGCCAAGTGAGCATAGTTAGCTCAGGAGTTTGTTTATCGTGTTTTGTGTTGCATTCGTCACTGTAAATAAAAGGCACCATTCCACTGCGACTGCATCCGGCCAGCTTCCCTTCACATCACGTCCCGTAACAGATTGAACCGCCGACCATGCATGCAGCAGGAGAAAGGAGGAGAAGCTGAACTTCAACCAGCACATTAAGTATCCCCGCTTTTGACTCCAGGCGCTTCGTGCAGAAGACCCCGGAGTACCTGCCTGCGCGGTATGCAAGCCAGGATTACTAGGACTATTTAATTATGGAATGTCAGCAATATTTTGTCAGCCTGTGCAACCCAAAACCCACAGAAGGACAATTCATCTTGTTCATCATGTCTCGCTTTTTGGGTTCCGCTCGCACCTGGGCATGACAACTAGTGGCTGAGTGACCCAGAGTGCTGGAGGATGTTCGGTTGTTTTTGGACTTATTTTTTGAGGAATTTAGAGAACCAGGGCAAAGGTATAACTTGGATAAAGTGCTGCGGGAAGGTAATTGGAGGACTCATGCTGAGCCTCTTCTCCATGTGTACTATGAGCAGGCGAAACAATGAACGGAGAAGAGCTGAGAAAGCTCCAGTCAGGGTTCCAGTCCCTGGAACCCTGACTTGTCAAAGCAATCAAACACACCATCAGAATACAAATTTATAATGTCTTTAATACCCTTGTCATACCACACTGGAAATGAGGAGTCCAAACACGATGGGGGAAATAGATGGTTGTTCACTAAAGGACACAAAGAGGATGCACCTACAAATTTAAAATGTTGTCTAAATTGATACCAAGTCCTAAGTGTGTTGAGGACAACAGGGTTATCAGTATATTGGGAAAGTTTTGTAGGTAAAGGGGAGTAAAGTAGAGCAGGTAAAGAGGATTCACTACAAGAAGATAATTCCAATTTAGACCAAGAAGATCCAGAAGATTGAACCCAGTAACAAAGTTTATGGATGTGTGCAGCACAGTAATAGAATTGAAAATTGGGTAATGCAAGTCCTCCCCTAAGTAATATTTTTATTTGAACCATTCGACTACATAACACATAACACATACCTTTTATTTTTATTATTATACAGCTACAGTATGTTCTTCTGTGCACCACCTGGTAGTTATTGTGTGAAGAACAACAAATGAATTTAAATTCTTAGCACCATGCCTGCAGTGTACCATGTGATCACACGTGATGAAAAACATACATTCTTAAAGGGCACATCTGTATGCATGCTGCAGCTGTTCTCCAACCAGTCTATGCAGTTCAAGGCTACTCACTGTGTCAACATCCCTAGCATTCTGCACAAAAGAGAGAGAAAGTGAGAGAGAGAGAGAGAGAGAGAGAGAGAGAGAGAGAGAGAGAGAGAGGATATTAAACAAATACCTCTGATAGTAATGGCTGTTTCTCAGGTGACCCTCTCCTGCTGACATCCCTGATTGTAGAACTCTTGGTCCTCTAGTTCAAGGGGTTCAGAGCAAAGAGAGATTGTTTACATTTTAACCTAATTAATGGGCTTGAACAGAGTGAGACGCAGAGCTTTCTACGGCATAAAACGACAAACATTTGTAGAAATTCCAAAAAGAATTTGGCTCAAAACATTTTAATCAGTGATCAAACCAATTACCCTAAATGGCAGTGTGGGGGCCACTTACCCATCACCAATTCCACAAAGGGGACAAAAATTAAATTGAGACTCTGCATGCAGAGTTCTGCTAAATTATTTTAAAGGTGCACAGAAACACCATGGAACTTATGCAGAGCTGAATTAGGCTGATATCCATTAATTATAAAAAATACAAAAAAGGGCAATCAAATTCTGGAAACATTTAAAAGAGAGTGCCCCACACTACTATCATTACAAAGAGTTGGGCAAAGACACCAGTCCCCTCATCCAACTGGACCTGAGTCAGTACACTAGAACCCCATTATAACACACTAACACACCACCAACAAACACTAACACATCCCCAACACACCACCAACACACAATAACACAGTAAAGAATTTTGCAAATGCAATTAGAATGAACCAAATTACACAAACACTGAAAGTAAATTACTGGATGATTAGGAAACCCAAACTAAACTCCAGAGTAAAATGCAGTGTTAAATAGACGGTACAGCGTGGCAGATTACCTGAGCATGGTGACTGACCCTATATATATATATATATATATATATATATATATATATATATATATATATATATATATATATATATATATATATATATATATATATATATATATATATATATATATATATATATGTATATATGTATGTGTGTGTGTGTGTGTGTGTGTGTGTGTGTGTGTGTGTGTGTGTTAAATAAACCTGATTTGCAATAATTATTGAATGCAACTGTACACACACACACAAACACACAGCTGCAATCAAACTTATTCATCTCCCATTGCAAATCAGGTTTATTGTCAAAATGTACAAACTTTCAGCTGTTTGCGATGAACAAATCAAACAAAAGCAATTGAAATAGTTCAGCACAATGAATGCTTCAAGTGGTTTCCCCAAATTCAACTGAAAATGCAACTTATAATGATTTCTCCAGTTTCAAAATTATTCAACCCCCTGAACAGAATCCCTCACAACAGCACAAATATGCAAAACAGGTGTTGTCTCAAGCACACCTGATGCAGCTAATCAAGGGCTCCATTAGTTGCACCAGGTGTGCTTGAGCTGGAACACATGAAATACCTGAACTGGCTAGGGGTTTGTTGAGTGTACACTACCTGGACGGGGCAGAAAAAGGAATCAATCAACTGCTGTAACCAGATTTCTGAGAAGGCAGGTTGTGAAAAATCCTTGAGTGACTGCAAAAGACAAGCAGCAAACTTGGTGGCAACAGGCACTAAGGTTTCAGTGAGCACAGTAAGGCACATACTAAACGCAGGAGGTTTCCATGCCAAAGCCCCAAGACGTACACCACTGCTGACTCAAAAGCACAATCATCATATAAGCTCAAAATCATATAAATAAGCCACAGCCGTTTTGGGATTCTGTTCTGTGGAGCAGTGAAACAAAACTGGAACTTTTTGGCACGATGGAGCACTGGTACAGTATGTAGGAAGCTGAAGCTTGAGCGTCATTGGACCTTCCAACAGGACAATATTCCCAAGAATACCTCAAATTCCACCAAGGCTTGGTTGCAGAAGAAGTCCTAGAATATTGTACAGGTCCATCACAGTCACATGACTTGAACCCCGTAGAAAATTCCTCATGAGGAATGGGCTAAAATTCCTCAGGAACGTTGCCAGAAGCTATGCATCTCGTTTACAGTAGGTCATAACAGCAAAAGGGTGCTCTACTAAAGCACTAAAGATGCTTGCCATGAAGGGGTTGAATCATAAAGAATATATGTATATTCTAAGAATATATAAGGCAAATGTCTCGAACTACCGGGCAATTTTTGTTCCTACACTCACCTATGGTCATGAAGGTTGTGTAGTGACTGAAAGTACTAGATCGCGGGTACAAGCGGCCAACATGGGTTTCTCAGGAGGGTGGCTGGCGTCTCCCTTAGAGATAGGGTGAGAAGCTCGGCTATCCAAGAGGAACTCAGAGTAGAGCCGCTTCTCCTTTGCATTGAAAGGAGCCAGTTGAGGTGGTTCGGGCACCTGGTAAGGATGCCCCCTGGGTGCCTCCCTAGGGAGGTATTCCAGGCACGTCCAGCCGGGAGGAGACCTCGGGGAAGACCCAGGACTAGGTGGAGAGACTATATTTCCACACTGGCCTGGGAACGCCTCGGGATCCCCCAGTCAGAGCTGGTTAATGTGGCTCGGGAAAGGGAAGTTTGGGGTCCCTTGCTGGCGCTGCTACCCCTGCGACCTGATTACAGATAAGCAGTTGAGGATGGATGGATGGATGGATGGATATATATATATTCTTTCTTTTTGTTGTGTATGTGCATATGTGTATACATAGGTATATATGTATATATACATATATACACATGTATTGGTATTTTTTCCTTTATTTTTTATTCTTAGGGTTCGATGAGCTTTGTTACTAGTTTGTTCAGTTTGACTATATTGTTGAATGTATATACATTTGTTTCTACTTATTTATTTCTGTAGTCATTTTCTAATTTGTCTGTACCCAAGCTTTAGCAATACAAATGTTAATATTTGTCATGCCAATAAAGCAACCTTTTGACTTTGACCATAGGTTGTCGGTTCCTGCGATTACCAGGCTAAGTACACATGGTAGGTCAAAGTGTTTGGTGGTCAGCAGTACCTTTCTCTCTTGCTGAGAGGAACCTGAATACCACTATTGTGCAAAATACAGTATCATGGCATCCCACCTTGACCCTTTGTTAATACCATGGACAGTTGCCATAGTGATTGAATTGCACAGAAAAGCGCCACTTAAAAATTAATTAATTGCCTTGCTCATGTAACAAATATTCAAGTTTTTTAAGAGACTTACATTTTTAAAAAATGTTTAAAGCACCCCATTATGCTATATATAAGTGCTTAATTTTGTTTTAGAGGTCTCATACAATAGGTTTACATGCATCCAATTTCAAAAAACACTTTCGTTTTCTCATAATTTACATTGCAGCATCACCTCTTTTTCTCAGGGTCACAAACAACTTCCTCATGGATCCCTCTAAACTCCTCCTCCCAGAGAGCCTACTCTGCTCTGATTTGTGGTCTACCACTTACAGCACATGTCGGAAAGGAAACGCCCACTACCATATCTGCATTTCAAATCAGTAATAACGAAATTACCTTATCAATTTGAGCCCGAGTCCGATGGTGATACATATCTTAGGGGTCATAGGCAGCATTCCTCCTCCTCCAAACACGGCGAGTTGACTTGATGCCAAAGAGCTCCATTTTGGTCTCATCTGACCACAACACTTTCACCCAGTTGTCCTTTGGTGGTCAGATGAGACCAAAATGGAGCTCTTTGGCATCAAGTCAACTCGCTGCGTTTGGAGGAGGAGGAATGCTACAAATGACCCCAAGAACACCATCCCCACCGTCAAACATGGAGGTGGAAACATTGAGGTGCAAACCTCAGCCAGGGCATTGAAAATTAAAAGTAATTACTAAGTCATTACCAAGTACTAAGTCATGTTTTGCAGAGGGGTCAGATACATATTTCCCTCATTAAAATGCAAATCAATTTATAACATTTTTGACATGCGTTTTTCTGGATTTTTTTTTTGTTATTCTGTCTCTCACTGTTCAAATAAACTACCATTAAAATTATAGACTGATCATGTCTTTGTTAGTGGGCAAACATACAAAATCAGCAGGGGATCAAATACTTTTTTCCCCCACTGTATATATATAGCATTTATAATCTTACATTACTTTAGTATACTTCTAACTCTCTGTGCTGCTGTAATAGGTGAATTTTGAATAAAGTGATCTATACTGTATATCAGCGGTCCCCAACCTTTTTTGCACCACGGACCGGTTTAATATCAGACAATATTTTCACGGACCGGCCTTTAAGGTGTCGCGGATAAATACAACAAAATAAAATGATAGGACCGGCATAAAAACTGGGATATTTTTTTAAATATAATAATAAACGTGAATCCAATGTGAAATCGCAGCTTTATTAGCAGCATCCTCGTAACATCCTCTCTCCCCCCTAACGCTCTGTGGTCTCTATGGTAAGGTTTCAACGTATCACGTGACCGAGACAAGCGTCTTGACATGCGTCAAGAGTGAGTCGTAGAAGGTTGTAACGGAGAGAATCCGGTCATTGTTCAGATTCAGATAATAAATAAAACGGAAATAATGTAAGTTATTTATTCTTTCTGTGCGGCCCGGTACCGAATGACCCACGGACCGGTACCGGTCCGCGGACCGGGGGTTGGGGACCACTGCTGTATATGATCTATGTCAAATGTACACACATATACAGTGCCTTGCGAAAGTATTCGGCCCCCTTGAACTTTTCAACTTTTTGCCACATTTCAGGCTTCAAACATAAAGATATAAAATTTTTATTTTTTGTGAAGAATCACCAACAAGTGGGACACAATTGTGAAGTGGAACGAAATCTATTGGATATTTTAAACTTTTTTAGCAAATAAAAAACTGAAAAGTGGTGCGTGCAAAATTATTCGGCCTCTTTACTTTCAGTGCAGCAAACTCACTCCAGAAGTTCAGCGAGGATCTCTGAATGATCCAATGTTGTCCTAAATGACTGATGGTGATAAATAGAATCCACCTGTGTGTAATCAAGTCTCTGTATAAATGCACCTGCTCTGTGATAGTCTCAGGGTTCTGTTGAAAGCGCAGAGAGCATCATGAAGACCAAGGAACACACCAGGCAGGTCCGTAATACTGTTGTGGAGAAGTTTAAAGCCAGATTTGGATACAAAAAGATTTCCCAAGCTTTAAACATCCCAAGGAGCACTGTGCAAGCGATCATTTTGAAATGGAAGGAGTATCAGACCACTGCAAATCTACCAAGACCTGGCCGTCCCTCTAAACTTTCAGCTCAGACAAGGAGAAGACTGATCAGAGATGCAGCCAAGAGGCCCATGATTACTCTGGATGAACTGCAGAGATCTGGCCTTTATGGAAGAGTGGCAAGAAGAAAGCCATTTCTCAACGTTTGGTGTGACGTTTGGTGTGTCTCCCAGGTAGCTTGTGGCAAACTTTAGACGAGACTTTTTATGGATATCTTTGAGAAATGGCTTTCTTCTTGCCACTCTTCCTTAAAGGCCAGATTTGTGCAGTGTACGACTGATTGTTGTCCTATGGACAGACTCTCCCACCTCAGCTGTAGTTCTCTGCAGTTCATCCAGAGTGATCATGGGCCTCTTGGCTGCATCTCTGATCAGTCTTTTCAGTTTTTTATTTGCTAAAAAAGTTTAAAATATCCAATAGATTTCGTTCCACTTCACAATTGTGTCCCACTTGTTGGTGATTCTTCACAAAAAACAAAAAATGTATATCTTTATGTTTGAAGCCTGAAATGTGGCAAAAAGTTGAAAAGTTCAAGGGGGCCGAATACTTTCGCAAGGCACTGTAGTTCCGCATTTCCAGCATGTTCTGAAAATATGCAAAGTATATACCAGATATTACTTTGAGCATGTTATAAATATGTTATTTGCATGCCACCAAATCAATGTGAAAGGTCTTTCTTTACAATTTTACTTAAATGTACATATACAAATCACCTTTGTGGTTTAATATCCCTTTGCTTATTTAATTGCCTACTCAATATGAGGGAATTAATATACTGAAAAAGATGCATTTTTCAAAACATATAATGCATAAATATATGAAAAATAAAGTTTTACCGACTGACCAAATCCAAAGATAATTGTATGAAGAACAGACAGGGGCACAACTAAAAAAAGAGTGCTGCAGTGTCAGTGGAACATTAGTCTAATCATCTGACCAATCAGAAACCTGCCAAATACATTATCAGTGATTATGAAATAATAGGAGATATGGTCATATTGGACCACAACATAGCCAGACACATAAATATTTGCATTAAAGTTACTACCATGTCACTATGGTATAGCACTTACTAATGACCCCACAGTGTGATCATCTGAAGCAAGTCATGTTGATGTTCTGCAGAGTTAAGAATAGGCTCAGTATTTTTGAACCAAATCCTATTTTATATGATGCAATTTTCCGCAACACCAATCCCCCTCATGAGAGAAGAACTTGGTTTTGCATGTGAAAACTTGCCCTGTTATTTTCACTTGAGAGTTGGCATAAATTCACAACACAGGCCCAATTACCAAAATGATTGTCCATGGTGAATGACAGTCAGCCACAAATGCAATTAAAAGGCATTTGGATCAAAAGTTATGGAACTAACAGTATTCTTTAATCAGGACTAGCCTCAGTGTGTGTGTGTGTGTGTGTGTGTGTATGTGTATAAAACTGTCTCAGTGCTACAGCTGATATCATGGGACTGACATCTTAGGCTGAGGATGATTTAAAGGTCAGAGCACTGTTGCTTGAGTAAACAGTGTACATCCTTCCCAGGAGTTTAACCTCACTGTAAAATTGACTACGCTGGTGGACTGCAATAACTTACATTGTCACCTAAAGGTTCAGTGTGGCCAGAGGACATCTTTCAGCCTGTAGTAATGTATAGGGCTTTCACATCGCCCCCACTCTGATAAACTGCCTTTACAAATGCTCAATAAAAAAGTGTAACTCTCCTCAGGAGTGCTAAGTCAGGAGACATTGCACACATGCATCCTTCAAAAAGGTGAAACAAAACAGCTGAATCAATTAGAACTTGAAGTATGGAGCATGGTAAATTAACAAGATCCTTACAAGGTCAGAGAGAACTGAATATTTAAGAGATGTTAAAGAGATAAATGTGGGATTTAAATAAAATTAAGCTCAAAGGAATGTTAGTGATTTCAGAGGTATGTTAGAAGTGACATCTTGTTCCATTTTTTTTCTTCCTCATGTTCTTTTACAGTACCCTGGTATTTCTGTAAGCAACCCTCATCAAAGGAGACAAGACCTTGAAAGCCCTCTTCAAAAAGATGTTTGCTTTTCAAAGCCCAATAAATTGACTAAAGATATACTAAGTACTTTATTAGCCATGAAGGCACATATTTAATGCTAAACTATGTTTTAAAATCAGTATGGGCTTTAAATTATTATTTTAAAGGAATGTTTGTGATGCAGAAAACCACGAGCTACAGTATAGCTTTATCGCCTCAGTGTCTTGACCAAGTGTAAGTCATAACCAATACACATGTTCAGCTTATATATATCTAATTATCAGTATTGGGAACAGCATCTCCAGCACCACCACAGTGGGCACGGGGGCTCAGTCCACTGCTGTTCAGTCTGCTGACTCATGACTGTGCAGCAATGCACGGTTCCAACCACATCATCAAGTTTGCAGATCACATGATCGTGGTGGGTCTTATCAGCAAGAACGACGAGTCAGCATACAGAAAGGATGCGGCTAACAGCCAACAACCTGTCTCTGAATTTGAAGAAAACAACAGAGATGGTGATTGAGTCCAGGAGAGCACGGAGTGACCATTCTCCGCTGAACATCAACGGCTACTCTGTGGAGATCGTCAAGAGTGCTAAATTCCTTGGTATTCAACTGACGGAGAACCTCACCTGGTCTCTCAACACCAGCTCCATAGCCAAGACATCCAGCAGCATCTCTACTTCCTACAAAGGCTGAAAAAAGCTCATCTCCCACCTCTCATCCTGACAACATTCTACAGAGGAATTATTGAAAGCATCCTGAGCATCTGCATCACTACCTGGTTTGCAAATTGCACTGTATCAGATTGCAAGACCCTGCAGCAGATAGTGAGGACAGCTGAGAAGATCATTGGGGTCTCTCTTCCCCCATCATAGACATTTACACCATACGTTGCATCCACAAAGCCACCAGCATTGTAGAGGACCCCACACAACTCTCACACACACTCTGCACCCTCCTGCCATCTGGAAAAACGTAGTGAAGCATTTGGGCCTTCACGGCTAGACTGTGTAACAGTTTCTTCCCCCAAGCCATCAGACTCCTCAATACTTAGAGACTGGACTGACACACACACATACACACTGACACTCACACTCTGAACTGGACACTATCCCACTCCCTTTTCAATATTTGCACATTCCTGCATTGACTCTATTGCATTTTTGCTGCTACTTTACTTATAAAAAATATCGTATTTAATTTATTGTCATTTATTGTCATTTATTGTGTATAAACTTTACCTGGTTGCTACCACAATAAATGCTATGTCCATATTTGGTATAAGCTAATCTGCTGAATACTAAGTCTTAGCATGAGAAATATTATGGTTAGTAGGCTTAGATATTATGTTTACATTTATACCATTTTAAATTATATTGCTACTTTCTGGTACCTGTCTTTTGCATTACCTTTTATATCAGACACTTCCACACTAAAACTGTGTACTGGTTGGTGCTACACTGTCACTTACTGTGCCTGTTGGCCTGTTTTAGTAATAAAGTAATACTGTACTGTCCTGTGTTGTTAGCACGTTTGCACATGCACACTTATGTAGAAATGTGTATGTCTTATTTAGTTCTGTGTCATCTCATGTGGTTAGTATATTGTTTAATGTAGCACAATGGTCCTGGAGGAACAGTGTTTCGTTTCACTGTGAACTGTACCAGCTGTATATGAAATGACAATAAAGCCACTTGAACTTGAACTTGATAAGATAATTGCAAGAATGAGCAGGTGTACAGGCATTCCTAATAAAATGCACAGTGAGTAACTTTATCCATCCATCCATCCATCCATCCATCTTCTACCGCTTACTCCTTGAGTAACTTTATACACATATATATATATAATATAATCATCCATTTTGATATTTAGCATTCAGTGCATAATTATCCATCTGTCATATTCATTATATTTAGAATTTAGCATAGATAAAGTACAAGTTCTTCTGATGGCTTCGTATAAAGTCATTTACATAGGCTACTTACATTTTGCTCTGTTCTTTCTCTCAGCAGGAATCATCGTCTCAAAGCCTGACATTTAAAAAATATATTATCTTTATCTGGCCCCTCCATGTTGAGCAGAAGTTATGAATAATAAGATAGAATTAATTGCATTATATTTCAACTTCTTGGAGCACTGACAGTGTTGTGAAAATGTATTTGTCTTCACCCTGATTTCTGTTGTTTATATATATATATATATATATATATATATATATATATATATATATATATATATATATATATATATATATATATATATATATATATATATATATATATATATATATATAGGCAATAGAGTTCAGATGAGAAGGGGAACTCAATACTTTAAACAGTCACTCAGGAATAAACATATTTATAAAGAAACTTATTCATTCTTTAACAATGGGGGTTGAGTGCATGGTATGTTTATCTGTTCATGTAGCGTAGATACTGTTATCACTGTTGCCCTAACTTAGTTCAAGGTTTAGTTCAAGGAAGAGCTGCTACTGATCTGCTGCTTGTGTTAAGAGTCTATCCCACTTGAATCATGCTATAGGCAACTATCTAGTGAAGTTTTAGAGTACCTCATAATAGACAGTTGAGAGTCAACAACATACAGTTATCCAGCATGCAGTCTAGCATCTCTGTTTGAGTGGTTTAAGTTTTACCTTTGTTTACGTGTGTTCAAAATAGCAGGTTATGTCATTCCTGTCGCCAGAAAGGTGCACACAGAAGATCTACATTCATGGTAAAAAGAATGTAAGCTCTCCATCAATTTTCTGTTTTCATTGATCAGGCCCTAAATATAAATTTTGTGGTTCAGATCAGCTTCTATAAACAAACAAGTAACCTCAGGTGACAACAACAACAAAAAACAGATTTGTTATCCCATTTTATCCCAAAAAGTAAACCAACATTCATAAACCAGGTGGGGAAAACATAAGTACACCCTTCCTACTTCCACAATCATTATAAGAGAGTAATTTGCAGGTGTTACTAATGAAATGCACAAGATTAGTTAATCATCAAGAAGTGTGACTACCTCTATAAAAGCAACATTTTTGCAGTTTGGTGTTCTGCATCACTCAGTTGTGTATCTACGTCTTGCTAAGAAGAAGACATCAGCAATGACCTCAAAGAAATAATTGTTGCTGCTCATCAATCTGCGAATTGTTATAAGGCCATCTCCAAACAATTTGAAATTCACCATTCTACAACGCAAAGGATTATTTTTAAATGGAGAGCCTTTAAGGCTGCTGCCAATCTTCCCAGGAGTGGGTGTCCCAGCAAATTTAGTCCAAGGTCACACAGGTTAACGCTCAGAGATATAAAGAATACCCCAAGAGCTACATAATGTGACCTACAGGCCTCTGAAAGCACATTAAATGTTTATGTTCATGACAGCACAATCAGAAATAGACTGAACAAGTATGGCTTTCATGGAAGGGTGACTCAAAAAAAGCAAGACTTCTAAGACCAAATAGACCAAAGTTCTGGACCAATATTCTTGGGACAAAGGTGGAGATGTTTTGTCAACATGCACAGAGCCAGGTTTTGAAAAACCAAGCATAAGTACAACACAAACACCTCATACAAACCTTCAATCACAGGGGTAGAGGGGTGGTGCTTTGTTTTGCAGCCACTGGACCTGAGAAACTTGCAGTCATTGAGACCCTGATGAACTCCACTTTATACCAGAATATTCTTGTCACAAATATGATTAATTGATGTTTAAGTACATACTAACATAGCAGTAAATAATCAAGTGTTACCATAGTAGTTCTTCAGTAATAATTAATCACTACAATAAACTATGTTGACTAAAGTGTAGTGGTTAAACTGGAATGTAATAAATGGCAATGCTAATGAAAGTATAATAATTTAGTAACTAATCTTAAACAAGTGTTTAACAAATCAGTGGAACATCAGATTATAGTATATCTATATATAGTAGATTTTTTTTTTAATTAGTGGTCAATCAAATGTGGTAGTGGAACACTCTATACTTTCCACGGTTTACCAAACCATGCAATAATTTATAAATAGAATGCATAGTATGCTTATCAGTTTGTTGGCTTCATACTCTGCCATGCACAATGCCATTCATTTTGACATGCCATGCGGTTGAATTCATTTTACATGGACAAACGCATAGATTAGGTTCAAACGCTGCAAGTGTGCTGTCATTCTGAACACAGGAGAGCAGGAATTACTCATGGACAATCAATTTAAACCTGGGAAAAACTGTTATAAATATCTATATGTGAGTCTATCCTGAATAGTTCTAGCTAAAGGAGAAAATTAAAAAATGTTTAGTCAATATTACAATATTTATGGATAAACAAATAATACTGCTGTATGTGTCAGAGACATAGAACAGATGGAATGTAGTGCTTTGCATAATTTCATATATTTCAGCATCCC
This sequence comes from Ameiurus melas, assembly GCA_012411365.1. Lineage (NCBI taxonomy): Eukaryota > Metazoa > Chordata > Actinopteri > Siluriformes > Ictaluridae > Ameiurus > Ameiurus melas. Next base: position 4,334,706 of record CM022779.1, read on the forward strand.
AGGTCAACACAGATAATTTCATCTCATGCATAATCATAAATTTCAAGAAGCACAAGCAATATTCTTGTGCCAGTATTTCATGAAAATGAAATCGTAACAAAATCTTCAAGCACTAAATCAACGTCAACACTCTTAAAACAGTTTACTGGAAGAAAGAATTGGGACAGTATTGAAAATAAAAAAAATATAAAGAGTCTTTTGAAAATTCAGTTCACCCTGTACTATATTGAAAACACATTATTAACACATTATTTGATGTTTTACTCTGTGAATTTAATTTATTTTGGAAAATATACACTCATTTCAAATCTGATGACTGCAACACACTCATTAAAAGAAAAGTTACTTCTTTTTTAAACACTCATTTTGGGCGCTGAAGACACCACTTGGTTATGTTTAGCAAGCAGAATTTTTGTAGGGGCTCCGTTGCCTTATTTTGTGCTTCATTGTCATATATCAGGGAAGGAACTCTGAATTACAGTTCACAGTAGCCATGATCACCTGCACCTGAACTTCATTCATGTTAACGAGCACTCGTGTATTTAGCCACAGTTTGCACTGCACTGCTGTAGTTTCTGTTGCTGTGTTTATGGTCATTGGTTTATGTTTATTCTTAGCCTTAGTGTTTTTGTCAGAAGTTCTATACATACTGTTCTTCTGCTCCAAGGAATGCTTCAAGAGCAGCTGGCGTCGGCACAAACGTTTACACACAAGAGCCCCTATGACTCCACAGCCAGAAGTCAACGTAGCGTCCTTGAAACCAGAGCTCGAACTCGAGACCCATGAGAAGGTCTTAGCTCTGAGGTTAACCTGGCGACCACAGAGTTTGAACCTGAAACCCACAAGGTAGGCTCACCTGCCGAGCTCCAGCTAGAGGTCAACAGGGAGGCTCCAGCACCAGAGCTCAGACCTGAGGTCCAAGTCCAAGTCAAGTCTGCAGTCTCTGAAGTCCAAGTCAAGTCTCCAGTCTCTGAAGTCCAAGTCAAGTCTCAAGTTCCTGATGTCCAAGCCTGCTGATCCTGTTGACCAAGTTCTGCTAATATCTAAGCCTACTAACCAAGTCATGTTCACGCCCAAGTCTACTGACCCGGCCGGCCAGGTTCAACCCACGCCCAAGACTACCGGCACGGCCGCCAAGTTCAGCTCACGCCCAAGTATACCGACCTGGCTGCCCAAGTTCAGCCCACGCCCAAGTTTACCGACCCGGTCAGCCAAGTTCTGCTCATGCCCGAGTCTGCTGACACGCATAGCCTAGTTCTGCTCATGCCCGAGTCTGCTGACACGCACAGCCAAGTTCTGCTCACGCCCGAGTCTGCTGATATACACAGACAAGTTCTGCTCACACCCGAGTCTGCTGACACGCACAGCCAAGATCTGCTCACGCCCGAGTCTGCTGACACGCACAGCCAAGTTCTGCTCATGCCCGAGTCTGCTGACAAGCAGAGCCATGTTCTGCTCACGCCTGAGTTTACGGACACGGCCGCCCAAGATCCGCCCTTGCCCAAGGCTCAGCTGTTGACCTCAGAGCCCCAGCCTGAGACCTACGAGGAGAGCTCTACTCCAGATCTGCAGTCTCCCTGCTCAGCTGTGGACGCTGCTCAGTCTCCCTATTCAGCTGTGGACGTCGCTCAGCATCCCTGCTCGGCTGTGGACGTCACTCAGCATCCCTGCTCGGCTGTGGACGTCGCTCAACCTCCCTGCTCGGCTGAGGTCATCGCTCAGCCTCCCTGCTCGGCTGAGGTCGTCACTCTGCAGTCCTGCTCCATGGTGAACATCGTTCCCCCCTCCTGCTTCGAGGAGAGCTTTGTTCCTCTCCCTGGCCTCACGGAGACCCACACTCCTCTCCCTGGCCTCACGGAGACCCACACTCCTCTCCCTGGCCTCACGGAGACCCACGCTCATCCCCCTGGCCTCACAGGGGACTGCGTTTCGCTTTCCTGCACCCCTGAGTACAGCGTTCTGTTTCCCTGTTCAACCGAGGAAGTCACTCTGCCTTCATGCTCCGCTCAGCCTGCATGCCAGGCATGTGGATGTTGCTTTCATGCTCCGCCAAGGACTTTGCTCAGCCTGCCTGCCTAGCTGTGGTCGTCGCTCTGCCTTCATGCTCCACCGAGGACTTCACTCAGCCTGCTTGCTCGGCTGTGGTCGTCACTTTGCCTACCTGTTCAGCTGGGGATGTCGCTCCGCTTTTATGCTCTGGCGAGGACGTTGCCCTGCTTCCCTGCTCCGCCAAGGACGTCGCTCCGCTTCCCTGCTCCGCCGAGGACGTCGCTCCGCTGTCCTGCTCCACTGTCCTGCTCCGCCGAGGACGTCGCTCCGCTTCCCTGCTCCGCCGAGGACGTCGTTCCGCTTCCCTGCTCAGCTGTGAACGTCGCTTCACTTCCCTGCTCCGCCGAGAACACCATGCGGTTGCCTGGTTCTGCTTGGGACATTCTGCCCAGGGGGCCGGGGCCGCCAAAGAAGTTGGATGTCTCGGCGTACTCCAGGAGGAGTGCTTTTGGGGGCGGTTCTGTCATGATTCCCCCGTGAAGCAGCGTTCTCTAAGCGCTAATGCGCGAGTACCTGCTTTTTCAATGTTGACAGCAGTGACATTTGGACATGTGTGTTTTTTTTATGTTTCTGTCATGTCTCCTCCCTGTTCTGTCATTGGCTGGGATTTCACATGTGTCTGTATTGCCCTAAGCTGCTAGCAGTTTAGACGCTGATCATGTACACAAATAAACCGCGCACCTCCCAGCACATAACGTGGAAGATTAGATTAGATTTAGATTAGATTGTATAGTAGTCATAGTCATAGTCTTAGTCACGTTCCATGTTAGAGTTAGTTCATGCTGGGTTATCTGCTCCCAGTTCCACGTCATAGTTCTTGTTTCTCGTTCTGTGAATCGACCCTGTTTTCCGTGACCACGACTTTGATTCATGCTTAACCCTGTGTATGCCTGTTTGCCGATCGCCTGACCTTCACCTGTTTTGGATTACATTTATCGATCACGTTTTAGATTTGTCTGCCTGTCTCTCTTTTAAAATAAACAACTGTTCATACTGCACTTGCATCCGTCCTATCTCCGCTCCGTCACGATACGTGACAGTCACACATTTTCAGTTGGAGAAAGGTCAGGACTACAGGAAGGCCATGCTAGCACCCTCACTCTCTGCTCATGCAACCATGCGCTTGTAATCCAGGCAAAATGTGGTTTGGTATTGTCCTGCTCTGGATGGCAGTATATGTTGCTCCAAAATGTGTACATATCTTTCTGTATTAATGCTGCCCTCACAGATGTGCATGACACAGCTACCATGACAGACGCTGGCTTTTGGACCTGATGCTGATAACAGCTTGGATGGGCCTTTTCCTCTTTGGCCCGGAGAACATGACGGCTGTTTTGTCCACAAACTATTGGAAATGTTGACTTGTTGGACCACAAAACACGATTCCACATTTACAAATCACGCCTTTTTGTTTTTATTAGCATTTTCCAAACTGTCCCAAATTTTTCAGAATTGGGGTTGTAGAAGTGCCATGTATATTAATAATACTATATGTTGTTTGTAGGAGTTCCCAAGAGAGAGAACCTGTACAAAGAACCTTTTAATGAACATTATGAATCCTACGTTTCCTGGCAACCTACTTGTTAAAATTTCTTACAGAAGCTGAACTTTTATATCAGCACACCAGTAACGGTTCTATGTCAGCCTAATGTCATCAGCAGGTCACCCTCAGCCTTGAGGGACATGATGAGCGCAGGCTGCCTCAGAGAGCAGAGCCTTACTTGCATTTCTGTAAGAATTTTGCAGAAGCTGAAACCTGCACAGCGTGATTGATTGCATTGTGCCTGCTGTTAGGGGAGCTGTTGGTAAACAGGGAGCTGGAACTTCTAGATGAGACACTGTCTCACTCTGCTATTTATGAGTGAAGTGAAGATGGAAAAATCAACAACAAAGCTGCTCGCTGGATTCATAATTATTTCTGATGTGTGTTTTTCCTCCCTCTATGTAGGTTTTTTGTTCCTTCATATCTCATCTCTCAGGGGTTGCTTTCCTGACTGCTCGGACGTTGGTGAGAGTCTATCCTGAGTCAGTTTTATCTCAGCTCAGCGATGATTAAATCAAGCCATTATTTCAGTATGGAGTTATCCTACCCACAAACCGCAGCAGATGGACAGATACTAGTATTGCACTTGATATTGAGCCTAGGACAAATTTTGAGCTCCTTGGGAGCATTGTGTTGTTTTTCTAAATCGGAAAAAATACACACAGTTCTGTGCTTACTAAATCATATCCAACTTTGAAGTATTGCATAAATATTATACAGTTTACAATGCAGGCACTGTATTTTCTAGTTACATATGCCAAGTGTTGTTTGGAAGAGTGAAGTTGATTGAAGTAAAGTGGGATCAGCCAGGAGCGGTACTGTGAATTGTTGTTCTTTAAGTAGGAGGCTAAAATTTTGTGTATTTAAATTCATTCAATGCCAATTTGAAATCCACTTTAGTTCTTAAGCACATTTGAAGCCAACATAAGGCTGGAGAAAAGAAATGTGTGTTGATTTTCATAAACGTTGCCAGCATTTTGTTTTCGAGTATAATTGTGGTACAAAAATACAATAATACTCAAGGGGACAAAATTACCACTTATGATAATGAACTATTCTCATGTCAGTAACTCCTTTGCTAAATTAATTACACTAGAGTGAAATGTTTGGGGCTAATCACTCTAATTAATGGGCTCAGAGTGTTGTAGGTAACACAAAAGTATGATCAGTATTATCGCTTACATTCTCATCGCAAGCTATTGATACACTGCTGGTTCAAATGTACTTCATTCTTATGCATCATCTCAGACAAAGCCGACTAATGAGGGACATTATTGTTCCTCCTTCCTCTCATGATATGATAATAAGAGCATTTAACAGTCTTCAAATGGAATGAATGAAATTCACTGTGATGGATCAGTGATCCCACTCCATCTGCAAAATGTAGCACTTGTTATGATCCCGCGGGCAGATGGCGCTGTGGTGACAACGTGCACGAGTGGCTTGAGAGCACCATGTGTTTGAAGAGTGCATGGACGCTAAAGCTGTGTCAAGTGTTGCCAGCTGTCGGCAATTAAGAGACTGGTTAATTAAACCCCTCGTGTTGCTGAGCACATCACGTGACATTAAACTGTTAAAGGAGAGGAGTAGAGTCCAGTCCAGTCCAGTACAGTACAGTAGAGTAGAGTAGAATAGAATAGAGTAGAATAGAATAGAATAGAATAGAGTAAGGGCTAAGGACTAAGGACTAATAAAAGAAGATGGAATGATTAATGGTGCCAGGTTGTGATGTTGTCATGCTCTAGTTAAATGAAGTGTTCATGCTCTAGTTAAATGATGTGTTCAGGCTACAGTTAGATGGGATCATGCCATAATTAGAAGAAGTGTTTCCTGCCTCATTTCTAGTTACAGAACTGTTTAAGTTTTTAAACCTACAAATCCTTTTTTTGGGGAATGTTAGTAGTAAGTCTATTGGGGGAATAGAGATAAGAATTTAAGAATTTATAATGTAATTTGTTTATTAAATAACAAATGACTTTAAAAAAAGAAAATGGCAACTTTTAATGCACTACATGGACTGACTGTTTAAAACGGTTGCAGTGATATGTGATTAAGGACAGTATGTTGGCTTTGTCAAAGCAAATTTAATGAAAATGTGGCTCTTGGGTGCAATATTCCCTGAAGTAGTTAATGCTGAAGCTCCTGTCAAACTGCTGACTCAAAACAGCAATAACTTGTTTAGACATGTTTCACTAGGAAGACTTCTCCAGGGAAACAAGCTGAAAAGATATGAGAGTATTTAGCCAAGGAAAAGAAGATCTTTCCAGGAGCAGCGCTGGCCACTCGCCATGTGCTCATTACCAATTCCGAAGAACAAAATGGTAGCTGAACGCGGTCCAACAGCAGCCGTGACAAATTGCAAGCTATCTGCCAAAGAACAAACCATTCAATCAAGATGCTGATAGAAGCAGCTGTGGGATAGGAGAGTGATACATTAGCAGCTGATATGTATATTGGTCAATCAATGTTGTTTCACCAAATAGTAGTCACTATGCTGCTATATGAAATGCTTCTTTTTCACACAAAGGTGTAAACATTGAATGAATTTGATTGAATAAAGCTGCAATTGGGTGATTTTCTGTGTTGCAGAGTGATGCTGTGTTGTTAACTGCAGCTCAGCTGTCTGTGTGTTTGTGTTCCAACTGTGAAAAATACTGACCCATTTCCTCTTATCAGTGTTGAAACAGGAGCACTCAGGCAAAAAACTTCATGTCTCTCACACGCACACTAAACAGAAGGCACCATCTTCTTATCAGTTAACTATCATGCTAATGCCTACATGTAGCTAGAACGTCTGATTAATGATAAATGGAAAGTTATTTTTTATTGCTAAAGCGATCTACATAAAAAGATATCAACATAATAATAGACTTGTCATATCTGATAGCGTTAAAAATCAGTATTAAAGTATGATGCTCAATTAATCATCACAGAATGACACTCACTTGATGTAATCTTCTTTAAACCATCAGAATCATATCATTTGTTGCCATGGTAATAGGCTTGAACCTGACATACCACGAATGCTAAATTGTCCTATTATATCTAACCAGTGTTCATGCTCAAAACTGCAAACTCCAGAGGGACTCTCTTCTACAAGTCACAGCACAAGAGCCTCCTCTGTTCCTTACAGTTTAATCATTGCTACTGTGTGGTGTGCTACTATGGAGCGAGAATCAATTTCCTGCTTTATTTCAAATTAAAACACAGTTATTAGTATGGTGAGGAAACGCTAGGCTCTACATCTCCTCTCCCGTCTCTCATACCAGTCAGAGTTATATTTCAAAGTACAGGCAAAACAATCCATTACTTTAGGGGGCTGTTCACAATCCATCTCTGCCATTTTTAGTGTGGGTGGGCTTTTTAGTTGGAACCTTCGAGTCTTTAGTCTCCGTCTGACCAGGTATCACTAACATTTCATCTTTATATGTACCCTTTCGGGAATTATGCATACAGAAGCGATGTTTTTTTGTTTCCACAGACTAAATAAAAAATTAACAATTTCATCAGCATGAAGTTTGTCTTGCGATGATGGGGAATGTGCTGCTCTGTATGGCCTAAATTTTAGATTGCTACTGTAGAGTAACTCTTAACATTATTGAATATCAATGCTCACAATAAAATGCCAATCCAAAGAACAAAGAAAAAAACTAATATTTTGGTTACATACAATATAAAGACATATATTTGCACCACTCAAACAATCAGTTCAGCTTGCTTATGAAAATGGCACAAATGAATGACCTCTGCTTATTCTTATTACATTTACGTTTATTCACTTAGCAGACACTTTTATCCAAAGCAACTTACTAATGAGAAAAATACAAGCAAAGCAATATATCAAGCAGAGAACAATGCAAGTAGATGTACCATACAAGATCCATTAATTGAGTTCCAGATGAAGCAAAGTGCACAGAGTAGAGGTGTAAGTGCAAACTTTTTTTCTACTTATTTTTTTTTTATGAGGTTAGGTGCTCACGGTGGGTCTTTAGCTGTTTTTTGAAGATGGTGAGAGATTCTGCGGTCCGGATTGAGATTGGATGTGCATTCCACCACTGAGGAACAGTTAGTGTGAAGGTTCTGGAAAGGGACCTTGCGCCACACTGAGTGGGAACTACTAAACATCGGTCGCTAATCGATCACAGATTGAGAGAGGGAACGTAGGCTTTCAGGAGAGAGTTGAGGTAGGAGGGTGCTGTTCCTGACAAGGTCTTGTAGGTGAGCATCAAGGCCTTGAACTTGATGCGGGCAGCTATAGGAAGCCAGTGGAGGGAGATGAAGAGGGGTGTGACATGGGTTCTCTTGGGCTGGTTGAAAACGAGGCGCGCTGCAGCATTCTGAATCATCTGAAGGGGTTTGATGGAGCTGGCTGGGGGGCCTGAAAGCAGTGAGTTGGAGTAGTCCAGTTTAGAGATAACAAGAGCCTGGACTAGTATCTGTGTAGCCTGTTCGGTGATGTATGGTCGGATTTTCTTGATGTTGTACAGGATGAACCTACAGGACCTTGCAGTTGCTGAGATATGGTTTGTAAAGGTCAAGCCGTCATCAAGGATCACCCCAAGGTTCCTGGCCGTCCTGGTTGGCATGAGTGTGAGTGAGCTGAGCTGTACAGTGAGGTTGTGATTAATTGAGGGACAGGCCAGGATGACGAGATGACACTCAGATTTTGCCAGATTAAGCTTAAGATTGTGTTCCTTCATCCAGACTGAGATGTCCGACAGGCAAGCAGAGATGTGTGCAGAGACGGATGGAACGTCAGGCTCGAAGGACAAATGGAGCTGGGTGTCATCAGCATAGCAATGATATGAGAAGCCATGAGACTCAATCACATGCCCTAAAGATGTAGTGTAGATAGGAAAGAGGAGTGGACCCAGAACCGACCCCTGTGGAACGCCAGTTGTGAGTTGCTGTTTCAGAAATACCTCCCCTCCATGATACCTTGAAGGATCTGTCAGAGAGATAGGATTCCACCCAGCACAGAACCGTTCCAGTGATGCACAGTCTGGAGAGAGTTGACAGGAGGATCTGATGGTTCACAGTGTTGAAAGCAGCACAGAGGTCAAGTAGGATGAGGACAGATGATCTAGAGGTTGCTCTTGCTAGTCGTAAGGCTTCAGTGACGGAAAGCAGAGCAGTCTTCATGGAATGGTTGCTCTTGAAGCCAGACTGCTTGGTGTCCAGGAGGTTGTTCTGTGTGAGAATATTGGAGAGTTGATTAAAAACGGCTCTTTCAAAAGTTTTGGAAAGAAAAGGGAGGAGGGAAACAGGTCTGTAGTTGTCAACTATATGTGTGTGAGTGCAGGTAATAGTGTGGGAGAGATGGACTGAAGAAGTTGAGAAAGTATAGGGTCAAGAGGACAGGTTGTGGGACAGCTAGAGAGGAAGAGTATAGAGACATCAGTCTCTGAGAGGGGAGAGAAGGAAGTCAGTTGGGAGTTACATGGAGGAGGAGTCAGTCTATGCAGGTCTGGGGTTGAGAACTGGTTCCTTATTGATGTAACCTTGTTGGAAAAGAAAGTGGCAAAGTCATCTGCAGTGAGAGAGGTAGGGGAAGGGGGAGGAGGGGGACAGAGAAGAGAGGAAAAGGTTTTGAAAAGAATGCGAGTGTTGGGAGATCTTCTCTTGGTAGTATGTGGCTTTAGCAATGGATATGCTATTGGAAAAAGAGGAGAGAAGTGTCTGGTAATTGGTTATTTCAATTGCGTTGTTTGATTTGCGCCATTTCCTTTCAGATGCTCTTAGTTTGGCCCGGTTGTAACGCAGAGCATCTGAGAACCAAGGACTGGAGGGTGATGTGCGAGCAGGTCTGGAGGTTAAGGGGCATATGCTGTCAAGAGAAGATGTTAGGGTGGAATATAGCATGTTGTTTGCTGTGTTTAAGTCAAGTGAGGAAAGGTGGCTGTCGGAGGGAAGTAAGGTTGTGACAACGGAGGAGAAACGTGAGGGGGAAGGGAGCGAGGATCGCGACAAAAAGAGATCAAGGGAGGAGAAAGTGATGGGGGTGAGGGGAGAGAAATAAAGAACCGGATAAAGAAA